>CAJQUN010000008.1:2756638-3956638 GCA_907163345.1 Haberlea rhodopensis | reverse complement strand
TACGAAGTTATCTGTGCATGGCTTTGGGTAAAGATTTTCCATGCCTACTAATGTTTCTTTGAGGGCCATAATGAAAAACAGTTCCCCTCTAATGTGGAGCTTAAGAGGGTGTGCAATAAGATCAGGATTAAGGGAAGGCTGCTGGAGACCATGTATTAGAATACTGTGAAGGTGGAGAAATCCACATAAGGCTTACGCCTAACTTTTAAGAATAAAGAAACAAAATCGTGTTAGACGAGGATGGTTGACGAGTGCTTCATGAACTTGCACATGAAGTTGGATGTGTGCTACATTCTTTATGGATTTTGGAGTATTCGTGTGGAATTTACAGACAATTCAGTTACATCATTACAACTTCCATCAACAAGAGTAGGTCTTGAATTTGTTGTCATTCCAATAAAGTCTCTAAGCAAAAATATTGGGGTTATGTTTCAAGGGAGGGGAGGGGGAAGGCGAAGTGGAAGACTCATGTAAACATGAAAAGGGTGTTAAGTTTCTTGAGCTTTTTAGGGATGAACATGTAGATAATGCCACTCATGTAAACATGAAAAGGGTGTTAAGTTTCTTGAGCTTTTTAGGGATGAACATGTAGATAATGCCACGAGTCTACCTAAGTTTTGATTTTCACTTTTTTTGCTCAGGTTTCGATTGTGACTTTTAGAAAATCCATGTTTTCGCAGTTTTGATGGACAACCGCGAAGAAAAAGAAGCCATCACAGAACTCTCAAAGGCTATTGCATTTAAAGCAGACCTTCACCTTTTTCATCTTCGTGCTGCGTTCCACGAGCACATTGGTGATGTTGTAGGTGCCTTACGAGACTGTCGAGCTGCTCTTTCCGTCGATCCTAATCATCAAGAGATGTTGGAGCTTCGTAGCCGTGTGAACACTCAAGAACCTTGAAGCCAAATCCTATTAAAAGAGCTACGAGGTGGGGGAAGAATTGCTGAATGATTATTATTGATGTTATGAAAAAGGAGGAAATTATAAAGAACTTTAGCTTGTAACATATCTATCTTGCATCATCTTCCTTTTTCCATAATTTTTTATACTGTGAAATTTTTGTCAATATAATTCACTAATGTTCAAAATGTGTCCATTGCATTTTTTTAAGGACCACCTTTTTAAAAGATTTATGAAAATGTTTGCTATTTTTCACTTGAGTACTTATATAATCAAGTGGTTTTGTAGGCTATAATTCTTTGATCACACATCCTTTTCAGGTTTATGTTTACAATTTGTGTTGTTTTGCCATCTTTTAGTGATCAAGATTGGGAAGGGGATTTGCTAACTGAACCAAACCATCAAAACAAGCGGGAGGATCCAGAAATGAAGGGGTCAATCATCAAACAATTTCAGCAGCAAATCTGACAGTAGATAATCAGTTTTCAATTTCCAGCATTTTGTTTGCTTAGTCCTTGGCTTTTAGTTGCAATCCTTCAATTCTATTTTCAATAATTTCTCGTAAAAAGATCGACTTTCATTAGTTAGATTTTTATTTCTCGCATATAATTTGGTACGTTGCATATCTGGCACGCCCACAAAATTCCGTGGCAAACAGATATATATCCATCTTAATTCGGAGCATCCGTTACATTGAATTAGTCGAATAACAACTTCGAAGTACTAAATCATAATTTCTTATCAATATCTTAAAGAGTCGCCTAGCAATTCTCAAATAACAAAAAAAAAAATCACATAGGCACACCGTGTACACATTAAACTCCAGGAAGAAAAACTAATCAGTTACTACAACGAAATAAACAGCACAAAAATCAGTCCTTTCTCAAGAAAACTTCGACACAAATAAATGCCAATAAATATATATCATTTAAGCTACGAAGCAAAATAATACCAGGAGCAACCCCTTCCTCGAATCCCCTTCCAGTAGGAATCCAGTAAAATCACTGATCCGATGGCGATATATGCATTGGGAATTCGGCGGTTTCATCCCCACGTATACCTCCTCTTCTCGTTCACAAAGTTTCACACAGTAACTTAATCAACAGTTGCACCTGTAAGTCGGATAATTGAGATCACAAAACGAGGGGGTGGGGGGTGCAGGACAGTCTCGAAACATGAACACTTTGTTCCTCATTAAGACGATGCAGTCAAGGCAAAGTTAATCAATACCTAAATATTATGCATTTTGTTGAACTTGGCGGTGTAGTTGCATGAACCAGTCGGCATAACCAGTCGCACCTCCGACTTGGTCCTCTACGAAATGCGAGAGAAGGAAGTAACCTTCTCTCGGCTGCTCACCTTGCCTCACGAGATGACAAAGCTGATAATATGATGGGTCACTCTCCCTACATTTCTGAAATATCTGCATCAGTTTTCTTGACATTTCATTGTCTCGCTGAGAGAGGGTAATCTGGATCCGTAAAATACAGAGATAAATATTAATAAATGCATAAAGTGAGAAAACTTGCAGCAGGAAGTAGAAAAATTTAAGAAATGTGCTAGGATAATGATGCAAAAAGCTATCACATAACAAAAACTGGCCCCGACACCATTCCATTCATGAACCGAAATGGTTAAGCGAAAACAATGATTAAAAGTGCGAACCCTATGATCTGGGGATCTGATATTATTAAATTCAACAAGTTAAAGGTCTCTGCCAAACATTTGGAGCAGAATAGAAACATAGAACCCAGTATGAAGACCCAGGTGATAAAACTTAACATAAATTTTGACTCACCTGATATAAAAGAGCACAAGGAAATAATATCGAGTAGCATCATGTATTTGGGTTTTCAGATGCTTACATCGAACAACTTCTTAATGTATATATGTCATATATATGACACATAACCATGCAGGTCAACGAATCACAAACTATGGGATTAATGTCTGGCAAAATACTTTGTGTTAAAACTAACCCACCTTTGAGAAGTCTGCAACCAAATCTTCCCCAAGCAAACCCCTAGCTATGTCATGTGAAGCTGTTCTGCCAAACCATACGACCAAACGAAAACCATCATCGAAAATGTATAGACCTCTGGCATCTAAACTCTCCGATGTAAGTGGTAGCCTCTTTGATATGTCAAAATCCTCAGCCTGAGCAGATGACTGGGAAACGAAAAATAGACTTCAGAATACCAAACCATAATTATTATAAATCAACAAAAACTGAAAATGCAAGTGACTTACATTCACAAGACAGTCATCTACACGAAGCAGGGAAGGATAGAGAAGTTTCAGCAATTTTTTAACAGGTAAAGCCATCATAGTATAACCAGCTTCACAGCGTTCATCAAGTTGAGCATCAGCATATCCACCACGAAGTGGTGTGGATTTACTTAAAGCTAATCCATACAGGGGTAAGAATTTCAGCGATTCTGGGTAAATCATCCTTCCAACCAAGCGATGCTGGACAGCATATAGATTTCGATATTCCCTGAAGGCTTTTACAATCTTCAACTGAACAAAGTTCCGAGCATCTTCCAACTTGTTGGACAAAGTTTTTTCGATTGCTGCAGATCATATTCGAACCCATGTTAGTCCGCACCTTAGCCGTGGAACACCCCCAACAAGTTAGTCCGATCAGGAGTGGATGCTATGAGCGGGATGGAAGAGGAAAGACAGCCACTTACCTAGCCTGGAAAGCAAAGAAACAATTGTCCCCGTGTCGGCCAGGCGATACATTTCTCCTAAATCTGCAACAACTGGAGCTGCTGCCGTGTGTACCCTGATTCGCCTTTCTCCAGAAGATGATGTATATCTTCACAACAGTTGAGGGATTTCAACCTTTTTCCCTCTAAAAAAGTATCCAAAGTTCCAAAAAGAATTCACATAGACAAAGAACATGGACTAGCTAATTTAAAGAGTATCCATAAGAAAGAAAAAAGGACATGTAGGACGAAAAAAGCATAAAAGGGGAGAACCTCAAACATACATAAACCCTTGCAGACAGAGGTGAAACAGCCACACCTGACTGACATGCAATATAGGCCGAAAGTAAATGTCATTTTCAATTGCATAAAACAAAGTGAAGATCTCATAGATGCGATAAGCATGAAGCCCCTAAAGATAAAAAGAACTCAAGTTATACTATCATATTTTTTTTGGAAGAGAACATCACAATAAACTATTTTCACAAATCAGGATACAACAAAGCAACTTGGAAGTACACAGTCTGGGTTGTTAGCAGCGTCTCTTCCAGAGATAACTGTGCCGCATATGCCTTATCACAATCAACAGCAGGAAGTGCTAGCAAGTCAGTGGATCTTAGCATGAAGTTCCCATGATAAGATGTGAAACGAACACCTAAAGACAGGAAGGACATGATCCTTGAATATAAGAACTTAGCAAACAAGATAATTTACTACAAAATCTGAAAATTTGAAGTTCAAGACAACTAGAAGAGTGCAGATCTACCTTTTCCACATCTTATGCGCATGACGGACTCCCATGCAGTCTCTCTAGTAAGATCTCTGCTTAACTCATGTCTTAACTTATCTCTGTGGATGATGGAAAGGAAACTTGGATAATAATACACCTGGCCACCAGTATATTTTGCCAGGGTTCCTACAAGGCATTCGTGATGGCAGTTTAAGCTTATAGTAAAATACCACGTCACAAGTGGGGTCCGAACTTTGTAAATTTGTTACTTTGTATTTAAAATACTCAGAAGCGTTGGGGAATTCAACATGATACTAGAATTCCCACGCGATAGCACAAGGGTATTACTTCATCTCCATATTTTATTTATTAGATTGCATCTGATAACTTGAAAGGCATCATTCTAAAAGTGAGAAGATCGAATTGACTTTGCACAAACTATCTTCTACCGATTACAACTTGTACTGAGGCAATGAGCACAAAAGAGCTTTCCTGTTTAGTACATCTTATCATGTTTCAAAGAACCACTCAAAAGAAACAGAAAAATCATTAACGTTTTTACACCAGAGTGCAACTTCATTGAGCTTTTCTAGGTATCAAGACTAGATCTAAAAGAGAAGAATTAAAAGAGTCATATAGCACTCATTCACTATAAACTCATGTTTTTGGTGCCATTCAGGTTGCTATTTCATACGTGTGTGCACTCAGTTTTCTGTTCTCCTTTTTCTAATCTCTTCGTATACCAACTCTGTTACAATTTTCTGGATACTGGTTCCTCATCGCATCTTTTCAGTTTAGAGCCTACCTACAATACACATTTGCTATTTACTCTTCAAGCTCTCTTTCTTCTTCGTCTTTGAGAACAAAACCTACTGATTTTAAAGTATTCACTTGATAGTTGAACAGTGTACTATACTGATATCTCATAAACTCCCAACCCTAGAGATGACAACCATGCAAATTGCGTATATAATCAACTAAATTACAGAATATTTCCAGTGTTTGTAGGGATCAAAATTAACTGAAACTTAACGAATCGAGTAATCAAGAGACCACACACAAATTTATAATAATAACCTAATGTGTTAAGTTAAATAAACGAAATGTAAGCTAACAATTGGGATGTACCTAAGGATGCTATGTCTGTGTACTTTCCACTGAATGCATATACATTTACTGCAATTTGATACTTGGTAAAATCAGCAGCCATTTGTTTATAAAATGGATCTTCTGGCGCACGTAGAGTATGCTCCTTATCCGTTCCATATACACGAATATCATCTCCGCGTAACCTCAGGCGACCAACACCTAGTGATGGAAGGGTATTTTGGAAAATTAACAACTTACCACCAAGTTGGCTCTGACAGAAGGAAAAGCACAAATTAAATACAACCAGATAATAAAGAACAATACATATAATCCTAAGGCAAAAAATTACAAGTCAAAATTGAAATTGGAGCAAATAAAAAACTCAAACACACCATGACCATGAAAGCAGCTTTAAGAGCTGGACCAAATGCTGATTCTACATTCATGTTCTCCTGGAACATGGAGGGTAAACTGTCAACAAATGCTTCCACCACACTTCTAGATTCCGATAAGTTGACTAGAAGATCATCTGGCAATGGAACAAATACGTCATCCAAATCTGAGACAACCATCATCTGAGGCTGCGTCAAAGATGACTGATGCAAAAGAAAGTTTCTCGTTATTTCCAAAGCTTGGAGCATTTGAAATGGTGAAAAATTGTTCCAAATGGTATCACTTGCCTTCATATTATAGAAATGTATTGTGCTATCATAAGTTAGAAATCCAATCCGTGTTCGAGGATATCCAGGCAAGTTGTCCAGACAAGATTTAATTGTTTGGGCCACAACCTGCAAGATATCACGTGTTTCATTATTGATTTGGCAAATGCTAAGGACACAAGCTGATAACCAAAGATGGCTACTGTTAAAATGATTGGTTATTCTAGATCCAATCCCTCTCAATCAGCTGGTAAGCAGGAAAAGTTAAGATGACAGACCATCAGTGATATTACAAAACACAGTGATATTACAAAACACATACAAAATGAAACTAACCTTATAAGAAGTTGACAGGAATACCACATCAACCACTAGTATCAATCAACTCAACATAAAGATATTTCTTGCAGAAGTAATCCCCAAGAAAAGGAATTATGTTACAGTAAAACGGCACAAACATAACAAATGGGTAAGAATAAACAGCACAAAGGAATCGTTGCAGTTTATACTATAAATTTTTAAAATATCAATTCATGATGAGTTTCTATCAAGTTTGAAACCACAAACTCATTTTGAAAAATAAAAATAGAAATACAAAATGATTGATAATTTTTATGTACAGGAAAGTGAATGGAGAATCAATTACCAATTTTCGATACCATAATGCATCAGTAACTCACAAATAATTTGATATCAATTACAGGTGGTCCATAAATGTACTAATTTCCAACAAAATTTATGTTTTCAAACAAAATTATCATTAAATGAATGCCAAGGTTTATTTTAAGATAAAAAATAAAGTAAATATTTAATGCAATGGCTATAAAGAACGGAATTTAATAAACTTGTTCTGATGATACTGGAATTTAAGGAATGTGATTCGTCCATCAAAAAATTCAGCTCAACAAAACTTGTCCATAGGCCACATAGCTTAATCTTCCATGTGAATGATTTACATCAGTATTTATTCTTAACACAAAATAATCCATATTTTAGTTGGCCTGTTCATAATTTCCAAGTCAAAGCCAACTACCTGTCTTCTTTTCAGTTTAATAAATTCAACACTGCATTGCAACCACTTATTGTGAAATTTTTCTTTGGAAAATCCATACATTTTTAATCTAAATCCAAAGTCAATTTCACTGTTTGTAGTAGATTGAAGCATGAATTTTAAAACTCCCGTTTATTGTTGGGAAAGACACTCCACCTGGAAGTAGAAAATCCATCTTTAGCACAATGACGGTATACCCTGGTTAAAATTTTAAGTGTATAGCCCTTGTAATAAATATGAACAGAAATAAAAAATTACAGTATTTTAGAATATTCTCCGAATCCAGGCCACTTTTTAACCCAACACATTATGAAAGGATTTTAATAGCTTAACCAAAAGTCCCCACAATCCCAGTACCATTTCCACTTCATACGGTAAAAACACTTGTGCTACTTTTGGCATAGAATGCGGTCTGACCAAAGAGTTTGATTTCTCATGACATTAAAGCATTAGATTTTGACAAGGAATATAGAAAGATAAAAAAATCACAAACATCTTTCCCGGCGTTTGGTTTGCTTTCACACACAACAATGTATAAGGATTCTATCTTTAGCCTAACAGAAAATGTTGTTTCCCAGATATTGTACAGTCTTTGATTACAAACATTGTTTTCCTCTGTCATGCCACATCCAATAATTAAATCTTCATAAATGGAGACAAACATGGAAAGAAATAGCATTCTATGCTACATAAAAATAGGGTTCCAATGTTAATTATTATTTGGGTGCACAATCAGAATAACGAACTACACAATCATGAAGCTATAAAAATTATATATCGCTAACTGGAAACGTTACCTCAAGCACCCCACTTTGAACTGCGGATATTGACACGTCAATGAGAAAAAAATATAGTGGCGGCATCGGAGGGCGGACCATGTATTCAGCAGGAGCAATAAACTCAACATTACCCTTTGTCAGCTCAGGCCGTTGATCAAGATCAACTCTTCTGCCATTAGCATCCACATGAGCAAAGTAGTCGCCAGGAACTGAACATGAGGAGTTAAGAAAAATCAATTCACGCACATTCACAGTTATAAAAAAATTAACAAAGATAAGCCACTATGCATAAATTTTTTGGCCGTAGAAAAATAGGTAACAAGGAAGCAAGAATCGAAACCAGACTAAACCTCGGGCTTGTATGTAGAACATGTATTAGTTGGCAGTAATTTATGAAGTCCCATTACACCAAAAACGGCTGATTTTATAGGGATAAATTTAAGATGCTTCAGTTTGCACCTTCTAATTATTTAAATTTTTGTCTGGTGGTTATGACAAGCTTTATGCTTTCTGATAGCTAATGCTTCGCAGAAAAATTAAACAGACAAGTATTTGCAGGCAACTACAAAATGTATGAGAAAATACAAAGATTAAGACTGAAGGAAATTGTGATGGCCAGAGTCCAGCATAAGTCCTCTTGGAAAAATTAAAAAACTGAAAAAGTGAGAGTCCACAGAATATTTTGAGACAGAGTCAATGAGAATTTTTTGTTCCTCTATATTTGTCATAATTTAGTTCTAGGAACGTTACTTGATCCACATAAATCGGCCAAACCATTTAACATGCTACTTAACCAGAAAACAAAGGCCTAGATAAATATGGAAAAAAGTAAGACTCCCAACAACAGATATAAGGCATGATCCCAAAGACGCAAAAATGAGAAAACAGTTCTAACTTCTTAATTACCATCATTAAGCAGTGAACATATATTGCACTTCCATTTTCTTCCATGATCTGTAAAAGTAACATATGGATTCACATAAGTGCGGCACCTTCGACAACGAATTATTCCTGTGGTGCCAAAATTGACGATCGGGACTTCATCCTGAATGAAAATCAAGCAACAATTAAATCAGAGTAGAGATATTTTGTATCTACAAAATAAAATGCGAGAGACATTTTTGGTCGATATATAATCCAGCTAATACACATAACATATAAAATGCAATGGAGACTAACCCCAGTAGGAGATTCTGCCAGAGGACAAACAACTGCCCCAAGTGGCAAATGCCACCTCGACGCCAGAGACTGAGAATTTGGTATGCCACCCGTTGTCAATCGCAAAAATTTAGAATCACAGTTCATGGGGTACATCTCATCAAAAGACCTAGGTTCCACATCACCATCCAATGGCCTTGGTAATGCTTTAACATCAAGTCCAGCGTCAAACGATCCTGGTACAGACCCAAGAGAGAGTGAACTAAAATCTTCAACCAAGCCCTGTGAAGCAATAGGTGGTGCCATGCCATGAAGCTGCACCTGGTCCCTTGAGTAGGGGACTGATGAGGTTGTAACTGGTGGACCTGGCATATAACCTCTGGGTTGAGCAAGAAAAGGAGCTGGAGGTGGGGGTGGAGCATAGCCTCCTGGTTGTGACGGAAATGGGGCAGGCCGCATTGGAGGAACTTGAGCACTAGAATAAGGTTGTGCACTAGAGTAGCCTGCAAATGCTGGATGAAAGGTGCCTCTAGCAGTGGCATGAGATGGCCCCATCGGTGGTGAAGTTGGCTGGACATTTAGCCTGGATGGAGAGAATGGTTGATCTGTATAGGGAGGGATATTTGGGTTGAATTGTCCAGTTTTAATGTTTTGAGGAGGAGATCCCATTGATATGGAAGGTGGTTGAGGCTGTGTAAAAGGAGAAGCTTGGGATGAAACTGAACCTACTTGTGGTCGTGTTGGTGGAGGTACAACGGGAAGACCTGAAAGCGAGGCTCGTGGGTATTGCATATGATCTGTTGAGGGTAATGGCGGGGTCGGAAAACGTTGGAATCCTGCAGTTGGTGGTCCATATGATGATGGTGTGGATGGAGGTGGCCTAAACAATTCATTAGACCAGACAGATGGTGGAGGTCTAACGCCAGGGGCTTCAAATCCAACCAAAGGTCCAGAGGAAAAAGGAGGTGTTGCGAATTGAGAGGAAACAGGAGGTGCAGGCCTGAAGGCAGATGCTTCTGAACCAATCAGAGGACCAGGAGTTGTACTCTGTAGAGCAGAAAAGGGAGTGGTGGCTGGCCTTAATGGGTAATTTGGACGGTTGGGATTCTCGGTCACCATTGTTTTGTTGATCTCCTACCAAATGTCTTAGCTTCTGTAAGTACAGCATGCACAATTCATAAAAAAGATAGATAGGGCATAAAAAGCCATTTGTTCATGCAACTGATATCAGGGTGAAAATTCTTAAATCTAATACCCTCAAATCTATCTTTGTAACTGCAATAGAGTATAAGAAAGAGGGATTAGGCTCCTTTAGAATCAAGCATTTAATTCAAAAACATACTACCCAGAAAAAAAATCTTACAGGAAACAGAACTGTGCGTACAAATATCTTTACAATCAATATCCGATAACTGTGATTAGATTTTTTACTATTATGCTATCCACATTTACATTATCTTGGGAAGATACAGATTTAGCAACACAGACAAATCCAAAATCAAACACACCTGGACTAAACCAAATAAATGCATGGGCAATTTTACCAAATTTCTACCACCAAAGTGGATATTAGGTGTTCATAAATCAATCAAAACTGGCCAATATAAGTTCTCGATTATTATGCCGTACAAACAATAACTGACAACCAAACTCTGAAATTTAAAGAAATCATATAATCAAACTCATTCGGGCATCACAACTCATTCGGGCATCACATCACAAACTATTTCAACTAAAACATCGGAAGCAGTTCATACTGAATGCACATACACCAAATCTCGGAAGAAGACAAAATACACGAAAATACCAAAAAATAAAAGAGATTCGCCGATTTCACATCTGCCGCAATGATTTAATCGCAAATAACGAGCTCAATTTAAAAGTAGTGCCAACCTGATCAGATATTTCTCCAGAGAGAGAGATCGGAGAAATCCAGTGCGGGCGATCGAACAGATGAGAGAGAGAGCGACGAATTTGAGCTGTAGAGTCCTTGCTCTTTCGAACAAGGCCGACTCCCACCTGTATATAGTATGTATGTGAATCTACAATTTTAATCTATTAATAAATTAACAATATGTCCAAGCCCATATACGTTCCCAGGACCAATTAAAAAAAGTTATGCTGGACTGTATTTAATTTATAGGCCCATATGCATATTTGAGCAAAGCCCAAAAGTCCAAATTTTTTAGAGAAAATTACGGACCGATACTCTTTCATGAAACTTAATCTATCCTAGTCCAGCGAAAAAACATTAGTTGATCTAGGTTCATTCTTGGTTGAAATGACAATAATAACCCCATGTGGTCCATGCGGTCCCACCAATCTTTAATAAAATTACATTCTTAACCCCTAGAAAATGTTTAAAGAATAAAATATGCCTCTATATATTATTCATCATCGTTTTTATCCTAATATTTAGCAAACAGTAGCATCATATGAACATGAGATCCTCCAGTTTCTGTCATCTCGGGATGAATCCCAAGAGCATACTTTTGCAAAGGACTCACAGTTTATATAACGTTCGTCTAATTATAATTCAAAACCCGAATTGAAGATCATGTTTTAAAAATAAATAACATGCACATCATGCTTCCGTGTTACAATAAAATTTTAACAAACTGAAATATACCATTTTGACCATAACGGCAACGGGTGAGGTGGGTCGCAAAGCCACCAGTCAAAAACTTACTGCCTCTAGATTGTTTTACGAATGGCTCCTCACCATCCAACTCAGCTCACAGGCGAGGTTAGTCTGTCAGTTATCCGACTCCTTCAGAAACCGTACAGCACAACCCTAATTTGTTTCCTACCTTAGGGCGTACGGTATAATCAAGATATAAGAAAGATTTAAAGAAATCTGGGAGATATATGGGTAACAATCTTATTTTTATTCTGGAATACTTATAATATCTAATACATTAAAACGTCTCCTTTTGGGAGGAGACGGACTTGTTTAGCCTCTCATATAGATGAGGCATGACTCAAGAACACATAAACTTCAACAAAACAATATTACAAATGATTGCAAAAGAAAGAAAAGAAATATTACCAAGCTATGAAAGTTGAAATATTACAAAGCTTGGAGACTGTAATATTTATTCTCAGAAAACTATGGAGAATTTTCGATGTCCTTAGCTTCCAGAATGAGTGCCCTTATATAGGCATGAATCCGGACTTCAACTTCGGATTGGTTAGGTGCGCTTCTGAGTGCGCTTTAACTTTCACGTAGTCTGGTATCTTTGTCTGGTTATGCCATTTTTTTCTCGTGAATGGTCCATTAATTTTGTCTGAGTGCGTTGAACAGGTACTGCACTTAGTTGTTAATGGTCCACACCTTTTCCTTTGTCGAGGAATCTTTACATTATTGGTTTTTGTGGTCCCCGAGCTTTAGGAAAATGGGCTCTCTTGTCAGCAGGTCTTTTGTCTCTTCCTGCCCCTGATCTGTCGGGTTTGGATCAGAATCCTTTCCTGAACTCTGGTTCTTTCTGCTCCGGGCATGCTTGGCAAATATGATCTATCCATCAGCCAATGTGTGCAATGTTGCAGAATTTTCGGTAAGTCTCTTTTCCCGTCGGAATCTTGTTTTCCCAAAGAATTCTTCTTTTTATTTCAAAGAGTTATTCGGCAAATCTTGTTGAGGTTCCTGTCATGGAATTAAGCATGAAAGTTCCGTTGGCTGCATTCTGAAAGAACTTGAATGCGTATTTGACTTTGTCCATTTCTGTTAGACAAATCCAAAGACCCCATGCACGTCTAGGTTGAAACTTCATCTTCCGTGATATTCCAACCAAAATTGGTATACCTTCTGGTAGCGTCATTTTTATATTTTTTAAGGCGTTTTCGTCTGGTCGTCTAAGCTTGATAAAATGAAAAGCTTCAATGTAGCCCTTCTTTGCTGGCTCTGGAGCAGTACTGAAAAAATACAACTCCAAGATATCTCCTCTGGTCAAATGTGGATTATTGGCCCAAGTCTCGTGAACAGCTTCTCTGATCCATTTTGTTAATTTTGAAATTTCAGAGAATGTTGGTGCCACAGTATAAACCGAAGCCAGAGCTCCGAAATTATACCATTCTTGAACATCGTTTGGATGGCTGCCTAGTTTCGTCCAAACTCTCGGATATTTTTCAGAGATATCAACTATAGATCTGTCTGGGTTGATACCTCGCCTGGTAATTAGTTTCTCCCAACTGCGTTGGTAATCCTTCATAGGTGAAGAAACTAAATCATCATTAGTTTGAACCTTAGAATTGGCAGTCATTAGCCTAAGATTCAACTCCCCATCTTTTACCCCAGAGGTGCTGGGTTGACTTGAAGGTTCAGATTGTGTTAACACCAGACCCTCAACATTCGCTAGAGCTTGTACATCCTCCAGGAATGCATCATCTGCAGCACTCGTGACAGGGGTACTTGAATCCCTTGCCTCCGGGTTAGATGAGCCCCTTTCTCTAAACACTCCTTGCACCGTTGGAGGTGTGGCCTGGAGGATGGGCCCTTTCAAGACTTCATGGTCCCGAAAGCATGCTCGTATGTGATCAGTAACAAGTTCATGATCTGCTCGTTGAAGTCGTCATGCCACCTCCGCATTGAGACAAAGAGTCCCAAAGTCTCGTTCCATGATCTCCAGGTTTTCCCTGAGATTCCTAACTCGTTTGAGGGTATCGCTAGCAATGTGTCCCTCCAACTTGTGTTAAGAAATCTTCAAGAATATTTTTATCAGATTTCACTATGACAATATCATATTGACATTTAGCTTGCCATCTTAAAACTCTAGTCTTTTCTGGTTTTGATTCAATCTTATTTTTCAAAAAAGACTTGACACTTGTATTATCTATTTTTAAGATAAATTTCTTTGCAAGTAAAAATAATGGCCATTTTTTAAAAGCCTTTCGGACTGCAAAGAACTCATTCTCGTTGATATGACATCTGATAACTTCGCTGCTATCAAATAGACCGCTGCAATATCTACATGGTACTTCTCCCTCTTGTGTGGCTTTCATAAGTACCGTGTTGAGCCTTAAATGCATTGTTAAGTTTAATGTTAATTTATCTCCGAATTATTTATGAGTTTTGATGATCAACAAAACTTGTGTCTGTTATACTAATGTGTCTACATAGTGTACAGGTTTAGATGATTAAAAAGTGGATTGTTTGAAGGAAATCAATTATGCAAGGACTGGGCAGGCTCGCCCCAGGCTGATGATGACCATCGCTCCAGGCGATGGCAACCAATCAAGACTTCGCCACGCTCATCGACTAAAGTGACACCGAGGACCGCGCGCATGGCGAGATCGCCTGAGGCGATGGCTTGATCACCTGAGGTGATGCCTGGTACGTTTGAGGCGATGGAGACTTCATTTGAGGCGATGAAAGTTTATGATCATTGAAGGTTACGACATTATTTTTGGGTGACGATCGCCCGTGGCGATCTTGGAGTGATTCAAGCCTTAAGTGTAACAACGGCTAGTAGGAGCCTTGTGGGCCTTCTACACTATAAATATGGATGTTTTGGAGCATTTTGAAGACAAGAAACAAGATGGTACACTACAAGAAAGCTTTGCTCAATCAAAATCATTCCAGCTTTGTAAACTTCATACATTTGTATTGTATTGGAGTTTGTAATTTATTTCTTGTGTGAGAGCTTTTGATTCTTCGTGTTGGTACACCGTGAAGGTGTTATTTGATTTATTGTAAGGTTTTCCAACATCGACGCAAGTTGGAAAATTGTATAAGACATCAACAAGTGAAGTTGGTGCAAGTGTGTGGCTATCCTTGGAGCCCTTAAGGCCAAGAAGACTCGCGAAGAGTGTGGGTGACTCGTGAAGAGTTTGTGTTTGGCTATCCTTGGAGCCCTTAAGGCCAAGAAGACTCGTGAAGAGTGTGTCACTCGGGAAGAGTGTGTTGTGGCTAACTTGGAGCCCTTAAGGCCAAGATCAAGTTGTTCTAGTGGAACCTCGGTTGGACGTTTTCTAGCCGGGAAGAGGAGACATAGGTGATTCATCGTCGAACTTCTATAACAAATAATTGTGTCGTTTATCACTTTATTTACCTTACACATTTATTTATTTCTTCATATTGTTTATTTGTCGATTGACATCAAGTCTTCCGCAGCGCAAACTCAACTATTTGCAAATTCATTTTAAAATGCTAAAGTAGCCAAGGAACCTCATTCACCCCCCCCCCCCTCTTCGGTTCCAACAAGTGGTATCAGAGCCACTTGGTTTATTTTAAACCAAAATTTTTATGGCTAATCTAGCAAGTGAGTTTGCTCAAGGTCAATTGGCCAATCGTCATCCGCTCTTCACGGGAGATAACTACGGATATTGCAAAAATAGAATTTCTCTATATATTCAATCCGTAGATAATGACCTATGGAAGATAATTGTAAAAGGTCCACATATTCCTTTGAAGGAAGTTGAGGGAAGGAATGTTCCCAAAGAAATGGTCGATTTTACAAGGGCGGATATGATTTTAATTTCTCAAAATGCTAAAGCTATTAATATTTTGCATTGTGCTTTAGATATGAAGGAGTACAATCGGATCTCGATGTGCTCAACCGCAAAGAAAATATGGGACAAATTACAAATTTGTCATGAGGGCACAAACCAAGTGAAGGAGACAAAGATCGATCTATTGCAACTCAAGTATGAAACCTTTGAGATGGAGTCCGGAGAAAACATTGATTCAATGTTTAGAATGCTCACTCAAATCATCTATGAGCTTGCCCAACTTGGAGAGAAGTATCCTCCAAAGCAAATATGGAGAAGAGCCCTTAGAGCCTTACCACAAGAATGGGATGCCAAGAGGACGGCTATCATTGATTCCAACAAAGGAGATAGTGCGTCATATGATCTTGACGAACTCCATGGAACCTTAGTGACTCACGAGCTTGAAGTGTCAACCCGGAAGGGATTAAAGGAGGAAGATAAATCCATAAGAAAGAGGATAGCATTGGTCGGGAGGAAAGATCAATCCGATGATGAAGATGATGGAGAGATGATCTTGTTCACAAGAAAGTTCAAGAAATTTTACAACAAATACAACAAGCCAAAGACCTCCGGTGCCACCAAACATGATTCCAAACAAGAGGTAACATGTTATAGTCAATATAAAGGTCATTATGCTAATGAATGTCCTAGGAAGAAGAATGATGGTAAAGGGAAGAATAAAGCTCTAATGGCCACATGGAGTGATAGTGACTCCGATGAAGAAGAAGCAACAAACCTTTGTCTCATGGCCAAAGATGGCGCAAACGACAAAGAAGAGGAAAGCGACGATGAGGTACCATCTTTTGATGAGTTATTAGAAACATATAATGAGCTTATTGATGTTCTTGGCAAAACCAAGATGAGTAACAAATTGCTCAAACTTGAGTTAGCCAAGAGAGATGAAGAAAATAATTCATTGAAAAATGAATTAAATTCTTTGAAGAAATCATTTTGCAAGTTCAGTGAAAGTAGTTTAAAATTGGAAGAATTGTTTGGCTTGCAACGATATAGCATCGATAAAGCCGGACTAGGCTTTTCAAGCAAATCTAAAACTTTTTCAAACTTGTTGGCTAAAGCTAAGCATAATTCCCCTACTTGCACTTATTGTTGCAAGGTTGGTCATATAAGAAACAAATGTAGATTTGTTAAAAATCAATACCAACAAAACAAGAGGTGGAAATGGATTCCAAAAGCACCGATGAAAGCTAACCCGCAAGGACCCAAAAATCAAATGGGTACCAAAGATCCTCCAACCATGAACTTGTTTTGTAGGAACAACAAAGGAAGAGATTATGAAGGAACTAGTACCTCAAGTGATGAAATCGTCTTATGCACCACTATAGAGGAAGCACGAGGTAAATGACCGATGATATGAATTCATTCTTATCATCCAAGGTAAATTTATTTTGAGCATCTAGTAGAATAATTAGCTTTTTTTCTTGGTTAATATTCCTTGAATTGAATGTTATAATTATGTGGTGAAATTCAATTATTTTGAAGGTGATCTTTGAGAAATTAAATTTCAAATACATTATTATGATATCATATTTAGGGGGAGCTAATTATATAGAGAAATTTCAAATTTTCATTGGCACAAATTAATTGTGACCAATAAATAACGAAGCTCAATATTCATTGATAGTAAATTGCATTTCCCCTTAGCATATGCATATATAAATTATTTTAATGCATAATTTATGCATATCTCATTATGGTAAATATCTTGATGTGCCATGAGTCCTATTTGAATATGAAATGTGCAATTAAATATGATTAAGAATGCTGTAATTGTTTAGATGCTCAATCTTGGATCATAGAAATATGGCTTAAGATTTTCATATAACTTTATTGTTGCTATGGCCTCAATGATGTTACTCTCATTAACTTATCAATTGTTTATAATGATACATTGAGCAATCTAATGTTTATTGGGCATGAATGTATGAACTCTTGGTAGAACATATGCACACTTTGCATAAGTTAGAATTTATTGCTGTAAATTGCCTTAAAACGCATGTTTGTCTTCCTCTAAATGATTTAATATTATGCTTGTTATGGCTATTGCATGCTTGATGAGGAACATGTGCTAATTGTTAGACTATGGCTATGTGTCAACATATAAATTGTGTTGTTTATTTGAACAATGTGTTTTTTGATAATCACAAAAATGGGGAGAATTGTGTGATAGACTTTAAGCTTAATACATGCATGGTTCGAGGGGGAATTTTTTTATATTATGCTTTATTTGGTTAAACTTGTATGTGCTATGCATTTGTTAAGGGGGAGTCTTGTTTACTCATATTTCATGCATATTACATCTTCAAGTTTATCAAGTTTTGTGATCATCAAAACGGGGGAGATTGTTGAGCCTTAAACGCATTGTTAAGTTTAATGCTTAATTTATCTCCGAATTATTTATGAGTTTTGATGATCAACAAAACTTGTGTTTGTTATATTAATCTGTCTACTTAGTGTACATGTTTAGATGGTTGAAAAGTGGATTGTTTGAAGGAAATCAATTGTGCAAGGACTGGGCAGGATCGCCTCAGGCGATGATGACCATCGCTCCAGGTGATGGCAACCAATCAAGACTTCGCTACGCTCATCGACTGAAGCGACGCCGAGACCGCGCGCCTGAGGCGATGCCTGGTACGTTTGAGGCGATGGAGACTTCGTTTGAGGCAATGGAAGTTTATGATCATTGAAGGCTACGACATTATTTTTGGGTGACGATCGCCTGAGGCGATCGGCACTTCACCTGAGGCGATCTGTGTAATTTGGTGACCGTTGGAGTTCGGCGATGGTGATCGCCCGAGACGATATCCGAGGCGATCTTGGAGTGATTCAAGCCTTAAGTGTAGCAACGGCTAGTAGAAGCCTTGGATATCGCCTCGGGCGATCACCATCGCCGAACCCCAACGGTCACCAAATTACACAGATCGCCTCAGGTGAAGTGACGATCGCCTCAGGCGATTGTCACCCAAAATTAACAACTCCCAGAAAACTCCGAAGCTGCTTTACATCTTTGATATCATCCGGATATCCTTGCACCTTTGCAACAATGTGGTTTTGCAAGATGATTCCTGATTTGTCAATCTCAATTCCAAGAAACTCGATTTGTCTTACGGTAATTACTGCCTTCCTTTCGGAGAGCACTAAACCTTCCTTGTAACAAACATCTGAAAAGATTTCCAAATGTTTAAGATGTTCTTCCATGTGTTCTTGATGCGATGAGGATATCATCAATGTACACGAACATGAAGCTGAAATAATCTTTGAAATGATTGTCCATCTTCCTTTGATATATCTGGGGAGTATTTGCCAATCCCATTGGCATGACATTCCAGATGTAGTGTCCTTGTGGTGTGGAGAATGCTGTGAATTTTTTGCTTGCTTCCTCCATCTTAATCTGGTATAATCCAGATTTACAGTCGAACTTAGAAAACACTTTGGCATTTTTGATGTTATTTACCAAATGTTCTCTGCTTGGGATATAATAACTATCGAATTCCAAGATCTCGTTGATTCCCTTGTAGTTGATTACCAATCTTGGTTTTCCTCTTTTAATTTCTCCATGATTCCGTACGAGAAATCCCGGACTGCTGTATGCAGAAACTCATGCTGATATTAATTTAAGGTCCAAATGTTCCTTAAGTATCATCTGCATATCTTTCCTATCTTCTTGGTTCATGGGGATCGGTTTGTACTTTACGAACTCATATTCTCTTCCAGTTTTCACCTTCAAATATGATGTAAGCTCGTTTTTGTCCCACCATGCTAGTGGTGTCAAACGGGCCGTGCCGTGCCGGCACGATTCGAAAATGGGTCGTACCGTGCCAGCCCATTTCCACAAGAGGCCCGACCCGTACCATGGGCCGTGCCTTTCAAGTTTTTTTTTTTTTTTTTGGCTTAGCGATCGATCGCCACCTAACTGTCGATCGATCGCCAGTTGGTGGCGATCGATCGCTACAATTTAAAAAAAAAATTACTATTCGTGCCGTGCCGTGCCGGCCCACGGGCCGGCACTTTATGGCCCGGCACGACCCATGCTACAGTGCCGTGCCGCTCCGTGACGTGCCGTGCTCGTGCCGTCCGCTCCGTTTGACATCTCTACACCATGCTATATGATCCTCATTGTAGTTCCTTTGAATCTTCATTTTCACTTCCTCTAGAGTAATCTGCTCTTCGAGGGTAGCATCTGGTTGCATGGCTTCCTCATGTAATGCCCTTTTTAGTAACAGTGGGATGTCAAGATTGACGTTTTCTTCATACTCATCCTATCTTCATTCTGTTCTCTAAATGACATCACATTTATACCATCAACATATATTTGTCTCTTTTGACCAATCCCTTGTTGCCTAAATTGAAGAATCGCTTCACCAAATATCCGCTGATCCTTCATCTTAGGGTGTCGAAGTTTTCCTTCATCACCACGCTTGCTGTGAAAAATAACGGGGAATTTTCTGTGAAACGTCTCTCTTAGTCTCTGCACAATAATCTTATGATCACAAAGGGTAGTGAAAGTAAGTCGTCTTGTCTCGTTCTCCTGAGTGAACCGCTTGAATGTCTGTAGGAAATTGTTTCCTAGCAGCATATTTGCGCATGTGTCATGAAAATAAATAGGTGCAGTTTTGACTTTGTACCATGGGATACCGCCTGCTCCGCCGATAATGATTTCCGCTCCTTGGATTCCTTAATTAAGAATAAGGATCCTTTTGAAAAAATCTCTTCCGGCAATGGTTAGTAACTTCTCACCAACTTCTTTGGGGAAGATATATCGCCTGACAGTACATATTCCAGCTCCGGAGTCGATGTAAGCTGCAAAATATTCTGCTCGATATTTTCCATATAACATCCCGACGGAGATGTATATGGAGAATGGGTTGTGGTCATCTGATCCTATATCTTTTTCCTGCCACCGTGAATTCCATTCCATCTTGCAATCTTTCCCAAGGTTTATGTTCCTCGAGAAATTCAATCCCTAGAATAAGCTGTTCTGGGATTCTTCCGGCAGTTCCTTCAATTGTGAGATCAATTTCACCAATTTGAAGGTTTCCTTGATATTTGCCAACTGTAGGTTGTTGCAAATAGTAGAGGACATCACAAGGGAAGAGATTCTATTTTTCCGTAATGTCAAAAATTATCTGCACTTCTCTCCAGCCTTCTGGGCATTTCAGTTTTCCTGTTGTTTTGAATACATCAGGGATTTTCTGAATTCTGCTTGAGACTACCTTCTGTTTTTCCCTCGGATAGTTGCTGATTAACCTATCATGTTGGAAAGACATCCTTCTTGGCTCGATCATAAGGTTCATGCTTGTGTTCAGAACATGTTGATCTTGTATCCTTATGTCGATCTCTCCTATTGTCGGAGTATCAATGATGTCCGACAATACCGCTTTGGCGAAATCTTCAAAAATTCTGGGGACTTCAATGAATTCATTTCTCAAGAATACATTGGAATGATGAGTATTCGAGAGTTCGTATGACACCTTGTAAGTGGTCGAGTAAGGCATGTTCCATTCTTTCATCAAATCTTTTCTTTTAAAATCTTGATGAAGAGTGAGAACTTTGTTGAAGTCTCGATCTCCCAAATTGTATCCAATCCTCGGATAGATGTTAAAGGCCATCTTTCATGCATATAAATCTCCTGCAACTGCTCCCAAACAAGAATCTTTGAGATTCGGGATTCTCTTGTCAAAAATCACCAGGTTGAGGGGCGAATCAATTCCTTCCTTGAATGTTGCTTTAATGATGACTATAATGGCTCCGATATGAATCCATGAGAGTGTATTAGCAACCTCTCTTTTTACCTCTTTTTTAATCTCCTGGATTTCTCGGTAGGTGATTAATTGCATCTCGATTTGGTTTCCCGTGAATTCCATCGGGATTGCAAATTCACCTGTTGCTACCCTATGGATAATCTGATGCTTTCTGCTTCGAAGACTATCCTATCCATGGCTTTTTCCATTGCTCCAATTGTAAACCCATCATACATCTGAAGCTTTGGCTCTTCCTTCATGATTCTCATAAGAGTTTTATGAGAAACAATTGTATGAGAGAAAAACCCAGACGGCTCCTCTCTGATTACGTGTTAAAGGAACTCTCCTCCACTCTGATTCTGAGCTGGATTCACCACCATTATCAGAATATATCTCTTCTTCGTAGATGCTCTCATCTGAGGGAATATCCTCAAATTGATACACTTGTACCAAATCCTGGAAATAAACAGCATCTTCAAATTCTTTGGTATGCTCGAACTGTCTTACTCCATGGCTTTGGTTTTCTGGACAATCTGTAGAGATATGTCCTCTTGCTCTGCATGTCCAGCAGTTACAATCTTTGAAACTCTCATTTGCACGAGTATGTGTGCGTCTGAAAGTTCTCTTCGTTGGTGTTCTGCTAGAACTAACTTGATTAGAACCTGTCGACGAGATTCTACTCCTTGTTGGTCCTGATCTTTGCCCCGATCTGTAACTTCGGGCTTTCTGTTTTGACCAGAACTTTCTAGGTCTCCATGAAGACCCACTTCTTCTTGAACTACTTCCTCGGGCATATGGATGAGCTTTATTTTTTTCATCTTTCGCCTCTGGGGATAGTTTCCAATAATTGTCGGGATATCATTCACTGTAGAACAAAGATGAGCTATTTTGTTGATTCCTCTGAGCTTCTTGAAATTTTTTTTTTGCTTTGTTTGGTAGCACCACTCCACAAGCTTTACTTTAAGAAATGACATTCTCATGGACACTTGTCTCGATTGCATGAGGTGTATACTCCTGGATAAGCATTTCTCTCCATGGGCTCAGAATTTTGGCAAAGAACAGTTCTGCTGCATCTTTTTCTTCCATCTTTGCCTTCCAACGATACTCTGTAAAGAGTTTGATGTACTCATCTACATAACAAATATCATGTAGTTCCAGGCTAATTAGAGCTTGTCTGTATTTTTTAGCCTTCTCTTCCTCAATTCCCTCGAAGTAACTTACTCCAATGAAACAGATTTTAAAGAATTTTGCCTTATTGTCCACAATTTCTTTCAGGGACTCTCCGGCTAAAATTTCTTCCTTGGTACCTGGGTCTCCCATATCACATGCAATTTTGACTGATTCTTCCAGACTCATTTTAAGAAGTAAAATGAATCCTTCTTTGCTTAGGTCAAGTGTTCCTGCTGCTATTCTCATTGCTGAAGCCCATTCATCAATAAGAACTTCTATGTTTTTGAAATCCAAGATATCCATGTTGAGCATAACTCCATATGGATGGATTGGATCCATCTGAGATTTCCCGTAAGGAGTTTGATGTATATCTGGCCTGCGAGAATGGTTCCTTGTTCCAACTGGGGGATCCAAAGTTGCTGAGGTAAAATCTTCCTTGTGCGGCAACTTTAATCTCCTTCGGGTGGATTGTGTGACCCGAAACTTTCTTGTGGTGGAGGTCTTGGCACAAGCTCTCCTGTCTTGAATTCTACGAGATTTAATCCCGCAAAAGAATCAGCAAGATCACGTAGATCTTCCAGGTTGATTCTTTCTATTACTTTGTGGGAAGTATGAGCTCTCATTGTAGGACTGCAATCATTTTTTCAGTCTCCGTCGAAGGTCTTCAGACCTCCTCTGCTTTCCCTTTTTGGTGTAAAAGGCTCATGTTCCGTAGGACGGTGGTAGCCATCCTCCGTTTCTTCTTCCTGTCGGACTTGGTCTTTACTCCAACTCCTTAACACGGGTTTGAACATCTCGAAGGTTTTCAAGAATCTCATCCTGATGTTTAATCATAATCTCCATATGACTTTGAATCTGATGGATCTGTGCAGGGACATGGTATTGAAGGTAGTCATAACGCTGCACTGTCTTCTGAATCTCTCTAAGATCTTGGGATATCTTACAAGAATCTGGCTTGATTTCTCGAAAGGTTGGTTCTGCCATCCTAATCATCTGGTCCAGACCCTGTTGGATCATTGGCGGCTGGAACCACATCTTCATGTTCAGGATGGTCGTGTTCCTGAAGCTCTGCTAACTCGAACTGTAGTTTGAGGTTCACTTGATGTAGCCTCTTTGCCATCCTTACGAGTTTCTTGTAATGGTTTATGCCTGGTGTGCATAAACCTGTTCATCGTAAAAGTTTTCACTTATGGTTGAAGCGTTGAGCTTCTGTTATAAGCTTCTGATTTAGTGTTTCCAATTTCTGGAAGTACCACATGTATGAATGACACTTCGAAAATCATCTTCTCCGTATATATTACAAATTAATATTCAAGATATTATTATAGTATTTCCAGAATAAACCTAGGCTCTGATACCATTTTGTGCCAAGGATCGCAAAAAATGGAGACTTGTAAAAAGACGACGTTAAATGTTACTTCTTTATTAATATAAGGATATAAAAGATAATTAAATATTATATATGGGCATCTTTGTAATTTAAACAAAAGCCTAAGGGATAGAATGCAACATATCAAACTATTGAGGGGTAAAAGAGTCATCATAAAACACCTTATTGATTGAAAATTTTGAAATTAGACCTATTTCAATAAAATTGTTTCCAATTTGGATTTTTATGCACTAAGATTTTTTCTCAAGACTTAAGTAGATTAAGTGTCCCAAAAAAGCACTTCCTTGTAATTTCTCCAAATTTTTATACAATTGCTTTGACTTATGCTATTATATATACTAGTGTATCTTTGCATCCGTTGCATGCTTGTACAGTTGTTTATTGTGTAAATTGTTATGTGTTTATACATTACATTTTGTTTAATTATTTTTTTAGAATAGGGTAAAATATTGTAATTAGTAATATTGTTGGGGTAGTATAGTCATTTATCATGTTGGGGGTATTGTGATCATTTTATATTAATTGGATAAATTGAAATCAATCAACAAAATAATAAGTATA
Source organism: Haberlea rhodopensis (assembly GCA_907163345.1). NCBI lineage: Eukaryota > Viridiplantae > Streptophyta > Magnoliopsida > Lamiales > Gesneriaceae > Haberlea > Haberlea rhodopensis. Next base: position 3,932,194 of record CAJQUN010000008.1, on the reverse strand, counting down.
TAATAAAAAAATATTAAATACAAAATGAGTTTTGAGTTGAAAAAGAACACGATTTCACACTCCCATGTTTTTGTGAATTGAGTCACGTGGTAAAAGTGGTCGGAGAAAAAAAAAGTGATGTGTATTATGGTAATCTCGGTGAAGGGACACTAATAGACCAAATGTCGGTCTCTTGTACTCCGATTTTATAATATTATGATGATGATGATATATGATAAGAAAACATCCAAGCATAATATATATATATATATATATATATATATATATATATATATATATATATATATATATATATATATATATATATATATATAGTTGATGTGTTATATCAATTTTTTGCATTAAACGCGACTCGAACTCGAGTCTGCCCAACCATTCCGACAAAGCCAGGAAGCTCTTCCAAGCCAGAATGTTGAAGTTTGGAAGCTGTAATAATGTAGGATCAATTGATTGATGAACATGAGTTTTTCTTAATTTTTCATAAAAAATGTACATTTGTTTAGATCCACAATGAATATGCGATGAAGGGTGAATCTTCCGACATTTGGAATTTGAAGGTAAAGAACCATGAACCCAAGAACTAGGTTCTGAAATTCCTCAACATGTTTTGTTAGTGGAACACCAAAAGTTTCCAAAATGATGCGAAATATCATCTGCAAAATGTTTTTTTTTAATGAGAAAAACCTTATATTATATTAACACAAACCAAATTACAAACGAGACAACGCCCACCATAATACAATAACTTAAAGACAACGAAATAATAACAAACCTTAGGAGAATAAAAAACACAGCATAACGGCAATAACTTGACCCATATAAGTCAATGACCACCAAAGCAACCCCAGGTTCCCTCAAACCAAACAGTTTAGCAATAACGCATTATTCAGTCAAGAATAATGAAAATTATTATTCCAATGTCTTAAATGTCAATTCCCTCCTTATTAGTTTATTTGTGCATAAAAAAGGGTTTGAATTGAGTTTTGTCGAGACTTGAATTCGACTATCATTTTAGTCACTCACACTCGTTTTTTTTTAATTAAATGAAAGGTTTGAATCAAATCCCCCAAATTCTCAAAAACCCTTGCAGACCAATTTCTTTCTGTGAAGATCATTATGCCCTAAGTTTTAATCCCACTTCTTTCTTATCTTCTGTCGCTTTTCTAGATAGCAATAATGGATGGGCATTCCTCGCATTTAACGGCGGCAGTCCGCTCGAGGAGTTCACAGTCTCCGTCGCCGTCTCACTCGGCCTCCGCCTCCGCCACTTCCACGATCCACAAACGTAAGTTGCCGCCTGAAGGCCACGCGCCGCCATTCCCGCCGTCTTTCTCGGACACGCGAGACGGTGCGCTGACGTCCAACGATGACCTGGAGAGCATCAGCGCTCGCGGCGCCGACTCAGACTCGGATGAAGAGTCGGAGGAGGTCGCCGATGAGGAGGAGTACGATGATTCCTCTGTGCGCAATTTCACCGCGTTACGACTGGAAAACAGTAATGCTACGGGGCCCAACATGGGAGTGTGTAGAAATACGAAGCTCAAAGCTGAAAACTCGGTTAAAGTTGAACCCACTGACGTGGGGAAAGATGTTGCGACTGCTAATAATGGGAACAATAGTAATGTTAATAGTTCTGGCAATGCGGGTACCGGGACCAATGGATCAGTACCAGGAATTGTGGTGAAGGAGGATAATGTGAAGAGTATTTTTACGGATAACATACAAACCAGCGGGGCCTACAGTTCGAGGGAGGAGAGTTTAAAGAGGGAGGTAAGCTCATTGATAGTAAATATTTCATGTACCTTTTATTTTATTTTTTAGTATACTGCTAATCAGATGACTTGGTTTTAATTTTAACAACAATTACTGAGCATTTGATCCCAATGGATTAGTTATTGGTTTTAATTTAACCTTGTGCTAAATTTACAGGAGGAAGCAGGGAGGCTCAAATTTGTATGCGTTTCAAATGATAATGATGATGAACACATGGTTTGGTATCTCTCTTTTCGCATTCTTAATATCGTATGTTAAGCTTTTTTTGGATCTGTTATCGCATGTTAACCTTGCTTGTTAATTATGTTTCTTCTTCAATCTATCTTCTTGCCCAAAATTTCTGTAACCCATATCAAGTTTGGCCAAGCATAAAATATTTTAACAAAATGCTGCACTTAATTCCGATCTGGCCATTTAAATTTCAGGTTGATAGGATTGAAGAACATTTTTGCCAGGCAACTACCCAATATGCCAAGGGAATACATTGTTCGTCTTGTGATGGATAGGTGTGCCTTCGAAAATTCCGGATTTTTTTCCATTAAAGTTTTTATGCCATCATCCACCCGATCTTAAGATTGAATACATTCTAGAAAGATGCATGGGATAGTTTCCACTTGGGAAATTAAGCCATTGCCTCCAGGTGAGTATTTTATCGTTATCGAGGATTTGATTTGCATATAAATATCATACAATAGGATGTAAAGAGAAGCCCTTGTATCTCCAATATTACTTCACACCATGCAGCTGTCTTTGAGATGCCTCTTGACCATAATTCTTGTTAGGATCAATTATTGTATTTGTTTTGTGACGTCCGCTAGAGCTTTTTTGGTGACACTAGAGTTTTTTGGTGATCCCTAGTATATTAAGTCATGCTCAAAGCTCCTCGAGGTTATTCTTTTAGAGAAATAAAATATATATTTTAATATGTGACATTAATAAAAGTATGATGTATCTTTAATGGAATTTAAAAGTTATCAAAGACAATAATATTGGTGTGGTAAATCACCTTTTTCAGTTTATTGAATATTAATAAACTCTAACAACTACAAGATATTGTTCTAGTATTTATAGAAACTCTATATCTAAAAGATAAGATAACAATCTAATCTAATTTAAATAAAAGATATTGATAAATCCTATCTTAAAGATATAGATATAAACTTATCAATAGAATTTTATCATGACCTAACCTTACGAAAGATTTCCTAACAAATTTATCCCAATTTATTATGAACAATATAAAAATGTGATTGTATAATCAAGCCTTTTTGTTTTACCAAAAGATATTACTGGCCATATCGTTCAAATATTTTATATCGTATTGCAACACAGGCATCGGTACATCATATTTCGATCTTTCTTCTAGCAAATGCAATTGTTGCTCTCCAAAGTCACTTTTCCAATAATTTCACCAACCTGAAACTCATGGGATCGAATACATGGCCTTGAAACTTTGATACCAGTTGTCGTATTGAGTATTTTGTCGTTTTACCAAAAATAAGAGCTGGTGATAATTGTGTAGCCCTACAACAGTAGGGTCAATTTTTGCCCACAGTAATAATAGTAATGAGAGTGTAATAGAGTCTTTGCCCGAAGAGGAACATTTTGGGCGTTTTGTTGTGGATGTAGACTTGTGCTATGTCTTTACTATATCCAGTTTTAAATTAACAAGTTTAAATGTGAACCATTCTTTCATATTAATGTTTTTCGTTTTAGTGTAGCAGAAGAAAATAATTGTTTCTGTGACTGGTACATAGTCTTTTGTTGATTCTCATTGTCTTTGGTGCTTCATGTTGTAGAAACCACAAATCGGTGATGGTCATCCGGCGCAATGTGGTCGTTGGTGGTATTACTTATAGGCCGTATGCCAGGTAATACGTTTTCATTATACTATTTGCTTCTATTTTATTTGAAAACCGTAAAAATATTTCTGATATGCTAATTATGACTATGCCATCACTGATATCAGTTTCTAGTTTTCAGTTGTCCATTTCTGAGGTTGATCATCCTGCATTACTATATTCTTGACTGTCCTTATATACTCTCATATCTACTCTGTGTAGTACAAGATTCAAAGCTAATGTTATAGACATGTTTATAGAAAATGCGTAGAAAGTATTTGGGCATACTGATTTCCAAGGATATATTTGTCATACATTAAACTACGAGTCTCTTATGGTGCTCGTGTGTGTTTTTGTGCCAATAAATATCAGTCACCTTGAAGTTTATGTGTAGTCAACGATTTGGGGAGATAGCTTTTTGCGCAATAACAGCGGATGAACAAGTTAAAGGCTATGGGACCCGCCTGATGAATCACTTAAAGAAGCATGCACGTGATGGAGATAGTCTCACACATTTTCTCACATATGCTGATAATAATGCCGTCGGCTATTTTGTGAAACAGGTGAGACGATATCTCATGTATGTGTCATTAAGCATAAGCGATTTGCAATTTGTTATATCCGTTTAGCATGGAGTTGGTTTGTAAGTCTCATGGTTTCCGTGAAATAATAATGTTATTAAAAGATTACAACTAACCCAAAATAAAAATAAAAAAAAGTCTAGATAGCTCAATTACATTTAAAAGTCTTAAAATGACTCCATTAGTTTGATATCGGATTGAAGCTTGTAAATGTTAAATCAACTGAGACAAGTCGAGCTCATATAAATCCCCGTTTCTTTGATAAGATTTGTCCTCAAATCTTACTCTTGCCCAGCTTTTACATTTCAGCCTCCTAGTTGTTCACCCTGGCAATCATGGCTTCGATAACTATGCTTGTGTACTGACATTGTTATAGAATGGCTTTGAACATGAATAACACATCTGTTACACAACTACTGGCCACCATCACATCCTATAGTTGGCTTGATATTTTTCTTGGCCAATGTTGGACAGCCCTTCTATTTATTGTAAAAAATTTAATGTGTTTTTGGTTCTGCTATATTGTGTTAAAATAAGAGAGCTTGTTGGTTTGTGTTCAATGATGTAAGAATAAGAGTAGTTATTTTATAAGAGAAATCTTTTTTTTTTGGGAGAGAATTTCAGATTGTTTAAAGTCATTATGTTGATATAATGTTTTGGAAGACTCTAAACAAAACTTCTATTTTTATTAGGGCTTTACAAAAGAAATTTACTTGGAGAAAGAACGCTGGCATGGGTATGTTGATATAATGTTTTGGCAAACTCAAAACTTTCAAATTCCTTTTTATTGACTCTTTTTCTTGCAGTTATATTAAAGATTATGACGGAGGAATTCTTATGGAATGTAAAATTGATCCTAAGCTTCCTTATACTGATTTGTCAACTATGATACGACGCCAACGACAGGTAAGATCTTTGATTTCTGTATATAATTTTAGAATTACACACTGAATTGATTAGGTTATATTGTAAGTTTTCGATGTATAAGGCCACTATATGTTGATCAATCATAATTTTTCAGAGCCAATAATGTGGTATCAGTTATGGGGGTTCCTATTCTTCATTGACGCATTCCTTTCATGTCGAATAGTGCAATTGACTTGTATTCTTGTTTCTTAGGCTATTGATGAAAAGATTAGGGAGCTCTCAAATTGTCATATTGTCTACCCTGGCCTTGATTTTCAGAAGGTGTCTTCCTTGAAATCCTTATTACTTTGGGGATTTAATGTGGTGGATAATTTCTTACATATTGATGCGTTTATTATGGTGTAAATTGTTGTTTTGTTTATACATGTCGTTAAATTATGTGCCTCATTGGCGAAATGACTGTTGATTTTAGAAGCATCGTTCTGACGAGAATTTTGTTAATCAGAAAGAAGCTGGTATTCCCATCCCCAAGAATCCCATCAAGGTTGAGGATATACCTGGTTTGAGTGAGTCCTTCCTGTTCCTTCATATCTTACTGACTCATGTTTATATTATATATGATTTAAATGTTTGGTCTGTTTGCATATAATACGTATCCTGTATTTTCACGTTGTTGAATCAACAATGCATCCAAGTCCCGGTTAGAAAAAAATAGTGGACTTTCCCAAGCTTGTTGATGCAGTCTGTCTAACATGTGAGTGAAGCTGGTGGGTGGTATTTGTTTAAAGTTTTGGTGATTATTTTATCATGACTCAGTGATACCTCTGATAATTATTGCTGTCTCAGTCAGTCGTGAACACATTCGCATTTTGCTTTTCTTTTTTCACAACCTTTATCCACTTTTATGTCTTTATTATTCCTTTCTAGGAGTAGAATCCAAGTTTAAAATTACCTATACCTTAATAATAGGGGAGGCTGGTTGGAGCCCAGATCAATATGGTCATTCTCGTTTTAAGACCGTGACTGCATCATCAGATGCTGCTTCACTTCAAAAATCATTGACTGCATTCATGCGCTCACTTCTGAAAGTAAGTTCCTGAGGGTTATTTCTTAATTTTATTTCTTTTATATTTGCTACAGAACCATGGAACTAACCTCCCTGATCAATATTAGGGAATTTCATATTAAGGAATTCTTTCAGATAAATAATATTTTTTCACATGAGAAGATGTCACCCGATTCGCTTTAAGTATCATACTATTTGACCATTCTATAGCAAGACTACAATAATTACCATCTCTACTGTGGGCATTTGAATCAGGTCTTGCTTACCATGTCATGCTATTGATACTCTTCCTTTTCGAGCAGGCGATGCACGATCATCCTGATGCTTGGCCATTCAAGGAACCTGTTGATGCACGGGATGTACCTGATTACTATGAAATCATCAAAGATCCTATGGGTACATTTCTAATCAATCTTCTTCACATGATGACCTATTGGACACCACTCGATATCTTGTTAGCAATTTCAAGAATTATTTTGGATCATGACACGGTCTTTGAGGGGTCGGAATATGAGTGTGTCTGATAGTTTGACAGCAAATCTCTAATCTTCCTAGAGAACTTCGCTGAACATGTGATGTTGATACAAAATCATGGTGCTTGATATTACAATTTTTGATTTTACAGATCTAAAAACAATGTCGAAGCGTGTCGAGTCTGAACAATATTATGTGACTTTCGAGATGTTTGTGGCTGATGTTAGGAGAATGTTTTCAAATGCACGAACCTACAACTCTCCAGAGACAATTTATTACAAATGTGCTACCAGGCATGATGTGCAGCTCTGAAATGTTTCAAATTTTACTTCATTTTTTTGATATATCTATAATTTGTATTAATCAATTGCTAATATATCTTTCTCCATGTATTTAAATCTGTTATTGCCTTGCAGGTTGGAACAGCATTTCTCAAACAAAGTTCAAGCTGGTCTTCAATCTGGTATCAAGATTCAGCCATAAGTAGGATTCTTTCCTGTATTTTTTAGACATTGATGTTTCAAGACTTGTAACAATGTTTCCCATTAACTCTTGTAACACTATGTTCTGATAAGTAAATTCAAATATGTGTTGCTATAATGCATGATGTCGTTATAATCGATGTGATTGCATTGTCAAGATGAAAGGTCAAGATAAAGCCGGACCAGCTCGGCAACAGTATTCAATGTTTCAAGGTTCGGTTTCTTGCTAGTGTTATTTAAATTTCTCCTTTCTTGGTCCTTGATTTAAACCCCATATTGTTAAGATAATGGGCGAATTTATACAATAAAATATGAAATAAATAACATAAATTTATTTGGAGATTAGTAAGTGATTGTCGCAACGTGAGATGTTAAGATGGTTCGGGCATGTTCGATATCGACTATTAAGTTTACGCATTAAAAGTTGAGAGACCCGAACTAGTTTGGGGCTAAGGGTTGGATGATGCATATGATTCTACATTAACTCACGTCACTGGTGCCAAAAAACGTTCATGCATGTTACGTTTGTCTTGAAAGATTTCTTTTTATCTCCACTTTACTCTGAATTGATGTTTACTTGTCGATTCTGATTCGCATTGCGGTCCTCTGTGACATATCTTTTTAGCTACAATTATTTTTTTCATTTCGTTTGAGGGTGGAAATCTCACATTGGTTCTTTTTTTCAAAACAAAACACTTGATAGAATTTTTCAAGAATAAATGGATTTAATGGTTGTATGTGACTTGAACCTAAGTTGTTTGTAAGGTAAGTTGATCTAACTTAGATGCTACCCCAAGAGCAGTACCATGGGGTAGATCCACAATTGACGTGGAATTGATGTGGAGTATTCTATATCAGTGGTGATGCAACATCAGACTAACCCTTATATGCCATTAGAGTTGAATTCACTTTCTTTCGAGATCGATCAATAATTTTTTGCCAGATTCAAGTTTATTTTTAACTGCTAACGAGCTAGTGCATTATAGTTTTTTAATATCCTATATACATACAATCCAAACTTACAAATTAGACTCATAGTTGGAGCTAACAAATATGTTTATTTAAGATTTGGTGAGGTCAAATTAAGCTAATGATTAGGATCTGAGTTTCCTAATTTGAGCTTAAGGGGGTTCGAGTTCGGTCTAACTCTATTCATTTTTATTTCGATTTCAACTCTTGTTCGTATCGATGGAATCAAATTAAAAAGTTTACAATATATATATATATATATATATATATATATATATATATATAAAGTCATGGAAAAAAAGAAAAGGAATTCGATAGTGATCTATTTTGAATATGAACTATGAAGTCAAACGAGGTTCTCATAGTTTATCAAGTTTGAAATATGTCATTTAGGTAGTGTTTGGTTTGAGGATAAAAATAGGATAATTTTTTGGTTAGTTTTTATCTCATGTTTGTTGTGATTTTAAGAAAAAATTATCAAATCATATTTATCTCATTTATTCCCACTTTATAACAAAATAACTAATATATAATTTCCCACGTTTTTTTACTATTTCAAATTTGAAATTTCGGTCAAAAATTTCAACTTACTTCCTATAACTTAATCCCAAAATGTTAAATTTTTGAAATTCCCACCAAAATTTGTAATTCAAATTTTCGATGATATTTTAGTCACTATGCCAAATAATAAATTTAATCTATTATTTTAAAATCATATACCTTATCAGACTATATTATTTATAATCATCTCATACTTCTTTAACCACTCTACCACTTATCAAATGATACCTTAGTGTGAAATTATTCTTGACTACCCTATGTGGTGGTGCCCCATGGGGTAGTCTCATCCATTGGATGGGAATATTCCCATCCAATGTGATGCTAGTGTGATGCTAGTTAATTTGATTTTGACTTTATTTTATCATGGTCCACTAGTTTGACTAATTTTCTTCAATATTTGAAAACGATTTTATCATGGTCCACTAGTTTGACTAATTTTTTTTTTTGTTAAAAAAAAAACGATTTTGCCTCCATATGATAATGAACCAGTCTTTATCAAGCAAATATTTCCAACTTGCTTCCCTTCTTTCAATGCTTAAATTAAGATTAAGTAAGAATTTGGTTACATAATGTCAAAACTAACTCATTCAAAATTCATCTTATTATATAAAATGGCCAACCAAATGGGACAAGATATGCTGATGGCTTCATTTGAATCAATTAATTTATATCATATTCCTCCAAACAAAAGGGTTTAACATATAATACGTTTTATCAAGTATAATTTTTAGTTTTATACACTTTAAAGACGAATTAAAGTAATAATTACGACAAAAATGTCTATTTATTAACATATCTCTTTTGTTTAATAATCTGGTTTTCTGGATATGTTAGAGAAATATAGTAGAATCTCGATAATTTAATACTCATTAATTAATAATATCACTTAAATAATATTTTTTTAGCCGATCCAGACTTGGGACAACATGCTAAATTTATAATATAATATAATACATACACGGGAATTCAGATATATAAATATAGTAGAAGCATATATAAATCCAGGATATAATATTTGAAATCTAACATAAGCAATATTAATATATTTATGCTTAATATATGAAAAATTCATAAAAAAATAACTCAATTTACATATATCTCTTGTTAAAATTGATGTTACATTGAATCTAATATCAGACTTTTCTTTAAAAAAAAAAAATAATTTGTTTTTCTCATGGCTCAACATAATACGTTGAACAATACGTATAATTATATTAAACAGAGAAGTTCATTGAAATAGCACATTAAATAATATATTAATGAAAAATTGTGTGCATTAATAGAATAAAACAATACTTTGATAAATTAGTGATTTATTATATTAAAAAATAATCTATATTGTTGATTATTTAATATCCATTTGTCTATTAACTTATAAAATATCTTTAAAACACATAATTATTATATGTATTATTATATTATATTATATTTATTTAAAAGTGGGAATGTATATAAAAGTTGGACGGCAAACATTTCTCATTTTTCAATTTTTGAGGACCCAGAAGACATAGTTAGGGGTGAGCAAAACATCGGTTTAATCGAAATAATCGATCGAACCGAATAAATTTGAAAATTCGGTTCGGTCAATTTGGAAGTTCGGTTTTATTTTTTTAAAATATCGGTTAAATCGATTTGGTTATCAGTTTTGATTTTAAAAATATCGGTTAACCGATCTAACAGATTTTTATTATTATTATTTTTTATATTTTTAAAATTAGTTTTTAATTTATTTTTTATAATTTTTTTACATTTTTAAAAAATATCGGTTAATTCGATTATTGACCGAATTAACCGATATTTTATCGGTTTGGTTTGTTCGATTTCTTAAAAAAGTTCAGTTTGTTCGGTTTCGTAAAAAAAAATTCGATTTTTTCGGTTTCGGTTAATTCGATTCGGTTAACCGAATGATCGCCCCTAGACATAGTCCCCATCGTCTCTCTTCTTTCTTCTTCACTCTCCATTACTGCGTGGAAAGTAAGAAACTGAAAACGTATATATATATTGTGTGTGTGTATATATATATGCACCAACATACGCACATTTAATGGTGCTTGCTCCTCCAAAATCCTGAAATTTTGGTGCAATTGTGTATATTTCTGCTTAACAGATCATTCAAAAAACTCGAGCCCGCGTCTACAAGTACTTGTCATGGCCAACCATTCAGGAGAAACGCCCTCCGATGACTTTCTCGAGCAAATCCTAGGATTTCCAAGCTACGCCGCCGGAGCCGAATCGAACTTGGCGGGAAACGACGCTGGCAACATGGCGGCCGCTTCCCCAGCTACGATGATGTTACAGCTTGGATCCGGAGACGTCTCCGCTCATTTAGGTGGTGTGGGTATGGAAGTTGGCATCGGAGGACCTTACGGTGGGCTGGGTCACGCCGGCGGCGGCGGGTTTCCTTTGGGGTTGAGCTTGGAGCATGGGAAGGGAGGGTTTATGAAAATGGATGATGCTTCGGGGAGTGGGAAGAGGTTCCGAGATCATGTAGTTAATGCCCGCGCTTCGTCTTCTGTGAGATCGGCAAGTTTTTGTTTAGTTTTGTATGAAATTTGTGGTCATTTTTTTTTCAGGTGATTAGTTTCTAATTGAGTTGATTCTGGAGGGATAGTTGATGCCTATTGGCTATTGCTTGATGATGGGTTTTGATTATTTTGTGCAATTTTGATGTTTATTATACAGGGTTTTCATGGACAGCAAATGCCAAATACAGTTCCATCAGGGCCACAGCCACCGGTCATTCGCCCACGGGTTCGGGCTAGACGAGGCCAAGCTACAGATCCACACAGCATTGCTGAAAGGGTACCATTTCTTGTTTCACAGAAAAAATCTTATGGGATTTTCTTTCTTAAGATTTAAGTGTGCTGATAGTTGATTTTGAGACACCTTAGTTCGTGGATATGCTCTTGAAAAGGGAAAATTGTTGGATGGATGATTTGAGTTTGGTTTTGGTGGGAGTAAAATAATTTTGTACTATATAATACTATTATATGTCCCCGGATATAAGTCTTTTGATAATCATTATTGTTCAAAATTAATGATGCTTTCTAGATGATCATGTTGAATGATTTCGTACTTGTCGTCAATTGGCATGATGTTATAATGATGATAAATGTAACACTAATGTTCATATAATGCCGCAATGTTTATATGCTTTATTTTTATATTGCAGTTACGCCGAGAAAGAATAGCTGAGAAAATAAGAGCATTGCAAGAATTGGTGCCAAGTGTCAACAAGGTTGGTTTTCTCTTACGAATGATACCTGGTTAATTCTACTGTAAATTTCTGTTTTTGAATGTATAAAATTTGTTTATTTTTTCATCATGAACTCCCATCATGTGTTCTCGAACTTGCATTTGTGCTCTGATAAATCATGAACTTTAGTTCGCGAAAGAACTCTTTATTTGATGAGGGGGCGAGGAGTCAAGGACTATACATGAGTTTGAAGTTCCCAATATCATGTGACAAAATTTCGCAGTTGCATTAAAATAAACATAAGAATTTTAGATATTTGAAAGTCAGTAGACATTAATCTTGACTTCGCCAAGAAAAATTAGAACTGACCATTTGATACTTATTTAGGCTTTGCTGTGTCCTACTCTATGGTAGATTTTTTTTACCTTCGTTTTTTCTCTGTTAAATATTCATGAATATTGGTCTTCGTGTCCATTGATGTACACTCTTCTGTATTCTTGCTGCTTGTTCAAATTAAAAATTTTATGCAGACTGATAGAGCAGCTATGCTTGATGAAATTGTGGCTTATGTGAAGTTTTTGAGGCTCCAAGTGAAGGTAGATATTTAAAGTCCTTGTGGTTCATTCTATTAGGATTCAAAGGTGTCATTTAAGATTTAATTTCATTCATAGTATTGAATATCGTGGCTATCATTAGGGTGGTTTTCCTTTTGTGAAACAAGGTATCTTAAAGTCCGCTTGTCAAAAATTCCAGCAGTACATGATACTATAGCTGTTCTCCTAATTTAAATCTTCAACTTTCGAGGTATTGAGCATGAGCAGACTGGGAGGAGCTGGAGCAGTGGCACCACTTGTGACAGCCATTCCAATATCATCTGTAGAGGTATCAGAAGAAGCAAACAATTCCTCTCGGCTCTCAACATGATTCCAATCGCCTTTGTATGTATTTTCGCAGGAAGAAGGCATCAACAGTGGACGAGCTCAGCCAGCATGGGAGAAGTGGTCCAACGATGGTACAGAACGACAAGTTACTAAGCTCATGGAAGAAAACGTCGGTGCTGCAATGCAATTCCTTCAATCCAAGGAACTCTGCATCATGCCCATCTCGCTCGCCTCGGCTATCTACCACACACAACCTCCAGACACAGCCACATTCATCAAGCCCGAGTCGGACCCCCCTTCATAACCCCCCAAAACCAGACCAGAACTATGTGCATCCGCTTCAGATGTCGCCTCAGCCATTGAGATCACGCAACACCTCATTTCGCACTATCTCTTAGTTGAAGTCTAAGTCGGATGTTTTTCTTTCTTTTTGTAAAGGTGGTCTTATAACCAATATATAAAAAATAATGGAGATGTACGCCGCATGTCCACTCTAGACTCAAATAGAGGGGGAAATGTCAAACTTCTCTTGATATGTTAGTGCTTTTTTCAATCAATGGTGGTTAGTGATGAAAGCCCTTTTGTAGTGGATTTGGGGACCCGCTAAAGAGAGATATCGTGAATGAATGCATATATTGCAATATATTAAGTGTTATTTTCAGTGGAAATGGATAGCTAGAATAGATTAACGGTTGTTTTTTGTGCGGAAAGTTAGATTTTGGTGTCCAAAAACTATCAATTGTGGAGTTGGGGTCACGCAGTTGCTTTAGTGGGTTGGTTTACAAAGCAAGCTGACTAATTTAGCTATTGTCATTTACATAATTATTGTGTCGCTGAATTATTGTTGAGATGTCATAGCCAAGTAAAAAAGCTTGATCATTGTTTTCTGTTTGTTTGATGTCGTCGTTAAAGTGCGGTGCCATTGAGGTGATATCTTGTATACAAATCTATCCTATTTCAATATTAAAAATTAAGGATTGATGTTTTGTAGCTAAATAGATATTTTGATAAGTGGAAGAAAGGATTCTTGGGAAGGGATGGGATTATAAAAAATCTTGTTTGTTTTCTCATACAAAGTTAGCTCTAGATAGTAATGGCCTTGGACCTATTTGTTGCTTCTCAATTTTTCACTTTTATTATCTTCTTGCAGTTGGGACAAGCTAAACAACACAACTTTGGAGTAGGTAAATCTTTACCTATCAACCAACCAATGAAGAACAAATTTAGAGGGGTGTATTGATTATAGACTTGTATTGACTTTTAATGACTTTTATGGAGTTTAATTGTCTGGTGGTATTCAATCCAGACTTTTACATACTCCACAAATGTCTAATGGTATTCAAAAAAGACTTTCGTAGAGTTTTTAAAAGTCAGGTGGTATTCAAACTTGACTTTTTAAAACTTTATAAAATACTATAGGTATCCAAAATCTCATTGGCTTTTAATGACTTCTGTTGAAATCTTTAGGTACAAACTTTGATGCCACATGTACATCCCAAAAAAGTTAAAAATTCTCCACCACTCCTAGTAAAGCTTTGGGATGACTTTTAATTCATAACAACCCTCATCTCTCTTTACGTTAATTTTCATTTCCGTCACGGTCACCTCCCCATTAACTTTTACTCTCCTGTTTTCTGCATGTACCATTTCTTTAATTCCTAATGTACGGATGTGAGTATGTTTCTGTATATCTATGTGTACTACATAGAAGATGCAACACAGAAACTTGGAATTATGACGAATATCGAAAAAATATTCAATTATTGTTTTTTTCACATTTTATTTTTTTATCCAATATAATACTAATATTTGCAAAAGTATTTTGATAAAATAGCAATTTAATGTGCTCAGTTTTATATTAGATAATATATTTTTAAAACGATTGTATGGGTCTATATCTATAAATAATTATAATAAATATTTTCTAAAACAAAAGTTATTTATAACGATATAAATCATCATGTTTGACTGAATCCTCCTCAAGGTCGTCATCATGAAGATGAAAAAAGTAAAATTTGTTTACGTTAATAGTAAAATAAATATTATAAGTTGAAGAAGTTATTTATGTTCAATTGTTAGTTCAAAGAAATCAATTATAAGTTATACAATCTATAGAGTCTATAAAATTCTTTTTATAATTTTTGTAATTCTATAAAAGTTATTAAAAATCTATCAATTTAATAAAAAATCCATCATTTAAAAAAGTCATTAAAAGTCAATAAAGTCCATAGAAATCTATTGAAAAAGTCTGCGAGACTTTATACGAATCTTTTTATAACTCCATAGAATTCTATAAAAGTCAATAGAAATCTCTCTAACTCCATAAAAGTTTGTCATTTATAAAAGTCATTACAAGTCAGTAAAAGTCTATATTGAATACACCCTCTTAGATCAATATATCAGCAACAATCACAACCAATGAAACACAAGATTTAAGGTGAAAAACTGTGGGGCCTCATTACTTTAATCCTCAGTTAAACATTCAATCAAGTAAATAACATTCTTTACTTATCAGGATTAAGATACGATCACTACTAATCAAGATTTTCACTACGTCTCTCTATTACATTATTGTCATACATAATATAATGTACATCATTTACATGTCAAAAATCTTTCAATCTCAATCAGTTAACTCCTATTAGCAGAAGGTAGACTCACAATCCCGGCCTTCCCCAGCTATGAGTCCCTACAGAACAACCCAAACAGCATGAGTATATAAATGATGTTCGCAATCCAACATCATTGTAATGCATAAATATTGTATACAACTTCCTGTATTTCATGCATTGAAATACTCCTCTTTAGTTGTTCCTGTACATACACCAAATCATAATATAATACAATATGACATGATACATCCAATGAATCGCATTCATCACCCTGTTATCACCATGTTATAACGAAGCACATATGATATTGCTTTCCGCTATGTCAGTGGAACCTCCTCACATCTTCATATTAGCAGCACATATCATATACCCAGCTCGCGCGTTATAACAGTCAAATCTCATGCCTCAACAACATCGTGCCTCACAGCACCAATCACACATGCCTCAACAGCATCGTGCCTCACAGCACCAATCACACAATGATATATATATCCAATATCATATCTCAACAATAGTGTATATCCATCACCACATATATACATCATAAATATTGTGGCGCCCCAAACGTCACAACGTAAACAGACAACACATGACGTCATTTGTATAAAAATTTTGACATAATCTCCCCGTAATTGGACCTCCCAACAACACACAACATGGCATATATAAGTTCACAAAAATATATGACGTCAACCCAATTTAAATATGACATAAGTCACATGCATCAACACAAGATAACCAAATCATAGAGTAATACATACAAGCCATATACAAATGGAAATAAGCTCACATGCGAGCCACAACTAGTTGAAACATATGTATTATCCTATGACAACTTCATTGTAAGTGACAAGGACTTAGACATCTCAGACTCAACAGCTCCTAATCATGTCTCCAACTCTAACGTCTAAGCCTGATACCTGTTTCAACATAAACAACCCCCAAAATGGTTGAGCACACACACCAGCAATAAGAACAACATAACTATAAACACATAGTGTCAACAGTATAAAATACTGAAACGTAACAGAAATACTCCCTGAAATAATTCACTGACTGTTTATGTAACTCAATTCCCTAACCTGAAATCAAAATCCATCGGTCATCACCTCAATCATATCACATCCGATATACAAATCGATATAGTGGCAACACCGAGCCTACTATACCCCATCGTCGCATCATCATCGCGACCCATCGTGTATATAATCAATATAGTGGCAACATCAAGCCTACTATACCCCATCGTCGCATCATCATCGCGCTATACCCAAACATCGCTCCCCTGCTACTGTGACACAATCTACTCATTCCAGCGACCCTCATATCATCATTCATTTACAATCAGTGATCTATCATAATCAACATCAATAGGAATAGGAATATCAATACATGCTCGTATGTTAACACGTACTTGATAGTCGATAAGTAAGATTATGCTATTCTTGACGTCCCGAGGCTCGTGAAGTATCTATAGCAATTTTAACAATTCAAGATCAGCGCATTACAATAACATCAACGTATAGATATAGCCTTTAATCACACGTGATTCATAATTAAATCATCTAAATTATGAAATGACATCAATTACGCTTTTCACCTGAAATTATAAGTTCCAATATATTTACTACCCAACAATAATTCATTTACAATTAATTCACCAAAATATCCAAACCTGTTAATTATTCAATAATCGATCACTTAGTCGTTTCGACTACAACTAAATGTATGGGTGTATTTAGAATTCAACAACAGTCAATAATACACCATTTTTAATTATCCCTAAATAAATTGGGTAAATAACACTAACACCAAACTATGAAATATTAGTGCCAGACAGTAGCCCTTACCTCGCTGATTCCGAATATATAGTTGATTTCACCAAACACTGAACAGATCAACGGTGGCAATTTTATTTGTAATTATTGAAACCCTCGTCTCTCGCCTCTGTTGCTCTCTTAGTCTTTCTGTTTCAATTCTGAATTCACACGTTTAGACATATATATATATATATATATATATATATATATATATATATATATATAGATATATATACTATAATATTCATTAGTTAATAGAATCATCTATCCTTATCTTGGTATTATTAATTATATAATAGTAAATCGACACGCATTACGATGCAGATAAATTCGTTTATTCCAGTTGTCTTTTACCGAAGCTAACTATATTTTCAGCTAATCTTGTCAACATGAAGTTATAGCTCTTTCTTTTATCTTCACATGGCCTATTGAATCACCTAATTTCGACATCATAAAAAAGAGTTACGACCAAAATTTTTAAATCATATGAGAATAAATAATTTATTCAGGGTACATTATCCATCTACTATTCCATTGGATCCATGCTTCTGTCATAATAATCAATTATAAATGTTATGGCTTTTTCAGACATCACAATTCTACCCATCTTCAACGAATTTCGACACCGAAATTCAACTCAGCAACAGATGTAAATAAAATAATATCAATGCACATACCATCAAAATAAGTCGGGGTAGAGCTCCCTCATATGTCGCTCCATCTCCCAAGTTGCCTCCTCGACACCTCGTCTCTCCCACTGAACTTTTACCATCGGTATTACTTTACTACGAAGTTTTCGTTATGCTCGATCCAGAATACAAATAGGGCGTTCAACATAAGATAAATCAGGATCCAGCTGTACCTCTAGCGGCTGTAATACATGTGACGGATCGGGCTCATATTTCCGCAACATAGATACATGAAATACATCATGAATACCAGATAAAGATGGAGGTAGAGCTAATCGATAAGCCACACTACCAATCCGTTGCAATATCTCATATGGACCAATATATCTCGGTGATAATTTTCCCCGCATACCAAATCGCACTGTTCCACGGAAAGGTGACACTTTCAGAAAAACATGATCACCAACCTGAAATTCCAAGGGTCGACGTCGTTTGTTTGCATAAGCAGCTTGTTTGTCCTGAGCTGCTTCATTCTTTGTTGAATTAATTTTACTTTATCTTCCATGTCTTGGATCATCTCAGGTCCACCAACAGCTGCCCTGTCGGTATCGTCCCAACATACTGGAGACCTACAACGTCGCCCATACAATGCCTCAAATGGGGCCATCTGAATAGTTGTCTGATAACTGTTATTATATGAAAATTCCACTAATGGTATAGATTCAGGCCAAGTAGTTTCAAAATCCATAACATATGCACGCAACATATCCTCCAAAGTCTATATGTTACGTTCAGTCTGGCCATCAGTCTGTGGATGATATGTTGTACTCAATCTCACTTCTATCCCTATCGCTGTCTGTAATCCCTCCCAGAAATGTGAAGTAAATCTGGGATCTCGATCAGAAATGATAGATATAGGAATACCATGTAATCGCACTATATCCCTGACATACAGCTGTGCCATCTTCACATAAGTGTAATGCATACTATATGGTATAAAATGAGCAACTTTTGTTAATCGATCGATAACAACCCAAATTGCATCATATCCCGAGGAAGTTCTTAGTAAATGAGTCACAAAATCCATCGAACTATGTTCCCATTTCCAAGTCGGTACGTCCAAACTCCTCAACTCACCTCTTGGTCTTCTTCTTTCAGCTTTTATTTGTTGGCAATTCAGGCATTTTAGTACAAACTCAGTCACATCTCGTTTCATCATCTTCCACCAAAACTGTGAACTAAATCCCTATACATCTTTTTGCCACCAGGATGAATAGAATACCTGCTACAATGAGCACATTGTAGCAATCCTTTACGCAATCCAGGTGTATTAGGAACTACCCATCGATCATGTAATCGCAAACTATCATCATCTGCTATCCTGAAACGAGAATCCTGCCCCTGTAAAACTAATCTTTTCCACCTCTGAACCTCCTCATCTAGTCCCTCCGCTTCACGAATACATCCAAAAATATCAGGTTCAGCTAAAATAGTCGATACATGAACTGGAGATGTAGATACATCAAAATCATAGCCTAGATGACAATAAGACATCATCAAGGCTGACAAGTGGCCTATATCCTCAGCAGTACAGCTCACTTTATGACTCAAAGCATCGGCTGTGAGATTGGCTCGACCAGGATGATACTCAATCTCACAATCATAATCCTTTAGCAAATCTAACCACCTTCTTTGCCTCATATTTAATTCAGTCTGGGTAAACAAGAATTTCAAACTCTTGTGATCAGTAAAGATAGTAAATGAGGTACCATATAAATAGTGTTGCCATATCTTCAAGGCAAAGATAATGGATGCAAGCTCTAAGTCATGTACTGGATACCTCGTCTCATGAGGTTTCAGTTGTCTTGAGGCATAAGCCACTACATGTCGATCTTGCATCAAAACACAACTTAAACCCTATAATGATGCATCAGAATAAATAACAAACCTTTCATTTTCTTTCGGAATGGTCAACACTGGAGCAGTCGTCAATCGGTGTTTTAATTCTTGGAAACTTTGGTCACATGCTTCAGACCACTGAAATTGCACCCCTTTTTGAGTCAATTGTGTCATTGGTTTAGCAATCTCTGAAAATCCCTCGATAAATCGACGATAATAACCTGTTAAACCGAGAAAACTTCTAATCTCAGGGACTGAAGTAGGCGCAGACCATTGCACCACTGCCTCCACCTTCTTTGGATCAACTGAGATTCCATCTTTTGATATCACGTGACCAAGAAAGACCACCCTATCCAACCAAAACTCACATTTACTGAGTTTTGCATATAATTGCTTATCTCAAAGAATTTGTACTACGACGCGTAAATGCCTTACATGTTCCTCCTCACTTCTGGAATATATAAGAATATCATCAATGAACACAATAACAAACTGATCAAGATAAGGCTGAAATACCCGGTTCATCAAACTCATGAATATAGCTGGAGCGTTTGTTAATCCAAAAGGCATGACCAGAAACTCATAATGTCTGTATCTGGTTCGAAAAGCTATCTTATGTATATCCTCCTCCCTAACCCTTATCTGATGATATCCAGATCTTAAATATATCTTTGAATAAATTGAGGTTCCCTGCAGGCTGCAACTGATCAAATAAATCATCAATACGGGGGAGAGGATATTTATTCTTTATTGTTACCTTATTCAGTTGCCTGTAGTCAATACACAATCGCATCGAGCCATCTTTCTTTCGAACAAATAGGACCGGAGCACCCCAAGACGATACACTAGGGCGTATGTATCCCTTTTCAAGAAGATCTTGTAATCGAGTTTTCAGTTCCCTCAATTCTGCTGGTGCCATCCTATATGGTGTACGTGAAATAGGGAATGTGCCGGACAATAACTCGATTCCAAACTCCACCTCACGAACCGGTGGAAATCCTGGAATCTCATCAGGAAATACATCAGCAAACTCAGCAACCACAAGTATATCCTCTATTCTCACTTCCTCTTTCTTTTCAGTAACATCAACTGCATAAATAAGATACCCATCGTTTCCACGCTCCAATAACCTGGACATTCTGACAGTAGATACTAATGGAATTCGTGGACGGGAACCCTGCACATAGAATGTCCACCGCTCTCCCTGCTCATACTCAAAGTGCACTGTCCGCTGATAACAATCAACAATAGCCCGATATTTCCGCAGAATATCAATACCCACAATTCCATCAAAATCAAGTATATCAAGAATAATCAAATCAGCCCGTAATTCATTGCCCTCATATGAGATCATACAATTTGGTATCATCGATGTAACTATCATATCTTTCCCAGTGGGTGTCGAGACAGATAGAGGTATAGACAAAGGAGACGAGCTCATATGATGCAGTATGACATATCTCAATAAAATAAAAGAAGGAGAAGTACCCGTATCAATAAGAATAAAAGCAGGATAAGAACACAAATAACACTTACCCACGATCACATCATCTCGTGCTTCCTCTCCTTGTTCCCTCGTCAATGCATATACCTGCCCCTGAGGTGGTCCAGAACCCCATCCTCGTGTCTGTCCTCCAGGTGGTCGAGGTACAAACCGTTGCGGTTGAACCGTCCTCTCCGACGAACTACCTCTGGACGAACTACCTCTGCCAGATCTTGAATCCTGCCGACTACCACGGGTCGGACACTGTCTCGCCATATGGCCAATGCCTCCACACTCGTAACAAATAATATCAGTCTGAGTACAATCTCGGACCAAATGAGGTCCTCCACATCGATAACATCTCAGCTCTTGGGACCCACTACCTCGTCCCTGACCAGAACGGGAATCACCACTACGACCTCCAGTACGACGTGAATCAAAACGTAAACGTCGTTGTCCAGATGACGAAGACGATGATGAAGAACCTTTCTGGAATTTAAATATCTCCCACCGAGGTTGCAAATATTCCCTACTCGGCCGCTATTGTGTCGGAGTACCATAAGCATGTGCTACAATTTCTGCTAATTCTGCTCGCTCCACTACATCATCGAACGATACAGGTTTATTTGACAACACTCGATCATATATTTCCATCCTCAACCCTTGAATAAAGTGTCGCATCTTGGCATGAAGACTAGTAGCTATATGTGTACATATTTCAGTAAGGAAGAATACTGAAATGCATACTCTGATACAGACAAGTTTCCCTGCTTCAAAGTTTCAAATTCTTTCTCTTTTCTCTGTCTAGCAGCCATAGAGAAATACCTGTCTAGAAAACGTGTCCGGAATGCATCCCAGTCTACTGTAGATCCCTGAGCTATCAATGTAGTCTCAGTCATCTTCCACCACAGATACACTTTTCTAGAAAGTTGGAATTCCGCCAAACGAAGCCAAGCTGATTTAGCACACGGAGCTGTAATAAGAATCTGTTCTATTCTTTCTAACCATTCTTCTGCTTATTCCCCAGATTCTGTCCCCTCAAACATAGGCGGATGATAACTGTTAAACTATGCTAAACTCAACTCACCCGACAATAATAGATGTTCTGTTGATGCTTGAGCCATAAGAGGTGGTGGTGGCAAAGGATTTACCTGCCCAGCTGTACTACTAATATTGACTGTGTCCCCAATTTCTTCTCCCTGTTGTCCTGGTTCTCTAGCTGCCATACTGAAAATTCAATTGTTAAATATATAATTTAAAAAGTATCATGCAGTATTAAATAAATCACATTCTTTGTATCAACACAGACATAACTAGTGTTCAATCCATCACATCAATATAACACCGAGACACACCAATGCATAGACATACTCAAGTAAATATTGCCATCCCACACCCATAACACTATCCCAAACTCCTAACCATCACATACAACAAACCACTGCTCTGATACCAACAAATGTGGCGCCCCAAACGTCACCACGTAAACAGACAACACATGACGTCATTTGTATAAATTTTTTGACATAATCTCCCCGTAATTGGACCTTCCAACAACACACAACATGTCACATATAAGTTCACAAAAATATATGACTCTACCCAATTTAAATATGACATAAGTCACATGCATCAACACAAGATAACCAAATCATAGAGCAATACATACAAGCCATATACAAATGGAAACAAGCTCACATGCGAGCCACAACTAGTTGAAACATATGTATTATCCTATGACAACTTCATTGTAAGTGATAAGGACTTAGACATCTCAGACTCAACAACTCCTAATCATGTCTCCAACTCTAACGTCTAAGTCTGATACCTGTTTCAACATAAACAGCCCCCAAAATGGTTGAGCACACACACCAGCAATAAGAACAATATAACACATAGTGTCAACAGTATAAAATACTGAAACATAACAGAAATACTCCCTGAAATTAATAATCATAATACAAGAATTCACTGACTGTTTCTGTAACTCAATTCCCTAACCTGAAATCAAAATCCATCGATCATCACCTCAATCATATCACATCAGATATACAAATCGATATAATGGCAACACCGAGCGTACTATACCCAATCGTTGCATCATCATCGCGACCCATCGTGTATATAATCGATATAGTGGCAACATCAAGCCTACTATACCCCCATCGTCGCATCATCATCGCGACCCATCAACTATATAATCGATATAGCAGCAATACCAAGCCTACTATACCCCATCGTCGCATCATCATCGCGACCCATCAACTATATAATCGATATAGCAGCAATACCAAGCCTGCTATACCCCATCGTCGCATCATCATCGCGACCCATCAACTATATAATCGATATAGCAGCAATACCAAGCCTGCTATACCCAAACGTCGCTCCCCTGCTACTGCGACACAATCTACTCACTCCAGCGACCCTCATATCATCATTCATTTACAATCAGCGATCTATCATAATCAACATCAATAGGAATAGGAATATCAATACATGCTCGTACGTTAACACGTACATGATAGTCGATAAGTAAGATTATGCTATTCTTGACGTCCCGAGGCTCGTGAAGTATCTATAGCAATTTTAACAATTCAAGATCAGCTCATTACAATAACATCAACGTATAGATATAGCCTTTAATCACACGTGATTCATAATTAAATCATCTAAATTATGAAATGACATCAATTACGTTTTTCACCTGAAATTATAAGTTCCAATATATTTACTACCCAACAATAATTCATTTACAATTAATTCATCAAAATATCCAAATCTGTTAATTATTCAATAATCGATCATTTAGCCGTTTCGACTACAACTAAACGTACGGGTGTATTTAGAATTCAACAGCAGTCAATAATACAACATTTTTAATTATCCCTAAATAAATTGGGTAAATAACACTAACACCAAACTATGAAATATTAGTGCCAGACAGTAGCCCTTACATCGCTGATTCCAAATATATAGTTGATTTCACCAAACACTGAACATATCAACGGTGGCAATTTTATTTGTAATTATTGAAACCCTCGTCTCTCGCCTCTGTTGCTCTCTTAGTCTTTCTGTTTCAATTCTGAATTCACACGTTTAGACATATATATATATATATATATATATATATATATATATATATATATATATATACTATAATATTCATTAGTTAATAGAATCATCTATCCTTATCTTGGTATTATTAATTATATAATAGTAAATCGACACGTATTACGATGCATATAAATTCGTTTATTCCAGTCATCCTTTACCGAAGCTAACTATATTTTCAGCTAATCTTGTCAACATGAAGTTATAGCTCTTTCTTTTATCTTCACATGACCTATTGAATCATCTAATTTCGACATCATAATAAAAAGTTACGACCAAAATTTTTAAATCATATGAGAATAAATAATTTATTCAAGGTACATATACATCTACTATTCCATTGGATCCATGCTTCTGTCATAATAATCAATTATAAATGTTATGGCTTTTTCAGGCATCACAAATGTATCATCAATACACGTACGTCCATACGTACCGGTCGTCCGTTTAAAAGATAGAAAAGTAGGAGTTATTGCTTAACTTCCTCTTTGACATGTCCTCTAAGATGATGCTACATGAATATCAACAATTTATTGTTATAATAAGCCTCATCATCAAATTTCATTAAAATATAACATTTTTCAACAATTGTCCCTCGCGATCGATCGATCGCATCACGCGATCGATCGCCAAAACACGCAAAATAACTAAAGGTTCTGTCCATCAGCGATCGATTGCTAGGTCTCACGCGATCAATCATCTTTCCCACGATCTATTAGTCGCAATCGCGCGATCGATCACCAAAACGTTAAACCGCCTTATATTTTCCCCTGTCTCGGCGATCGATTGGTCGTCCATTCTCGGCGATCGATCGGGAGACAGCAGAAATATCAAAACATGGTGATTTTCATGTCTATCCTCATGGTTCCAAATCTACACCTCATTATTCAATACCAAAACTTCGTGAAACATGATTCAATCATCATATGAACATGTTTTCATAACAAAATACCTTATTTCATTGAATTCCATTTCATATTACATCAAACTTGCTTCAACATGCTTTACACAAATAATCTACTCATACATGTTCGTATACAATCTCATATAGCATGAAACCTTACCAAGTCAACAAGAACTTCAAACCCAATCAAGTGTCTACTTGAGTTCCAAGCTAACTCCAAGAAAAACTTGACCAAAAGATGGAAGGGTTTGAGAGCAAATCTTGTAGGATTTTTGTAGGTGAAAAAGTGTGATGCTTTTCAAATCTGATTTCACATATTTATATTTAGTATTAACTCATGCCAAGTTTATTCCATGTGTTCTATCATGCATCAAATACATGTCTTCCATGTAGACTTACTACTAAACCATGTTCATGTAATTTCATAAAAATCATATAACACAACAATACCATTTAATTGTTCTCAACTATGTTTAACATGAACATTATTTCTTTCATCATTTATCAACTAATCCATCTCGTCTTTCATACTCGTTCAACCCGAACCTGAGTCCACATCATACCGTAATTATCTCATAATTACACAATACTAAAAAAAACATGTATGATTCATAGTTAGGCTAAAATAAACATGCATGATTCATATTTAGGCATTACAAAACTCCTTCAACGTGAAGAGTAAAACCACGATGCCTAATCAAATCGACTATAATCAAAGAGGGGTTCTTACAACAACATATCAACATAACAGTTCTCAGCTTAGAGCAACAAATCTCAACAACCAACACACACAGGGGCGGGCTCAGAAACAAATTATTTGGGAGACGAATTTTTTTTATAATATTTGAGGATTAAAAAAAAATTGGGAGTGCAAACAGAAAAAGGTAAAAACATTTTTTTTCAAATCTTTTTTTCGCCCCTAGGTCCGTCCCTGAACACACAAATCATAAACCAAGAACAATAGTTTCGCAAAAATCACCAAAAAACGTAGCACAATAACAACAAATTGTAATTTTTGGGAGGTAAATGCAATTTTAAAAAAATAAAAATGTTTGCCAAGGGGACACTTGCCTCCACTTACCCAACTGTGGATCCGCCCTTGGTGGTATGGAATTCTTGTCTAAAGAATTCTCAAATTATTGCAGTCAAGAAGGAATACAGATGCAACACGCTATACACATCAACAAAATGGTATTGCTGAAAGAAAAAAAATCAAACCATTGTTGTAATGGTCAGAAGAATGTTGTCAATCCAAATAAAACTCCTATGAAGCTTGAGACAAACGAAAATCGAAAATTAAACATTTTCGAGTTTTTGAATGTTTGGCTTATTCTCTCATTCATTCACACAAGAACGAGAACATTCGATGGAAATGGTGGAAAATATTTCTTATTGGCTACAAGTATGAATCGAAGACATATCATTTGTTTAATCAAAAAAATTAATAATTTCAAGAGATGTGTATTTGGACGAAATGAAAGTCTGGGATTGGGAAATAAGAAACTAGTCGCATAAAAACAAATAGAAGATTCTAATGCAAATTTTCAGTAGATCCAATACGAAGCCTAAATATATTCGACACGGATTCTAATTTAGAATCCTCGGTGAGAAACGTATGTTTATTAAGAGAACTTTTGCAGCGACGGCTGCTGAATTGTCGTTGAGGAAGAAGATATCGTTGCCCAATTTTTATGTTACCGAAGTAGTGGGTTTGCGGTTATTTTTTTTTTTTTGGGAAATAAAACAAGTCCATAATATTAAGCCCCAACAAGAGTCACGAGATACAATATCTGTCAAAAATAGAGGAAAAGAAAATCAAGATTCTGGGATGTGCCCTACTAAAACAACACGAGAAGCCAAAGAGTGAGCGATACCTTTTGCTGTCCGCCTACAATGATGAATATTAAAGCCCCTAGTTCGTTCACAAAGAAGCCTAATAGAAGAAATCATTGGAGCATCTGCATGCAAGTTCGAAGGTTGTTGAAGAGACTGCACCACTAATTATGCATCTGACTCTAACATACCACCCACCCAATGGCGCATATGAGCGACCAACAAGGCAACAACCCCCCTCTAACTGCCATTAATTCAGCAAGGTATGGCGAAAACTGACCAACAATACGAGAAGCACATGCCAACAAAATGATCCCATTTGAATCCCGGACTACAATCCACAAACCACAAAAATCCATGTTAGAAGGGATCGACATTGATCTTGATTGTCCCAATAGGAGATGCAGACCAACGAGCTTGAGTAATAGAAGAAGTTGTACATGTAGGAATTGGATGAAATCTGATAAGAATTTGTAAATCAAATACTGATACACGAGATATAACATCTGAAACCGGACTATCAGATCCATTGAAAACAGATTGGTTGCGGTCAAACCATAAGCTCCACAAGATAAGAGCCAAAAGCTTAAGGTTAAAAAATAAAATAATAATTCAAATATTTATAAAAATAAAAATATTAAACGGAAAAAGGAAAAAAAAAGGAGAACTGGTACATATCTGCACGGTCGGGTTATCAGATTTGAGTCGAAAATTACTGAACCTCAGCAGAATTCCAATTAAAATCGACACGCAAAACCCTAAACCCAATTGGACTGAGGAGATAACAGTACCTAGCATTTCACCTCCAATGGCGTTACAGAAAACAGTAGCATTTACGAAAACCCTTGTGCTGCATCAGAAACCCCTCCAAATTCCCTCATTTCCACTTCACTTAAACAATTCAGCCAAAAGAATTCGATTGAAATGCTCGTTCGACAGTAATTCTGGGCTTTACGAGTATGAGCGGTTTGCTGTTTCGGGTTCGGGTTCGGGTTCACAGTACCCGAGACCGGCGGAGATTCAGTGGAAGAAGGAGCTCTGCAATTCGGTGCAGCTTATTGGTATTGTTGGGAGTCCCGTCCAAATCAAACACCTTCCCTCTGGTAAAGTCGTTGCCTGGTCCCGCCTCGCGGTCAAGAAATCACAAAGCGAAACAGTTTGGTAAATCTTCTTTTTGTTGAATTTGAGCAATTCCAGGTTGAATTGACTCAATTTCTTGTGGGTTAGCCTCTTTGAGCTTAACCGGGGTGTTAATATTGTAGGTTGAATCAATGTTTTTGTCAAATATCGATGGATGAGTTGACAACAAACTATTGTTTGCTTTCCGAGCCTTTGCTTCTCTGAAACCGGCATTTTTGGAGTGAATTAAGTTGTTTGAATCTGTATCTGATTGTCTGATATTTCGGGTTGGCCTTAATATTGGACGAAGTCCTATAATCTCGCTACCTCGAATTATACATATATTTTACTTGTTTTTTAGAAAATTATGTACAATATTAAATATTTTTTCCAGTAGAGGACCGTCCTCCTTTACATCATGTTCTGTCAGTGTCAACAATGTCACTTTTTTTTAATAATGCTTGTAACTAGCGTTACTAGAAAGATGTCGGGTGCTTTGTTTGGATTAGTCTGATATTAGTAGGTTGGTTAACACGTCCGTAACGTAACATGACATCTTAGGATCAAATGTTTATTAATGGTACTTCTGAGACATTTTCATTTCACTTGGATAAAGGGATTAGAAATTTGAACTGAATGGAAACTGAAAGATGGCTTAATTAAGCTAATGTACTTTTGTAATATACAGTACAATCTAACACATTACGTGTGTACCTTATATCATTCTCGAATTGAATGAACTGGGAATGAGAGTCTCTAATTGATGGTAAAGTTTGATTTTCAAGTAGCCATCTCATTTTGTGAGGGCTTAGTGATTTTATATATAGTAAGACCTCTGCTGTGAAAATGGTTGAGAAGGCTTTGACTGGGGGTAGTTGTGCAACCTAGTTCTCACCTTGGATGTTTTTATGTGGTTGATACAAGTATGTGCATTGACTTTGATTATCCATTTAAGACCAGAAAAGGGATGTTCTGGCTAAGGTCGGTTAATAGGATGAGCTTTCTCAATTATTCAATTTGACAGTCAACAGGAATCGTTCAATGAACAGCATAGGATTATGAGGTGGAGCCATTAGTGCTGCTCGGAAATACTTTTATGGGCCAAAGTTGGTGCTTGGTTTAATATGATTCCATGACCTTGATCATACATTTGATAAGCATTAACGTTCTTAATGTGTATGCTCCTTGCTAACTTATGACAACATTTTAGCTAGCATAACCTCATATTTTGTGGATATCTGCAGGATTAGTTTGACTTTCTGGGATGAATTGGCTCACGTTGCTTTTGAGCATGTAGAAAAAGGACACCAAATATACATCTCGGGTCGATTGGTCTCGGATAATGTTGAAAGTGATGATGGGAAGCAGCAGACCTACTATAAGGTTTCTGGCTGTCTGTTATTTATTTATTGCTTCTAGATGCAAAACTGTTGCTTGCTGATATATTGTATATATTTTTGTATGAAATTGGACAGGTGGTTGTTCAGCAACTGAAATTCATAGAAAAGAGCCTCTCATCTGTCTTGTTGTACAATGGAGACACTAACTCCGCTACACCAGGCAATTAATCTCTTCTCCCCACTCTTTACTAGGCAAATGGTTTAGTCGGTTATGTTTCATTTGAAGTATGAAACTCTAAAAGAGTTTTAATTAATTCCTCAGCAGGCAGGAAACAAAGCAATTATGCTGCAAACTCTAATGCTTCACCGGAGGAACTATGGCAAGCCTTTTTTGCTAATCCCATGGAATGGTGGGATAATAGGAAGAACAAGGTAGTCTTTCTCGCTTTCAACTATCACATTACTTATGCCTTCTGTCTTTGTAAACCTATTTTACGATTTAATTTTTCATCTTCGAATGCACGATGTTATCTGCTTTCTTATCCCCATGATTTCTTCAATGTAAAACTTTCATGTCAATGTAACATAAACCTTATTTCTAAATTCCACTAATTATCTTGTGTCTTATCCACCACTGGCGTTCTTTAATGCTACTTTTATCTACAGCGGAGCCCAAACTATCCGGACTTCAAGCACAAAGATACTGGGGAAGCCTTATGGATTGAAGGCAGGAATAATCCACCATGGGTAAAATCCCAACTTGCTGTACTCGATTCAAGGATGGAGTCATTCCACGGGCAAAATTCCAGTAAGAATGTAAATTTTATGGCTGT
This sequence comes from Haberlea rhodopensis, assembly GCA_907163345.1. NCBI lineage: Eukaryota > Viridiplantae > Streptophyta > Magnoliopsida > Lamiales > Gesneriaceae > Haberlea > Haberlea rhodopensis. Next base: position 3,901,917 of record CAJQUN010000008.1, on the reverse strand, counting down.
CGATAGTCTTGGGCCCTTTTAGCTGCTCATCTTTCTGTTTTTGTATATCTTTTAATTATTTGAAAGCCTATTTGTACTGCTTTAAAGCCTCGATATCATTTGTATCCTGTGAAAGTTTATTCCATGTTCGTTGATGCTATTAATTACTGGAATTTTGATGTTGCTTTATTTCTTTAAAGGTTGAATGTCTTCTATATGAAAACTATCCATGGACCTTGAGTAGTTTAAAAAATGCAGAAATAAAGAACCCATGAGACTTGTTATTCTGACATGATTCCTATTTTTTTAGTTAAGTACCTTATGTCAGATGATATCAACATCCGTGTAACAATTCAACTCTCGTGTCTCTTCAAGAGTTCATGCTTGATGTTCGATTGTTTTGATGATCATTTGGCATTCAAAATATGAATCGAATTCAGAATTACCATTGAATATATTTTATAGAATCGTTCCTGAATTTGAGAGCAAGCTCTTTAATATTATTTATAAGAATTGTAGGTGTTACTCTAGATAAATAAGCAAAATGTGTACTAGTATTTGCGGGGCAACTACTCTTAGGCATCTTTTTCCCCACTTGTCATTTTTCTGTTGAGTTCATCTTTGGGTGGCTGGATCTTTGTCGTTGATCTTTGGCCACAGGTACAACCCAGAAATTTATTAGGGGCCGACTCAATGCAAATTCTTGGGAGATTTGTATTCTTAGTAAGATTCCGTCAAATTTGAAATTTATTATATTTGCTGGATAACAAGTGTCTTGCTTACCCTAGATACACACTGACCTTGATTATACCATTACCAATCAGAATTGTGAACAATGAACATTGAATTCTTGAAATTAGGCTTGGTCTGACCAAATAATCTTCATTTCCATATGGGAACACGAAAACGAGACTCGGATAAATTCTGAAGATCTCATGTTCCGACATTTCCAAGTTACAAATGCCATCTACTTTTACTAAATAACATAATACTGTAATGATAAAACAAAGGGAAAAAAATTTCAAGTAGAACATCAACTCCTCTTAGCATCTGTACATAATTGGTAAAGCAAAACCCTTTATATATCCTTGTATGAGTATCTGTAGTCTCTGCTGCAGCCAACAAAGCTGAAAATCAGAGGCCCAAAATTTACCCTTGAAATTTTATCCTCTTCCAAGTTACAAATCACTGAATTTCTTGATTAGAAAAAGGAACCCTTTAGTCTAAGGGTTCATTTCTCTTTCCTGAAATTGAGAAGCTTGTAAATTCTCCTCCTTGTGAATCTATAATGATCCCAATCCCTTAGCCTCAGATCCCTTCATAATCCTCATCCTTTTGCAAGAAACAATGAACATATTCCATGGAACATCCCCAACTAGCATCCAATCCCCATCCTTGTCTTCATAAGTTGGTGCAAATTCAAATCCATTGTACCCTTCCCTCTCTGAGTAGACTCCTAAATTAACAAACGACACAGAAGATTTTTAGTCATATATTAAGAATCCATTCTATATATAACTATTTGTAGGATCAAGAAGGTAAAGGCAATTGTTTCTTCCCCATAACTATCTTTTTTCTACATAGTGATATACCTATAGTGCAGTTGAACATGCTCTCCAATGCCTTGAGCAGATCCAAATATTTCTTATATACATTAAGGTCAATCTTCCTTAGATAAGGAACTCCATCCATGCTCACTTTCACAAAAATCCTGTACGCATCTGATTCCAGCTTCTTCATCAAAACATTTTTCCGGTATGATCGAACCGGCGGCCACCCAACAACTTGTGCCCTATTTCAACAAAAGATTTTAGATCACCACAAGATTATTTATTCTACATAGAGGGAAAAAAAAACTACAGGACTCTTTTGTATATTCATCAACTTACTTTGGAGCTGGGGCATCGCATTCTTGTTTTTCAGTACCCTTCTGGCTTGAACGATCCATTTCAGATGAAGATCTCTTGCTGCTCTTAACAGATTGAAGTTGCTCCGATTCCTCTGTTCCTGGTAAACCTAATCTCAGCTCAGTAGCCTTCAGATTTAGATCCTTTTCAAAAACTGTGTTCGCTTCCATTTCCTTCGAAAATAAAATATTGGAATATTGATCCAGCAAATTCTTGTTTACTTTTCTCTGTGTTGCTTAATGGAGAGATTTGATTTGTGAGGAAATGGTTTTATAGGGGGGAATTGTACGTGTGCATGAAACTGACGACTCCATCCATAATTCATGGTCCCCATGCCCATTCTCATGCGCGCGTGTGAGAACTATTTATGACGCCAAAATAATTTTTTTTAATATTCAAGAAAAACATTTTAATGTTTTCGGTACAGTGTACAACGAATACTAACTTTTTAATGATAATGGATTGTAGTACACTAAACAAATCATAGAAGGAATTAGGTCGGATCTGGTATATGTATCAGTCTTCTTCAATAGCTTGTTTCGATCTGAATATTATCATTGATCCCATTGGACTCATATAACTCTGAATCATGTTTTTTTCGATCATCATTTTGCTCTTGTAACAGTGTCAAAATCCATTGATTGTGCTTGATCAACATCAGCTTGAATGTCTTTGTTCCTTATTTCGAGTACACTGTACCTGATCGTATAAACACGATAGACACAATAGTACTTATAGGTATATATAACATTATAATTCGTGATAATTCACACATTTGTTGTACATTACTATTTAATTGATTGTCGTGTAAAAATACTAATAAATATCTTATTTTATTTTATTTTAACAATAAATATATTATTCTTGAATCAATTTTTATTACGAAATTATGATAAATAATAGCTGTATAAAATAATTAATGGGATGCATGCCCATGTTCACTTGTGGGGACAAGAATTTATACGTAAAAGATAGAGGTGTTGGCAAAATAAGGGACAAAGTCTAAGTCTACTTTGAGACAAGAAGGGAACAGGGGTGGACAAGTACAGAAGGCTGTGTTCCTGCATTAAATCTATGGTGTGTATTTGCGAAATGCTTGTATGAATTTGGGGTGACTTTATCAATGGATCAAGTTAATACAAGTCTAAAATAGTTTGTATATTAATTTATTACAGTAAAATTTCTATAAATTAATAATATGATTAATTTAGACTTCTATAAATTAATAATATGATTAATTTAGACGTTATTAATTTATCGAGTATTAAATTAATAATGTTGAGACCAAGTTGGGATTAGAAAAAAATATTATTTTAGATAAGTTATTAATTTATCGAATATTAATTTATGGAGATTTTATTGTATTATTTTATTTAAAATATGATTTGTTTTAATATTGAGTTGGTCTGTAATTAATGCTTAAATTTGATGCATATAACTATTTTTCTTGTGCATTGGGGTGTGAACAGTTCTTGATATAATTGTACACATTGGATTTTAATGGGATGTTGTATATATATAGCTATGGTTAAATAGTATAAACCATTCTAAGGAAAAAAACTATCTCACAATCTATTCTTAAGGCTAAAAGAGGTAAAAATGTAAAGATAGAATTGATGTACCAAAATTAGTTTCCTTAGTATGTAGTATAATTGTATAAATACTTTATTATATTGAATAATTTGATAATATATAGGGTGTAATTAAATTATTTCATCGAGACCATATTTATTTGGGTTTTTTTTTTTGTGGAAAAATCCTAACTTTGAAATTGGGAGACTCGGACTCGAATTATTACAGAGGGATTTAAGTGACCAATCAATAAGCCAATGTCATGTTTGTCATATAGATTTGGTTTTTTAATGTAAAAAAAGAAGAAGTGTGTCAGAGATAATAAGAGGGATCGGTTTAGGAAATTTGAAATATGAAGGATTTTTATGATAAAAGTTAACTTTGTGTATTTATGGTAGCCAAAAGTAGTGATATATATATATAACAATGACACGTTATCTTTGACACGTTATCTTAGATAAGATAACGCCTCAGCATGTCTATTTTTGCCCATACTTTTTTTGAATAATTTTACCTATATTTAAGTAAGTTAGTACCTCCAAAAAGTATTTTGAACATATTATTAATACACCAAATGGCATAAGTGTTTTATTATTTTTCCCAAAATTGCCTAAATTTTTTTGTGTAAAATATCTTCCGAAAAAACTTCGATTTAAATGATTTTTTTGTTGGTTATGGTGTTAAGGTTTGCTAATCTTGGTTAAGAAAATTATAAGGAAATACCCTTTCGAGAAACATAATATACTTAAGTCTTGAGAAAAAATAATAGTGCAAAAAAATCCAAGTTTGATAATAATCAAATAGGTCTAATTTCAAAATGTTGAATCAATTTGGTGCTTTATTATGACTCTTTTACCCCTCAATGATTTGGTGAGTTGCATTAATCCCTAGCTTTTGTTTTATTTATAAAGAAGCCTCTATATAATATTTAATTATCTTTATATCCTTATACTTATAAAAAATTGGCATTTAACTTCTTCTTTTTTACAAGTCTCCGTTTTTGTGATCCACGGCACAAAATGGTATCAGGGCCTAAGTTTATTCTGGAAATACTATAATAATATATTGAATATTAATTTGTAACATATACGGTGGAGACGATTCAAGATAATATGGACCCGACGAATGTTCAAAATGTCATTCATACAGGTGATACTTCCAGAAATTGGAAGCACTAAATCAGAAATATATGATAGAAGGTCAACGCTTCAACCTAAGTGGAAACTATTACGAGGAACATGTTTATGCACACCAGTCATAAATCATTATAAGAATCTGGAAATGATATCTAAGATGCTTCATCAAGTGAACCTCAAACTACAGTTCAAGTTAGCCGAACTTCAGGAAGACGGTCATCCTGAGCATGAAGATGAGGTTCGCCAATGATCCAACAGGGTCTGGACCAGATGATTAGGATGGGAGAACCAATCTTTCGAGAAATCGAACCAGATTCTTCTAAGATATCCCAAGATCTTAGAGAAATTCAGAAGACAGTTCAACGTTATGGCTATCTTCAATACCATGTCCCTGCACAGATCCTTTAGATTCAAAATCAGATGGAGATTATGATTAAACATCAGGAGCAAATTCTTGAAAACATTCAACATGTTCAATATCGAGTTAAGGAGTTGGAGTCAAGACCAAGTCCGATAGGAAGAAGGAACGTGTAAGGACCCCAAGCCCTTAACCCTTGATTAGTGTACTAACCGTTATGTATGGCACATGCTTTCAATAAAAATCAATCGGGAAACTCAAATGATACTTTACCATTGAATGGCAACTACAAAATTTCTTTAATACTCAATGTTATAAGATCATCATCCTAACAACATATAGACTCATCGAGTTCGCCTATTACCATCCCCTTTTTGCCACTTTTTACATTGTGGACTTTTATAAAAATTTGGGCAGAGTCTCCCCATAAATTGAGCTATCCCAAAACAAAGCATGTCACATAATATAATTCCCGGCCAGGGAATCCACAATACTCAACAGAATACAGAACACAAAGTAAATTCCCAGCCAAGGAAGACACCACACAGAAGACGACAAAAGTGGGTTTCAACACCCACATAATACACTAACGACTCTCATATCATTAGCAATTCTACCACAATTGCATGCAACATATAATGAAAGAGAGAAAGGCTCGTGCCTTCATATACAACCCATATACAAGAATATCCGTGCTCACATGCGAGCATCATAAATGTGTATATAAACCTCGGGTGTATATAAGTACTCTATACGATACCGTGCTCCATCAAGCCCTGGTACCACGATCCTGTGAGTACATCCAATCAACAGCTCGAGCTCAGCTCCACAGCCATCGATGCATCTGTTCACCTGCCCCAACAGAGACAGCCCCCAACGGGGTGAGCATACCAATACACGAAATCTCATAATCACAATAATGAAATTCATAATTTACAACACAAGTAAATACTAATGAATATTAAATGATACTCCCTGGATGGCAACGTCCTCATCCGGGATTCCGTGTACTGTCCCTGTTCACAATCATCAAACTCATCAAATCTCAAAAATCAGTAAATCAACACATTGATTTAACTCATAGCATGCCTGGTTCTCAAGTATCAATAATTAATGATTCCAAATTTATTATACATACAAATATAGATATCTCGATATCTAACACTGATTTTCAACTTTGCTACCAATCACAGATAGCTCAAATGCCTAGCATTTATTTTACCAATTCTCATTTATACTTAGACATCTCACATGTCTTATAATGAATACATGATTCCACGATCATTCTCAGGCATCTCAAATGCCCTACAATGGTCATATAAACCCAGTACCCCATATCTCTTATAAGGTCATAATACTCTAGTATTACGCACACTTGTGGCAGCGATATCAAGACTAGGTCGTTCTATAGTCATATCGACACATATATATATAACCATACCCACAACCATCTAATGCAATTAAAACACATTATGCATTTCACAAATGCTTTCATATAAAGTAATGCTCGTACGTCACACGTACCTTAAATTTCCGAAGTCCGAGCCAAACCTTGCTCGAGTTCCATGCTCCGAGGAACGATGTGCTAACACGATAAATTAATTCACAATTAATTACGAACATGCAACCCATGCTCAAGCACACCCATAACCCTCAAAAATATTGTCAACACACGACAATTAACCATTATCAAAAATTGCTCAAGAACACCCCACAAATTTCGAACCTTCACAACACAAATCGAACCCAAACTAAACACCATAATTCATCTAAACATGAATTAAATCTATCAATAGCAAGAACCATCACCCCTTGCCAAAAACCCCCAAAAATTCGAACTCAAACCCCTCAAACAGCAAGAAATTCGAACCAAAAGCCAAGCAAATTTTCGAACCAAAACCTCACGCCCAACAGCAAGAAATTCGAACCAAATCCACTCAAAAATAGCAGGGAAAAACACGATAATGATGAAAAAGGGGTAAGGGAGGTTACCCAATCGAAAATCGGAAGTAAAACGTTCGAAATCGATGAACCCTAGGAATTAGGGATCGGCGCATTCCCGCGAAATCCGAATTCAAAACGCGACGAAACTCTCAATTGCCGGAGGGGATAGCTGCACCTCGACGAGACGAAGCCGGCGGCGGGTCGCACGCGCCGAACGACGGCGGGCGCACGCCTGGAAGCGGCGTGGGTCTGGGGAAAATCGGGAAGCAGCGACGCGGAAGGGAGAGAGAGATAAGGTGCTGAAATGGATCCGATAATTAAAATCTCGGTTTCAACTGGTATTTATAGCAAAAATATCCCGAAATACTAATAGCCCCACAAATACATCATGATTCATTAAAAATCATCTGTTTTCAAAAATTCTCTCTCTAACTCCAAAACCCCTACCGATGCCCACACCAAGCACCCGAGATTCCGAGTCACACTAAAAAACCCAAATCTTAGATTTTCACCGTAATGAGAATACAATCTCAACCTCGGGATCCAACAATCCCAACTACCCAAATAAATGAGCCCAGAAGGCCCAACACCGCGATTAAACTCCAAATCGCCACGTAAAACAACTTTATGGGTTATTAACACTCCGGGATTAACATCTATAATCTCTGGTCATCACAGAACGGAGAGTGGTTATCACCGTCCTATGGAACAGAACCCTTTTACACAAAAAAGGGAAAGCGGAGGAGGTCCGAAGGCTTTTAACGAAGATTGAAAAATGATTGTAGTCCTACGAGGAGAGCCCATACTTTCTACAAAGTAATGGAAAGAATCAACCTGAAAGATCTACGTGATCTTTCTGTTTCATTTGCGGGATTGGCCAAACCCGTCTCGTTGCCATCCCTATCGATCGCCTTGATAAGAGAATGATTATTTGATATTCATACATCATACGTTGTTTGATCGGAAATTTAGAATCCCATATTAAGTCCATGACCCCACGTAAAATATTGTGTATGATGATCAGGGGCGGCCAAGAAAAAAAAAATTTGGGGGAATTTTTTTTTTTATAATACTTAAGAGTTAAATAAAATTTTGGAGATACAAAAAAATTGTTTTTTTAAAAAAAATGAGGGTAAAATAAAATAAAATTTTTTTTAAGAGAGGGGTCGGGTGCACCCTCTTAGCCCTCTAAATGTGCCCCTGATAATGATATCATATTTAGGAGGTTGTGTTATCTATGTAATCCAGTAGCTAAATTTACCAGATTATCCAGTCTATTTTCACTTTATTATATCATTCATTTATCATATTCATGAACCAAGCAGTATCTAAAAGCATTATATAGTGAAGATAGTTGTTTTCATTATTTAAATGCATGTATATATCTATACTACTAATAATGTGTGAGCGTGAGGCTTGATACCGACATTTAGTCCGACATGCTAGACACCAGTGCCCATTTACCAAATTACCCTTGAGCACAATGTTTATTTACCAACATACCTATTACGATACTTATTATATTGGGACTGAAGTGGGTTATTTCCTATGAGTAAGCTCATTATGATGGCCATATCAAGTCCCATTCAAATATGTGTTGTCTTTATTACTTTACTAATTTACGAATCAACGAGATTCCAATCATAATAATACATTTTATTTTAAACCCAAAGTCCAATTACCATCCTAAAAAAATCCAAAAAAAAGATTGTATTAAAAAATGTACATGCACACACCTAGGGGTGGAATTTGGGTACAGGTACCCGATACCTGACCCGATAGGGTACTACTCGATCGGATTGGGTAATATTTATAAAATATCGGATTCTGGTAGTATTTTTACTATCCGAACCGATCAGGTACCCGACCCTGACATATATTAGATAACCCTAAATCTATTAATTAACCATATCTTATAAATATATAATTGGCATCAACACTCCATCTCCAAATTTCATTCAGCCGTCCAACCCACATATTTCAGCCACCAGTTACATTTGAGAAATGTATCAAAATATTTTTGAGCTTCACTTTTACTTCCTTTCTTAAAATTTTTATTTTTATTATAATCAACTTATATCTTATCATTATTTCATATATTTTGTAGAGCTATCAAAGTTGGGAATCTATTCGACAATCATTATCATTTGATGTTACTACAAATCTGCTACGGTATTGGAGACTATGATTTTGAATGTTAATTTTTTTTTCACTCTTAGATTTGAACCATTTTGAATTTGAGATTAGATATTGAAATTTATTTATGATTTTGGTTATTTTTTTTTGTTTCGGACTTAGAAGGATTTATTTCATTCTTAAATATTCTTATTTTTATCTTTGTTCCATTAAATTTTGTTTTCTAAAAAAATGATTTATCGGGTATCGAGTCGAGTACCTGATATTAGTTGGGTACTGAGTATCGGGTACCCGATCACATCGGGTTATGATTGGGTATTTTTTTTATATTCGATATGTCGGGTACCCAACTACAACTACCCGAACCTGATAAAACCCGACCCACGCCCATCCCTACACACACCATTTGCAAGAGAACCAAACTAAAGGGGACAATGTTAATATTTTCCTTAAAGATTTCTCATCCACATAATTTGGAGCATGCATCTATTAATTATGATGTGAATTGCACAACATTTTACGACCTTCCATTTCTTTTCAAGTAGTTGGCAACAGTAAATGACATTCGACATTCTTCCACATTTTATCCCATCCTTATCAAAATTTTAAGCATTCAAATCTTAAATAAAACATAAATAGAGAGTCATATTATGGAATTAGGTATTGTTGATAAGCTATAATTTATTCAAATTCCTAAGAGTATGTTTGGTTCAGTTTATAAGTTTGTTTAAATAGGATAGAGATTGTCTGAGAGCTAATAAAAAAAATGATTGAATTTTTTAGGGTTTTACTATAATCCAAACCACTCAATTAAACTCACAAATGGGAGGAAGTGCACACATGTGGCATTGATAACGGTTTATTTGATGCTACATTTACCTTAACCATTTGGATTGAACACATGTCACAATACAGTGAGGGTTAGCATTTTTAACCCCTTAGAATGTGACATTTGTCGCAATCCTATACATTTATGCATAAGATTGCGACATATGCCACATGAATTGTAGCAAGTGTCGCAATTCAAGGGGTTTAATCAAACAAACCTTCTAATTTAACGAGGGTCGCTAGCATTCTCTTCCCCTAAGACCACAAGCAAAAAGGTTACATCTGCATAAAAACGGTCTTTAACTTGTAATACAAAACATTATATGACATAAAATTATTGTGATTATCACAAAGCCGATCACTATTTAAGGGTAATATATGCATAGTGGCTAAATTTAAGAACATGTAATAACTTTGAAGCTTTTGGAAATTATACAGGTATTAAATGATGATGGTAAGATGTGGGCCTCTAACACACGTGGATTTCGGTTTGGGCTTAAAATTTTGGGTCCAATTTCTGCTAATTCCGACAAAATGGGCCCACTGGTTTCCCTGTCCGCCAATGATTGTTGGACTCGGGCCACACCTTAGACGTGGTCTATTACTATCCACATATTCGAATTTTGGGTAAGTTCGAGGAAACTATTAAATAAAAATATCAACTCCATTTTCACTTTCACTTCAGTTCAGGTAGATTTGATTACTGATAGGAATAGTCATATCCCCATCCACGGACATATTCTAAATTTTTCTTAGGAAGACAAAACATAATAATTTTTGTTTATGAAAACAAAAAATAATAACATTGAACAACCGGAGGGAAAAAAATAGGGGTTCAAAATATAATTTAGGAGATAAAAATGCAATTTTTGGGCGTTAAATTCAATTTGGGAATTGGAAGTGGAATTAGATTTGGAATTAAAGTGTAAAAGAAAGTGGCCACAACCCCTATTATCAAATAGAGGGCCCCAATACACGCAATACCAAAATCTGAAATTAGGATCCAACTATTCTATAATTCCGAATTCCGTTTTAAAATCCCTTTTCTACCAAACACGTAAAATGGTATTTGCAAATCCAAATTTCATCAAATCCCATCTTTTTTGGGTCTCCAAACACACTGTTATTAATTTGCTCTTTTTTCACTTCAAATGACCAACGTTTTAATATGAACATATGAGTTTTGATATAAAATTAAATAATATAACGTTATGATTAACCAAAAAAGTGAAATATATTCGACATTAATATTTTTTTAAAAAAAATTAATATGTATAACAGGACGGGCGCGTGACGATGTGGCCAAACCCCCGACATGCTTCAAAAACCCGTTAGCCGGGTCCATACCCACCCCGACGAGATGGGTATGATACGGGTTCTGGTCATTTCCATCCCTAGTTACAGTGTTACATATATGTGTGTGAACTAGTTAATTTCATTCTCAAATTGATAATTTTATCTTCATTTTTTTTTTCTCTTCAAAAGAAAGCATGTTCCAGTGACATGAAAATGTGAGATCTTTTGCGTGTGGCCGTGAGAAATTGTGTTCCTTGGAATTGCCATTGCCATACCTTGTTCATGTTGAACTTAATTGTTTTTGTTTCAAGTAGTTGTCTTCATTTATGAGTGGTTGAAAGACCGTCTCATCATGTAGTTGGAAGCTTAAATAGAAGGAAACGCGTTCTCATGGGGATTTATCCTTGGCTACCTTATGGGGTGGTGCTCCATGTGATAGTCTCATCCATTAGATGGGTATATTTTCATCAACATTGGATGGGAATATACCCATCAAATGGATGAATCTACTCCATGAAATAGCAAAGACCAATTACTCATAGGACAGCTCCCTATAAACAGAGCTATGCCTCTCACTCATTTTAATCATTATATCCTAGAGTATTCTCTCATTCTCTATATTGAATGAGACTAATGAGTGTTTATTTCTAGTATAATTTGTGATGTGTTTTCCCATATATTAATAATGATATTTTCTTCAGAAAAAATGAGATGTTTTAACCCATGAAATATTATAGTGAATTTTTTTCATATTTTTCGTAGTTTCTACCCTAATAATTTTAAAGGTTTTCACGTAAATTGATGTGCATATTTTTATCCTCAATTTTCATATTTCTATCTCATGTTACTGAATCTGGGTCCAACAAATGAGATTAGAACCATGGTTTTGAAAGCTTGGTGAAATCTTTTGAAAATTCTATATGAGGAGGGTGGATTTTAAGCTATGATGTACGGACACTCCTAAAAATTTATCGGTGCAGTGTCGGTAGGACACCTGCACTTCTCGGACACGTGTCGGCACGCCACGTGGCGTGTTTTTATTTTATTATAAAAATAAAATCGGACACCCGTGTCGCATACTCCCTTTAAAATCGGACACCCGTGTAGGATATGACACATCGGCGTTTTCGACACAGAAAGGACGCTTTTGGGTGTTAATTTTACAATTTAAAAAGTTTTTGGCTAAAATAAAATTTAGACGTGTTAGTTAATATGTTAATTGAAATAATATACATTTATTGTTAGTATGTGTGATACTATGATGATTTCATTGACATGCATTTGTTTATTTATATGCTTCTTGAATTTTGGTAAGAATATTTTTGTTGATTTTACATGCTTTTAGAAATTTTAAAAATGTGAATTTTAGTATTTGTAATATAGTATTATATTACAAATATATATATAGACGTGTCTCAGCCGTGTCGTATGCTGAATTTTTTTTTAAATCCGTGTCGCCGTACTCATGTCGTATCGTGTTAGTGTCAGCGTGTCAGTATCCGTACATCATAGGTTTTAAGAGAACAATTTTGACCCATCCAATCTTTTGTGGGAATTTTGTTTAATAATTGAAGTTAGACTTGAAGTACTGAGTTGTTGAGGTGTCTTGGTTTCAGTGCCTTGTTTGTGAAATTTCTTAAAATTCTAAATATGCTCTCTCACTTTAATTTTGACTAATCTTTCATAATTTTGACTGATGATTTTATCAACACATTGAATAATTTGGAAAGAAGGTTTTATACTATTCGGGTGTAAGAATCATCAGCAATGACCAACAATATTAACACAATGAATATTTTGTTTGCCCAACTCACCGTTTTAGGGCATATAATAGAGGAAGTTAAACACGAAGAGCTTCTTAATTCAAAGTATACCAGATTCGTATGATCAACTCATTATCAATCTTACCAACAATATACTTAAAGAAATGTTAGTCTTCTTCTTCAGATGATAACTATAAAATGTACGTGATAAATATTAGGTTAAATTTAGTCGTATATATAGATGATAAAGATATCAGCTGCAAGCTTATTGAATTAAATCTTAATGTGACAATCATGGATTATTAATTATGAATATAGGATATCACTATGGGCTGACACTTGAATACTTGATTAATGAAGCTACTGATTTCAATTCTCTCTCTAATTTTTTCTAATGTTAATGGTGATTCACATATAATTTCTGATTATTGACACTAAGACTAGGTGTTATGAAGAGTATTTCACAAATCCAAGGTGAAAATGATTCCCATATACCATGAGAATATCAATGGAAGAAGCTTATTGGGGATACCATCAAACCCGAATCCAATCGTCCGTCTCGAAACCGGTCCACTCAAGCTATCTGTGAATATCAATGAAGATCAACACTATACTAGTGCTGGTAAACTTCTTGAAGCTAATGTTTGTGAGGAGGGTTATGGGTTCTTATTTGACATGGATCTTGAATACTATTCAATGGTAAAATATTGAGATTTGTATTAGACTAATTTGATGTAACATGTTTGAAATTGTGAATATATATATAAGAGAATGCTTTTGTAGCAGTGTTTTCAAAATCGGATCGGACATGAAATCGGTGTCCTTACTGGTTACAGGTTTGATTGATCCAACAAGTTGAACCATTGATTCAACCGGTGATGACGTCAGCATTATGTAATATCTATTTTAAGTTTTGTAAAATATATATACCATATATTTTACTATAGTTTCAAGTTGTTCACAATAAAAAAATATCGTTAGACCAACATAACATCTCAAACTTCAAAAATCAGATAAAATGAAATGTCTAACATAAAATAATAATAATAATAAAACATCTAAAAAATAACAAATAATGCCAAAGAAGATCAATATCCCAAAATTATAATAAAATATTATGAAATTATCTATTATAATTTATATGAAACTAAGCATGTTTATATATAATATACAAGACACATTTATTGAATTATATGAATTTTTTGATAAAAACACGCATAAAATATTATTTTGAAATCATTTCAATAACAATAAATTATATATAATATATTTTGTTCTATAAATTTGATTTATAATTTTAAAAAAATAAAAAAAAGAATTAAACTTTTTAAAAAGGAAAGAAAAATGAAAGAATATATTGGTTCAACCAGTCAACTGGTTCACTGGTTGAACCGATTTTTTACCGGTTCCCACTGGTTTTTTACCATGGTGGTTTTGGAGGGTCAACCGGACCGGATCAAGCACTGGTTACAGGTTAAATCGGTTGAACCGACCGGTTCGGACCGATTTTCAAAACACTATTTTGTAGTGATTCTAAGATAACTAGCGTGGCAATTGATTCATGTAATGTCTCAAGAACGAGGTACAAACCCTAGAAATATTGATATAAGTTAGGTGTTAGGGTTATCGATTATGGTTTTCTTTCAATGGATATTGTTATATTTATTTACGATATTTTGTTTCACAATATCTACACACAAAGGCACACATCATATTTCTATAGATAAAATCAGTACTGGGTTTTTCTTCTATGCATCAGATGTACATCAACACCAATCGTGAGCATTCGATGCATAGAAGAAAAGCCCTTTAGTACTCAACTTGGGGTTCATTTAGTTATATAATTGTTTTACACCATTTAAATTTTAATTATGAAATGAAATCAATCATTTTCAGTTTAGAGAATACATCACTCGTAGCCAAATCTAATAGCAATCTTTCATACCACGTCTTTTTTATTTCCTCATAATAGTTAAGAAAAATAACACAATATTGAGAAAATAAAACTAATTAAACTTAATTGTCTAAAATTATATAATAAAATATTATGAATATTTATTTTTATTTAAAAAATAGAAATAGGTTAAATTTAAGAGGAAATTAAACATAAATACCAGTTTTTAAAACATCTTTCAACTAAATCTATCAAAAAATCTTTTTTTCAACTAAATACGACTTTTGAAAATCTTCTTTCGACTAAATCTTCTTGCATGACCGAGAGCCAAAGCCAACCCAAGCATCACCACCACCTTCACTCACTCCGAAGTGATAGTGCAGAAAACTCGGCTCCCGCATTTATAGATAATTTAACATATTTGAAAGAGTGAATGGAGAAATTAAATCAACATAAAAAGAATCATCAGCTCCATTCTAGCAATATATTTATGCCATAAATGTACTGAAAAACTATTCTTCTTGCTGGAGATCAAAAGTTGATGATGGTTATATGATGAGCTAAATCATGGTAATTACATCGATCAATGGTCAAATTGGATTCCAAAAAGAAGAACAAAATCTTAAAGCAAAATTTTAAGTACCTGAATCAACTGCGATCAAGCCACAGTGGGGATGAAGCACAATAACGTACAATAATAAACAGTTCGAGCATACAATGATAAAGAAATCACAAACAGACTAACACTATTGGAGAAACTGAATCTGATAGCAATGTTTTTGGTGTTTCATCTAATCCGATCACCGATAAAGTCTAGCTAATGACACAGCAAAACCAGAAGAAGAAACTGGCAGGAATCTCCATTTTCCTGTTGCTTCAATGATTCCTGGCGAGAACAATCATTATATTTCTATCATTTGACATCACTGATTCGTTATAGTTTCTTTCGATTGATCGTATGAATGTTAACGTATGCCTATTTGTTCAAACTAGAGCCAATTACCAATACAATAACATTACAAAAACGAAACTGCTCGCGCATGACCATAGCATGAATTTTACTCGGTTATTTCTATCTATCAGAATTAATGGTATCCCGCAGATGGCCTCTAGCCCATCTGGCACCACTCGCCATGGCGAGTGCGAAGATTCGGGTTCGAGTCTGCCGCTTCCCCTCCCCCTTGGAGTTGTAATAGTGCTTAAGAAAAAAAGATTTAATGGAGCCCCACCATATTCAACAAAAATCGATTATATATTCAAAATTCTGCAAATGTGTAGGTATATAAGGAAAAATAGTTCAGCTTTCAATTTTCCGTTTCTTCTTTGATTTTCTCTCCTGGGAATGATCCATGGACCCTGTAGATGTAACAACACTGTTTACCTTGGCTGAATCCTGTGTGGTACTCTTGGTTCTGCTACTCGGTGTGGAAGTAAGTTGACCACTATCTGTATGAGGATTTTTCGGTTTAACACTACGAGTTGGAGTAGCCAAGGGTCGGCCCGACAAGGTTGACGTAGCCATGGAAGACCGCTGAGGCTGGCTCAATCTGAGATTATTTCGTTTCTTATACTCACCAGGCTCGGGGTAATGTATCAGAGAAACTCGTCGGGAAATCTTCCCGGCTGTCGCATATTCACATGGAAAAATTAAGGATAATATACATTTCACCGTGATAACTTACAATATATAATACAGAATAG
Organism: Haberlea rhodopensis; assembly: GCA_907163345.1. Lineage (NCBI taxonomy): Eukaryota > Viridiplantae > Streptophyta > Magnoliopsida > Lamiales > Gesneriaceae > Haberlea > Haberlea rhodopensis. The sequence continues at coordinate 3,885,403 of CAJQUN010000008.1, read as the reverse complement.
ATTTCACCTACATAAGAAGACAAAATTTGATATATTATTTCCTAAAAATATACAAGGGAACCCTGTATAATTTGACCATATTTGCACCAGTCAGAGTCCCTTGTGAACAATCTTTATCCAGAAACTCAAAATGCAACTAAGGCCAATTTTGACTAGGAGAATAACAGAGGATAATTATGCTTAACGATTACGTCTCAACTATCATGCGATGTGCTCGATAGGGTTGAAAAAAGCAGATCAGGTTATAAATGGCGTAGATTATAAAATCCTCCAGGAGAAAAGTAACATAACACAAGGGTCATCCTAACATGTACGTGAGAGGAGATGGACACAATCCAGATTGATACTATTGGTCGTCGTTTAACGAAGACTACGTTTGGATAAAAAAAATATTTTAGGCTGTTTTCAGAAAAGTGCTTTTGCAAAAAAATGGCGTTTGGCTGTTTTTTTTTAAAAAAATTGTGCTTAAACAAGGGAGAAGCCAAAGCGATAAAATCGTGGTTTTTAAACTTCAGCTTCTCATAAAAAAAACCTTTGTAATTATTCTATACAAATATAAATTGTCTGTTTTTATTTTAAAAAAACATTACTTAATATATACATATTTTAAAACGAGGTGCTTTTGTATTCAAACTGACCAAAAGTTGTATATTTACCTACTTATGTTCGATTACTCTTTAAATGTTATCAAATTACGGAATCATGCAATTTTGCAGAGAAAATATCACACTCAAGATTGGAAGTATTAAGTTTTCTTCCTTTAGCTCAAAGTTCGATGAGTCACGGTCCTAATATGAATACATACCGATTATCACTTCACTCTACATATACACAGAAAGGCGAAGACACAACTAGCTATTCATGTCTAATAATCACAACCAAGCCATAATGAATATACGCAACTAGGCAGTCTAAACAAAACCAACTGAAATGACAGTAAAAATATAAATGCATACCTATTTTCGCCTCTCCTGTTGAAGACGTGAAAACCATAGGTTCTGGACCTTGGGATTTCAAACTAACCACTTCATATGATTTTCCTGACAATGAATCCATGAATAACACATTTAATAGGCATATCCAACACGATGAACACCACCAAGCTTAATAGAGTTGTAACAAAATTACCAGACGAGCACTCGAAACTCCCTATAAGACCATCACCATCGATTTTCAGCGACACTTCTTTCCCATCAAAATCAGGAGACTGAAATCAGTAAAAGGTTAATCAAATTACATATAAGTCATACCACTGAGGAAGCAATCAATAATCAAGATTCTTCCAAAAAGCATTCAGCTTGTGGATCATTTGGAGCTTGAATTACAGAGACAGACAAAGAAGAGTATTAAGGAAAAGTTTTTCTCGTGCTTGATCCAAAGGAGAAGACACGAAGGAAACAAATTTATGCATCCAGTGAAGTTTCAATAGTTTATACCCTCCATTTCAGATATAGATGCACTAATACATGATATCATACTTGATTAATAGGCCACTGAATAAGCCACAGCTCACTTGAGTCCGCTATATTGATATCAACAAGCGGATCTTTCTTATCCTCCACAAACTCTGTTGGGGGCTGGTAAACATTCTCCGTGGAAACATCCATTGCCTCTAAAAATTTCAAATGCACATTGGAGTTTTAAATTGAATGTTGTAAAGTAGAAACGATAATATATATAAATAAACTTGAGCAAAATATTCCAAGATACGAAAACAACAAATAGGTGTTCATGAAAACAATCATAAACTTCATATCAACACGAAAAGAACACAAGATTTAACTAAATAAAAGTAGCAAAAATGCAATTTCTAGAATTTTAACAATAACGTTAAACCCTTGATACCCAATTCAAAAAAATAGCCAAAATGTATGAAAAAAATGAAATCTTCTGACTTAAAACACAAATAAAACAGCGACCCATGAGCAATTATATAAGAATAAGCAATTACGATACAGTTTTTCCCTCTTCTTCTGTGCTAAGAGGAACTCAGTTAGGAATAGTATTTTCGCATTCAGGTATATTTAACACTTTTAGAAAAAAATTAAAACAAAAGGATGATAGAAGGGGAAAAAAAAACCCATCACTTGATTATCAGAGTGCAGCTATGAAGAAGCGGCCGCAGCTGTGTTGAAGAGTGAAGGTCTTAAAGGAGGTGGAGAGCAAATATCCTGAGTGAGCCCAGCCACAATGTTGATTCCCCTTTTTTACCTAAACGATGCTGTATTATTGGTTTTTTTTAACAAATAGTATTATTGGGAAATTGGTTCCACAACCTTTTTTCACACCACAAAAAAATTGAGCAACATATTCTAAAATCTCAAAAGCTAGTATAAATGTGCTCGTAGGAGAGACAATCGGAAAATTTGACTAGTATAAATGTGCTCGTAGGAGAGACAATCGGAAAATTTGGTATCTAACATCTTAAAATTTTATGTATTTTGTTTTTATTTTTTTAAACATCGTCATGAAATGGACCACAACAATAACAACGACTAGGGCTGGATTGGGTCGGGTACCCGAAATTTCGTATACGACTAAGAACTACCTTATTCCCGACCGTATCTATCGGGTAACCGTTTTCCGTGACTTGAAGCAGCGTGATTTGTTGTAGATTGTGGTCGATTTTGCCCAATTCTGTGCCATTTGGGTCACGGGCTTGACGTGTAACATCAATTGAGGTGGAACCTGTGGCATGGGGGTGGCTTTGTGGCCTAATTTTGCATTCAAATCTAATGTCAACGGTCCTGCTACTGACCAATCCCTTCCCAAACTTCTCTCCATGTTTCTTAATAAACATTTACAAACTCTATCCCCTCCCACCAGTGATTCTCCTGCCGAAGTCTCCACACCAAATCTATTTCCATCCCCTCACATTATTTTTACATCATCCCCACAACCTCAAACCTCTCATCCCAAACAATCATTGTCCACTACTCACCCCCACATCTTCCTCTTCATCATCAATCAGCCCCTATTCCACTCCCTCTCATAACACCACTCTCTCCCTGCCCAAATCTGTACCACCTCATGCTCAAATTAATAATTCTTTGGGAACCTCTGTCCCTTTCTCTTCGCCACCTTCAGCTGTCCAACCTTCCCGTATGGTCACACGCTCCCAACACAACATATATAAGCCTAAAGTTCCTTTCACTCTACACACCACCACCTCTCCTCAAGACCCTCATCAAACTGAACATACCTCATTCACACAAGCCAATAAACATTCCCACTGTCGTCAAGCCATGCAAGACGAACTCATAGCTCTCCACAAAAATCAATCTTGGACCCTGGTTCCCTACTCCTCTTCACAAAATATTATTGGATGTAAATTAAGAGGAATCCTGATGGTTCCATTGCTCGCTATAAAGCTCATCCGGTAGGAAGACTTTCATTAACGACCAGGCATAGATTTCACTGAGACCTTTAGCCTGGTCGTTAAGCTTGCCACTATTCATCTTTTTCTTAGCATTGCACTGTCTCGGTGGTTGGAGTTGAAATCAATTGGATGTTAACAATGCATTTTTGCTGGGCACTCTCTCTGATAATTTTTCATGCAGCAACCTCCGAGGTTTATTGATAATCATTTTCCAATGTGTCTGTAAGTTGCAAAAAGCCATATATGGGCTTCGTCAAGCTCCTCGCGCATGGTATACTTTGCTTCGCACCTTTTTGCTTAGCTATGGGTTTCTCAACTCCAATAGTGACACCTCCTTGCTCATTTATAATTCAGGACCTATCATTATATATCTCTTGTCTGTGTAGATGACATTACTGTCACAGGAAATGATCCTCCTGCCATCCGCACATTTATTCATCAGTTATCAAGTCGTTTCTCACTCAAGGATCTTGGTTCACTTAGCTATTTCTTGGGTATTGAGACTATTCGATCATCTAATGGTTTCTTTTTATCACAAAGTAAGTATTTGCATTATCTCCTTCACAAGACTAATATGCACGAAGCCAAGGCAATCAGTCAACACTCCTATTTCCACTCAGAAAGTCTTAAGCTCGATGATAATTCTCCACCTCACGATCCAACTCAATACCGGCAAGTTTTTGGTTCATTGCAATATCTCTCATTCACACGGCCTGACATTTCCTTTGCTCTTAATAAACTTGCACAGTTCATGCAACGTCTCTCATCATTGGAATGCCGTCAAAAGGGTACTTCGGTATATGAAAGGTAAGGTACAGCTCATTATAATTTCATGTTGTTTGCTCATTCATCCTCAATATTACATGTTTTTGCGGATGCTGACTGGGCTGGTGATCTTGATGCTCGACGCTCCACATCTGTTTTCGTGGTGTTCTTCGGTTCAAATCCTATTAGTTACAACTCCAAGAAGCAATCCAATGTTGCCCGCTCTTCCACAGAGGCAGAATACAGGGTTGTTGCATCAGCTGTGGCTGAAGTCAATTGGATTACTCATCTCTTGAATGAACTTGGCATCTAATTATCTTATCCATTACCGTGATAACATTGGTGCAACCTACTTATGTTCCAATCCTGTTTTCCACTCACGGATGAAGCATATTGCACTTGATTTTCACTTTGTTTGTGATCAGGTTGCTCTTCACCAAGTTCGAGTCTCCCATGTTCATACATCAGACCAACTTGTCGACTCCTTGACTAAGCCTCTTGCTCGCCAACAGTTTCAGCATCATCAATCCATGCTTAGTGTCATCCCTAGACCCTTGCGCTTGTGGTGGCATGATAGAGCAAGAAATTATGATCTAAATTATGTGTGGCATAATTAGAATAGCTTTCCTATCTTGTAAAGAAACCTAAGTCATTATAACGTGTATATATTCTAACATTGCTCAATAATTTAATGCATTTAAACCTCAAAATCTTTAGTTATCTTGCTCTCATGAAGGGCAAAAATTCATGGACTCTACTCGACACACAGGTGCATTGCTGGTCCTAGGTCTGATGTGACCAAACTAGCGTAAACGACTTTCTTACATGTTCTCTTCAATACAATCCACACATACTTCAGCTTAAATATTTACGTTCCTTATTTTTTTAAGCATTGTCATTAATGGACCATTTTTTAAAACATATTATAAATTAAAAGTAACCAGGATCACTTATTAAAATGTCTCCACGTAGAATCGTGGTTCTTTTTTTGCAAATATTCTGAGTAAAAAAAGAAAAAAATATTATAAAATTTGAAAAAATTGACCTGGATCACTTTTAAATTGTGCCGACAACAACACATATGTTCATGAGAACAATGATAAACTTCATATCAACGTTTAAAGCATGCATATAAAATAAAAGTGAACCCAAGTTCAAGGGAATTATAACAATAATGGCTCAACCATCCGAAGTAATGGGTGTATGCGCTGGTTTGAGCCTCACTTATGAATCAACTTAGTATAATTGGTCTAAAATGGTTCTTATGTTAGTTTATGTATTTTTATTTAAAAAGATTGATATGTTAGTTTATGTAATTTATTTATAAAATATTTTGTTTTAATATTGAGTTGATGTATAAATGATGCCCAAAACGCGTGCATACTGCATACTAGTACTTTCCATGGAAGCAGTGCCTATTTTAAGTCTTTTAACGTATTTGATCAATAAATTGTTAAGAGAACTCCTCGAGTTACAAAACTTGAGGGTTTGATAACATTAAAAAAGATTTTGGAGTTTTAAAGCTTAAAACTTCAACATTTGCTTTTAATTTTCTTATTAACATTAATATTTTTTACATTATAAAAAATTACTTTATAATTCTCAGAAGAAAAAGTATACTCGTTACTTTTTGGTTTGCTAGTTTTTGATACTGTATGTAATAGTGATAGCTAACTGTTATAAATTTATAATCTTTAACAAAGAGATAATAAAATGCAATTTACTTGCAGAATAACAAAGGTGTTGATTATATAAATATATGGCCCAAAGTATATGATACTATTTTAAAAAACGAGCAAGCGCCCCCGTGAAGTAATAAACTTCTGTGCTCTCTTTACAAATTTAATTTGTAAATTTATTTTTGGGTAAATTGCATAAAAACACAATGTGTTTATAGTATGCACGAAACCCCCCGTATTAATAAAATAGGCAAAAAAAAACCCTCGTTTTTCTTAAACTCGGTAGGAAACCCAATGTGTTATAAAAAAAAAAGCAAAAAATCCACTCCTAAGAACTTGACGAAAAGGCAAATAATATTACAATTCTTGTTTGATATATTTAAATTTAAGAATAGCAAAGTACAAGAAACATAAAGTAACAAATAAGATGTCTTTTCCCCAATATCTTCAATATCCATGATGTTCTACTAGAAAGCCAAACACCATAATCTCAAAAATAGACAAAGCTTATATCAACAAAAACAGGAACGAAGATACATCTCAGACAAGTCTAAGACTAAGAGGACATTATTTGCAAGCACGTCAACAATTATTTACCGGCGATCTGGGGCTCGACCGAGTGCGTGCAATCACCTCAATAAAGTTTTAATTTGCAAGAACGTCAAACAATTACAGGCGAATAGTATTTGCAAGCGCGTCAAGAAATTTATTTTTAACAAAACTAATAAAAAACAAACACAATTTAATTAAACAGAAACTAGAACATGGAGCTTACAGCGTGTGCCGTGTGCGACCTTGTATGGGGCGAGCTTTACGCTGGCTGGAGGGTGAAAGTGCTACGCAATCGAGTGAATCGGTGTGTGGACTGTGAAGTGCGCCGCTTGTGTTTGAAGTGGTAGGTGAAAATTTGAAATCCTTTTGCACTCTGCGGAATGAACTAATGAAGAGTGAAAGTGTGAAACGTGAGAAAATGTCGACACCAAAATACCTAATGCCCTAATTAATTCGTTAATTTTTAGTTTTATTTTTGATAAATTGGGTTTAGGTACCCAAAATTTTTCCGAACCCTGTACCCGAATCCCAACCTGAAACCCCCAATCCCGAAAATCTCAATCTGACCTGGAAATACTCGATCGGGTCGGATCGAGTCGGAACTCGATTACTCGAACCCGACGCCCACCCCTTGAAGCAAAATCTCGATATTAAAAAATAGTTGTCAGGGAAAATCGGGTTATTTTCTTCAAATGACAATTATAATGGATAGAACTATTTGATAAAGAACTAGTGACATGAAGAATGTGAAATAATTAATCCTACAAATGCTATTAGATATTGAAAAAAAAAAAAGAATAACAGAATTTACAAGGTTTGATAAAACTACACCTACATCCTCGTGTAGTTTGGACCGCTCCTCTAATTTCAAAAAGAATATAAAAATTAGGGGTTTACAAAGAAAAGAAAAAGTACAATTCAACACACCCACCCGACCCACATTAAGCAACCTGTATCGGCACATTTAACATTCGAAAAAAGAGCCGGATTTGAAAAATTGAGTATTTGTTGAATCTCCACCAACCTACCCAATCTGTCCGCATCTTTATATATTAAAGATTTCTTATTATAAATAGATGAAATTACATATATGTACCATTTTGTATAATATCTTTCAACTAAATCCCCCAAAAAATATTCTTCTCAACTAAATACACATTGTAGAAAATTTCTTTCAAATAAGACAATTTTATGGAACCCTAATCTAATTAGTCTATTTTCATAACTAAATTACCCTTGTTTTACTGTGTGAATCACCAAAATAGGCAGCATATGAATAGACACACGTTCGTCATCCTCCTCCTCTGCCACCATCTCGTCTCCCCCTCCTCAACCACCATTTCGTCTCTCTCGGTAGTAGCTGCACAGTTGAAAGCAAAATTTGAAATTTGCTTCAATTATGTTTCTCTTATTATCCATTGAATGATTTTTGGACAATTTATTTGCTATTTGGGATTTTTGTTCTTCAATCAACATTGAATTTGTATTACAATTTTGGTGCACATTATGTGTTTGTTAAATGTTTTCTAAAAGACTTGCTATAAACTATGGTTTGAAAAAATATATATAATGCACAATGAAGGAGTTGTGATTTCGAGTTACTGTGCGTATAAAACTACTAAAAATAATGAATAAGTGGTGAGTTGTGATTTCCAATTACCGTGCGTATAAAACTACTAAAAATAATGAACAAGTGGTGAATATGATATTATTGTATGTGTTTGGATTCAAATGCAGACTTCTTCATGCCGGCGTTTCAATCTTCGTTTCTTCAACTTTTGTATATTTCTTTAATGTCAAATAAGATGCTGTGATTTCCAACATGAAAGATTTAAACCGGAAATTTTAGTTATCATGCTACTTATTTCTTGTTTAAGATTGTTAATTCTTCAACTTTGATTTGGGAAGATAAGATGGTGTTACATCCTGTTAATATACTACAAGGAATTACCTAGTGGTGCATGTAATTTACATGCACCGTCTATCGGTGCATGTAAACTACATGCATCGACAGGGGCGTAGGCGTAGCCAGGAATTTCTGTCTAGGGGGCTGGATATTTTGTTAAAAAAATATCGATAAAAGATCGTCGGGTCAAGATATATATATTTCAATCTTCTGCTGAGTTGTTTTTCTCACGTGATTATATTTGAAATTAGGTATAAATATAGAAAGTCAAAACCTATAATTTATTGGAGACTCTATATTTATGTATATATATTACAAATACATCCACAACTCTGAGTGATAGTGATGAGCAGATTGAGTCGAGGATTGTCGTGATTTATATTGGCTTTTAGTCAACCAATTTGTTAGTTTCAAAATGAATAGTATTCTTTAAAATTATTTATTGAATATTGATAACTATAAGAAAGTGATATCCTTTTAATTTCTTGAATTTTAAATTTTTTATAGATATATTACAGTTGGAATTCATTGGTTAAAATTAGAAATACAATCAGAAATTTGGTCAAGCAAATGAAATTAAAATTCTAAAATATTTTTTAAATGCTGCATACAAAGAATATTCAATTATAAAGTTAACTACTATTAAATAGTAACTGCTTCAACAAATTTACAAATATCAAGTTGTATTTCTAATAAAATATAGGTTTTGAATTCATATATATTTAATTTTGATAATTATCCTTATATCAAAAATTAAATTAATTTTCTAAATTATTTATTATTCCTCCACTTTTTTTCTTGTTCCTATAACTTCTTCTATGCATGTTGGTGCCATATATTCCCTGCCAATTCTGTTATTCCCTCACACACACAAAGTCAACCAAGTGAATGGGTGGTCCCCTCAAACGGTTTCTCGCACGTGTGTAGCCCTCCTCTTCCATGTGAGTGATCGCATCATTGCCCCCATCTTCCACAAGAACCTTGTCCTCAAGGTTTATTATAGGAATGGAAATTGAATCTTCCCCGGTAGCTTCTTGGATAGGCAATCCGTCCCATTGAATAAGTAGCCGTGCCACTGATTTTCCATTTTTCAAGATATTGCGATTTGCCAGAATGTGCTGCGGTGTAAGAATAGGATGTGAAGCATCTGACATAGGAGGAAGATTTTGTGGCGATGGGGCGGAAGCACCCACAAACTTTTTAAGCAACGACACATGAAAGACTGAGTGGATTTTAGCATCGGTAGGAAGCTGGAGTTTATAAGCAACAGGACCGATTCGTTCCAGTATAGGAAATGGGCCGTAAAACGCTTACTTAACTTGGATGGGGGATGTCCTCGTAAAGATAATTGCCTGTGAGGTTGTAATCGGACCCAAACCAATTCGCCAACATCAAAAACTCGATCACTACGCTTTTTGCCAGCTAAATTTTTCATCCTGTTTTGAACACGTTCCAAGTTCACCCTCAATTGTTGCAAAATAATGTCCCTTTCACGAAGAGTGTGATCCACTGCTTCATTTGTTGTAGCATCTAGAATGTAGCAAGAAATAATGGGTGGAGGACGTCCATAAACGACCTCAAATGGTGTTAGACCCGCTGATGTATGATATGAGGAATTGTGACCAAGATTGAGGACGATCCATGGAAAAACACCGTAATTACATCTCAAGGCTGCGATTAATCACCTCCGTTCGGCCATCCGTTTGAAGATGATATGATGTGCTCATTGATAAGGTGGTACCCTGTAAGCGAAGTAACTCTTTCCAAAAAGAGCTGATGAATGTACTATCACGATCACTGACTGTGGAACGAGGAATGCCATGTAGTCGAACAATTTCTTTGATGAATATAGTAAAGTGGGTGCCGAGTGGAACAAAATGGGCATATTTGGATAGTCTATCAACCACCACAAAAATTACCGTCTTTCCCGCTGAAGAAGGTAGCCCAATGATGAAATCCATCGAGATATCTTCCCAGACACGGTTAGGAATGGGTAGAGGCTGTAATAAGCCGATAGGAGTGCAATTGCTGGATTTACCTGTTGACAAACCAGGCATTGGGCTACAAAGTGTCGGACATCCAGTCGCATATGCTTCCTGATACCTCCTAAAACATACCACCTGACGAGCCGACCTGGCTCCATGGTATATTACTCGCCTTTCTTCGTGAGACCTCGCCTACCATTCCGAACTCTTTGCGGCGTCCGACCTCCTTGGCCGACCTGCTTCACCTTATGTGGGGCCCTCAACTCTCACCAGTAATTATCATGCAATTAAATTACCGTTTTTAACTTCGCGGCGGAAACTTAATTTTTTGTTATGACGCGAGCCCAAAAATTCTCCAATTCAAAGATTTTACTTGATATTATTTGATATAACATCATTATAGAATGTCATAAAATTATTCATAATCAAGGCACCACAAGTCACATAATTTTACATATAGAAAATGATATCAAACTTCAACCAACAATTATCCCGAAGTATAACCATAACACTGAATCCAGTCCAGCCTCCCATAAATGCATCACGTCCTAACCTGATTACCAACCACACACAAAAAGGTAACCGCCCCCGAGGGGGTGAGTAATAACCTAGTATGAAAAGACCAAGATAAATTCAACATGCACTGTAATGAATAATATGTGGATGCAATGCATGATCAAGGTAAATCCACATGCACGGGTAATCGGAATAACGGTAGCTGCAAAATCAGTAAATGCAGCGGAACAGCTCGAGCAACAGGTAAGGCTCGGCTACACTGCCATAGCGACCACTCCTCCGCCAGTCTACTACCATGTGCCGGTCACCTCGCCAGGGATTACGGACATACTGCGCCTATCGGCCTGCAACATCTCTCGGGCTAGTCGCAGTTCCATACCATCCCAAACAAACACCTCGAATCCACACACAATATCAAAAGGTCATCAATGGTATCGAGGCTCAATATGCAATGTAATGTTGTGTCAACCATCGATGCTACATATATACAGAAAATACATGTGTGTAAAATAGATTTTATTTTTCTTCGCATCGATGTTTATGCAATACCACAAATAATCCATGTAGACAAATAAATGTCATATAAACCACGTTCAATGCATATCAAACACCACGGGTACCTGTTGTATGTTATCCGGTCGTAACATACCTTTCAAATTTACAGTCCGATGCACAACTGATATTATTCGGCAGGTGAATGAATAATCACTCTACATTATCCATAATAATCCGCGGTTACTACAAAATTGATTTCAATATAATTTAACAATCAAAACTTGAATAATTTAACACTATTATGGTTTGAACCACAACCATACCTATTCTCATGTAATCCAACTAAAGCACGTAACTTTTCATCAAACTAACCTTTAGGTACAAGGATTGTTCAATAAAATTCATCAAAATTTGTAATTTCAAGAAAGATGGCACATGGTCCGAACACCTCACTCAATCATGGGGTCTTAAGTTTTTATTCAACACACATATTCTCCCTAAAACATCTTAAAATAATTATTTAAGAAAGAATATTAAAAGTATATTTCTATACACATGATCTTTTATTTCAAAAACATGCGAAGACTCCGAGACAAATAAGGACACAATACACATACTCAACACATGTGTATTTCCATAATTATAGTTCAAAATATCAATTTGAACTGTATCATCTCATAATTCACCTTCATAAACTTAATTCTCAACATTAGAGTCCAAGGAAGAGTACGAAATTTTTGAACACATAACCCTAAACCAATCTCAAGATTTATGACTTATATGCACTTCCCTTCGTACAAATATTCTTCCTATTCTAAATTTAGTAATGTTTACATGGTGTAATTCATAAACATAAGTCTAAACTTTAAATTTTCTCAAAACCTAAATGTGGTGGAAGGAAGTTGAACACACAATCCTCCTTGTCCAAGATTCTTAATATAAATTCAAAATGTTGGAATAAACATTTTATCCCTTCGTTCCATAATAATAAACTAGTATACTTACTTGAAAACATGAGGAGTTCGAAGCACATGTATTTCATAACTTGAATAATTAATTTTATGAAATGATCTTATATGTCAATTTGAAAAAGGTTAGACTAATTGATTTCTTGATGAAACTTGTAAATAGGATTTACATAATCAAGAAAATTTCTTAAACTTCAAATTACACTCTGTTAGTTTCGGACATTATCGATGAGATTTTAAAGATGACAAAACATTTCAGACCGGATCGATAGATATCAGTTTGACCAGATCGATCGGACAAAACAGAGCAAGATGACAAATTATTTCAGACCGGATCGATGGAAATCAGGCATACCAGATCGATCGCGCAAAACAGAGCAAGCTGATATAGCATATCACATATCAGACCGGATCGATGGATTCCAGACTGACTAGATCGATACTTCAGATCGATCTCAATCTTTATCAGATCAAAGCAGTCAAAGATACATAAAGGATGGCTTCTCAGTCCGAACCATTAACGGTCATTTATTGTAGCACTTAATGCTGTAATTAATGCTACAAAGGATCAACAGTCGAAGATTGCCATTAAAGGTAAGAAGACAAAGAAGAGCTTACCTGACAGTCGCCGAAAGCATACACCAGAACGGCAAGTGTCCTGAAGAAGAAGACTGTAGCTTTCTCAGAGTTTAAAAAGAGTCAAAGTCGCACATTAAGGGAAACAATGCCGTTGCTACCCTCAACTATAAAGGATGCAACAAAAGGAAGACAAGCATGGGTGATTCCAACTCACGCTGATCAATTGAAAAACACACAAGAAAGCATCTGTACACGCTTACAAGTTCAGAAGCTTTCGAGCTGAAGTTATTTATTTAAGCGCAATTACTTTGTAACATTTGATCATTGTAGGATCACTGTGCGCATTGTGTATTGAAAAATAGAAGTGAGCAACTTATTGTAACTGTCAGACAGAGTGTGTCTGAGCAGGTTGAGTGACTAGGAGTTTCAGACTGGTAGTGAGGTAAATTCAGTCTGAATCGGGTTTGTACAACAGGATTGTATAAATCAAAGTCTTCTAGTATAAACCTTCCTTAATTGGAAGAAGGGGAGACGTAGAAGGATTACACCACCTTCGAACTTCCAGAAACATATCCTGTGTCTTATCCTTCTGCACTTAGCCATCGAGCCGTTCTTACTTTTACAAGAGCAGACCGTTTCGCACTCACCTTTTTAGTGGTCTGTTGTGGTCTGTTCTGTTCAAAGAGTTGATTAAGTAACAGATTTCTTTCACTAATCCGAAAGAATTCACAAGGGATAAATTTTATAAGGAGTGTTCATTCACCCCCCCTCTAAACACTCCGGACCGATCCTAACACACTCCTATCCGAAGGTAAGCATTTATCAAAATATTTATTTTCCATAAAAGTGACTAAATCTATAAGCAAACAAGAGAATAATACCTTAGATTGAGAAGTTTACGTATCATGATAGAAGCTTGCAAATCTTAAGTTCAATGGTCCTCTATTTATTTTGATCGATGGCATTATTGGTGCAGGGGACAACATCATAATCAATATTGATTTCTCTCCCTTGATAATATATTCTATTCTCATTTTATATAGATTTATATACATTATGCATTATTTATATACATATCAATAAATTATTGATATCTATATCTGTATATATATATTTTTTAAAAATAAAAGAAATAAAAACATTAGTCACTATCTTATTATAATTTGGAATTAATATTGTTGCCTCCTTGTCTAGGCTAATCATTCACATACATGCATTCAAACATTTATGTATAAATGCATTCACGTATATATATATTCTTTATTTATCTAACATGATAATGATAAAATTAAATCATTGTCGTACCTTGAATCTAAAGCATTAGAGTGAGAAAGAATCAAGTTTATGTGATTTCTATTACGTTCCTTCTCCTTCCTTATTATTTTGAACCAGCTTGAGGTGTTTTATGGACATCATCATGACAGTAGGGAACACTAGGTAGACAAACAAATATTGGCTAATAAAGTTTGATGTGAAGTTAAATAATATTTTATTAGTATTGTTATTTTATACCAATTTATTTGTGTATGGTTATTTTCGGGGTCTTACACTACTTCCCTTGTAAAGAAGATTTCGTCCCGAAATCTAAAGAACAATGTATTAAAGGTAAATTACTATAATTAATCAGAAATTTGTACCTAATTGAATAGATGAGGATGTAATTGGCGCATTTTACTTTCCAGCTCCCAAGTAGAATCTTCTATTCCGTGACGAGACCATTGAATTCGAACCAAAGGAATTGTTTTATTTCGTAGGACTTTTTCCTTCCGATCCAAAATGTAAATTGGTTGTTCAACATATGATAGCGTAGGATCTAGTTCAACTTCTTCTAGTGGCAGTACATGGCTTGGGTCGGTTCATATTTTCGTAACATAGAGACGTGAAATACATCATGAATATTTGATAGAGTCGGTGGTAACGCCAATTGATATGCTAAATTTCCCACACGTTCTAATATTTCATAGGGACCAATATAACGTGGCAACAACTTTCCCTTCATGCCGAATCTGATTGTACCTCTAAAAGGTGAGATTTTTAGAAATACACGATCTCCCTTTTGAAATTCAAGCGGTCTTCGACGACGGTCAGCATAACTAGCTTGTCGATCTTGTGCAGCTTTCATTCGTTGTCTAATCAGCTGGATTTTATCGTTCATCCCCTGGATCATTTCTGGACCAGTCAATTGCTTGTCACCTATTTCATCCCAAAATAATGGTGATCTACATTTTCGTCCATATAGGGCTTCAAATGGTGTCATCCCTATAGTTCGATGGAAACTGGTGTTGTACGAGAATTCGATAAGTGGTAATGCATCTTGCCATCCAACATGAAAATCCTTGATAACAGCACGAAGCATGTCTTCTAGGGTTTGAATAGTTCGCTCGGATTGACCATCAGTCTGTGGGTGATACGCAGTACTCATAGCCAATCTTGAACCCAACGCTTCTTGAAAACTGCCCCAAAATTTCGATGTGAATCTCGGATCTCGATCAGAAATAATAGTAAAAGGAATTCCATGTAATCTCGATATACAGACGAGCCATTTTGCTGTAGGTGTACATCCTCTCGTAAGGAATAAAATGCGCTGATTTGGATAGACGATCCACTATGACCCAAATGGCATTGCAACCTCTTGAAGACCGAGGCAGATGAGTTACAAAATCCATCGATATATGCTCCCAATTCCATTTAGGAATTTCAAGGCTATGCAAAAGGCCTCCCGGTTTCTTTCTTTCAGCCTTCACTTGTTGACAAGTCAAACATTTGGATACAAACTCAGCAATGTCTTTCTTCATTCGTTTCCACCAAAATTGAAGTCTTAGACATGCGTACATTTTCTTTCCACCAGGATGAATGCTATAACGGCTGCAATGAGCTTCCTTTAGGAGTTCTGTTCGTAGCTCAGAGACATTAGGAACAACTAGACGTCCATTCAATATCAGTGTATCATTACAAGTTATTTGGAATCCTGATTTATGATCGTCAAGAACCAATTGTCTTGATTTCTGAATTTGAGCATCATTCTTTTGAGCTTCCCGAATCTTAAAAATTAATTCCGGCTCAATTTGGATTGCAGCAACACTGATGAATTCATTGCTAATACTGAAATTCCATCCCAAAGTATAGATTTCCTCATGCACGTACGATATCCGGACAGAAGTCAAAACGATATCTTGAACTTTTCTGCTGAGGGCATCAGCAGTCACGTTCACTTTTCCGGGTTGATACTGAATCTCGCAATCGTAATCTTTGAGAAGATCCATCCATCGACGTTGCCTCATATTCAAATCAGACTGAGAGAATAAGTACTTCAGGCTTTTATGATCCGATAGAATCACAAACTTTTCACCATATAGATAATGACGCCAAATCTTCAGAGCAAAAATGATGGCAGCTAATTCTAAATCATGAATTGGATATTTGACCTCGTGAGGTTTCAATTGACGTGATGAATAGGCTATAACCTTACCATGTTGCATTAGTACACACCCTAGCCCTTTTAATGATGCATCTGTGCAAACTGTGAAACCTCCAGAACCAGATGGAAGAGCCAGTATGGTGCAGTGGTCAATCTTTTCTTCAATTCAAGGAAACTAGATTCACATTCATCAGTCCAAACAAATTTAACATTTTTTTGTGTCAACGTGTAATTGGTTTTGCGATTTTTGAAAATCCTCCAATGAATCGACGATAGTAGCCAGCTAAACCCATGAAACTTCGAATTTCAGGCACATTCGTCGGTCTTGACCAATTAATCACAGCTTCGACTTTGCTTGGATCAACAGAAATCCCAGAACGAGATATTACGTGGCCTAAGAATACCACGCGATCCAGCCAAAATTCACATTTTGATAATTTAGCATACATTTGTTCTTTCCGAAGAATCTGAAGAACAGTCCTCAAGTGTTCAGCGTGTTCCTCGTGAGATTTGGAATATACAAGAATATCATCGATAAAAATAATAACAAACTGGTCGAGAAATTCCTTAAAGATGCGGTTCATTAGATCCATAAATATTGCAGGAGCATTTGTAAGGCCAAACGGCATCACAAGGAATTCAAAATGACCATATCTAGTTCTGAATGCTGTCTTCTGCATATCCTCTTTTCGAACTCGCAATTGATGATAACCGGAACGCAAATCAATCTTTGAATAAACTGTAGTGCCATGAAGTTGGTCGAATAGGTCATCTATTCGAGGTAATGGATACTTGTTTTTCACAGTAGCTTGATTTAATTGACGATAGTCGATACACAAGCGCATCGATCCATCCTTTTTGCAAACAAATAGCACCGGGGCTCCCCAAGGTGACACGCTAGGTCTAATGTAGCCCTTCTCTAACAATTCTTGCAATTGCTCTTTCAACTCCTTCAATTCTAACGGAGCCATTCGGTATGGTGCCTTAGAAATAGGATTTGTACCAGGAGCTAACTCAATTGAAAATTTGACTTCTCTTGGTGGGGGAAATCCTGGTATTTCATCAGGAAAAACATCTGGAAATTCTTTCACCACTGGAATATCAGACAAGGTTGATTCTGCTTTGCTTGTATCGATCGCATACACTAAATATCCATCGTTTCCCTGGAATAACAGTCGTGACATTTCTAAGGCAGATACTAAAGGAATCTTAGAACATGAGCCTTTATTGTAAAAATTCCATTTCATCCCAGAACTCGGACGAAAACGGACTATTCCATGGAAACAATCGACATTGGCTCGATACATTGTCAAAGTATCCATTCCCACAATACAATCAAAATCGTACATGGGAAGAACAATAAGGTTCAAGTTTAGCTCATTATTCTCGTAAGTCATCACACAGTTCGATATTATTTGGGTAGACATAATCATTTTTCCCATCGGGGTGGCAACAGATGTGGACGTAGATAGTACGATGGGAGTAATGGAATGCAATGTAATGAATGATTCAGATATAAATGAATGAGATGCTCCTGTATCGAATAATACTCGTGCATGATAATAATAAATAAAACAGTTACCTGCAATGACATCTCCTGGGGCTTCTTGAACTTGTTCCTCTGTGAGTGCGAAAACACGTGCCTGAGACTGGTTTGGAAAAGTACGACTCCCTGAGGCTTGTTGTTGTGATGCATTTGATTGCTGGTAAGACCTAATAGGAGCAACACCTCTACCGGCACTAGATCCTCCACGGAATCCACCTTGAGATTGCTGGGGTCCGTTCCTCCTGGATGGACAAACTCTAGCATAATGTCCTTCCTTCCCACATTCATGGCATGTGCCATGAACACCAATGCATCGATCACTGGTATGATTGCCACCACAACGATTGCAATATCGATCAGAATAAACAGTAGCTTGGGACCTACTCTGCTGGTGATAACCACTAGAACTTGAAGAAGATGCGCCAGATTTCTTAAAATTCTTTGCTTTGGCTCTCAGATTCTGATGGTTTGACGACCTGCTCCCAGAAGGAAAGAATGGTGTATCTCTTCTCTTCAGTCCTGCTTCTGCATTCTTAGCTCTTTCAACTGCTTCTGCATAACCATTAGGCAAACCAGACACCACATATGTATAGATATTGTTGTTCAGCCCATTCACAAAGCGATTATATTTAGCTTTTGGGTTAGCCGCTACATGTGGTGCATATTTCAGCATTGCAGAAAACGTAGAAGCATATTCTGCAACCGACTTGTTTCCTTGTCATAAGTTGTTGAACTCGTTATCCTTTTCAGTATAATAAGATGGCGGGGAATATTGTTCAACAAACTGAGTCCTGAACGCATTCCAGCTCATTTCGATACCCTGCTCGTCCAGTCCGATCTTTGCAGCTTTCCACCAATCCCTAGCTCGATCTTTCAGTTGGTATAGTGCAAGTTTATATTTTTGGTCACTAGAATATCCCATTAGATCAAAAAGATATTCGATATCACCAAGCCAAGATTCGGATTTTTCGGCATCTTCCGTGCCAAAGAATTTTGGAGGTCGCATGTCATCCATAGCCATTCTATCAATTCTATCAGTAACGTGTTCGACTTCATTTTCCTCCCCAATAGGAACTTCCTCATGTATCCTTGGAGTGCCACGACCACGACCACGACCACGTTCACTGGTAGCCATCTATATACAAAAGCCAGAATAGGCACAAATATATCTATATATTATATAAGAAGGTGTTGAGCAAGAACAAACTTCAGCAATTAAAACAAACAAAGCATGTAGACCTATATGTCAGACACATGCGCAAATAATTCATTTTGTGCAACTCTCGTGTGACTTTCACACCTATTGAAGTACGTACTATTAACCATTCTCTGTCAATTCAAGCAATTTCCCAGTAATTGCTCTGATACCATAAGTGTGGGGCCCTCAACTCTCACCAGTAATTATCATGCAATTAAATTACCGTTTTTAACTTCGCGGCGGAAACTTAATTTTTTGTTATGACGCGAGCCCAAAAATTCTCCAATTCAAAGATTTTACTTGATATTATTTGATATAATATCATTATAGAATGTCATAAAATTATTCATAATCAAGGCACCACAAGTCACATAATTTTACATATAGAAAATGATATCAAACTTCAACCAACAATTATCCCGAAGTATAACCATAACACTGAATCCAGTCCAGCCTCCCATAAATGCATCACGTCCTAACCTGATTACCAACCACACACAAAAAGGTAACCGCCCCCGAGGGGGTGAGTAATAACCCAGTATGAAAAGACCAAGATAAATTCAACATGCACTGTAATGAATAATATGTGGATGCAATGCATGATCAAGGTAAATCCACATGCACGGGTAATCGGAATAACGGTAGCTGCAAAATCAGTAAATGCAGCGGAACAGTTCGAGCAACAGGTAAGGCTCGGCTACACTGCCATAGCGACCACTCCTCCGCCAGTCTATTACCGTGTGCCGGTCACCTCGCCATGGATTACGGACATACTGCGCCTATCGGCCTGCAACATCTATCGGGCTAGTCGCAGTTCCATACCATCCCAAACAAACACCTCGAATCCACACACAATATCAAAAGGTCATCAATGGTATCGAGGCTCAATATGCAATGTAATGTTGTGTCAACCATCGATGCTACATATATACAGAAAATACATGTGTGTAAAATAGATTTTATTTTTCTTCGCATCGATGTTTATGCAATACCACAAATAATCCATGTAGACAAATAAATGTCATATAAACCACGTTCAATGCATATCAAACACCACGGGTACCTGTTGTATGTTATCCGGTCGTAACATACCTTTCAAATTTACAGTCCGATGCACAACTGATATTATTCGGCAGGTGAATGAATAATCACTCTACATTATCCATAATAATCCGCGGTTACTACAAAATTGATTTCAATATAATTTAACAATCAAAACTTGAATAATTTAACACTATTATGGTTTGAACCACAACCATACCTATTCTCATGTAATCCAACTAAAGCACGTAACTTTTCATCAAACTAACCTTTAGGTACAAGGATTGGTCAATAAAATTCATCAAAATTTGTAATTTCAAGAAAGATGGCACATGGTCCGAACACCTCACTCAATCATGGGGTCTTAAGTTTTTATTCAAAACACATATTCTCCCTAAAACATCTTAAAATAATTATTTAAGCAAGAATATTAAAAGTATATTTCTATACACATGATCTTTTATTTCAAAAACATGCGAAGACTCCAAGACAAATAAGGACACAATACACATACTCAACATAATTATAGTTCAAAATATCAATTTGAACTGTATCATCTCATAATTCACCTTCATAAACTTAATTCTCAACATTAGAGTCCAAGGAAGAGTACGAAATTTTTGAACACATAACCCTAAACCAATCTCAAGATTTATGACTTATATGCACTTCCCTTCGTACAAATATTCTTCATATTCTAAATTTAGTAATGTTTACATGGTGTAATTCATAAACATAAGTCTAAACTTTAAACTTTCTCAAAACCTAAATGTGGTGGAAGGAAGTTGAACACACAATCCTCCTTGTCCAAGATTCTTAATATAAATTCAAAATGTTGGAATAAACATTTTATCCCTTCGTTCCATAATAATAAACTAGTATACTTACTTGAAAACATGAGGAGTTCGAAGCACATGTATTTCATAACTTGAATAATTAATTTTATGAAATGATCTTATATGTCAATTTGAAAAAGGTTAGACTAATTGATTTCTTGATGAAACTTGTAAATAGGATTTACATAATCAAGAAAATTTCTTAAACTTCAAATTACACTCCTATCCGAAGGTAAGCATTTATCAAAATATTTATTTTCCATAAAAGTGACTAAATCTATAAGCAAACAAGAGAATAATACCTTAGATTGAGGAGTTTACGTATCAAGAGAGAAGCTTGCAAATCTTAAGTTCAATGGTCCTCTCTGTATTTTGATCGATGGCATTATTGGTGCAGGGGACAACATCATAATCAATATTGATTTCTCTCCCTTGATAATATATTCTATTCTCATTTTATATAGATTTATATACATTCTGCATTATTTATATACATATCAATAAATTATTGATATCTATATCTGTATATATATTTTTTTAAAAAATAAAAGAAATAAAAACATTAGTCACTATCTTATTATAATTTGGAATTAATATTGTTGCCTCCTTGTCTAGGCTAATCATTCACATACATGCATTCAAACATTTATGTATAAATGCATTCACGTATATATATATTCTTTATTTATCTAACATGATAATGATAAAATTAAATCATTGTCGTACCTTGAATCTAAAGCATTAGAGTGAGAAAGAATCAAGTTTATGTGATTTCTATTAGGTTCCTTCTCCTTCCTTATTATTTTGAACCAGCTTGAGGTGTTTTATGGACATCATCATGACAGTAGGGAACACTAGGTAGACAAACAAATATTGGCTAATAAAGTTTGATGTGAAGTTAAATAATATTTTATTAGTATTGTTATTTTATATCAATTTATTTGTGTATGGTTATTTTCAGGGTCTTACACCTTACCTGTTGTCCCTCCGGTATCTCGGTGAGCGACCTCTTTTGGGAGCCCGAGCTGATATGCTGAGCTCTTCTCATTTTCCTTGTTGCTGCCGGCTCTCAGCAAGGAAACTAGTCCCCCAAGATACCTAGTCCTAGATCTGCGGAGCAATATCAGGGATTTGATTGTATTCACAGGATCTTGACATATCTGGGTAAGATTTGGATAAACATGGAAAGAGTCCTTGCCGCAATACAACTCTTAGGTCTCCGCCTATAAATACCAGGTTTGGGGTATCAATTAAGCTCTAATTAATAATTGTCTTTACCTACCGCATATATCTCCTTATATCCAATCGCCTGACTTGAGCGTCGGAGGGGATCCGCCGGAAAAACCTCTGGCAACCTTCTCACTGTTATTTCGTATTTTCAGGTCATTGCAGAAGATCTTACTGACATCCCGGCTGTTATATTGAGCGTTGGAGAAGAAAGAGAGGTGAACCCCCTCTCTATTGATATCAGCAAGTCACCGCAAATTTTGGTGATATCACTTCCAATAAAAATTAGCAGCCAACCAATGAAAAGTGCGACGAAACCCTGCATGACCACCCTGCAAAGATGCATGCTATTCAGTTAATAAGGAGGACTGTAATGTGCCTTGAGAAGGAATGACCAGGCTATCCTGGAAATAGAGAAAGTCTCCTCAACTCGTGAATTTAGCATAGGCAGACTCTTGAGAAGTCGAATTGTGGTGTAGAAAAAGCATAGCAATGAATTCTACTAAGCGCGTCTGCGGCGGGATTATCTTTCCCAGGACGATACTTGATCTCCAAAATGAAATCAATGAGTTTCGAAAGCCACTGTTGTTGCCCAGGGGTCTGAATCGTTTGGAATGTTAATTCCCTAATGCTGCGCTGATCTGTAAGAATAAGAAACTGATGGCCAAATAAATAATGACGCCATTTCTTTACGGCGTGATAGCGTACATTTCTCGATGGTTCGTAGAAGCTTGCTGCATGCGTGGAGAAAGTTTTTGGCTGAAGAAAGCAATAGGATGGCCTTGCTGGCTGAGAATGGCACCTACACCAAGTCCCGAAGCATCAGTTTCTAAGCAAAAAGGTTGGGCATAGTTTGGTAAAGATAAGACAGGAGCTGAATTCATAGCCATCTTAAGATCTGTAAAAGCCTTAGCAGCATAATCATTCCACATGAAGGCCTCCTTTTTTAATAAATCTGTTAATGGACCAGCAATAGAAGCGTAACCTTGGATGAATCTTCTGTAAAACCCTGAAAGGCCAAGGAACCCGCGTAATGCTTTCACTGTGTCGGGCGAGGGCCAATCAAGAATAGACTGAATTTTTGAAGTGTCCACTTGAAGACTATGAACAGATATATGCCCCCAAATAGTCAACCCGATCTAGTCCAAACTGACATTTAGACTTCTTGATACCTGCAAACTGTAGGTTGTTACAAGTAGTAGAGGGCACCATAAGGAAGGATATTATCTTTCTCCGTAATGTCAAAAATTATCTGCACTTCTCTCCAGTCTTCTGGGCATTTCAACTTTCCTGTTGTTTTGAATACATTTGGGATTTTTTGAATTCTGTTCGAGACTGCCTTCTATTTTTCCCCCGGATAGTTGCTGATAACCTATCATGTTAGAAAGACATCATTCTCGGCTCGATCATAAGGCTCCTGCTTCTGTTCAGAATAGGTTGATCTTGTATCCGCATGTCGATCTCTTCTATTGTCGGAGTATCAATAATGTCCGACAATACTGCTTTGGCGACGTCTTCGAAGATTCTGGGGACTTCAATTTATTCCTTTCTCAAGAATACTTCTGAATGATGAGTATTTGAGAGCGCGTATGACACCTTGTAGGTGATCGAGTAAGGCATGTTCCCTTCTTTCATCAAATCACTTCTATTAAAATCTTGATGAAGAGTTAGAACCTTGCTGAAATTTCGATCTCCCAAATTGTATGCAATTCTAGGATAGATGTTGAAAGTCATCTTTCCCGCATAGAAATTTCCTGCAACTGCTCCCAAACAAGAATCTTTGAGGTTCGGGATTCTCTTGTCGAAGATTACCAGATTGAGTGGCGAATCAATTCCTTCCTTGAAAGTTGCCTTGATGATTACTCTAATGGCTCTAATATAAATCCATGAGAGCATGTTAGCAACTTCTCTTTTAACATTGTTCTTAATCTCTTGGATTTCTATGTAGAGGATTAACTGCATCTCAATTTGGTTTCCCGTGAATTCCATTGGGATATCAAATTCATCTGTTGTTACCCTATGGATAATCTGATGCTTCCTGCTTCGAAAGGGGTTCTGTTCCATAGGACGACGGTAACCACCCTCCGTTCCTTCTCCCTGTAGAACTTGGTCTTGACTCCAATTTCTTGACTCGAGCTTGAACATCTTGAAGGTTTTTATAAATCTCCTCCTGATGTTTGATCATAATCTCCATCTGATTTTGAATCTAATGGACTTGTGCAGGGACATGATATTGAAGGTATCCATAACGCTGCACTGTCTTCTGGATCTCTCTAAGATCTTGGGATATCTTAGAAGAATCCGGCTCGATTTCTTGAAAGGTTGGTTCTCCAATCCTAATCATCTGGTCCAGACCCTGTTGGATCATTGGGGCTTGGAACAACGTCCTCATATTTAGGATGATCGTCTTCCTGAAGTTCGACTAACTCGAACTGTAGTTTGAGGTTCACTTGATGGAGCCTCTTAGCCATCCTTTCTAGTTTCTTGTAATGGTTTATGCCGGGTGCGCATAATCATGTTCCTCGTAATAGTTTCCACTTATGGTTGCGTTGAGCTTCTGCCATATGCTTCTGATTTAGTGTCCAATTTTTTGAAGTACCACCTGTATGAATGACATTTCGAACATTCGTTTGGGTCCATAAGTTCTTGAATCGTCTCCTCCGTATAGGTTACAAATTAATATTCAAGATTATTATAGTATTTCCAGAATAAACCTGGGCTCTAATACCATTTTACTAAGACGGACCGCGAAGGAAAATGTTATTAGAAAAAAATGGTAAAACTTTGGGTGAGATTTGAAAAGTGTTTAAAACTCTATGAGATATCATGCAATTAACCCCTTTTAACTTTATATTGGTAAATTGGTAAAGTGTTTTGGGGTATGGAGTTAGGATGGAGATACAAGCATGGTTGGAGGGTTAGAATATAGAATAATAGATAAGGGGGATTAAGTTAAAGAAAGTTTAAGTTTAAGGATTTTAGATGAGTTTACCCCTAGATAAACCACAATTTCATAAAATAACGTTATTCTCGTTAACATTACTGTTTCAAAAGAACTTCCTTTAATTCTTTTGCAATGGCAGATAATTTATTTCTAATTGTCGAATTGACTATTTCATAACAACGTTTCTTTTTTTAATACATTAAAAAAACTTTTTATTGTCATTACAGAAATTCAAAACTAATAATTTTGATACTATAAGTTCAATTTCTTTCAAAACAAAGTTAAACTTACACTATCCAAAGAGTCGGTCGATTATTTTCGTCTCTGATTCCCACCCTCCTCAGCTTCAATATTTGAGACCGGGGCACGTAGGCTAATTATTTAAAAGGCGAAGGACATTTCAACCTATTACCTTTTTTAAACGGGTGTATTTGCTTTTTAGACATTTCACGGGGCCAGATACATTCTGGTAGTAACAAGAATACTTTTTATTTTGTGAACTTCACCTTGTGATAACAAAAAATGTTTTTTGAATTTATGATAATTTAACAACCCATATATATTGGATTACGAATTTTTTAATGTCCACCCACCCAAATCCACCCAACATATACACCTGACACAAATTCAGCCCACAAATTGATAATGAAAAATACAAATACTCTCGGAGTAGAAAACCCACAGAATAGCCACTAATGTGGTAACTCTCTCTGTATTATTCCTCTTCCTTCACAACACCACACCTGTATTGTAAATGAAAATAGCCCGTTGATGTAGTCTTAACACAAAAATGATACGGCTTGTTCGGCTATAGCCTCGACTATCAGTTTGATCATTCAAAGCCATAATAAATAAGGAGAAATGGGTGTGACACGCAACTTTACGGCTATAAACAAAGATCACTTTGCTTTGCTTTTCAATAATATCCAATAATCATTTATTACCAACTGACCATAATCAAACTATTTAACACTTCAAAATACCAATTCAATACCTCAAACTCTAACAACTTGCGTTGGGAAAATAAAGAAAAAATTAGCTAAAATAATCACAGTGGTGTTCAATTTCTACCAGTTTCTTCTTCATTCATATCCTCATTTTCACCCGACATTTCCTCCAGAGATTTCCCCTTGGATTCAGGCACCAAGAAAGTGCACAACAAGCCCAAAAGATTGACCACACCGAGCACGATTAGCGAATTCTTGACCCCAATCCCAGCCGGGTAGCCTGCATCAGCCTTTTTCGGGTCCGGGTTCTGTGCCAAATACAAGAACCCGAATGCACCAATTATAGCGCCCATCTTACCAGATGCAGCCGATATCCCATGGCAAGTTGAGCGCAGCCTGGCGGGGAAAATCTCGGCAGGCACGACAAATGTGGTGGCATTTGGCCCAAAGTTGGCGAAAAAGAACGTTAGCGAATACATAGCAACAAATCCAACACGATTATCGGGATGAGTCCAGTGGTTGTAAGGGAAGGCTAAAGCAAACATGAACACTGTCATGAAGAAGAACCCCATGATCTGAATGGCAAATCGACCTATTACATCGATTAGTGCCACTGTGAACCAGTATCCGGGGACCGTGCTGCAGAGGGCGATCAAAGTCTGTGCTCTTGCTATTGTGAAAACTTCTTGAATAGCGTTCATGGTTTTTGCGGGAGGGATCCATCCAATGGCGCTGAATATGTCTTTTTGGAAGAGATTTTGGCTGTAAAATGCGATGTCTAGCAAGAACCATGTGCTTGTGGTTCCAAGCAAGTGTAACCCGTGTCGTTTTAAGAATTCCTTAGAAAACAAACCGTATGAAGCCCTTTTGTTCTGTTGAATAGCTTCCACTTTGTGCTGCTCAGCCTCAATATCCATTTGCAAGACCTTGGTCATGTCTTCAGCCGCCTGTTTCGCGTTCTTGGCCACGAGAGCAGTGTAACGGGCAGTTTCCGGCATCTTCAGCCGCCAGTAGAAGGTCAACAGAGCTGGGATCGCGCCAACCATCAATACAATCCTCCACACGTAATCCGCCTGTGGAACGGTGGATCCTATCGGATCAACCTCATAAGCCGGAGACTTAAACCTGGCCTCAAATGCAGCAGATATGATCATAGCAAAAACTCCACCAGCAAGAATTCCAAACCCCTGCATCGCAAACACCGCAGCGATAAAAGCCCCACGAGTCTTCTTGTTAGCATACTCGGACATGATGGTGGCAGAGAGAGGGTAGTCTCCACCAATACCGAATCCGAGCCAGAACCGGAAGAAGCATAAGGTGGCAATAACCGTCTTCGGTTCCTTCCCGAACGAAAGGCCCGAAGCAATGGAGCAAAGGCACATGAGCATGAGGGTAACACCATACACTTTCTTGCGGCCCATTTTGTCTCCAAGCCATCCAAAGAAGAGCTGCCCTGCGAGAGTTCCACACAATGCTACACCGTTTACTGCAGCAGAGACATTGGGCGGCAGGCTTCCGGGCTTGGGCGAGCCCTCAACATGGTAGTATATGCGGCCGAGCATTTTGGTGACAAGGGATATGCAGAAGAGGTCGTAGGCATCAGTGAAAAATCCCATTCCCGCGATAATAATTGCTGTGAAATGGTACCATTGGGTTTTGGCTACATCGAGTGCGTTTAATACTTTTAAATTCTCTCCAGCCATTTTTTGCTTCTGGATATATACTCTCTTTGTGCAGATTATATCTTTCTCCACTGCCTGTCTCTATCTGCAACAGTTGTTTAAGAGCATATTAAATTAAAATATTTTTTTACAGATTATAATGAATTAATAAAGATTACTACATATCAAGATGATCAAAATGAAAGCAAGAGCTATTGATCTTTAAATTCCAAGCCGAGAAAGTATACCGAATTTATTGATCACATCCAAGCCAACGCACTCTAAAAATTTTAAATAGTATGAATAATATTTTTAGAAATTCTATGCCGACTTCTAAAATTAAAATCTAGTTTTCTATAAATTTACAGTGATTCATCATGACCTTTTCTGGAATTTTCCACCTTCATCTGGGGCATTGCCAGAAACAGATTTTTACGACAACAAGGCAACAATAAACATATCTCATATCAAACAAAATAACATCATATTGGATTCTTAAACAAGTGACACCGTTCAAAACGAACGGAAGATCTTGATACCTACCCAACCCTCCCAATGAATAGTGTAGGTTGTATCGGAAAAAAAAAAAACAGATCATGACATTCAGTCGAGTGACTCGCTCCACCTGATCAGACAACATATGCATGCATACGAAAAGTGGTATATATTATAGGGTACACAAAAATACATTGAGAACCAATACAAACATCAGCTTTGCATGAAACACGATATATAATCAGATCCGCAAACTTAGATTCAATTCGCTGCAAATTCATAATTTTTTATGAAAATTTATGGGCCTTTCTTCTTTTCATAAGAAACACTGCCCTAATCGCCAATCACAATGTCTCAAATCACATATTACGCACTATACATTCATAAAAAAAATCGATATTTTGAATTTTTTTTTATAAAAAAACTAACCTGCTTCTTTCAGAAGAGAAAGAGAAGGGAGAGGGGAGAGATTAATCAGAGAGTGGGTGTCGATATGAACGATTATTTCTCGAAATTAGATTGATTTTAGGGTTTCTGATATTGGTATTATGTGAGTTAATATGTGTATCATTTGGAGGTGAGCATTTATATACGTACACAGGGTGGCGGGAATATCGGCACAGACTGGAATCTTCGCCGGCATATTCCTTCTTCTTTCCGATTCATCCTCCCGCACCACTCAAATGCTGAAACACTCCTTGTTTTGCTCATTCTCACCCCTCCACTATTTATAATGCTAAAAATAAAATTATATTAATTTACTACATAAATTGTATATTATTATATAAATAGGTATCATATTCTTTATTAAAATATTGAATTATCAATACTAATATAAATATATCTCAATAGATAGATATATTGTTAAATATAATATATTTTTATAATATTTGTAAATCTAATATTAATTTCTCAATCTATATTATATTATATATTAATAGTTATAACTCAATACATAACTCATATATACATATATTGAAATCCAATAATTTAATATTCTTTAAATTTACTTGGACATGAATATTATTTTAAAATATATTGTATAATTATATTAAAATAATTTTGTACATAATATATTAATTTATATGTTATTTAATGTTTTTTATTTAGACAACTGATTTTATAAATACAGAAAAATATTTTATAGTAAAATAATTACATAAAATTTATTGCATTTAACTATAAATATATCTATGTTTTACTCCTTTTAATAAATTATTTCTATATTTCAGTTGTCATTGGATTTATGTTATTTATTTACTTTATATCTTTATTTTCTATAAGTTTTTTTATCCAATTTTCATTAATATAATTAATTTTGAGTGAATTTAATTTTTTTTGGTAACTCTATGCTAATGTCTATTTTTTTCTTTGTGTTTGCGTAGATAGGTTTCAATTTTTTTATATTAGTAATTTATTTTTAATATTTTTTTTGATTGTTATATATATCCTTTATTTGTTGAGATTAAATATAATTTTCGGGTAAATTTAATTTTTTTGGTATCTTTGTGGTAATCCTTAATTATTATTTTTTTTTTTATTTTTTTTTTGTGTGAAAATATTTCAAAATTTATATAGAAGGATAAATTTGTTTTGAAATGATTTTGTTGATATGTGGGAGATTATTTATGGAGGAATTTAATAGGATTTGTTTGATAGCAATTAGCAAGCTAGTTACAGTTGTTATAGCTGATAGCTTGATGTATATGTCTATTGCACATGAAATATGGACAGATCCGATCGATTCCATCATAGTAATGCACAGCGAGTTTTTCAAATAAAAAATTGTTGAGTGGTTTATGTTAGGGAACTATGACTGTTGTCATGTTCTTGTGGAAGTTGCAGGAGCTATAAGGGACAGGAAAAACAACGCACACACAAAAATAGAGACACAAAGATTTACGTGGTTCGACAAAAACTCGCCTACGTCCACGGAGCACACACACTTCACTATATCAAATGTGAAGGGATTACAAGAGAAGTACAAACTCACACCTCTCGGAGAAGGAGCAAACTTGCTCAACTCAAATCAAAATCTCTCTACACTTTTTTTATTCTCTCTCAAAGCTCACTATACTTTGATTGTGTTGTGATTACAAATGAGCAATTCTTGTCATTTTATAGCCAAAAAACTTGGTGTGAAACCAAGAACAAATATGGTGTGAAATGAAGAGTTTAGTCATCATTTTGCTTTCAAATTGTAGGCTTCAAACTTGGCATGATCTTTGAATTCAACTTGATGGATTTTTCAAAGTTGGTGGATGTTCAAACTTAGTTCTTGTTCAAACTTCAACAATCTCCTACTTGAAGGCTGATTACAATCTGTCTTCATACCTTGATCAGTGGTGTGCTCGACCTCGTCTTCATCCTTGAAGACCAACTGAAGTTGTACATAACTTCAGTTTGTCCATGGTGACAACATTTGTTAACATATCCGCTGGATTCTTACTGCCCTAGATTTTCTCGACTTTCAATACACCTTCGTCTAACAAGGATCTTATGAAGTGATAACGTAATCCAATGTGTTTGGTTCTTGAATGGAATGCTGAATTTTTCGCTAGATGAATCGCACTCTGACTGTCACTGTACAGTACATTCTTTACTTGATTGAATCACAATTCTGTTAACAATCCTTGTAACCATATAATTTCTTTGCTAGCCTCAGTCACAGCTACATACTCAGCTTCTGTAGTTGATAGAGCTACAATCTTCTGTATCCGTGATATCCAACTAACTGCTGTGCTTCCCACTGTGAATACATAACCCGTAGTACTTCTTCTATGATCGATTTCGCCAGCAAAGTCTGCATCAACGTAGCCTTGGATTTCTATTTCTCCCTTTCCAAATACTAAACATTTATCTTTAGTACCTCGTAGATATCTCATGATCCATTTCACCGCTTGCCAGTGGGTCTTTCCAGAATTTGACATAAATCTGCTAACAGCTCCCACTGCATGGCCAATATCTGGTCTTGTACAGACCATGGCATACATAAGACTTCCAATGGCTGATGCATAGGGAACATGAGCCATGAAGTTTCTCTCCTCATCTGTCTTCGGAGACTGATCTTTGGATATCTTGAAGTGACTGCCCAAGGGCGTACTTACTGCCTTAGCATCACTCATGTTGAACCTGTTCAACACACGGTTGATGTACTCAGCCTGAGATAACTGCAATGTACCTTTATGCTTATCTCTGGTGATCCGCATCCCAAGAATCTGTTTAGCTGGACCAAGATCTTTCATGTCAAACTCATTTGACAGCTGCATCTTCAACTTCTTGATCTCGTCCATGTCTGGTCCTGCTACCAACATATCATTGACATAAATTAGCAAGATGATATAACTGGACTCATACTTCTTGTAGTAGCAACAATGGTCAGCATTACACTTGTGAAATCCTCGCCTCTGCATGAAACCATCGAATTTCTTGTACCATTGCCGAGGGGCTTGTTTTAGACCATACAAGCTCCTCCGAAGCCTACAAACAAGATTTTCCCTTCCTATCTCTGAGAATCCTTCTGGTTGTTGCATATAGATCTCTTCATCCACATCACCGTGGAGAAAAGCAGTTTTCACATCCAGTTGTTCCAGGTCTAGTCCTTGAGCAGCAACAATGCTCAACACTGACCGAATAGTGGTTAGCTTCACTACTGGTGAAAAAATGTCGGTGTAATCAATTCTTTCTTTCTGTTGGAAACCTTTGACTACTAATCGGGCCTTGAATCTTCTTGATCCATCACTTTCTTCCTTCACACGATACACCCATTTGTTGTGAAGGGCTTTCTTTCCTTTTGGTAGCTTCGTTAGCTCCCAAGTATTGTTGGAGATAAGAGACTGCATTTCATCTTCCATTGCAATCTCCCACTTGCCAGCATCCTCTGCCTGACATGCTTCATCGTAGCATTCAGGCTCTCCTCCATCTGTAAGCAATAGATAATTCATATACCTTCTGTTTGGTATATGAGGTCGAGATGACCTTCTCAATGCGGGAGGACTCTGAACCTGCGGTTCACCAGACTGCTCTCCACTGCTCTGCGTTTCGAGTTCCTCCGGATCTAAAATCGGATTTTCATGATGTGACATACTGTTCTCTGGCACACCATCATGCTCAACATACACAGGATCACTCGTTGACTCACGAGTGCTCGTTGTGTGTATGTCTTTGTACATAGCCTTTTCATTGAAGATAACATCCCTACTGCGGATTATCTTCTTGCTCTCATCATCCCATATGCGATATCCAAATTCATCATCGCCATAACCGATGAAGGTACATTTATCAAGCTTACTCCTGCTTTGATAACTGATATGTATAAATGCAGCACAACCGAAGACTTTAAGATGTGAGAGTTTTACTTCTTTTCCACTCCATACTTCTTCGGGTATCATGTGCTCTAATGGAACCGATGGCCCTCGGTTGATCAAGTAAGCTGCTGTATTTATTGCTTCTGCCCAGAATTGCTTTGGTAGACCTGATTGTATACGCATACTTCGGGCTCTTTCAGTCAACGTTCGATTCATACGCTCAGCTACACCATTGTGTTGAGGCGTACTTGGCACGGTTCTTTCCATTCGGATCCCATGTTCGAAGCAGAATTTCTTGAATCTGGTGTCTGTGTATTCACCACCATTGTCTGTTCTGAGACATTTGATCTTAAGACTTGTCTCATTTTCAACCATAGCTTTCCATCTCTTGAAAGTATCAAATACTTCGTACTTCTGCCTTAGAAAGTAAACACATACCTTCCGAGAGTGATCATCGATAAATGTCACGAAGTAATATTTTCCACCAATGGATGAGATAGTGGTTGGTCCCCAAACATCAGAGTGAACGAGTTCCAGTTTTTCCTTCTTTGGTGTTCTACCACCTGTCTGAAAACTGACCCTCTTTTGTTTGCCATATATGCAATCTTCACACATGTCAATTTCTATTGACTGGAGGCTGATAGTTTTCCCTTGGAATGCATAATCTACATTCCTTTCTCACTAATGTGGCCGATTCTCTGGTGCCACAAAGTAGGACTTTCTTTGTTTGCTGCAACTGCAATTGAACAGCGTGCTCCTGCTGTCATGTAAAGAGTACCACTCTTATTGCCTCGACAATTATCATTGCACCTTTTGAGATCTTCCAAGTATCACCGTGAAAGACTGTTGTATAACCTTCACTGGCCAACTAAGATTAAGTTCTTTCTCAGATCGGGAATATGCCTGACATTCTTCAGCTCCCATACAGACCCGTTCAACTTAATTTTTATGATACCTTTGCCAACAATCTCGCAAGATTGTTCATTACCAAGGTAGACTTTACCAAGGTTTCAGGGGACATATTTCTCAAAGAGTTCTCTCTGCTAAGTAGCATGGAATGATGCTCCGGAGTCTAACACCCAAGACTCTTCCTTGCACTCTAAAGAGCATATTAATGCATCATCTCGAGAAGCAACGTTTGCTTCTGCCTTCGCCTCCTGATTTTCGGTGCATTTTTGCACTGATTTTTATAATGTCCGGGCAGCCCGCATTTCCAGCACTCAATAGTCTTTGAGTTCTGAGAATTAGGGGGATTCCTAGATTTGGACCTCCTGTCCTTTGATCTTCCTCGGTAGTTTGATCTGCCGCGTCCATTTCCTCTAGTTCTTCCTCTTGATTCTGTAGACAAAGCTGAAGAGGACGACGTCTCACTTGACGCTCTCCTTCGGATTTATTCGCTAAGAACAAGATCACGAACATCGTCAAATTTTAATTTAGTGCTTCCCGATGAGCTACTCACTGCTGTGACTGTAGCATTCCAACTTTCAGGTAGAGAAGACAAAAGTATCAATTCTCGTACTTCATCATCAAATTCAATCTCAACTGAGCTCAGTTGAGTTGTAATTGTATTAAGCTCATTGAGATGTTGAGCCACTGATGCGCCTTCCGTCATCCGCAAGTTGAACAATCGTCTCATCAGGTGTACTTTATTTGAGGCTGACGGCTTTTCATACATACTGGTGAGAGCTTTCATGAGACCCGCTGTGGTCTTTTCTTTTGCAATATTGAAAGCAACATTGCGGGATAATGTCAAGCGGATTACTCCAAGAGCTTGTCTGTCGAGGATTTTCCAATCTTCATCTGACATTGTTTCTGGCTTCTTTTCTTCAAGCGGTTGAAACAATTTTTTCAGATACAAATAGTCCTCTATTTGCATTTTCCAGAATCCAAAATCTGCACCATCGAACTTTTCGAGTTTTAGCTTCCCTTCGTCTGCGGCCATTGCTCCTGATACTTTGATGAAGTACTTGAATAGTACACGCTAAGTAAGCTCCCAGGAAAGAGAAAATCTCGATCTTTCCTAGACAGAGCTTCAAGATTCTCAGGAAAATTGGTGGGGTCACACCGGTCCCACTTAAATACCGATTTTCCTAGACAGAACCTCCTTAGTCAATACGTATTCGCCTACCACACCAAAGCTCTCCCCAACAAAATGACCATGGCTCTGATACCAGTTGTTAGGGAACTATGACTGTTGTCATGTTCTTGCGGAGGTTGCAGGAGCTATAAGGGACAGGAAAAACAACGCACATACAAAAATAGAGACACAAAGATTTACGTGGTTCGACAAAACTCGCCTACGTCCACGGAGCACACACACTTCACTATATCAAATATGAAGGGATTACAAGAGGATACAAACTCACACCTCTCGGAGAAGGAGCAAACTTGCTCAACTCAACTCAAAATCTCTCTACACTTTTTTTATTCTCTCTCAAAGCTCACTATACTTTGATTGTGTTGTGATTACAAATGAGAAATTCTTGCCATTTTATAGCCAAAAAACTTGGTGTGAAACCAAGAACAAATATGGTGTGAAATGAAGAGTTTAGTCATCATTTTGCTTTCAAATTGTAGGCTTCAAACTTGGCATGATCTTTGAATTCAAACTTGATGAATTTTTCAAAGTTGGTGGATGTTCAAACTTAGTTCTTGTTCAAACTTCAACAGTTTACATCAAGGTTCCTTGGACATTAGTTCTTATTATACTAAAATGAGAACTCTATGGGAAGAATTGAAAGATTGCCAATCCGTTTCTGTATGCACTTTTGGTTCAATGAAAAAAATGATGAAACACTATGATAATGAGTGTGTTATGCAATTTTTGATGGGATTGAATGATTCTTATGCTCAGATCCTTGCTCAAATACTGCTAATTATCCTTTGCCAGTGATTTCCAAAGTTTTCTCCTTAGTTATACAGGAAGAATGACAACGTTCTATTACCAAGGACACTCCTAGCACTTCAATTGATTAATCATTCATGATGACTTTACATAATGCTGTTAGTGCTGCTGTTAAGAGTTTCCCTACCAACAAAGCTGATCGTCCGACATGTTCACATTGCAATTTCAAAGGACATACAGTTGATAAGTGCAACAAATTGCACGGCTATCCACCAGGTCATCCTAAGTATAAGCAGAATCTGAGTGACTCCAAGGTGCATGTCAATCAATCTTGCACCTCCTCTGATGGTGCCTCTCAACTTCGTGGTTCTGTGGATAAATTGCCTTGTATCACTGGTGAACTAAGTTCAGCTCAATGTCAACAAATCATTACTCTCTTAAGCTCTCAACTTCAGCATAGCTATGGCAACGCAAAGGAAACACAACAGCCAGAGGCTTCTGCATCATGCTTTAGTGGTAAATTCTCTCTTTCTTCCACTTCTACTCCACTCACTCAATCTCATTGGGTTCTGGATACTGGTGCTACGCACCATATCAGTTGCTCCCTATCATTTTTCCATTCGTATAAATCTTCTCTTTCCACGGTCACAGTTCCTTCCACTCACATTGGATCTGTAAAAATATCTGACACATTGTTTTTGGAGAATGTCTTATTTGTTCCTCATTTCATTTTAACTTGATTTTGATCAGTTCATCGACTAAACAATTACGTTGCTCAATCTCTTTTCTATCTGATTCTTGCTTGATTCAGGACCTTCATTCATGGAAGAAGATTGTGACTGGTAATCGCGTTGGTAACCCTTACATCTTGGATCCATGTAGTACTTCATCCATGTTATGTAATGTTTCTTTTTCTGAGAATGAGTTGTGGCACTTTCGCATGGGACACCTTCATTTCGTAGACTTCATGAAATATGTAAAACATTGCATTTTGATTCAATAAAGCCTGATTCACAACTTGATTGTTGTAAGGACCTCACGTCCTTAACCCGCTATTAGTGTATTATCACATATATTAGTGCATACTTTCGTATCGTTAGGGAATTCTCATACATGCTGTAATAACAATGGCATGCTAATAATAAAATTCTTTGACATAAGTTCTCTTAATGTCCAATTCCCAACCCAACTAAACTACATTAAGTATAAACTTCACAATGAACCAATCATATTCGCAATTCATCATGCAATTATATTCTCAATAATTGCAAGCAGCAAGTACGTAGAGAAGTTTCCATTTTATACATGTCATATACACTTATTCAAAATGTTCACACACGAGCTATTAATAATTGAATATGTATCTACATGTACCAGTCTTATTAACAATACCAACATTGGTACCTCATGTTAGCATAAAATACCCAGCAAGCCAAACGTTGGCCCGATGGACTTTATGAGCCCTAGCCCACTTAGCTGTCTCATGAACATTATAAATATAAGGTTCACTCTAGGGTTAAAGAATTTTTCCATTCAATACTCTCATAAGTCATCATCACACTAGCACTGGTGTCATGCTTGTAGATCTGGTCAGGTTGATTGGACTCGAGGATCACCGCCGCAGATTGATTTCGCTGTTCATCGGTAATTCTCTTTTTGTGCATTTATTTTGATATTTGCATGATAATACATGAATCAGGCGCGATTGTCCGTCCCCGGGTCAGATCTGTTTACTGTTTATTTTCCGCTGCGTTTGGATCTGGCGCAGGGGTACGGAAACCCAACAGTGGTATCAGAGCCAGGTTGCGCTTTAATTCATGTATTTGATAATTATTTTTATTAGATCGTTCCCAATATGCTAATCGTGTTCGTTTTTTTTTTAAAAACAATCTGTCCGAAAAAAATAAAAATAAATCGTACACTGTTCATCGTTTTTGTTTTCAGATTTCTCCGGCAGCTCGCGCGGTGGCACACGCGGCGGAGAAGTGTTCTCCACCACCGTGCGTCGCCTACGAATGACTGCGCTTCACTGTTTGTCACGGTCAGTGATTTATCGCGCAGAATGAGTCGCGAGAAGCCACTGTAATTTTTCCCGAAACCATTCGCGTCCGTTTTGTTCTCCATTTTTCCGCGCCGAGTTGCTTTATCTTGTAGAGAACTCGATGTGCGCGGCTCCAGATCGGCGAGATGAAGGCAGCGGCGCGAGATGAAGGCGGCGGCGCGAGCTAGGGTTTCTGAAGCCGCCGCGCCTGTCATGGTGGGAAGGAGATGAACGGTGCTTTTACCCTAATTTTCGATTTTCAATTAAAAAAAAAATTATTTATTATTATATCCGAAAATAGGGTATTTTGGGTTGAAATTGATGTTCTAATTTTGGATCCAAATTGTTTGGAGTCCATAATTATTTTGGGTCATTTCAGATGTTTTTATCCGGATATTGTTTTTGAAGAATAAATCATAAACTTAATTAATTAAAAATATGATTTTTAATTTATTAAGTGTAAAATAGAGATTTTACATATTAATTGCAAATTAGATGGAAATGTCCCATTTAATTTATTTTCAATTAACCTTATGATTTGAAAGGTAAAATATAGATTTTATCAATTAGTTGAAGTTTAATTAATTAGAAATTAAATAAAATTGTTTTATTTAATTTTTAATTTTATTTTCAACTAATGATGCGATTAGTGGGAAACGATAGAATAAATTAATTATTGTGCTCTAATTACATGTGATGTAATTAGTACAAATTACATATGATGTAATTGTTAGTTTAATGTTTAATTACATATGTTGTGATTGAATGATTGATGATTACGGGCCTTGACCAATGTGTTTAGGTAAATGCTTAGGTTTTTTATTATTTCATTATTTTTGTGATTTTGGTTATCGGGCCTGCGAGCCTGCTCTCTCTATTTTCTGATGTATCCCACCCCGGTTTTGTATCCCTATTCTCTTGTTTGCACGATTTAAATGTAAACACTTTAGAATTAGTGGGAGATCGAGATTGAAGATGGAGCATCAAGAATCAAGACATGTATAATGGAAGCAAAAATGTAATAGGATTGCATTACATACCTGCATCACCTTAGACAGACTTGTGATCCACGTATGGCTCACGTGGATCAATTAGGAAAAGGCAGTAATCGTCCATATTTATTTATTTTATCATGCATGCGATGTATGATAATTTTTGTTTGTATGTTTTATTAAAACATAGTTGCATGAATCCGGCAAACAAACAATCAAGCACTTGATGAGATTTTAAAATAAATTAAATCCCTCTTTTGAATATGATTCAAAAATTTAATATCAAACTGATAAGGGGAGCTCAAAAGGGTTTGTCGCTTCCTGTCTTCCATCAACAGTTAAGCCATGAGACGCTACTTGTGTCATATTGCCTTACTCACCCACGTGGGGGGCATTTGGCATGGGAAAGCTGTGTGTTTAACTGCCACTTAATTAAGGGTGCGGTTATGTTAACCTTTTAGATTACTCACCCACGTGGGGTCTTTTGGGCGTGACATTGCCATCCGTGGGATGGGTTAGTTTGACGTGAGAAGGCATAATTGTCCTGCCCACGTAGGGTTATGCCAATCGCGAGACAAATATCTTGGGGATTGCATATGATGCAATTGTGATCTACCTTTAGTATCATAAAGCCGGTGGGCCCACGTCCGGGGTTTTCATGAGCTAGTTGGACTCCAAGCCCACTAAGAAAATATGATTTTCCGTTCATTTGTCATGAGGGTGATGAATTCGAAAAATTTAGTGGGAGCATTCAATAACAAAGTCCATGTTTTTGAATTAATTAATAATCAAACGATTTGCTTATATTTTCTGTTTATTTTTCAGTATTAAAATGGCCAAGAATCCGATTGCATCTATTCTCGATACAAACAAATTAACTGGGCAAAACTACAATGATTGGCTAAGAAATTTGAAAATTGTTCTGGATTCTGAAAAATTGACGTATGTGCTTACGAAGCTACCCCCTGGAAAGGTTCCTGAGGGTTCGACTCCTGATGAGATTGAGACTGTCCAGAAATGGAAGGATGACGATCTCAAAACGCGATGCTATATGATGGCATCAATGTCGAATGAACTTCAGAGACAGCATGAACATATGAACCATGCCGCTGAGATTCATACTCACCTGCAAGAGTTGTATGGTGAGCATACTCGTTCTCTACGTTACAGTGTTGTCAGAGACCTATTCCGTGCACATATGAGGGAAGGGTCTTCAGTCCAAGCTCATGGATTGAAGATGATAGGTCTTATTGAGAAACTTGCTAGCTTAGATACGATCTTGGAGAACGAATTGGCGTTGGATGTGATCCTTCAGTCTCTACCAGACTCATTCAAACAATTTGTGGTGAACTTCAACATGCACAAAATGGAGTGCACACTTGCAGAGCTTGTCAATATGTTGACTACTGCTGAGGCTGCTATGAAAGAGGAAAAGCCTGTTCTGTTGATTAATTCTTCTTCTAAATCCAAGAAGAGTTCTTGGCCTAAGAAGAGGAAGGATACTGGGAAGCGTTCTCAGCCTGCACCACAAAAGAAAAAGACTAAGGGGCCGACTGCGTCAATTATTGAAGAACAAAAATGCTTCCATTGCGGCAAACATGGGCATTGGAGGAGAAACTGCAAGGAATATCAGGATCAGAAGCGTTCTGGACCAGGTATATTCTTTGTTGAAGTTAATGTTTCCATTAGTTCAGCTTCTTGGGTATTGGATACCGGTTGTGGATCACATCTGTGTAATAATGCAGGTCATGACAAGAAGCAGCAAGCTGCAAAATGATGAGATCTTTTTGAGGCTTGGAAATGGTGCAAGGGTTGCAGCCACATCTATTGGAAAAGTTAATTTAGCTCTAGATTCTGGTTTTGATTTAGTTTTAAACGATTGTTTATTTGTTCCAGACTTGATTAAGAACATTATTTCTATTCCTGTTTGGGATAGAGAAGGTTTTTCTTTTAATATTTCAAATGGATTTGTCATATTTTAAAGAATGGTTCTATTATTGGTTCTGGCACTTTGTTAAATGATCTGTATGATTTAAAACTAGCTGATACACCGGTTTGCTTTCAACAAATGGGAAAACGTAAGGCTGATAATCTATCTCCTGCAAATATTTGGCATGCTAGACTAGGTCATATTTCTAAGGGAAGGATGAGTAAATTGATGAGTGAAGAATTGTTTGATTCATCAGACTTGGATGCACTTACCACTTGCAACTCCTGTCTCAAAGGAAAAATGACCAAAAGACCTTTTGGTGGTCATTCTGAGCGAGCCAAAAATCTATTGGATTTGATCCATTCAGATGTTTGTGGGCCGTTAAGTGTTAATGCACGAGGAGGATATTCTTACTTCATTACATTTATCGATGATTATTCGCGATATGGGTATGTGTATCTCATAAGATACAAGTCTGAAGCTTTTGAAAAGTTCAGAGAATTCAGACATGAAGTGGAGAAACAACTAGGTACAAGTATTAAAGCACTTCGATCTGATCGGGGTGGTGAATACTTGAGTACCGAGTTCATAGATTATCTTAAAGAGAATGGGATTCTCTCTCAGTGGACACCACCCGGAACACCACAACTTAATGGTGTTGCTGAGCGAAGGAATCGGACTTTATTGGATATGGTTCGATCGATGATGAGTTGCACTGGACTTCCAATGTCGTTTTGGGGCTATGCGCTTGAAACTGCATGTCATTTGTTAAACAGAGCTCCTTCAAAAGCTGTTACTTCTACCCCATATGAGATATGGAGTGGGAAGTCACCAAATTATAATTATTTAAAGGTTTGGGGTTGCGCTGCTTATGTGAAGCAGATGGTGGATGACAAATTGGATATGAGATCTATATTGTGTTATTTTGTGGGATATCCTAAAGAAACTAGAGGTTATTATTTTTATAACCTACGGGAACAAAAAGTGTTTGTTTCCAGAAATGCTACATTCTTAGAAAATGAGTTTCTGAAGAATATAGATGGGAAGGATATGAACCTTGAAGTAGTTCAAGAACCACAAATGTCTACCCCAATGGAAGCAAGTAAAATTTCGGAACCATCAATTGAACCAGAAGTACACGCACCAAGGAGATCTGAAAGGGTTTCAAGAGCTCCT
The DNA here is from genome assembly GCA_907163345.1 of Haberlea rhodopensis. Taxonomy (NCBI): domain Eukaryota; kingdom Viridiplantae; phylum Streptophyta; class Magnoliopsida; order Lamiales; family Gesneriaceae; genus Haberlea; species Haberlea rhodopensis. The sequence goes on along the minus strand of CAJQUN010000008.1, from coordinate 3,843,975 downwards.
GATAGAATGAATCTACTCCTTGAAAGTAGTCAAGAAATAGACCATGGATATGATCATTGGACTTTCAAGGAGGCGATGTCAGATATTGATTCGGGACATTGGCAAGATGCCATGAAATCTGAAATGGACTCCATGTACTCCAATAAGGTATGGACCTTAGTGGATCCTCCTGTGGGAATTGTTCCCATAGGTTGCAAATGGATCTATAAGCGAAAGCTTGGGGTGGATGGAAAGGTGATTACCTATACGACACGTTTGGTTGCAAAAGGTTATACTCAAAGGCAAGGAGTTGACTATGAGGAAACTTTTTCACCAGTAGTGATGCTGAAGTCTATACGGATTTTATTAGCAATATCTGCATATTATGACTATGAGATATGGCAAATGGATGTGAAGACTGCTTTTCTCAATGGTGACATTGATGAAGAAATTTATATGAAGCTGCCAGAAGGCTTCACATCCATTGGGAGTGAGCAAAAGGTTTGCAAACTCCAGAGGTCCATTTATGGGCTAAAGCAGGCGTCCCGAAGTTGGAATATCCGTTTTGATAACACTATCAAAGAGTTTGGTTTTGTTAAAAATCCGGAAGAAGCATGCGTTTACAAGAAGGTTAGTGGGAGTGCGGTTACATTTGTAGTGCTTTATGTCGATGATATCCTACTCATTGGGAATGATATAGGATTGATGAAATCGACTAAAGCATGGTTATCTGCTAAGTTCTCTATGAAAGATTTGGGAGAAGCATCCTATGTGCTTGGCATAAGGATCTATAGGGATAGATCTAAGACGATGCTGGGGCTCTCTCAATCTATGTACATAAATACTGTGCTAAAAAGGTTTAGCATGGAACAGTCAAAAAGGGGATATCTTCCAACATGTCATGGTGTTCATCTCTCGAGGTCAATGAGCCCTAAGACTGATGAAGAGAGAGAAAAGATGGCATCAATACCATATGCTTCGGCTGTTGGAAGCATAATGTATGCTATGGTATGTACTAGGCCTGATGTGCCATATGCTCTTAGTGTAACGAGCAGATATCAGGCAGATCCCGGTGAAGGTCACTGGAAAGCTGTGAAAACAATCCTTAAGTACTTACGAAGAACTCAGGATATATTCATGGTTTTTGGATCCGAAAGTGGAGAGCTGAAACTTGAAGGCTACGTTGATGCTAGTTTTCAGTCAGACGTAGATGACTCTAAATCGATGTCCGGATTTGTATTTAGGCTTAATGATGGTGCTGTCTCTTGGAATAGTTCCAAGCAAGACACCACATCGGATTCCACCACTGAAGCTGAATACATTGCAGCATCAGATGCAGCTAAAGAGGCAGTTTGGATGAGAAATTTCATCCAAGAGTTGGGTGTAATTTCCAGTGCAGTTGACCCAGTCTCTGTGTACTGTGACAACAATGGAGCTATTGCACAAGCAAAAGAGCCAAGATCTCATCAAAAATCCAAACATATACTGAGAAAATACCACCTAATTCGAGAGATAGCTGGTAGAGGCGACATCCTTATCGAGAGAGTTGCTTCAACAGACAATGTGGCAGATCCACTGACGAAGCCTTTACCACGACTGGTGTTCGACAGACATCTTGAGAAGATGGGTAGTTGGCTTTAGGAAATTATTATAGTCATAAATGATATCATTTGAATCAATAGTTGATTGATTGTATTTATAATCATATTGTGACAGATCTTTGTTTGATTATTAATAAATGTGGCATTCTTCATCTATTTACCCATGTATCATGATGCATTGATGAAGTCCTTGAGATTGCTATAGTCCACAGAATGTGGTTACGCATATGATGGTGACCATGAAATACATTCTCGACTGCGATTTCTAAATGTTCCTGGTCGATGAGCCTTCGAGAATGGGATATCGATATATGCTCGTTAGAGACTGGTATTCATGATGTGTCTATTGTAGTGCGCCGCGTTTCATCGGCGTTGGCTTGGAGAAGTCAGCACACTTGAATAGGTGCTCATTAGGAATGAGTTCACTGAACGACCCTACTCGGGATTCTATAAGTGGTTACCACTTGTCGAGTATAGAATTTCTAGTCATAGTTGTGCACCATTACTCCTCATGACCCAAGGCGTCATTGAGGTCTTGATAGATAACTGTGTACTTTGATTTAATGACTGATCACATGTGGGTCATAAAGTTGTTATTTTGGGTATGCAGTGATGATGTCAGAGACCTATGATTGTCGTTGGGGATTCACCACTGGTCTTGATGAACCAGGATGCCCTATGTGTTTTTCTGTATATGATTCAAGGAATCTCTGGCCAGAGTGGGTAGTGCTTGTGAAAAAAGAGTTTTTCATATACGCACACAATGAATCATATAACGTGAAACAAATGCATAGTTATTGAAATCATAAAGGGTCTCGATCAACCAATGCCCTTGATTCAATCGGGACATATTGAGTGAAAGGAATGTACTGCACGCTAACTATGGCTGACAGGTTCTCGTACGTTGCTAGTCATTTGTATCTAGGTCTTCGTGAAGCGCAGATGCTAGGCGCTACCCACGATCGGTAGGTTGTTGCTGGAATTATATTCCCGTCATTGTCTATTAAAGGAGTTTAATTGACAATGGGGCATTTAGGGTAAGTCCAAGAAGTTGTTTGACTTCTAAAATCACAAAGGTTGTGATCCTACTGCTATGATACACTTGAGCCTCACTGGGTCACAATCAACCGGCCGCCGATCTATCGATGAGAATTGAGACTTAAAGGTTAAGTGCTCAAATTGAGTGATTTGGTATAAATGAGTTTAATTTTTGAAAGCTCCTCATTCTAGTGGAGTTTCTATATTTGAAAGTGTTTCATCTATAGAAAGTTCTAAAGTTAAATCATTTGATATATTTATGTTTCATAATTATGTACAATGGTTGTACATCAAGTTATTCAATTGGATTGACTTACTTGGATTATGATTTTATTGTTTTGTGTTGGCTTTTGGGCAAGTTGGAGATTGTTAGCATAAAATACCCAGCAAGCCAAACGTTGGCCCGATGGGCTTTATGAGCCCTAGCCCACTTAGCTGTCTCATGAACATTATAAATATAAGGTTCACTCTAGGGTTAAAGAATTTTTCCATTCAATACTCTCATAAGTCGTCATCACACTAGCACTGGTGTCGTGCTTGTAGATCTGGTCAGGTTGATTGGACTCGAGGATCACCGCCGCAGATTGATTTCGTTGTTCATCGGTAATTCTCTTTTCGTGCATTTATTTTGATATTTGCATGATAATACATGAATCAGGCGCGATCGTCCGTCCCCGGGTCAGATCTGTTTACTGTTTATTTTCCGCTGCGTTTGGATCTGGCGCCGGGGTACGGAAACCCAACACCTCAGTCCTTGGAGCGTTCCCGATCAACATCTCGAACTCATCTCCAGAGCCAATGTTGTACATGTTCTACCTGTTTCAACAGAAACAGCCCCCACACTGGGTGAACATACAAATAACAATATATCAATATCATCAATCTCACAAATTATAATTTACAGAATATAAAGCTGTAAAGTCATAAAGTACTCCATGTGTGTAACATTACCATATGGGATCTCCCATGCTGTTCATGTTCTCACAATCACCAAAATCATCAAACTCCAAAATCAGTTAATTATTAAATACACATGCTCAAACCGTCAATTCCATAATCAATTATAGCTAAATCATTACAATAATGATTTGCAGAAACCTAACCTCTCGCACGCTCAACAGCGGCGTCATCATAACCAATGCTTGCACAATAACGACAGCATCATATTCGTTACTCGCTCAACAACGACATCTCCACAATTCATAACAAATACCATTTATCGCGACAATAATATATTATTCATTAATCATGACAATAATATATCTAACTATGCCCGTACGTCATACGTACCTCATAATCCAATAGCAAGAGTCAATCATTGCCTTTGCCCCGAGACTTGGTGAATTATGTGCTACATAAATTCCATAATACACAATCAATTACGTGCACACAATTACATACTCAAGCATGTACTCAACCTCCCTAGATATCATCCAATCATGATGATTAAACTCATAAAATACTCGGGCAAAGTATACGTTGACATCACAACCCAAAATATTTTTAAAAAAATCAGTCATCGGCGATCGATGCTGCTTCCCAGGCGATCGATCGCCACTCGGCGGATTTGGCTACTTTCCTTTGGCAATCGATCTCTGAACCTTCAGAGATTGATCTCTAACCTCGCCGATCGATCGCTAAGCTTCAAGCGATTGATCGCTCGAACTGTACATCGTCTACAAAAATTTTTCGTCTCGTCGCGATTGATCGCAACCTGTGATTTTTCTAAAAAAACTTCATTCAATGGTGATTTTCGAACCCAAACCAAATCCAACACTCCCAACTAGACCCGACCAAGGGTCATCATCGACCCTGAACCGGGCCGGAACCGGACTGTGGTCAACAGGTCGATTAACCGGGTCAACGGTTCGAAGGGTCGGACCCGTAACCGGCCCGTCTATAGAAGGTCCGGTTAAGGGTCATAATTTTGCTAACCTGTGAACCGTCGGTTAACCGGCGGTTCAAGGGTTATTTTAATTTTTTTTACATTTTAAAATTTAAAATATATGTTAAGGTGTAGATTTGAACTCATGACCTCGAAATTGAATAATTAGCTTCAACTCATGACCTCGAAATTGAATAATTAGCTTCAACCACTAAGCTATAAGAGCATTGTTGATCTAAATATAGTGTTATAATTTATATATATTAACCAAATAAATATATCTTACACATTTTAATTATCTGAGTTTGAATTTATTTCACGTTATTTTATATTTAATCCATGGATGAAAACACATTCAAACACATTTTACACTTTATTTCAAATGTTAATAATATTTTTAATTTTGTTTAAAAAGTAAGGGTCAAACCGTAACCGTAACCGTAATCGGAACCGTAACCGGCGGTTCATGAACCGTAACCGGAACCGTCAAGGAAGGTTAAGGTTAATGGTCGATGTTTTTTGAACCGTCGAACCGGCGGTTCTGAACCGTCTAACCGGCGGTTCTGAACTGTGGTCGGGTCTACTCCCAACACCCATACTACTTCAAAAACTCCATTAAAACCCACAAATAAACTCAATACATCAATTTAACAAAAATCTCAAAAAACCCAAAACTCAAATACATCTCCAAACTCAACCAAACTCAACAAAAATACAATCGAAACTTAGATAAAAGAGAGGAGAGGGAGATTACCCAACTAGATGCCGAAAAATTCTTCAAGAATCGAGCCACCATCAATTCTTCTTCAAGGGAGAAGAAAATAAAAAGGGGAAGACATGGGGAAAAGGGAGAGAAAGGCGTGGAGGAGGAGGGGAGAGGGAAGTGAAGTGGGTCGAGTCCACTTGGTATATATAGTATCAAGGTTCCAAAAACCTGAGTTTCTAATATTTAATAATCATGTGCGTTCAATAATTATCTCTCATTCACTCAGATACATCTCAACCCTCAAATCAAAGCTCCCCAGACTCCAAATCCCACTACCAACAAAACTTCCAAGGTTCATCACAACAATGAGAATAAATCTCGAACCTTGGATCCAACAACCCCGATATCATATTAAAATCCTCGGGAATCTCAATACCACAATTATCTCATAATTACCTCAATTATAATCAATTAAGGATTAATCACTCCGGGAATAGTAAAATTAATTTTTGGATCACATTTATCCCTCACTAATCAAATTTTGTCCTCGAAATTTGTACACTAGTACTCAATGTACCACGTAATTCAACTCGAATGCACAGTATCGATTCATGAATACGCCATTAACGAAACACCAACTGCGAGGGCTTTGACCTCGCACCAAACACTGGAATAGAGATATCCTCCATTTTCTAATACCGATACACAAGGGACATTCTGATGTCCTAAACCAATCACACTTCAATCCTAACTCATTAGGATTTGTCAATACATCCACATATGTATCATGCGACTATATCCATTACACACAACATCGATATACGTATGTAGGTCCCTCGACAACTACATACACTACAAGTCGATTGGCCATATCCAACTCAACGAGTATACCCAAAGGTACCCTTACTCGTAGCATATTCTTCTCAATACACTATACAATACAGTTATCTGTACGATATGACCATTTGTCCATCGAGCGAACTTGCTCAGCATAATGGTCTCGTGTCAACCTGTGACACACCAACACCACATTTACGCCAATCAGTGGCACACTAATCATATAACTCAATACATACTTCTATATATGTATTATTTGTCACGACGGCGGCACAAGCCACTCTTCGCCCGTCATACCAGATTATCATAAAATACATTGTCAACCTGTGACGATATAAGTCAACCCGTGATATTCATAATATCATTGTCAACACGTGGCGATACATGTCAACACGTGACATTCATAATATCCTCATCAACCCGTGACAGTACATGTCAACACGTGACATTTACAATATTCTCTTCAACCCGTGACGGTAGATGTCAACACGTGACATTAACAATATCCTCGTCAGCCCGTGACGGTACATGTCAACACATGACATTCACAATATCCTCGTCAACCCGTGACGATACACAATCAAGACTCATCGCCCAATAGCGGTACGTTGCCAACAATGGCATACATATCTCATCGCTAATCCAATAGCGGTACATTGACAACAGTGGCACACATATCTCATCGCTAACACATTAGCGGTACATCGCCAACAATGTCACACATATCTCATCGTTAATCCAATAGCGGCACATCGACAACAATGGCACACATATCTCATCGCTCACACAATAGCGACATTGCTCATGGTTCAACGGTATTGTCATGGACTCAAGACGTGACTCACATGTGTGCATCACTTTGCTTCTTCCGGACTCAAGAGTGACTCACATCACATGCATCACTTTGTTCCCATTTGGACTCAAGAGGTAACTCGCATAACATGTAGCACTTTGCTCCCATATCACGCTTATTTATCAAATATCTCAATGACAATAAGAATATCAAAGCATGTGTAGAATTTCATGTATACCTGCACATCTCATATTTACAGCATAACCATACCCGGTTATCACATCGTCCCTTATCCCATATCTACAGTATGATACTATCCACCATTCTTGTCATCATAAATCATATCACATTTCTTGTTTCCCGATTTCCTACAAAAATCAGACTTCTTAGCCTTGTATATAAATATATACAACATATACACAATCTCAAAAATTCGTTTATAATTTCATTAGTAACAACTCAAGTTACTGTCAACACTGAATTCTATCAATATAGTACATCACTCGCCGTTCATTTAACGACACATTATTGCTACTACAGAAGTCAAGCAACGATATACTATTAAATAAAAGTTATCGGCTTATTGCACTCCTCGAAAACTACCACCATAGATGCGTACGTTCATTGGCATCACAATTTATTTCTCACTATCACGTTCCTTATATACCATGCACTCCTGCAACCACAATGGTTAAAAATAACACAGATTTACATTACATTCTTTCATACCCTGCACATAAGTATATAAATGCAACCTCACCTTGACACAAATCGCAATCATGAGTAAATTATGTGCTAATTAATTCTGTCAACACACATCTCGACCCTTTAACAGCCCAAAGAACTAAACACTGCTCTGATACCAGTAATGTAAGGACCTCACGTCCTTAACCCGATATTAGTGCACTATCAAATATATTAGTGCATACTTTCATATTGTTAGGGAATTCTCATACATGATGTAATAGCAATGGCATGCTATCAATAACATTCTTCAACATAAGTTCTCTTCATATCAAATTCTCAACCCAACTAAACTAACATAAGTATACACTTCATAATGCACCAATCATATTCTCAATTCATCATGCAATTATATTCTCAATAATTGCAATTGCAAGCAGTACGTAAATGAAAAGAGAAGTTTCCATTTTATACATGTCATACACTTATTCAAAATGCTCACACGCGAGCTCTTAATAATTGAATATGTATCTACATGTACCAGTCTTATTAACAATACCAACATTAGTACCTCAGCCCTGGGAGTGTTCCCGATAAACAACTCGAACTCATCTCCAGAGCCAATGGTGTACATGTTCTACATGTTTCAACAGAAACAACCCCCACACATGGTGAGCATACAAATAACACTATCTCAATATCATCAATCTCACAATTCATAATTCATAATTTACGGAATATGAAGCTCTAAAGGCAGAAAGTACTCCCTGTGTGTACCATTACCATATGGGATCTCTCATGCTGTTCATGTTCTCACAATCACCAAAATCATCAAACTCCAAAATCAGTTAATCATTACATTGATTAACTATACTCATGCTCAAACCGTCAATTCCATAATCAATTATAGTTAAATCATTACAATAATGATTTACAGAAACCTAATATATCTCAATTAATGATTTCACAATCTCATCGCATCGTATCATTTCGCTCGCTCAACAGCGACGACATTCTAACCTCTCGCACGCTCAACATTGGCTACATCATAACCAATGCTAGCTCAATAGCGACATCATCATACTCGTTGCTCGCTCAACCACGACATCTCCACAATTCATAACACATACTATTTATCACAACAATAATATATTATTCATTAATCATGACAATAATATATCTAACTATGCTCATACGTCATACATACCTCATAATCCAATAACAAGAGTCAATCACCGCCTTTGCCCTGAGACCTGGTTATGCGCTACATAAATTCCATAATTCACAATCAATTGCGTGCACACGATTACATAATCAAGCATGTATTCAACCTCCCTATATATCATCCAATCATTAAACATATAAAAGACTGGGGCAAAGCATACGTTGACATCACAACCCAAAATAATATTTCAAAAATCAGCCATCGGCGATCGATTGCTGCTTCCCATGCGATCGATCGCAACTCGGTGGATTTTGCTACTGTCCTTTGGTGATCGATCTCTGAACCTTCAGAGAGCGATCTATAACCTCGCTGATTGATTGTTAAGCTTCAAGTGATCGATCGCTCGAAATGTACATCGTCTACAAAAATTCTTTGTCTCGTCGCAATCGGTCGCCCAAGCCTCGCGATCGATCGCGACCTGCAATTTTTCCGAAAAAACTCAATTTCAATGGCGATTTTCGAACCCAAACCCAAATCCAATACTCCCAACGCCCATACTACTTCAAAAACTCCATTAAAACCCACAATAAACTCAATACATCAATTTAACAAAAATCTCTAAAAACCCCAAAACTCAAACCCATCTCCAGACTCAACCAAACTCAACAAAAATACAATCAAAACTTAGATAAAACAGAGGAGAAGGAGATTACCCAACACAATTTTTCCTACTTTTTGTAAACCGAAACACACAATTTGACAGAAAAAATTAAGCGTGTAAGAGCTGATAATGCCGCGGAGCTTAAATTCTCTACTTTCTTTCAATCTGAAGGCATCATTTCTCACTATTCCTATGTAAAGAGGCCACAACAAAACTCTTTCATAGAAAGGAAACATCATATTCTTAATGTTGCTCGTTCCTTATTTTTTCAATCCAATGTTCCTTTGGTTTATTGGAGTGATTGCATCCTTACCGCTGCCCATTTAATCAATCGGACGCCATCCCCTCGACTTTATAACAAATCACCATTTGAGTTATTTTTCAAAAGGCTACCCTCATATCTCCATCTTAGGGGGTTTGGATGCTTATGTTATGGCTCTACTATCTTATATCATCATACCAAGTTCTCTCCTCGTTCAATTCGGTATTTCTTCCTTGGATATGCATCAGGTTATAAAGGATATAAATTGCTCAACTTAAACACGAATGAAATTTTTATTTCTCGTGATGTTGTATTTCATGAACAATCTTTTCCTTTCAAAACCATTTCCTCCAATACAACAGACCCTGAATTCTTTGCTGATTCAGTTCTTCATTCTCATTCTGCTATCCCTCCTCACTCTTCGAATGTTCTTCCCAACAATAAAATCTCAGATATTCCTTCACTTCCAACAAAATCCAATCGTGTCTTTACCAAACCTGCTTATCATTGTTTTGCATCTCAGACGAACATTCTATATCCTCTATCCAATGTTCCTGGAAGTCAACATCTTTCATCTAATTACCGAGCATTTGTTAATAATGTTTCCTCCAGCATCGAACCCCACACATTCTCTCAAGCTGTTGTTGTTGGGATATGCCCTAAGACAAGTCATTAGATGATTGTTTTGACATACAATGTTTATGATTTTATGAATGGCAATTCATTATTATATATTATTCTTTTAAACTGTGCAATGTGAATTAATATATATGTTAATGTCCTTAGAATAATATTGTATTATTCTTAAAGATGTCCCTAGTCAAGTATTATCATGAATATGGATAATGATAATACGTAGAGACTAGTATGTGTTGATCGATGAATTGTTCATTGATATGAGATATCAAATCAACACATTGGTACATGTTAGAGAACGATGTACTGGACAGACCCACCATGAGAATGCAACATGGATAGTTATATGATCGTCATATGCAATTCTCATAGTGATAATAATGTATGTAATCCTTACGACTTGTGATCATCAGAGATCCCAACATAAGGAGTTATGTATCTTGATATCGTCAAACGTTACCCGTAATAGGGTAATCTATAAAGGCGACTATTGGATACACTACGAATTATGTAGAGGGATGTTGACTGATCGAGATAGGATTTGTCCCTCCTATATAACAGGAGATGTGTTTGGCCCTTGATCAAGTGAGAACTAAAATGCATGGCCATGCTCGAATGAGTCGATATGAGATCTCGAGCTTATTCGTTTATTCTAGTTCTACTTGGGGATCAAGAAATAAAGATTGGATATACGAGTATGACTATTCCATGACTCGTGTTCAATCTAAATACAAAGGACAAAGGGATTAAGTTACATGGTTAATATTATCACAAGTTCTAAAGGTTATGTCGAGTCATTGACATTCTTGTAATTTGGGTAGCCTTGATGTGTTGCTAGACACCGCTCTTTGCTTGTAACGTAAAATGAGATTTTATGTCACTGCCAACATTACAAGATCCTATCGGGTCGCACTAAAGATTAAATCGAGAAGGAAAATTAAATTCATGGGATGAATTAAATAATTAAGGGGAGTCTTAATTAATAATCATAAGGATTAAATTAAATCATGGGCTTAAGCCCATGAGGCTTTATGAAAGCCTTTAATTAAATCATATATAATGGGATTGCATGGTGATTAATGAGATTAACACAATTCAATCATTCAACCTAAAATATTAGAAGCTCTCGGCCGCACCAACTTGAACTCTCGGCTTCTATCATAGCCGTGTGGTTCTTGGTGGTATTGTGTCATCATTCGATTGTGAATCGAGTGTGCTTCGTGTATTGGTTTAAGAACTTGTCTAGCAACTTGTTCTTAAACTATCCCTTCACCCGATTTGATCGTGTGGATACCGTTGAGGCAAAACTTGTTAAGTTTTGCTAGTGACTCCGAGGAGGCGTTGGACGTGGTGCTGCTCCGTGGAATCTGCTCAAACACGCTACAAGGGTGAGACTTTTGTATTCCTTTATCCGATATGATATCCTATGTATGTCCATTGTTTTAGTAATCCATAAAAATTTTATTCCGCTGCGTTGTATGTTCCTTGGATTACTTCAAGTGGTATCAGAGCCGTGTACAAGGCTCATATCGGATTTATGTGGTTAAATAGTTTAATCATATTAGAATTAATATTGCATGCTATTTAAAACTGTATGAACATATATGATATGTTAATATTTAGTTTGTGAAAATCATCGTAAAATTGTATTTGATATAATTGGCGAATAATCAAATTTATTGGGCAATATTTTCGGCCATCACCATCACAAATGACACCACGGCTAGCCACATGAGGGCTAGGGTTTGCGAACCCTTGGCTCGAGATGGCTTAGTCGTTGTGGCTAATAATTGTGCATGGAAGTGTCAAAAATTGATTAGGGTTTAGAACCCATTGGCTCGTGACGGCTAGCTCATGACGGCTAGGGTTTCGAACCCTAGTCCGTGCATGGGCTCGGGCCATCGTCGCCTCTTATGCTAAGGTTTTGAGACGTGGATGGTTTTTGAACTCTTTGGCTCGATAATGGTTCACGCATGCATGGATTAGTAGCTTTACCACATGAGAGCAAGGTTTTTCGAACCCTTAGCTCGAGATGGTTGAGCCAACCCCGTGCATGGCCTGACCGTGACTCGTGGCTAACAAATTCCGGCGTTTCGAACAAGATGGCTCAATGAAAACCCAAGGTGGTGCGTGGCGGCTAGGGTTTGGAACCCTAGCGCCGCCGCCGCTCGAGCTTGGCTCGGCCATGGGCTAGGGTTTCGAACTCTAGGCCCATTATTGGTCCAGCCGTGTGCTTTTGTGGTTCGAACCATGGTGGTTCGTGTCTTAGTCGCTTAAGTTCGTGGCATGTGATGTCCCGAGCGTACGATAATTTTTCAAAAAAAAATTATTTTACAGTTTTAATTAGAATTAAATTTAAAATGTTTAGAATTTAATTAATTAAATGTTAATGCATGCTTTATGTGTTGTTTGAGCATGGTGCGTGGTTATAGCCCTTTGACCTATTAGATAGGATTTGTGGATGTTTGTAATATATAATACGACCTGCGAGTCGTGCCTTCTCTATTTCATTCTAAATGTAATCCCTCCCCTATGTTCCCCTCGAATGTGAATCGAGGAATTCTATATCTTGTAAATAGTGTAGTTTATTTTATTGATGGTGATCAATGAAGATGGGGCATCGTGCCGGGATGAGGAGGCCATTCACAAATTGGAGCCAAAGGAAGGTGCTTGTGAAGTTACCTTAGGTTGACTCTTAGGATTTTCTCATTGGCTTGAGAGAATCGTTAGTAGGGGCTATAACCATGTCACGTTTAATTATGTATGTTGATGCATGATTTATCTTATGTTTTAGATTGATAATTGTATTACACATATATGTAGATATGTATACAACTATATGTAGTGGACATATTTTAAATTATCAAACTAATCATGAGATCAATAAATCCCTCTAAATTATTAAGTTTTAGATGCCTTCCAAAATTAAAAGTACTCGTCAATAACTTCGATTGTACATGTGTGGGTTTGCCAAAGCAAAGCACCGTGGCAATCTTAGTAATGCGCGAAAGGATAAAAGTGATCCGTTATACTTTAAATTGGGTACGACTTAACTAAGTTATCTCAATAGGATTGGGAACTTAGAGGCATGGGTTGGATTATAATTCATTTGATGAATTGAACAAAGTGTTGTTCGTCCAACTATCCAAGAATTATATGTGATATAATTGACAAAGTGTTGTCTACCTAAATAACCGAGTCTTGGGCGATTAGCCAAAGCTAACTCAAGATTAGGCGAAATATGGATCTTGGCCCACTAAAGGTTTTGAGGGTTGATATTTTTTTTAACAAAATAGTGGGAGCATCATTTAATATAAGACCATGTTAAATGATTAAATCATAAACTTATTTTGCGTATTTATATTGTAGATATCCATGGCAACTAACAACGTTACTAGCACATTATCACTGCGATCGGTCCTTGAGAAGGACAAATTAAATGGGACAAATTTCCTAGACTGGCATAGGAACTTGAGGATAGTCCTCAAACAAGAAAAGAAACAATATGTCCTAGAGGAACCCTTACCCGCTGAGAACCTCCCCTAACGGCTACAAGAGCCGAAAAAGATGCTTACAAGAAGCATCAAAGTGACGCACTTGATGTTGGGTGCCTTATGCTTGCAACCATGAACTCTGAGCTTCAGAAGCAACATGAGGAAATGGAGGCGTTTGATATGATCGAGCACCTTAAGCAACTGTACCAACAACAAGCAAGACAAGAGAGGTATGACGTCTCTAAAGCGTTGTTCCAGTGCAGGATGGTAGAAGGAAGCCTAGTTGGAACTCATGTGCTCAAGATGATTGGGTACATTGAGAATCTTGACAAGCTGGGTTTTCCATTGGACCAAGAGTTGGCCACCGATGTGATCTTGAAATCGTTACCTGAGAGCTTCAGTCAATTCGTAGTAAATTACAATATGACTGACATGGAAAAGACTCTGCCACAATTGCTTGGTATGTTGAGAACATATGAAGCAAATACAAAGAAGACTAAGGCCACAAATGTTCTTATTGTGAATAAGGGCAAAGGAAAGGCCAAAGCTAAAGGCAATAAGAAAGCAAAGAAGGTCTTTGTTAAATCTAAGCCAAAGTCTTATGCAATGAAACCAAAGGGAGGGATAGCAAAGGAAGAGAACTGTTTCCATTGCGGTGAGACCGGCCATTGGAAAAGAAACTGCAAAGTATATCTGGAGGATCTAAAGAAAGGAAGTGTGACTTCCACTTCAGGTATTTTTGTTATAGAAGTCAATTTATCTACTTCTACATCGTGGGAATTAGATACTGGATGTGGATCTCACATTTGTGTAAATGTGCAGGATCTAAAAAGGAGTAGGACGTTGGCGAAAGGTGAAGTTGATCTCCGAGTTGGAAATGGAGCAAGAGTTGCTGCATTAACTATAGGAGATTATTGTTTAGCTTTACTTTCTGGTTTATCGTTGATTTTAAAAGACTGTTATTTTGTGCCATCTATTACTAAAAACATAATTTCTATTTCTTGTTTAGACAAGTATGTTTTTCATTTATAATAAAGGACAACTGTAGGAGATTATTGTTTAGCTTTACCTTCTGGTTTATCGTTGATTTTAAAAGACTGTTATTTTGTGCCATCTATTACTAAAAACATAATTTCTATTTCTTGTTTAGACAAGTATGTTTTTCATTTATAATAAAGGACAACTGTTGTTCTATTTATTTAAATGATATGTTTTATGCTAGTGCCCAAATGGTGAATGGTCTTTATTTATTAAATCTTGATATGCCTATCTATAACATAAATACTAAAAGGATTAAAAATAATGATTGTAATCCGACTTATCTCTGGCATTGTCGCTTGGGCCACATAAACGAGAACCGCATATCTAAACTTCATAAGGATGGAGTATTAGATTCATTTGATTTTGAATCATATGAAACATGCGAATCTTGTTTAATGGGCAAGATGACTAAAGCCCCTTTCAAGGGACATGTTGAAAGGGCAAATGTTTTATTGGGACTAATACATAGTGATGTATGTGGACCAATGACCGCTTTATTTTTAAACAAAAGATATTTCAAAGAATGGTTTGAAGCGATTCTACCGCAAGTGCAC
This sequence comes from Haberlea rhodopensis, assembly GCA_907163345.1. Taxonomy (NCBI): domain Eukaryota; kingdom Viridiplantae; phylum Streptophyta; class Magnoliopsida; order Lamiales; family Gesneriaceae; genus Haberlea; species Haberlea rhodopensis. Next base: position 3,828,639 of record CAJQUN010000008.1, on the reverse strand, counting down.
GGTTGTCAAGTTTTAGTATAGTGAAAATTAAGTACAGGTTGTTGAATCCACAGGGACTAACGTATAAGTACCAAATAAGATTAATAAAATTATATTTAGCCTACGATAAAAGAAGTTTGATTAACTAGATCTAAATTAAACTAAAGAATAAAGATTAAACTAGAAATAATGAAAAGAAATGGTTCCGGAAATGCAAAGGTAAGTTACTCGAGAAAATTACCGAGCTCGTCGTTCAATTATGTTATCTCTAATGATTCAATGGAATTCTCAGTTTATCAACCAATTGATTTTATAGGTGAAAGGTTTTCACTATTATTCGATACACTCTCTCGAGCTGTAACGAAACTAACAATAAATTAGAACAAGTCACTATCGTGCACCTATTTACTAATTCAAAGTTGCATAAATTATCAAAACCTTATAACTCTAAATCTCTCGATTCCAAGTTCTCACATATGTGATATCATCTCTCGATATCAATCGTGACATACATCATACATTAATGGAGCGTGTTACAACGTTATCTCTCGATCTCGGCTGTAACCCTCAAATTCAATCAAAGCTAGCTAGACTTTGATCTACACATGCAATTAATTTATGAACAATAACAATCAATGCACTCAAGTACCAATGAATCAATAATCAAACACAACGAAATTAAAACTCAATAATATAAACTAAATTTAATTCAAATCAAATACATAAGAGTTTTATTGTCTCTCGACCTCTAAAACATCAAATGAAATTGAAAATCAAATAAATTAAAGTTCAGAAATATGATAAACGATGGATGAATCCGTGCGTTGCACCGTGATTTCTTCTCTTGTTCCTTCCTTGCACTCCGGAATAGATTGGCTCGACCTTGGACGAAGAACGGAGATTGGATCTCCTTTTCCGGTGTTGGGCGGCGGCTTGGGCGGCTCTCCTTGACCTAGAAATCGTCTGATGTAAGGACCCCATATACTTAACCCTTGATTAGTGTATTAATCATTCTGTGTGGCACATGCTTTCAATAAAATCATTCGGGAAACTCAGATGATACTTTACCATTGAATGGCAATTACAAAACTTTCTTTAACATACGATGTTATAAGTTCATCATCCTAACAACAATGGACTCATAGAGTTCGCCCATTACACCACTTTTTACATTGTGGACTTTTATAAAAATTTGGGCAGAGTCTCCCCATAAATAGAGCTATCCCAAAATAAAAGCACAACACATAACATAATTCCCGGCCAGGGAAAACATAATACTCATCAGAATACAGCAATATTAAGTAAATTCCCAGCCAGGGAAGACACCACACATATGGCAACAAAGTGGGTTTCAACACCCACAATACACCAATGACTCTCATAACCTTTAGCAATTCTACCTCTAATTGCATGCAACATAGAATGAAATAGAGAAAGGCTCATGCCTTTATATACAACCCATATACAAGTATAATCGTGCTCACATGCGAGCATCATAAATATGTGTATAACCATCATGGGTATATATATATATAGGTACTCTATACGATACCGTGCTCCATCAAGCCCTGGTACCACGATTCTGGGAGTACATCCAATCAACAGCTCGAGCTCATCTCCAAAGCCATCGATGTACCTGTTCACCTGCCCCCAACAGAGACAGCCCCCAACGGGGTGAGCATACCAATTCCACAATTTCATAATCATAATGACATAATACATAATTTTCGAAAATGTAAATATTGTGGAACATATGTGACACTCCCTGGATGGTATCATCCTCATCCTAGCGTACCCCTGTAATAACCCTGTTCTCAAAACAGATAAATCATCAAATCCTGAATATGCAGTTAATCATCATATTGGTTAATCCTAACCAGTTTCGAATCAACATTTCATAACATCTTTCTTTATCTAGCAATTATCATAATTCTAGATATCATATTGAGATTTCCTTAACTTCCGATACTAGTTAATCACTTCTCTGATTAACTACGTCTCTGTTCCTATTAATTACCAATAGGGAATAAAATACAGATATCCTAGATATCTAATCAATACCACATCTTCATTTCTTACTTCAAAGTAGCGTCATACTACTGGTGTTCGCTCCGTAGCGACCACACCCATCATTTGCTCGCTTCATAGCGGCACCAAGCATTTCATCATGTGAATCAAAATAACGTAACCAAGTCCCGGTGCCATCATAGTAAAACATTTCATGTATTTTAATTCATGCATCATACTTGTAAAACATCATTTAAGCTATGCTCGTACGCTAAACGTACCTTAAATCCTCGAAGTCCGAGCCAAACCTTGCTCGAGTTCCATGCCCCGAGGAATGATGTGCTAACACGATAAATAATTCACGATTATTTACGAACATGCAACCCATGCTCAAGCACACCCATAACCCTCAACATATCGTCAACACGCGATAATAAATCATTTAAAAGACCCGGGGCAGGGTACATGCAGGGAGGGAAAACGAATGCGACATATCGAAAAATCGCCCAAGAACACCTTCAATAATTCGAACCCTTATCATAACAATTCGAACTCAAATAATCACTATAATTCATCTAAAACATGAATTAATCAATCAACAACAACAATAATCGCCCCACATGCCAAAGCCCCAAATTTTCGAACCCTAACTCATCCAAGCAATGAAGAAATTCGAACCATTAAAGCAACAAATTTTCGAACTACAAAGTCTGAAATATACGACCCAAAAGCAGCACAAAAACGCCCCAAAAACATCCAAATAAAAGCCCCAAAAACGTACCAAAATCGAGCCCCAAAAATCGGACAGAATTCCAGATCCGAACCCTACACTTTTCTGGCAAATCCGAACGCGATTCTCGACGAAACTTCGAATTGATGGTATGAATAGCTGCGCCTCGGAGAGACGAATCCAACGGCGGGTCGCACGCGCCGAACGGCGACCGGACGGCGGCGGGCGCAGCGTTTGAAGCTGCGTGGGTCTGGGGAAAAGCGGGAGGCAGCGCGCGCGAGGAGAGAGGGAAGGGTGGGGGAAAATGGCTTCCAATAATTAAAATTTTGGTTCAATTGGTATTTATAGCAAAAATACCCTGAAATACTAATAGCCCCACAAATACATCATGATTCATTAAAAATCAGTTGTTTTCAAAAATTCTCTCTCAATCTCAAAAACCCCTACCGGTGCCCACACCAAGCACCCGAGATTCTGAGTCACACTAAAAACCCAACTCACAGGTTTTCACCGAAATGAGAATACGATCTCAACCTCGGGATCCAACGATCCCAACTACTCAAATAGACGAGCCCGGAAGGCCCGACACCTTGATTAAACTCCAATTGCCACGTAAAACAACTTTAGGGGTTATTAACACTCCGGGATTAACATCCCTAATCTCAGGTCATCACAATATCCCCCACTAAAAGAATTTCGCCCTCGAAATTAGCACCGGTGTATCACGTAACACCCGGGCTACACAACAACATGAAGTCATAACCTTGATTCCTGACCATATCAGAATCGTCTTAAAAACCGCGAGGATACTTATCTCACATCAAACTCTGAAACAGAGCGACATACCAAAACCAACACCAACTTATCACCCAAGAGGCGAAACGTACCTCGATGCGGTTCATCCCAAAAGTCAGTCCCTCCTGACTGCAAAACAACCAATACTTACGACCGTAGATCGGACAGTCATCCTTCGTTCTGATACCACTAGTAAGAACGCATCATGAATGACACCTCAACCGAGAGAACGTTGACCTCGTGTCAACTCTGGAGTGGAATAGACTTCCAAATCCATCATAACGTCAAAGAGCGTCAGCACAACTCAACGCTAACAATCCAAAAGCAGTTAGTCAACTGAAACTGCAAGGATTCGAATTGCTCCCGATTCCATCGTAGATATCATTCAAAGACATCTCTATCATGACTCACGATGTCTAACATACATCGTTACGAGGGAAACACTAGTATTCCACGGTGTACACACACCAAACCTGGTTTCCACTTTCAAACCTCCTCTATCGAAGGATCAGTCGCATCATTGCAACTCAAATTGGGCAACTCACGGCCACAGATTCACACAAAAGATATCTCATAAGATGTCCACCTCTGGATATCCCAAGAACCACATCCTGGTCATAAACAAACAATCGAGACTCCTCAGAGTTTCAAACTTGAAAGGACATGCAATAAACCCATTGCATCCCAAATACATGGATTCCCAGATCGAATCAACGACGACCTAATGACTCTCTTGTTGGTACTCCAACATCATGAGCTGTCACAGACAAGTCTCACCAAGATTAAACATAACGTATACACGTTTCAGTGAGGCATGCACAACCTCAACCTCGATGACATGGTGACTACTAGAGTCCGCCACAATCCACATCGTATCACCTTACGATTTGCCACACTTGGTTCCTACGAGCAGTATAACGGCTCTAACCAGCCCCTCTTGGTGCTGCACACACACGGCAGACAAACTAGTCGCTGCCTCTCTAGGTTCACCTCAAACCTACCAATAAGATGGACGTTCCCGCACGGCATACCATAATGTGGGAAGAAAATCAATAGAGTAGTGGGTCTTTACCCAACATTCCTCTAATGCCTATACACTCTGGACACTCCAATGTCCCTGTTTCATAGCCATGCATATAGTCATTAATTCTTGACATGAATGATTAAAATCATCATCTTATAATTATCACCATCTTATAACATCCTCATCATATGAGCATCATCATTTCATAAATATCATCATCTTATAACATCATCATCACATAAGCATCGTCATCTTATAGCATCATCATCTTATACATCATCATCATATAAGCATCATCATCTTATAGCATCATCATCTTATACATCATCATCTTATAGCATCATCATCTTATAGCATCATCATCTTATAAGCATCATCATCTCATAGCATCGTCATCTTATACATCATCATCTTATAGCATCATCATCTTATACATCATCATCTTATAAGCATCATCATCTCATAGCATCATCATCTTATACATCATCATCATATAAGCATCATCATCTTATACATCATCATCATATAAGCATCATCATCTTATACATCATCATCATATAAGCATCATCATCTTATACATCATCATCATGTAAGCATCATCATCTTATAGCATCATCATCTTATACATCATCATCTTATAGCATCATCATCTTATACATCATCATCATATAAGCATCATCATCTTATACATCATCATCATATAAGCATCATCATCTTATAGCATCATCATCTTATACATCATCATCTTATATCATCATCATCTTATACATCATCATCATATAAGCATCATCATCTTATACATCATCATCATATAAGCATCATCATCTTATAGCATCATCATCTTATAGCATCATCATCTTATACATCATCATCTTATAGCATCATCATCTTATAGCATCATCATCTTATACATCATCATCTTATACCTATAACAGTAAATGTAGGAAATCATAGTTGAGTAAGCTTGCTGGTTATTCATTAACTTCTTTTCATTTTCCCTGGTTCATATTCATGCACATGGGCATCTTACCCTGTGGCATCTTATCACATAATAACATCGTATGGCCTCTTACCATATGGGCATCTTACCCCGTGGCGTCTTACCACACATAATAACATTGTATGGCCTCTTACCATATGGGCATCTTATCCCGTGGCGTCTTACCACATAATAACATCGTATGGCCTCTTACCATATGGGCATCTTACCCCATGGCGTCTTACCACACATAATAACATTGTATGGCCTCTTACCATATGGGCATCTTACCCCGTGGCGTCTTACCACACATAATAACATTGTATGGCCTCTTACCATATGGGCATCTTACCCCGTGGCGTCTTACCACACATAATAACATTGTATGGCCTCTTACCATATGGGCATCTTACCCCGTGGCGTCTTAGCACACATAATAACATTGTATGGCCTCTTACCATATGGGCATCTTACCCCGTGGCGTCTTACCACACATAATAACATTGTATGGCCTCTTACCATATGGGCATCTTACCCCGTGACGTCTTACCACATAATAACATCGTATGGCCTCTTACCATATGGGCATCTTACCCCGTGGCGTCTTACCACACATAATAACATTGTATGGCCTCTTACCATATGGGCATCTTACCCCGTTGTATGGCATCTTTCCATAACATAATCATCGTGTGGCATCTTACCACATGGGCATGTTACCCAATCATATGGCGTCTTACCATATCATAAACATTGTGTGGCATCTTACCACAGGGGCATCTTACCCACTCTCATATACGTCATCATAAACATCATCATGATCATCATCATCGTAAACATCATCAGCATAAACATCATCATAATCATCATCATCGTAAACATCATCATCATAAACATCATCATAATCATCATCATCGTAAACATCATCGTAAACATTATCATCATAAACATCATCATAATCATCATCATCGTAAACATCATCGTAAACATCATCATCATAAACATCATCATAATCATCATCATCGTAAACATCATCATCATAAACATCATCATAATCATCATCCTCGTAAACACTTATGCAATCAATGCAAAGTCATAGTTTAAGAATATGTTACCGTTTGATGCCCGTACGTGTCTTACGCACCTTCCTTGCTTGAACATTACATGAACAAACGCATTAGTATATTCAATAATAATTGAGACCATACCGAAGTATTCCACTGTCGGTTGTCTACCCAGTCTGTCATCAGACAATACATCATATCTTTCTTTTCCCTGATTTTCTTCCAAAATCAGGTTCCTTGGCACGTAGCATATAGAGTGTTAGACATCGCTATTAATGCCATCCTATCGTGTTCCACACGATTCCTGCAACCACAATGGTTAGCAATACCACTTTTCTTATCATATAAGCACATAAACAATTAGTCATGTCGTATAACATTAATGCCATCATGCATAAATATGTGCTATCAATAACTTCCTAGGCCCTCAACAGCCCCAATGAGCAACCACTGCTCTGATACCACTAATGTAAGGACCCCATATACTTAACCCTTGATTAGTGTATTAATCATTCTGTGTGGCACATGCTTTCAATAAAATCATTCGGGAAACTCAGATGATACTTTACCATTGAATGGCAATTACAAAACTTTCTTTAACATACGATGTTATAAGTTCATCATCCTAACAACAATGGACTCATAGAGTTCGCCCATTACACCACTTTTTACATTGTGGACTTTTATAAAAATTTGGGCAGAGTCTCCCCATAAATAGAGCTATCCCGAAATAAAAGCACAACACATAACATAATTCCCGGCCAGGGAAAACATAATACTCATCAGAATACAGCAATATTAAGTAAATTCCCAGCCAGGGAAGACACCACACATATGGCAACAAAGTGGGTTTCAACACCCACAATACACCAATGACTCTCATAACCTTTAGCAATTCTACCTCTAATTGCATGCAACATAGAATGAAATAGAGAAAGGCTCATGCCTTTATATACAACCCATATATAAGTATAATCGTGCTCACATGCGAGCATCATAAATATGTGTATAACCATCATGGGTATATATATATATAGGTACTCTATACGATACCGTGCTCCATCAAGCCCTGGTACCACGATCCTGGGAGTACATCCAATCAACAGCTCGAGCTCATCTCCAAAGCCATCGATGTACCTGTTCACCTGCCCCCAACAGAGACAGCCCCCAACGGGGTGAGCATACCAATTCCACAATTTCATAATCATAATGACATAATACATAATTTTCGAAAATATAAATATTGTGGAACATATGTGACACTCCCTGGATGGTATCATCCTCATCCTAGCGTACCCCTGTAATAACCCTGTTCTCAAAACAGATAAATCATCAAATCCTGAATATGCAGTTAATCATCATATTGGTTAATCCTAACCAGTTTCGAATTAACAACATTTTATAACATCTTTCTTTATCTAGCAATTATCATAATTCTAGATATCATATTGAGATTTCCTTAACTTCCGATACTAGTTAATCACTTCTCTGATTAACTACGTCTCTGTTCCTATTAATTACCAATAGGGAATAAAATACAGATATCCTAGATATCTAATCAATACCACATTTTCATTTCTTACTTCAAAGTAGCGTCATACTACTGGTGTTCGCTCCGTAGCGACCACACCCATCATTTGCTCGCTTCATAGCGGCACCAAGCATTTCATCATGTGAATCAAAATAACGTAACCAAGTCCCGGTGCCATCATAGTAAAACATTTCATGTATTTTAATTCATGCACCATACTTGTAAAACATCATTTAAGCTATGCTCGTACGCTAAACGTACCTTAAATCCTCGAAGTCCGAGCCAAACCTTGCTCGAGTTCCATGCCCCGAGGAATGATGTGCTAACACGATAAATAATTCACGATTATTTACGAACATGCAACCCATGCTCAAGCACACCCATAACCCTCAACATATCGTCAACAATCGACAATAAATCATTTAAAAGACCCGGGGCAGGGTACATGCAGGGAGGGAAAACGAATGCGACATATCGAAAAATCGCCCAAGAACACCTTCAATAATTCGAACCCTTATCATAACAATTCGAACTCAAATAATCACTATAATTCATCTAAAACATGAATTAATCAATCAACAACAACAATAATCGCCCCACATGCCAAAGCCCCAAATTTTCGAACCCTAACTCATCCAAGCAATGAAGAAATTCAAACCATTAAAGCAACAAATTTTCGAACTACAAAGTCTGAAATATACGACCCAAAAGCAGCACAAAAACGCCCCAAAAACATCCAAATAAAAGCCCCAAAAACGTACCAAAATCGAGCCCCAAAAATCGGACAGAATTCCAGATCCGAACCCTACGCTTTTCTGGCAAATCCGAACGCGATTCTCGACGAAACTTCGAATTGATGGTATGAATAGCTGCGCCTCGGAGAGACGAATCCAACGGCGGGTCGCACGCGCCGAACGGCGGCGGGCGCAGCGTTTGAAGCTGCGTGGGTCTGGGGAAAAGCGGGAGGCAGCGCGCGCGAGGAGAGAGGGAAGGGTGGGGGAAAATGGCTTCCAATAATTAAAATTTCGGTTCAATTGGTATTTATAGCAAAAATACCCCGAAATACTAATAGCCCCACAAATACATCATGATTCATTAAAAATCATCTGTTTTCAAAAATTCTCTCTCAATCTCAAAAACCCCCTACCGGTGCCAACACCAAGCACCCGAGATTCTGAGTCACACTAAAAACCCAACTCACAGGTTTTCACCGAAATGAGAATACGATCTCAACCTCGGGATCCAACGATCCCAACTACTCAAATAGACGAGCCCGGAAGGCCCAACACCTTGATTAAACTCCAATTGCCACGTAAAACAACTTTAGGGGTTATTAACACTCCGGGATTAACATCCCTAATCTCAGGTCATCACAGGTGTGGTGTATATTCGAAATGAATCAAGCCTCCCGCTTAAAAGCCCTCCAAAATCATGATAAGAAAGGAAAATAAAATCTTCAGGATTTTGCGTCTCGATCGATCGGAAGGTTTTCTCGATCGATCGGCGCACTGTTCATGCCAGCTTTTGAATCTCACTGTCTCGCTCGATCGATCGAGATTTTCCACCGATCGATCGAGAATTTGAAAAAATCAGCTCCGAAGTTACTGCCTCGCTCGATCGATCGAGATTTCCACCGATCGATCGAGACTTGAAAATCTTTGATGCTCAACTCTCTGCCTGGCTCGATCGATCGAGAGTAAATCTCGATCGATCGAGATTCCGAAAATTTCATTTCCTCAATTTTTGTTCTTTCACGCCTCGATTTCGCCCGTTATCTTCATATAAGCTCATTTCTTCCACTTACGATCCATTTTCCTGAAACAAACGAACAAACACCAAAAAGCATAATATCATCCAGGAAAAAGAACGGAAAGTAGGAAGAATTTACAGTTAAAAACACTCAAAATCTAAGCCTATCAACTCCCTCAAACTTAGACTTGACCGTCCTCGAGCAAGCAATAAGCTCAAAAAGAAAAGTTAAACTCGATACTAAGCATGAATCAGCTTTACAACATACGTAAAATCTCAGAAATCCTACTTACACATCAATAGAAGTCCTTCAACACTTAACAAGAAGCAATTTCTCCTAAGTTAAACAATACATCGCAACATCGGAACGTGCGTGTGTGCTATTGTCAAACATGAGTTACATACATATCTTTAAAATCAACATGTGCCATATCAACTCCTAGTCAAGATTACTTTGAATTACTCTACAAATTTACTATCCAGCACTTCTCCACTAATGTAATTATTCCCTAGACTTGGATCAACAGGACTTTAAAAGCTTTTAACGTTAGGCCTTTTGGTGTCGGCTTCAAAGAAAAGGTAGGATGAATTCAAAGAAGAGAGTATAACAGAATCAGTTCAAAATCTTCTCATATAATCATTGAGCTTCTCTTCACATTTTCTAGCCTTGGCCACTTTGGGTCTTATTTAACTTTTCTTTTCAAGGCTTTTTCTCTACATCTTTTCTTTTTCTTTGCTCATTCTTTTGTTCATTTCATTTTTATTTTTTTTTTTCACAATGAACTTCTCAACATATAACAATTTAATGCAATGAATGAGATTCATTATACTCTCCTAGGGATGGATGAAATTGTTCTTTTAGGCTCAAACCAAGGTGGGTATAATGAGTTTGCCAAGAATGCCGAATGGGGGTCTAATCATATGCAATGCATATTCCATTCTTTTTCAATAAGGCTCAAAAGGGGACACTAAGGAATAATATATAACAGGGTAGGCTTGAAAGGCTCAAACGGTCCAAAGATCGCCTAAATCATCTCCAAGTCTAGTTCCTAATTATAAATTTCGCCTCAAAGTGCTTTCAACTAAACTGTAAAGTTATCTAAGATACTCAAGACTCATCATAGTTAACACAAGTTTTCAATTTAATCAATACATACTTCACTCAATCATGACTCAATAAGTGCTCAAATTATTCCTCAGTTTTGACATGTAGTTAACAAAGGATATATACAAACAAGTTAAGCATTTCCATGACTCCTATCTAGATGAGGATTAATTTCATCATGTATTACCATTGCAATTCCAACTCATCAATTCTCAAGAATAACTCAATCACTAAAAAAAAAAATTTTGTTGGTAATGCTCAAGGACGAATTAGTCTCAACATCATGCAGTCATGCTAGGAAAAGAAACAAGACAAGTAGCAATATGTGCAAAAGCAAGATATATACAAAAAATCAAAAACCCCCCCAAACTTAGCATGTGAATTGCCCTCAATGAACAAGAAAAATAAATGCAAAGGCAAAGGCAAAGACACATACCATGACGACGATCGTCACTGATCGTCGTCCTCATCATGCTCCGGAGGGGGGACTGGGTAGTGGTGCTCCTCGACACACATGGATTCATACTGCAAAACAAAAGTAAACAAAATAACAAAATCAATAAAACTAAACTAAAGAAAAGAAAAAGAAACAAAGGGAATAAAAAAGAGTTCTTGATTTATAGTCCCAAGCTGGACTGTCACCTCCTCGCCTTCTCAATTTGATGGCTCCTTCGGATTCTTTACAGAATCACTCGGGAGCGTACCTTGCGTCCTCCCAGATATCAACGTGGCCAACTGCCATATCTGCACTTCCAAATTTTTAATAGATGCATCCTGATTCTGCATCCTCACCTCCGTTGATGAAATCAGCTTTGCCATCAATTCCTCCATACTCAGCTTTTGTGTGAACCCGGCCTGCGGTTGAGGGTTCAACACATTTTCTTGATTCGACCATCTCAAATTCGGGTGGTTCCTCCATGGTTGGTTATAATTCGAGTAGGAATTATTGGGTGGCCTGTTACCTACAAAATTAACAGCTTCAACAGATTGGTTAAATTGATTACCTGCCTGGCACTCGATGCTAGGATGACCGCCTCCACACAGCTCACAGAAGATCGCTTGAGCTTGCATTGCTGCTGCTCCCATGCTGTCAATCTTCCGGTTCATGGCTTCTAATTGAGCCGAAAGAGCAGTGATCTCGTCCACTTGATGGACTCCCATTGGTTTCTGCGGCGTGCTCCTCTCAGATTGCCACTGGTAGCTGTTGCACGCCATTTCCTCCAACAAGCTATATGCTTCTTCCGGCGTCTTTCTCATTATGGATCCCCCAGATGCTGCAGCAATCATGGAACGGTTAGCAGAAAATAAACCGTTATAGAACGTTTGTACCTGCAGCCATATGGGTAGACCATGGTGTGGGCATCTCCTCAACAACTCCTTAAAACGATCCCACGCTTCATACAAAGTCTCGGGGTCAAACTGACCAAAAGTCGTGATATCGTTCCGCATCTTTGCCGTCTTCGAAGGGGAAAGTACTTTGACAAAAACGCCTTTGTCATCCCCTCCCATGTTGTTATAGAACCTGCAGGTAGAGAATTCAACCATGCCTTAGCTTTGTCCCGTAATGAAAAGGGGAAAAGTCTTAACCTGATGGCGTCGTCAGAGACGCCATTGTGTTTGAATGTGTCACAAATCTCCAAAAAGTTGGAGATGTGATTGTTCGGATCATCAGTAGCTGCTCCCCCGAACATAACCGAGTGCTGAATCATTTGTATGATTGCCGGCTTGATCTCAAAATTGTTTGCTTGAATCGTCGGCCTCGTAATACTCGACAACGATCCATGAAATGCTGGTTGTGCAAAGTCCATCATCGATCTAGGGTGCTGTGCTTCGTTATTATCAGCCATTGCTCGAGCTTCTCGTAATCGCCTAAGTAAAGTTCTTTCTATCTCTGGATTGAAAGGCTCGAGAATGGGCTCCTCTCTTCTGAGCATGCACTAGAGAAACGGTTCCTGTACAAAATAGACAAAAGGAGACAACAAAATACACAAAGTTATTCACAAAAATCAACAAAAGAAAACAAAGAAAATAAAAACAAAAACGCAATAATAAAAGAATTGGCTAAATTACAATTAACTAATCTCGTATGATATTATACAGATTAGTCCCCGGCAACGGCGCCAAAAACTTGACCGCTTTATTTTTAAACAAAAGATATTTCAAAGAATGGTTTGAAGCGATTCTACCGCAAGTGCACGGTTGTCAAGTTTTAGTATAGTGAAAATTAAGTACAGGTTGTCGAATCCACAGGGACTAACGTATAAGTACCAAATAAGATTAATAAAATTATATTTAGCCTACGATAAAAGAAGTTTGATTAACTAGATCTAAATTAAACTAAAGAATAAAGATTAAACTAGAAATAATGAAAAGAAATGGTTCCGGAAATGCAAAGGTAAGTTACTCGAGAAAATTACCGAGCTCGTCGTTCAATTATGTTATCTCTAATGATTCAATGGAATTCTCAGTTTATCAACCAATTGATTTTATAGGTGAAAGGTTTTCACTATTATTCGGTACACTCTCTCGAGCTGTAACGAAACTAACAATAAATTAGAACAAGTCACTCTCGTGCACCTATTTACTAATTCAAAGTTGCATAAATTATCAAAACCTTATAACTCTAAATCTCTCGATTCCAAGTTCTCACATATGCGATATCATCTCTCGATCTCAATCGTGACATACATCATACATTAATGGAGCGTGTTACAACGTTATCTCTCGATCTCGGCTGTAACCCTCAAATTCAATCAAAGCTAGCTAGACTTTGATCTACACATGCAATTAATTTATGAACAATAACAATCAATGCACTCAAGTACCAATGAATCAATAATCAAACACAACGAAATTAAAACTCAATAATATAAACTAAATTTAATTCAAATCAAATACATAAGAGTTTTATTGTCTCTCGACCTCTAAAACATCAAATGAAATTGAAAATCAAATAAATTAAAGTTCAGAAATATGATAAACGATGGATGAATCCGTGCGTTGCACCGTGATTTCTTCTCTTGTTCCTTCCTTGCACTCCGGAATAGATTGGCTCGACCTTGGACGAAGAACGGAGATTGGATCTCCTTTTCCGGTGTTGGGCGGCGGCTTGGGCGGCTCTCCTTGACCTAAAAATCGTCTGGTGTGGTGTATATTCGAAATGAATCAAGCCTCCCGCTTAAAAGCCCTCCAAAATCACGATAAGAAAGGAAAATAAAATCTTCAGGATTTTGCGTCTCGATCGATCGGAAGGTTTTCTCGATCGATCGGCGCACTGTTCATGCCAGCTTTTGAATCTCACTGTCTCGCTCGATCGAGATTTTCCACCGATCGATCGAGAATTTGAAAAAATCAGCTCCGAAGTTACTGCCTCGCTCGATCGATCGAGATTTCCACCGATCGATCGAGACTTGAAAATCTTTGATGCTCAACTCTCTGCCTGGCTCGATCGATCGAGAGTAAATCTCGATCGATCGAGATTCCGAAAATTTCATTTCCTCAATTTTTGTTCTTTCACGCCTCGATTTCGCCCGTTATCTTCATATAAGCTCATTTCTTCCACTTACGATCCATTTTCCTGAAACAAACGAACAAACACCAAAAGCATAATATCATCCAGGAAAAAGAACGGAAAGTAGGAAGAATTTACAGTTAAAAACACTCAAAATCTAAGCCTATCAACCAATAAGTACACAAGCTAGAGGTGGTTTTCAATACTTCGTTACATTTACTGATGACCTCAGTAGATATGGGTATGTGTACCTAATGAAGCATAAGCATGAAACCTTTGAAAAGTTCAAAGATTTCAAGAATGAAGTACAAAACCAACTTGGCAAAAGTATCAAAATCCTTCGATCAGATCGAGGAGGTGGATACTTAAGCCAAGAGTTTCATGACTATCTAAATGAATGTGGGATAGTCCCACAACTCACTCCTCCGTATACTCCACAATGGAATGGTGTATCCGAGAGGAGAAATCGAACCTTGTTAGACATGGTTAGATCAATGATGAGTCATGCAGATCTTCCGATATCGTTTTGGGGACACGCTCTAGAAACAACGATTTTCTTACTGAACCGTGTTCCATCTAAATCAGTGGAAAAGACACCATATGAGATATGGACTGGGAAGCGTCCTAGTATGTCTTTTATGAAGATTTGGGGGTTGTGTGGCTTTCGTTAGACGTCACGCCACTAACAAACTTGGACCCAAATCTGATAAGTGTTTATTTGTGGGGTATCCTAAGGAAACGAAAGGATACTATTTCTATTATCCCACCGAGAACAAAGTAGTTGTTGCTCGGACTGGTGTATTTCTTGAAAGAGAATTTATTTCTAGAAAAATCAGTGGGAGAAAAATAGAACTTAGTGAAGTTCAACCACAAGAAACACTGAACATGAGATTGAGATGGAAACAGAGCAGGCACCGCAAGCTGTTGTGGAAGAAGCACCTGCTCAAGAGACACAAGCCCAGCGTAAGTCTGTAAGAGAACACCGGGAGCCACAGAGATATGGATTTCTTGTGACTCAACAAGGTGACTTATTACTTATTGATGAGGATGAGCCGTCATCTTATCAACAAGCTATAATGGGCAATGATTCTGAGAAATGGCAAGAGGCCACGAAATCTGAGATGGAATCCATGTATGCAAACCAAGTATGGACTTTGGTTGATCCACCTGAAGGGGTACGACCCATAGGGTGCAAATGGATTTTCAAGAAAAAGACCGATATGGATGGTAACGTACAAACCTATAAAGGTCGGCTGGTTGCAAAAGGATTCAAACAAATTCATGGTATTGACTATGATGAAACCTTTTCACCAGTGGCCATGGTTAAATCCATAAGGATCTTACTTGCAATATCTGTATTTCATGATTATGAAATCTGGCAGATGGATGTCAAAACAGCTTTCCTTAATGGAAATCTGCTCGAGGATGTGTACATGACACAGCCCGAGGGTTTTGTCGATCCAAAGGATGCTGGAAAGATATGCAAGCTACAACGATCCATTTATGGATTGAAGCAAGCTTCTCGGAGTTGGAATCTTCGATTTGATGATGCAATCAAAGAGTTTGGTTTTATCAAAAACGAAGATGAACCTTGTGTCTACAAGAAGGTCAGTGGGAGCGTAATCATTTTCCTAGTGTTGTATGTAGATGACATACTTCTCATTGGAAATGATATCCCTGCCTTGCAATCTGTAAAGATTTGGCTAGGGAATTGCTTTTCGATCAAAGACTTGGGAGAAGCCACCTATGTATTAGGAATCAAGATCTATAGAGATAGATCAAGAAGGCTTCTTGGTCTGAGTCAAAGTACATACATAGACAAAGTGCTTAAAAGGTTTAGCATGCAAGAATCAAAGAAAGGATTCGTGCCTATGACACATGGTATTTATCTCTCGAAGGAACAATGTCCTTCAACACCAGATGAGAGACAACGCATGAGTAAGATTCCATATGCGTCAGCTATTGGATCTATCATGTATGCCATGATATGTACTCATCCCGATGTATCATATGCTTTGAGCATGACGAGCAGATATCAAGTTGATCCAGGTGAAGGTCACTGGATTGCTGTCAAGAACATCCTGAAGTACTTGAGAAGGACTAAGGATACATTCTTGATTTATGGAGGTGATGAAGAGCTCAATGTAATGGGTTACACTGATGCAAGCTTCCAAACCGACAAAGATGATTTTCGATCACAATCTGGATATGTGTATTGCCTAAATGGAGGTGCTGTGAGCTGGAAGAGTTCAAAGCAAGAAACAGTAGCCGATTCTACAACGGAAGCTGAGTATATTGCTGCCTCGGATGCAGCAAAGGAAGCTGTTTGGATGAGGAAGTTCATTTCTGAACTTGGAGTGGTGCCTAGCATTAAAGATCCGATAGAACTCTATTGTGACAACAATGGAGCGATCGCATTGGCTAAGGAACCAAGATCTCACCAAAGATCCAAGCACATACTTAGGCGTTTCCATTTCATTCGAGAAATCGTTGAAAGGGGAGATGTTAAAATATGCAAAGTACCAACAGATGATAATGTATCTGACCCATTGACGAAGCCACTGTCACAACAGAAGCATGATCGTCATACTAGATCTCTAGGCATTAGGTATATGTCTGAGTGGTCTTAGTGCAAGTGGGAGATTTGTTGGGATATGCCCTCAGACAAGTCATTAGATGATTGTTTTGATATACAATGTTTATGATTTTATGAATGGCAATTCATTATTATATATTATTCTTTTAAACTGTGCAATGTGAATTAATATATATGTTAATGTCCTTAGAATAATATTGTATTATTCTTAAAGATGTCCCTAGTCAAGTATTATCATGAATATGGATAATGTTAATACGTAGAGACTAGTATGTGTTGATCGATGAATTGTTCATTGATATGAGATATCAAATCAACACATGGGTACATGTTAGAGAACGATGTACTGGACAGACCCACCATGAGAATGCAACATGGATAGTTATATGATCGTCATATGCAATTCTCATAGTGATAATAATGTATGTAATCCTTACGACTTGTGATCATCAGAGATCCCAACATAAGGAGTTATGTATCTTGATATCGTCAAACGTTACCCGTAATAGGGTAATCTATAAAGGCGACTATTGGATACACTACGAATTATGTAGAGGGATGTTGACTGATCGAGATAGGATTTGTCCCTCCTATATAACAGGAGATGTGTTTGGCCCTTGATCAAGTGAGAACTAAAATGCATGGCCATGCTCGAATGAGTCGATATGAGATATCGAGCTTATTCGTTTATTCTAGCTCGACTTGGGGATCAAGAAATAAAGATTGGATATACGAGTATGACTATTCCATGACTCGTGTTCAATCTAAATACAAAGGACAAAGGGATTAAGTTACATGGTTAATATTATCACAAGTTCTAAAGGTTATGTCGAGTCATTGACATTCTTGTAATTTGGGTAGCCTTGATGTGTTGCTAGACACCGCTCTTTGCTTGTAACGTAAAATGAGATTTTATGTCACTGCCAACATTACAAGATCCTATCGGGTCGCACTAAAGATTAAATCGAGAAGGTAAATTCATGGGATGAATTAAATAATTAAGAGGAGTCTTAATTAATAATCATAATGATTAAATTAAATCATGGGCTTAAGCCCATGAGGCTTTATGAAAGCCTTTAATTAAATCATATATAATGGGATTGCATGGTGATTAATGAGATTAACACAATTCAATCATTCAACCTAAAATATTAGAAGCTCTCGGCCGCACCAACTTGAACTCTCGGCTTCTATCATAGCCGTGTGGTTCTTGGTGGTATTGTGCCATCATTCGATTGTTAATCGAGTGTGCTTCGTGTATTGGTTTAAGAACTTGTCTAGCAACTTGTTCTTAAACTATCCCTTCACCCGATTTGATCGTGTGGATACCGTTGAGGCAAAACTTGTTAAGTTTTGCTAGTGACTCCGAGGAGGCGTTGGACGTGGTGCTGCTCCGTGGAATCTGCTCAAACACGCTACAAGGGTGAGACTTTTGTATTCATTTATCCGATATGATATCCTATGTATAGATCCATTGTTTTAGTAATCCATAAAAATTTTATTCCGCTGCGTTGTATGCTCCTTGGATTACTTACAGTTGTGTGATAAGTGTGATTTTTACACTTAATTTGATATAAGATTAGAAGTGTTTTTATAGTGATTCCTGAAAAATATTACGCGTTTTGGTATATATTTGTATATTTCAGGGATCCAGGTCCAAATGCATAAAAGTAGAGAAAATGAGCTTTAATTAATGAAAAAGGACCGAACCGAGCACAACCGGATATTATCGGACATGGATGAAATATTGTATTATAATATATGATATTAAGAGGATAAAGAGTGACGTGCAACAGGAATGAGATAATAGATACGAGAAAGGAGAGACAAGTTACGTGAGTGATCAAACAAGAAGAGAGTGAGCAAGAGGAAAAAGCGGACGAAACATAGAGACGTGCAGCATATAAAGAAGAGAAGAGCAGATTGATTGGAAAAACAATATAAACGTACAATCTTCACGCAGAATAAAAGGAGAAAAAGCGGCATATCAGATTTGAAGGAAGCAAAAGGATTTCAACGACATATAAAAAACAGAAACATACGTGAATATTTGGCGGAAGATATCAGATCAAGAGGAGTTCTGGGAGAAGAAACGTACGTGAGAAAAATTAAGTGAAGAAGCTGATAAAAAGAGAAGAGCAGCAACGTGCGAAGTGGGAGGAGATTGAGAAGAGCAGAAACATACAGAGAGAAGGAGGAAAAAAAGAGAGTTGAGGGAGAGCAACGTATGTGATCATATAAGTGAGCAAAGAGATCGAGAAAAAAGAGAAAATGTGAAACCCCGGAAATTTGCCTAATCAATTTCCTTTCCAAATCATGAGAGTCTTTCATTGACTTGCTAAAGTCATAACACTAGTCATTCAAGGTCATGCAATTGTATTACTCAATAATGTCAACATTCAAATCCATTCAATCTCAATTAATGACATTTAGTACCTTGCTCAAATTGTGTCATTAAAGGGCAAAAGTTTTGGTATTGATCAACTATTTTTCCTACAATAAACACCCAAAATCATTTATTCATTTTGTCTCATTTAATTGACTCAATCAAATGCCTTGCCTAAATCTTGGTATCCATTTAATTGCATGATCAAATCATGACAATACCATTCAATTATCTTATTCAATTATATGGCCAAAGTTTAGGGATCCAAATTGAAATCCTCCTACATTGAATCACCTAAACTTATTACTCAATTAACATTATTAACTTTTAATTACAATTATTATCATCAAAATGAGAGACTTGAGTTGGGGGATTGAAAAACAAGTGTCATGGGATTTAAACCCATAATTCTTTCATTAGCCTAAATTAACCACCCACCACTTTAATTCATTATAAATCATACCAAAGAGGAGAAGAAGAAGGCTATCCTATTCCATACCAAGAAATTCGAAAATCACACACACATCACACACACATTTTCGAAACCTTCAAGGAAGAGATGAGAAGATTCACACCATTTTCTCAACTCGGATCTCGTCTCAACGTGCTTCGAATCTTCAACGCAGTAAGTGGGCTCTTGTTATATATTCATTTCGTTTTTGAAAATCATAAGTATGTTTTGAAACCTCAATCGATTATGTGAATTATGTTGAAACTATGAAATTATGATGTTTTGATGAAAATTATATTTTTGAAGTACTTTAAATATTGAAATCCAATTCAAATCGGGTTTTGAATTATAATTAGACGAACGTTATATAAACTGTGAGTCCTTTGCAAAAGTATGCTCTTGGGATTCATCTCGAGATGACAGAAACTGAAGGATCTCATGTTCATATAATGTTTCTGTTTGGTAAATATTAGGATAAAAACGATGATGAATAATATATTGTGGTATATTTTGCTCTTTAAACATTTTCTAGGGGCTAAGAATGCAAATTTATTAAAGATTGGTTGGACCGCGTGGACCACATGGGGTTATTATTGTCATTTCAACCAAGAATGGACTTAGATCAACTAATGTTTTCTTCGCTGGACTAGGATAGATTATGTTTCATGAAAGTGTACCGACCCGTAATTTTCCCATTTCTATATAGTTTTAAATGTAATGGGTCTTACTTAACGAAAGCCCAATCATATATGAAATCAACCCAAATATGTAGACTCTTGCTCATGCTTTCATTCCAGCAGATTTGGAGACCGAGGGACTCGATCGGAGCAGAAGAAAATGCACGGAAGACCGCGAAAACCGCCAACTCCAGAGGAGCAAGACGCTTCAGCTCTCAAAGCCGATACACTTCGTCATCTCCAACCCCAGCTTCTTCACTTTCACCATAATAAAAAGTTTGTATTGTTTTGCTGTTTATTGTTTGTGATGATTCGTTGTTTTAGATTTATCTTTTTATATTTTCAATTTGCTTGAATTGAGTTTCAGATTTACGAAGGAAGGTTTGGAAATCAGTGCGAAGCTATTAGAAGTGAACCCCGAGCACTACACTGGTTGGAATTACAGGAAACTCGCGGTTCAGCATTTCATCGATGAGCAATCGGAGAACGCCACCGAATTTGAATTGATTCGATCGGTTTTAGATGAAGAATTGAGAGTCGTGAGTTCTGTGTTACACTTTTGAATTTATTTAGTTTTTTTGTATGAGACCGTGATATCGAGTTTTGATTGAAATTAGTTTGAATTTCGATTGTACTTTCAGTGAAGTTTTGTTTATGCATTTTTTGGTACTATAAGTCGATATGTTTGATGGATGAACTTTTTAGAGTGTTAATTACGATTTAGGTAGAGATTGCGCTGAGGACGAACTTTAAATCCTACGGCGCGTGGCATCACAGAAAATGGGTCCTAAGCAAGGGACATTCATCAGTGGATAGGGAATTGCGGCTTCTGGGCAAATTCCAGAAACTTGACGCCCGGAATTTTCACGCATGGAACTACAGAAGGTGAAGTCCTTAGTTGTCTGTACAGATTTATGACTTGTTGGATTATTGATGTTGGTCTTTGTGGGCGTATTCTTGTAGGTTTGTGATAGCATTAAAGAAGGTACCGAATGAAGAGGAGTTGCAGTATACCACAAATATGATAAACGATAATTTTAGCAACTACTCGGCATGGCATAACCGGAGGTGTGCAAGCTTGCCACTTTAATTCAAGGGGTCCACTATCCTTCAGTCTTTTAGTTTAGGAGCTAGTTTTTTTTATTTTGTTACTTTTTATAGGATCCCCAGAGCCGAGCTGGTGTGTTATTTGTTGAATGGTACCCTAAGATTTGCAGACCTCTTCATTGAATATTGCTTTTAACCATTGCTGAATTTTCCCTATTGGAGGATACCACCAACCAAGAAAAATGTGTATGCCGGATCCTAACCTTTTCTTGCCCCCAATTCAGCGATGTTTTAGCATTATTGCATCAGTAATCCGGTACTCTTAAACCTCAACTTTGTCTCTTCGTTCTTTCCCAAAATCGAAATAGAGGAATCATATGCAACCATCACTGAAAGCTTCTCCAGCATATCTTAGTATTAGTTTCCTGCAATTACAACATTTCTTGTAGGAGAGGTAGTTGAGGAGAAAGAAAATAAAATTTCGATTTATTATTACCTTTTATCCACTCTAGTGTACTTTCAGACATGTAAAAGGAAAGCAGCAGTAAAATGTTCTGATCAACCTAGAGAAAGTAGGTACATAAAGATTCTTTGAGACATTGTCAGGTACAACATGGATAATTTGATTAAAAAATGTTGACATTCAATCAAACTTATAATGTTCTAAAGATGATGTTAACTGCTATGTTATGCTGATGCTGTATAGAAGGTAAATTTATGTCACTTCAGAAGTTGTTCACGTAAAATAACTTCATTTAACCACGGATAAAAATTCATTTATTTATATTCATGATACATGATTTTATTGTGTGTTGCTTCATAACCCACCGTTTTTCAGCGTGCTTTTGTCTAATCTACTGGAAAGAGGAGGAAAGAGATATTCTGAGCAAGAGAATGTTTTGAGAGAGGAATACGAATTCGTACTTCAGGCTCTCTTTACAGACCCTGATGACCAAAGTGGATGGTTTTACCATCTGTGGCTTCTGGACCAAACAGCAATAATGGAGCCGTTGCTGCTTTCATCTTGGCCTCCTCATGGCTCTACACTATACATTTCGGCTAATCATTACTCGAGTGATCAGAGTTCATCTCCAATCTTGCATTTCTTTTCTAAAACTAGAGAGTTCCCTTTCATTCTATGTTTCAGTGAGCCGGTGGAGGGTGTAAGCTCATCTACTGTAAGTATCGAATGTGATTACCATGCTAGTAGTGAACTTACTTGGACACCACTTTCAGCCAATGGATCTGGTTTTGCCCAAGCCTGGTTGACTTATCTAAAATTTCCTGATGCAGTGCATACTCTAGAAGCTTGTCCTGTAAAGGTTGCTGTTGCACACTTTCAGGGTATCATTAGTATGAGTGGTACTTACTGTAGTCAGTCTTCTCAATTATTTTTTACAGTGCATATACCTTCCCGTGATCAAAATCACGCTGAAGAGCAAACAACTGACCGAATTTCATGGAAAGAAGAGAACTTTTATATGTATGCTACAGAATCTCACGGTGAAAACTTGCTTCACTCACTTTGTAAATTAGAAATGATTAGGCGTAAGGATTTTGAATGGAGTATGAAGGTCATAGCCAATGAAATAGATCGTTTCCGGGAATTGTTGTCATTAACAGAGTGGTAAGCTGTATCCAAGCATGAGTCACTCAATTACTTTAACAATTGTATAATTTCATCAAGTTTCATTTATTTCTTTTGTTTCCTTACAGTAAAATTGGGAAACTTACCCTTGCAAGACTGCTGATGGCAAATAATACAGTGATGTCTGTTAGTTCCCCAAATGATGGAACTAATGTTCATTACGAAGAAATTCTTTCACTTTATGATGACCTGATGAAGATTGACCCTACCCATATTTGTTACTATGAGGATGAACGTAGCTTAGTGTTGTTGAAACAGGTGAACCTCTCTTTTTCTTTGTATTGCTGCTATGAGAATCGTCATCAATATGGGACCCCAAACAAAAAAATAGACACGGGACAACCATCTGAAGTTGGATTAGACTCGGTTACTTTTTTCCCAGTTGGGGAAGTTTTTTTTATCAATGGAATTTTTTTGATGTTCTTTGATATCTTATTGTCTCATTCCAGATCCTTATATGATGCATTTTCCATTAATGTGTATCTTATCTATGACCTTAGCATGAAGTATTGACTTCTTGGAACTTCAGATAATCGAGTTATTATCCTGCAGATGAATTCGAATTTGGGGTCTTTATTAAAAAACAGCCAACGATACCAGGAGTCAACATCGTCTCTCAATTTTTATTCCTGTCTACGACTGAATGGTCTCTCACTGTCACGAATTGGGAGTATGGAGCAATTATTGTGGGTTCAAATGTTAGATCTCAGTCACAATAAACTCCGATCAATTGAAGGTAATTCCTATGTATCCATATAACATCTTTGGGGTAAATATTTTAGCTAGAGTTATCGTTTGTACAATTTTTAGCGAGATTTTATGTTTTTACAAGTTGATGGGGATGTCTGATTGGTTTGTGGACTTATGGCGCAACAGAAGTAACATTTATTGAAGTCAAAAAAACAAAAAAAAAACTACAACTTCTAAACAGTTTTTTTCCCGCACGCTATTTACTATTATACATTACTGCTTCTTTGCAATTCATCTGGTGGTGAAAAAATTTAATGTCTATTTAGATACTTGGAGTGATCAAAATGAGTGACGTATTCGGGTGGATCATCATCTAGTGTAAGGGAGCGACGGTGTTGCATTGTGATTCTGTGAATCACATTCCAAGAATACATGCAACTAACAGTTTAATTAAGGAAACATATTTAATTGTCATAGAATGGATGAAATTATTGTTACATGACTTTTTTCTTCACATTGATGAGTTTGTATATTATTATATATACAAACTGAAATATCATGTTCATATTTTACTCATTTTGAACTTCCGACTCCAATTCTTGGACAGGGTTGGAAGCTCTGCAGCTGCTTTCCTGCTTGAACCTCAGTTACAACAAAATTTGCAGTTTTACGGCTCTGGAAACCATGCGATTGCTAAAGTCATTGAAGGTATTAGATATTTCATACAACGAGATTGGTGCACATTCTATCGACACGAGAAGGTATCTGTTTTCTTCTCCTCTAACTCGTAGATTAGGAAGTGATTGGTCTGGTGACGTTGAATCTTTGGATCACTGGGATGCGTTCTTTATTTTCAAGGGCTTGAATTTGATACAATTAGAGATTATGGGAAATGCGTTGGTTGATGATCAGTTGAAGGCATTTTTAGTTAAGTTAATGCCTTCACTGAAGTGGCTTGATGGTGAGAGTTGCAGTTAGGTTAATATTTGGTCATTATTATACGTACTAATGTTCGTGTTTCCCACATTTCTTTAATAATTAATTAGAGCTGAATTCAAATATAGTATGTGTACATTACAGCTGTTTTGATTCGTAACGTGATGTTTGGTGTTCAATATATTATGTGTATCAATTTGGCACGTGTATATATTATGTTTTAAAATAAAATAAAATTTTATAAAACAAAGTTATATTAAAGTATAATTATGTTGGTATGTATTTTTTTAAATCTAAATTTGTGTTTTAGATTTTATTTTGTTATATTCTATAAATATGTATAATTTATTTGTATTTTATTAATTTTTTCATATGAAAAATAATATTATATATTAGATGAGATACATAGGTGTTTTTAAAAATTGGGAAAAAATAAATCAAATACTAAATGTTATTATTTATTTAGGGGTATTCTAGGAATGATAAAAACCCGTCAATATATTAATGTGGTTATTAATTATTATGTGATGTTATTTCCTAGTAAGATGGTAAAAGATTTATGCAAAAATAAAAATATTTTTATTTTTTGTTTTAATGGCTGGGGTACTGTGCATGCATTGTGCATTCGAGTAGTATTCGTCTTTCAAATAATATCATTTCGAGGCAACTTTTTAACCATATATAATTAATTTAATTATTACAAACTGTTTGGCTCACTAATTAGGGAAACTATCAAGCATAGGTTGTTTTTGTTGTAGTTTTTTAATGTGTAAAGTTTCTATCGAATCAAATTTCACGCTCCATTTGGACGCAAGGATTTGATAGATTTGAATTTCAAATTCTTAATACAGATTCATTCAAATTGTTTAGTTAATTTTGAAATTTATTGATTTCAAATATACCATCTATAATGTTAATTTATTTTTTTAACAATATTAATATATTTCAAATTCTTAATTATTGAAGTCATTTTAAATCCAAATATTCGAAATAAAATCCTTCAATCAATATGCATTCCCTGTTAATTAAAAAAATATGGATTATGATTATAAGTTTATAATGGCCACACTAGAAGACCGAAAGTGTTTTTATAACGTCCTCGTCTTTTTATCAGATAGTAACACACACAAACATATATATATATATATATATATATCAAGTTGATTAATAAATTTTTTGAATATGATGGATAGGTTTTTTTTTGTTGTTGTTGTTGGGGGGTTTGTTTGGAACCATAATACCTAGAGTTATATTAGGTCCAAATTAATATAATTTTTTTATTGACGATCAATTGCTAATAAGAATACGTGATGAAGGCATTGTAAAAAGATTCTAAGCAAAAGATTTTCAAAAACACAGAAAGAAATGTAGCCAATTCGATTTATAGGCAGGGCCGAATGGACAATATAATTTGTGTTGATTTAATCCGTAAATAATTAACAGGAGGATAAAATTCTTGGTGCAGCTTAATGTATCAGAAACTCTAAACTTGCGAACTTCCAACTCAAATGGGGTTTTCTTAAGTCACCATATTGAATTCTAACCCAAATATTCAGCTAAATTTGGAAACTACACATATGTCTCCTGACGTTTATATCAATCTCTTATCTACATTCTACCCTCGAATATGAGAATGACAACTGCAAGGTAAATATGAGATATGTATATATTTTTTGTACTTTTAAGTTGGTGTCTTATTTGATGAGATTCAAGCTCTTGTAAAACATTTTCTGTTTTCTCATGTGTATATTTCTAAGGTGTCTTATATTATTATATTCCATATCACAATTAATTCTATGTCATACATTCACCATATAATATTTATATATGGTATAGATTATTAAAATATTATATGAAAATTCTTACTTATGAGTTTTCTCGTTGGTAGTATCCATCTAAACTTTGCATCCACATGTAATGATTATCACTCCATTCAGACTGTAATGAACTTTAATTTCAGCACAATCTATAATCTGAGGATGGAGACGAACAGCTCAAAAGCTCTTCCAAATACTCAATCCCCAAATCCTCCAACACCAGCATATCCTTCTTCCTCTCTTTCCTCACGCGCTTACTCCTCAACGAATGCTTCTTCTTCAACGCAATCAACGGAGAGCACCCTTCCTCAAACCCCTGCTTAAGCTCCCCAAGCGAATCCATCACCTTCTCCGCCGGAAAGTTCAGCACCGCCGCACCGCCTCTTGTCGACAATGCGGCTTGATCGTACGCCAAGGCGGCATCCTCTGCGCTGTCGAAGGTTCCCAGCCAGACTCGCACTCCATTCCTGGTAGAGTCACGTATCTCTGCCGCGTACTTCCCCCACGGCCGCCGTCTGACGCCTCGGTAAGCCTTCTCCTTCAAGTTTCCTAGGTTTTTGTTTGAATTCACCACCTTTTCTGAGGAATTCGGCTTTGAATCGGACACGCCTTGTGCTAAAACTCTGTATAAAAGCATTTCTTCGGAGTCGTTGAAATTGAAAGGAAGGGAACAGGAAATACTCGGAGATTCCGATGAGTATTTTGTTAATGGGGATTGGGAATCCATTGTTGATTGACGTATCTTGTTTTCAAATAATGGGGACCTTATATACTACTCGACCCCTGTATATTGTAAGCTTTTACCAACATAAATTACGGGGGAATAATCCAGAGTATTTTTTTTATGAAATATAATTTTCCACAAAAAATTAATTTTTTAATAAATATAGATGAACACTTGAAATTTATAATTCATTTCAGGTTATATCTTTTTTTATTAATCAGGGGATGGTTAGAAATCGAACCCAGGACCTTTTATATTAAAAAATAAATGACAATCATTGGGCCAAAATTAACTAAAAGTAGGAGTTATATAAATAATTGATCAATATTTTAATTCTTAAATGATTATTAATTTATCAAATATTAATTTATGAAAATTTTAATGTATGTTATATTATTATTTGTTTTATTTCTAAAGATTTTACTAACATCTTATATTATTACATTATTAAGAATAGCCATGTAATAGTAATATTTGCGTTAGTCTTTTATTATGTTTTCTTTTTTAGTCAGAAAATATTCACTGGGTCTAGTTGATATTGTACCTTAGGACAACATTTTATACATGAAATATTCTTCATGTATGGTACGATATACCTCCAGGATACCAACTCTGGAGGGCAGCAACAACTTAACCCACAAGATGACTACCATCTTCGCCACGTCATTAAACAGGTTTAATATATCTTTTTCTCAAAAAATAAAATGTCTCCAATTTTGAAACAAAAATAATAATTAATACATTCTGAAAAACAATTCTATACAATATTAAAATCTAAGTCTAAAAAATTAGTCATGAACACGTGATTTGAACGAGAAGTTGTTCCTTAATTAGTACGTATTAGAATCTAAACTACATTGTAAAACATAAATTAATATAGTTGGATAAGTTTTTTAAGGATAAACTCTAAGCAGTCATTTTAATACTAAACCTAAACTAATAATTCAAGTATAATATTCAAATGGGTCAGACCCACAAAATCAAATGGAACTTTTCTTGTATCTGCCAGTAATCCTCGCACATTGACATATTACGCATTCCCAAACATAAAAATCTATCAAAGATGGTAAAAAGATCATATTTCATTTTTCTCGGACTCTATGGCGATCGATCTCTTCTTTTGTAGCGATCGATCGCTCCTTTATTTTTTTCAGGAGATTTCTTTGGGCGATCGATCGCCTCTTTTATAGAGATCGATCGCTTGGCTCCAGTGGACTTTGGCGATAGATCGCCTCTTTTGTAGTGATCGATCGATTGCTGTGATTTTTTTTGCTCAACTTTCTGTTCATATGCGATCGATCCCATCTTCGATGCGATCGATCTCTTCTCCAAATTACATTTTGAGCCCTTTTTTTTATCTATCTTGAGTCATTATCATCTCCAAAGCATTTCTTGATCTTTATTCGCCCTTTTTAGCTCGATTTCTTCGATTTCACCTACATCTACACAAACATACGATTATGTAGCATATGTATTAAATTATCTATCAAAACATACCAAATCGTAGATAATTAAGCGCAATAGATGTGTGTATTTCTAGTCACATCAAATTCCCTCATACTTAATCTTTACTCGACCTCGAGTAAATCAGACAAAACTAAAATCTTTTTGTTTGGCTCATTTTTGAAAGTTCGCTCACAATAGTAATGCTTTATGAAATATTTTCGTTCACCATATATAAAATCAGATAATACATTTTTTTAAGACAAAAATAATATTTAAAATGAATGCACGGGATGTTGCCCTATTGCAGAGTCACAAACACAATAAACTCGTTAAAATAAGAAGAAGAACCGGTGACGACCTGCTATTGAGAAGTCACATGCCCTAGTACAAATTTATAATTCAACCTCAAACACACGTTTGATTCTCTAAATCAACATGTCATTGAATATGATGTCAAGTTCGGAATTAATACCGTCAAACAATTCCACAGTATGATTTTAATACATTTCATTGATTTATAAGTGAGAACCAATGTTTATGGTTCGATATAACACGACTATGGAATATATTATTATCTCATGAAGTCTTAAATTTCTTATTGTGATGTACATTATGGATTTTTTATATATGCTATAAAAAGGGCAAATGTAAAAAAAAAATATTAACAAAAATTAACAAAATAATCTCAAACTGAAGGGTTTATCTTTCTATCGTAATTTGTGATCGTGAATGGAGAATTCAACTACTGAGAATTTGTAAATTTGGATTGTAAATTCTTTACTTTTGAGAATTTGTAAACTCGGATTACAAATTTTTTACACTTATGTTATAATGATATGTTTTAATAAGTATAATTTACTTTATTTTTCCCATATTTAATGAGACAAATATAAGAATGGAATGAAAAAGAAGATATGTGTCGGGTAATTAAAATTTAAACAAATCTCTTTATTTACTTCAGGAATTTCCTCGAAATTCTCTACTCTCGAATTCTTTATTTTGACTTCCAGTCTTCAGTTTCGTTTTTAATTCTCTTGAGGTTTCTTTTTTTGACGATATTCAATCAAAGAAGGTGGGATTCCGCTTTCCAAAGAAGCTGATAGAATTTGGGCAATTACCATTTATCCGTGTGAAAAGCACAAAACGTATAATTCTCTATATAAAATTAATCATATTTTAAACACCCTTGTTTTTAAAATTCAGGTATAAAACCCCCTTGCAAACGGGGTAAATGTGGCTATCTAGGAAAATATGGAGTTCCAACTCAAAAGCAATTGAGAATGAATGAACTAACACATGTAAATTATTAAGAGTTAACATAGCTTGTAAATTCCACAACTCTCAACACGCACCTCACGTATGATATTATATAGGTCAAACACCTGGATTGATAACACGGGTGAATATGAACATGCGGTAGAATAGCCGATCACATGAAAAGTGTGCTCTGATACCATGTTAAGAATACACAAGATTCTAACTTAGAACCAATTGGTAATGAGTAGAATAACACGTGCATCTTACTAACATAGCTTGTAAATTCTCAATGTTAGACAACTCTCAACATGACTGATTTTTAAAACACTCAGGATTTAAATAAACATTTAATTTAATATATGAGGTTTTATATTTTTTGATATTTCACATGAGTGATAAATACACTTTGCCCAATAGAATTTCAAATACATTTAATTATTGATTAGTAAGTTGTGATACTTTATTTGGTATACCATTTAATTATGTGGATTTATTGCAGGGACAATTGTATTTTTTTGGAACTAGTCTATCAAAATAAACATTTAATATAATAAAAAAAAAATAATGATTTTCTCATGGTAAAGTCAAGGTTCTATTTTACAAGTCCCTTGATAATTATATTATTTAAATGATAATGACATTAGAACCATCTAATTATAACTCTAGAATTGATGGCGGAAAAAATTACAGCCTTCATTTTTCAAATGCAAATTATTAATTCTCTATTTTTAAGTTTATTAAAAGCCGTAGATTGTAGCATATCTCAATTCATTGCGGTTAAAAACTTAGTAGTTATTGTATTAAAAGCCGTAGATTTCGATTCCCTTGATATTTTACATAAGTTGCATAAATTTTCAAAACTATAACATAATTGGTGTCTTTAAACTGAAATTTCGAGATAGATCAGTAATCTCGTCCATATAACTTGAGCTCGACTTCATTTGGTTATAATTACCTCGATTCAATTTCATATGTATATATTATTATTTCATTGTAATAATACTAATAGAGAAAATAGAACTTAAATTAGAGGTAAACCTAGGCTAAATCAAAAAGTAGCTCATATAGAATAAAATGATGGATTTATCAATTTATGGTAGGTCATTTATACTAATTACTTTGAGTGAACACATCACACAAGAACCATAGCCCAAATACCCAATAGTCAGAGGCCCACAAAATCGTACCATTAAGTTATACTAAATACACTTCCGATGTAAACTCAAGATTAGGGGTGGGCGTCATATCGAGTTTCCGAAATTTTGGGATAGTATTGTTTACAATCTGACACTATTCAAAAAATTTTGGGTTGTATCAGGTATCCGAAATTTAATATATATTTTTAAAAAATATTAAATATATATTTTTCATAATATAAATACAAACTATTTAATATATATTTAAAATTCGGCCGGTAATAGTTTCAAAAGCTGCACTAACCCGAAAAAATTATCGAACCATAATTCGTTTTTGATAATACCAGACCCGATTGGCAGAGGCGAATCTAGCGTTTTGGTTGGTGGGTTGAAAATTGTAAGATTTTTATTGAGGGACAAAAGTGTAGGACTTTTAAATATATGAGACAAAAGTGTAACATATATTTATATATTTTCTAAAAACGTATACATATAAAAAAAATCAGGAGGGTTAGCTACCCGAAATGAAAGGTTGCATATGCCACTAGTCGATCGAGTCGGGTTGGGTATCTGATACCCGATTTAAAATAGTAAAAACCCGATCGAGTCGAGTAGGGTACTCGATACTCGATTTAAAATGCCCACCCCTACCCTGTGTAGATTTATAAGCCTTTTCGATCTTTTTTCGCGATCCCCTTCATTCTCCAGAACGGCTTACACTATATATACATTTGAAAGAATTTAATTTCATATATAATATACATTATCGGAAGTGTAAATCCCATGTATTTACTCATAGTACTACTAAATATTTGTATGAAGCTATTAATATGTGCTATACAGAAGTCTTTCTTCCATCAATTAACTCCAATTATTAGGATGTCTAACTTCATTAGATTTATTTATTTATTATTATTATTATTATTATTATTATTATTATTATTATTATCAGGGATTCATGTGTCACGCATTTACAAATCATAATGTAAAATAATATATGATGACGGGCTGCCAATTATAATTAACTTCAATATATCATATTTGAAGTAGTGAATGAATATTCAATAGCTGATATAATAATTAAATGAAATAAAGAAGTCATTTAATCGGGGACAATGGTGAACGCAGGATTTTTAAGGAAGGTGGGCAAAAAATAAATTTAAAGGGCAAACTATAATTTTTTAAATTTTTTTAAGGTAAAATTGTAATTTTTTAAAAAATAATCAAGGTAAATTTTTTTTTTTTTTGCCCTTGCTCAGAATTAAGGAGGCGTTCTATCAGACTTAACTAATGAGGGTGAGAGTAATTAGGTATTAATTAAGTGGGATTAAAGTTCTAATGGGCTTAACAATAGTTGGGCCACAAAACCCAACAGATTTGGTAGGCAACTTGAATTCCATAAATAGTCCCACTAAATATTTCCTTAACTCCCTTAAGATCAAATCATAATCACCCTCCAAAACTTCACTATCAAGTATTCATATCCAAGTTCTTTCTTCCCCATGGCCACATTTCAAAATTTTACTTACAATCCTCAAAGACCATTATCCCATCAATCTCCTTCAAATAATCCAGACAAAGGATTTGCAATCTTTGCTATTGCAGTAGTAGCCATTTCTGCCATAGCTTTCTTGTTACTCACCTACTACATTTTTGCCACCAAATGCTACCTTAGATGTCAACGGCTCGGCCCTTCCGGCCACCTCTCCGGCAATCGAGTAGCGGGACACGAAGATCAAGTCCTGGCCTACCCCCGCTACTCGAGAGGGATCGATGAGTTTCTGATTCAAGAAACTCCCGCTTGTATTTACATCAAGAATGACCAAGAAAGAAGCAGCTTCTTGAAATGTGTGGTGTGTTTGAATGAATTTCAAGAATACGAAATGCTAATAATTCTTCCAAAATGCAACCATGCATTTCATTCAGAGTGCATCGACGTTTGGTTGCAGAGTAATTCCAACTGCCCTTTATGCAGATCAACTATTTCTTGCAGGAATCAATATCGGTTAGATAAAATTTTGGCACCAAACTCTTTGAGCCAAGAAGATTTTGTTGTGGTCGAAGTAAGCGGAGAAGATGGAGCTGATAGGGATCAAGAAATAAGTGATTCAAACAGAATCTTGGTGCAGCCTAGAAGCCATTCTTCGAGAGAGTTTCAACAGAAGATAGGGAAATTCAAGAAACCAAGAAAATATCATGATGTTTTTGTAATGGGAGATGAAGTCATAGATATAAGAGAGAGAGAGGTAGAGTTTTCAGTTCAGCCCATCAAACGATCTTTGTCCATGGATTCTGCAGTCGACGCACGTGTTTACTTATCGATTCGAGAGATAACATTGCATAATGGGCACCTCAGTGAAGTTAGAAGCAATGAAGAAAGTAGTATTATTAGCAGTAGGAGATCGGTCTTTTCATTTGGACATGGAAGAGGATCAAGAAATGCATTTCTTCCTGTCGAGTATTAGCCAACTTATTATTATATCATAATAATATCAAGACTGCGTACGTTAGATCGAAAGTTATCGAAAGTTGTAGAATTCCTTGCATAACGGGAGTTATGCAAGAACATATTAGAGTTTAAAGTAATTTCACTTGTATCGTAGGCACAAGTGTACCAAATCTCTTGCTATCTTCGAGTATACTTTTTAACAATAATGATGGAGAGGCAGTTAAAGTCAAGTGTCTGCCAGTTGTATTGAATCTGTATTTCTTGTTTGACTACATCCTGATCCAATAAATATTAAATTTTCAAACACACGCCTTCAGTAGAAATACACTCATCGTTTTTAATGCATACATGTGTATTTTGAGTAAAAGCGTGTCTAACAATTCAAAACACAAAACCACAAATTCTGGCATGTTAAACTGCGAGAAAACGTGTTTCAGCACAAGATAAAGTCAATGTGAACAGTACTCTGGTAAATACTAAATAGTATTATTAGAAATTTAGAATAGTTTTGTAGCATTGCCTTAAGATTAATTCAGCAGTGGCATTCTAGTAATATTAATATTAGTGCTCGTAAACAACTAAGATATCTGAATATTTTGAAATGTTAAGCACACAAGGGCAGTTAAGAGTCGACGGTGGTGGTGATCTTGTAAGCGTCATTTACAACCCTCGATTAGCTAGAGCTAGATCTCCAGCAAACCCCAAAATGAGATCTGACCAAAATATCGGAATCCCATTTGCCAAAAATGATACGAGCAAAGATTAGCCAAAAACAATGCTAATTTACACTAGTACACACCACTAAGGTTTTACTGTATGATCAAACGCTCGACGATTTACCAAAAGTCATAGTTGATTGTAATTGTAATGATATATCTCAAATCTTTTAAACCGTACAGCAGCACAAACACCATAATTCGATCTTTTTTCAATTATTGCACTGAGACAACACATTCATGCCTCATCTCTTGTGATGAAACCGCGCCTTCAC
Organism: Haberlea rhodopensis; assembly: GCA_907163345.1. Lineage (NCBI taxonomy): Eukaryota > Viridiplantae > Streptophyta > Magnoliopsida > Lamiales > Gesneriaceae > Haberlea > Haberlea rhodopensis. Next base: position 3,793,914 of record CAJQUN010000008.1, on the reverse strand, counting down.
CAAGAACCGCAACTACCTGCATCATAACATTCAAGTCACCGAACCTAGTTCAAACACATGTATGCGTGATATGTTGGGTTTCCGTCCCCCGGCGTCGGATCCAAATGCAGTGAAAAATAAACATAAATAGATCAAGACCCGAGGAGGGACGATCGCGCCTGATTCATATATTAGAACATGCCAATATTAAATATAATACACGAAAAAGGGATTACCGTTCATCGACGTGAATCTGATGGCGGTGACCCTCGAGTCCAATCAATATGATCAGATCTCCAAGCCCGCACCAGTGCTAGTGTGATGTCGGCTTAAGAGAGTGTATTGTATGGAATTGTGTTTTTAACTCTAGAGATAATCATTTATTTATAGGAGAGTTTGAGTCGCATTGGGCTAAGATTCTTAGGGCCTAACGGGCCAACCATTGGCCCATTGGCTTGTATATCATCTTATGATAACATGACATTCACTAGAGCTAGGACTATCGCAGACGAATAAATGGTGCACGAGTTAGTAGAATTCCTAAACTAAAACAAAAGAACAGGTTGCCGTTTTCAATACATGTTTCTGCAAATATATATAAATATGAATTTTATTCATGCCAGGCTTGAGAAACTTCACAGTCTAACCTACTAACTCACCCATGTACTTGGTGACAATGATAAATCCTAGTTCCAGTTTTTACACACAAAAAATGAAAGTTTTAACAATAACATGTTTTGGTATGTCCAAAGCAACTATTTGTTGAATCAGTCCAAAGAAAGGTTCTTTCTAATAAACTCATAACCTCGGTCTGGCTCGATTCCATAACATCGCCATAGGAAACTATGTACTCTACTACTCAATTTCAACTACCACCATTGGGTTCTTGAAATTATATCGTATAATTAAAGTTAGAATTTCTCATTTTCTTTAAAAATAAAAAACTATCACCATTCAGATGATTGAACAAAAAAACTAAATTTCTGAAAGTCAACACTAACAAAAAAAATTTCAATTTAAATTTGCATGGGGCTGCTCCACCCATGACTATACCATTGGTGTGGTTGAAACTATGAAATTCAATTTCTTGTTTCATCACTACTTTGGGTGTTGTTGATAAATTAATTAATTAATGATATGTAAAGAAGGAAAATGAAATTTTGTGAAATGAAAAGGACCAACATGAATTAATGCGACTGATGGTTGACGTTTGCCCACTGTCTTCCTTTATACCATACCATACTAAAACCCGGTTTGTTTGATGATGCCTTTAAGGGTAGTGCCTTTAGGGGCATCATCACCGTTCATTTGGAATCTTTTTTTTAAAAAAAAAAGATTCCACATGGATGGTGGATGATGGCCCTGAGGGCGGTGCCCTTCAGGGCGACAACAATAAAACCCTAAAACCCCTCTACCCTTTCACAAAAACAGCCCTTTGCCAGCTTCTTATCTTCCCCAAAAAAATACCTCTTTTGTCTAACATTTTTAACCTGTACATGGTGGGCTCCTGGGTACTCAATGTTCCATTTTCTTGTCTTTGTAATGATAACAACAATGGTCATATAATCACAAAAATTTTAGAACTAAATAAAATATAGTTCACGAAAATTATTTTTTAATAAAAATAATACAAAATTCACTTTTTCATTAAAAAACAAACGGAACAGACATATTTCTCGTGCATATGTAGACATGTGTCGTCATGATGACCTTTGCTCTTAAATGAACATGTGCAATATATGTCTATTCCTTTTTTTTAAATGAAAAAGTTGTCTTGAGAACATTTTGTTTAAAAAAATTCACGTGGGACTATATTTGTTAAATAATTTTCCTATGATAATTTTTGATAAAAAAAACTAATTTATGTATGACTATATTTGTTTAGTTCTAAAAGTTTGAGACTATTTTTGCAAATGACACTATTCAGTGAGACCAATTTGTAATTTTATGGATTGCTTAAATAAGGAATTTAGAATAAGGTTCACTTTATAATGTTTAAGATGCAATTGCCTCAGAAAATTATTGGATGTCATATGTGAACTTCTCCATTTAAATTGTTAATAATGTACGATTATTGAACTATAGGGTGCATTTATTTTATAAATCAACAATTCCGATAAGTGCTCAACTTATATATTAGTCAAAAGACCTTATAAAATATTTTGGAAGACTTACAAGAGCTTGCAAGTGTTTGTTAATATTTTTTTTAAAAAAGAACTAATATATATTCTCTCTTCTCGAAATTATTTGTTTCTCTTCTATCTCAGTTTTCCTTCTCAGATAATTTATTTTATTCAAATATAATAAGACTTGATTTTAAAATAAAATATAAGAATATATAAGTTACTTTAAACATTTTATAAGCAAAGTTATAGGATATTAATATAAACGTAGTTACACAGGCTCCAAGCATGTATGTTGTATTTGTAAAATAATTAGGGAAAATTGACAAAATAATCCTCTAAGTTGACCTATTTTGGGTTTGGTAATCTAAATAGTCAAAATTAGGTTTTAGTCATCTCACATGAGTGTTAACGTGGCACCGAAACATCAGTATTTTGCGGTGCCACACCACATTAGCATTTTGCGGTGCCACATTAGCATTTTTCGATATTATATCAGCATTTCAGGAGCTATGTTAGCACTCCGTGAATTAAAAGTCAAAAAAATACAACTTACATGTTCAAGAGCTAAATTCATCTATTTAAATAATCAAATCCAAAATAGACAAATTTAGAGACGGATTTTACTATTCTTAAGGGTATTAACCTTACGAGTGCATCTCACTAAACATTCTGAATATGCCATTTGGAATATTTCAAATGTACGGTGAGATGGATTCTTAAAAGCAATATCTTTAAGGGTAACATCAAATTCAGAACTAAATACAATTCAAGTATTGGCAAAGCCAAAGGTACTTACACTACCAGTTTAACCTTCGAAAAATACATAAACTAACATATCAATCATATTTAATTAGTCCACATATAAAACATATACCTGATATATACAATTATTTTCCATCCTTTAGTATCTCTGAAAAAGAATGAATTTGAAGTGATAGATTTTTCCTTAAATGTGCCTTCATGATAACAAATGAACTGTGGTACTCTCGCTATGTCCTCTTTCTTTCTCTCCCCCCATTAAATTCGTCTTTCTCTTTGTTTCAAATGATATTTCTGTAATGTCATGTTACTAAATGTGCGTATGGGCAGGGGCGTAGCCAGAAATTTTACATAGGGAGCTGGAGGTGAAAGCGTAGTGAGGGATTTTTTTGGAGATCCATTGCCCGTTGCCCATCCGATCTATTTATTTCCTACTTGGAAAAATAAAAAATGCATTCACCAAATTTCTTATTAATTGACCTAAAAAAATTGTTGATAAAATCGGCATGTCAAAATATAAATATTTCAATCTTCCAGTGAGTTATCTAGCAAATAATTTTATAATTTTTAAAATCAAATATTTTTTGGCCGATTTTACCTTGATGTTGAAGAAATCTTACTTGACTGACTGGTTATTGGATGGATGATAGCGAGCCGATGAAGATGAGTGAAGGATCGATGGTGAAACCATGAAGGATGATGGATGAATTTTGAATCTATCATTCTAGGGTTTTGAAAGCCACTCAAAAATTAAAAATATTTAGGCCGATCGATAAATTTAACCTCAATTTATATAGACTACATAAAACTAAAAAAAAAAAAAAGAGCCCCCCAGCCCCTTAATAACATACGCCCCTGCATACGGGTCATGTTTAATTTCTTCGAATAAGTTGATAATACCAACATGAGATAGCAGTGAACTCGATTATTTTAAATCTCCCTTCCTTTTCTTGAAAAAAATTAATCTTAACTGTCATTGATTTAATATGTGCCAGCCATAGCTGCTGAATTAATCAGCTGTAGGAAGCGTATAGGACAGTTTTAATTATGGCATGCTTCCATCATATGTTGCAGAGATTATTATTAATTGCTTCTCATTGGAAAAATGTAGCCATGAAACTCATTACAATAGACATTTGATTTGAGAGGAATAGAATCCACTGGTTAATCGTACTCTCGCAAGTTTTGTGTAAGGTAGACTTTGGTTCACCCTTACTGTTGTTGTCTAAATTTTTCTATCAATGTATATCTTAGGAATGTAGTAACAAGAATAATAATGGCTTCCAAGTTTATGTCGAGACTAAATATGTAATCTTCGTCCTTAAGATAATATTGCCTCGCCTTGGTGCTAACGGTTTGCTTTGACAATTTCTCTCCCAAGATACAACGACTATGAGCACTCCAAATCACAAGTCATCAAACCACAAAAGTTTGAAAACACTCAAACTTGAACAAAGAATGGGTTGAACAAAATGCACAAGACTTTTCTCTTGAATGTCAAGTGTATTTTCGAAAATCTGATCATTAAAACATACAAGGGTTGTTCTATATATACTAGACCAAATAATGTCACATAAGGAGACCAATTGGAGCAACGATTTATGAAAAAACACATTTTTACGTGAAGGGACGCACCCAACCAGAAATACAGATCAGGGCGCGATCGATCGTGCCCTTTACCTTTAGCCTACTGCCAAGCGCGATCGATCGCGCCAGGAGTGGCGATCGATCGTGTCTGGCAGATTTTTTGTACCTCTTTTTTTTTTTCAAATGCACGATCGATCGGCCAACATATGGCAATCGATCGCGACCTCCAATTTACTTCATTTGGTCCTTGATGTTTAATTTCTAATTCATTAAGCATTTTTCCAACAATCCCCCACATGAATTAAATTACTGCATAATGCAATTGAGTGCTTTCAACGAATTATTATGGCATCTGGAGAGATAGCTTGTGGCTTTGAATCTTCCGTAGTAGTATTCAATCGGATTTACTTGACTTAATAGTGAACTTATAGTCTTGAACTATTTAGTCGTTGATGTAAACCAAGACAATTGAACACACACCATAACAACTCTAACCTTCGTATTGGTTTCTTATGGTTGTGTCCTTTTTGGTCATGGACCACACTTTGTTTCATAAGTGCTTTCCATTCTTTGAAACGATCACACTTCGCACTTTACGTAGGTGATCTCCTAGAAGAGTATCCCGCTATACTCTGACATATTCTAATATGTCTTATGAATCATTAAAGACATTTTGTCTATCCTCGTACCTTTTTTGCATGCTACACCCATTCTCATAGGAATTGGTCGGAGATTAATTTTCCAAGGTGTTTATACAATCTCGTAGTTTGGTTGTCCCTTTTGAAACTAGATCTTGGGATCTCCAGTCACATATGTTGGATATCCACTACAAGATTTTGATTATAGGATTTTAATCGCATTTCCCTCAATAAACTATATACTTGATCTCTATACAAGCCTTTCGTAAGCGGATCCGTGATATTCTCTTTTGACTTCACATTGTCAATGGATATAACGCCATTAGAGATCAACTGTTTAATGGTCTACGACTTATATGGCTAGACTTACCATTATACATGCTACTTTGTGCCCTTCCTATAGCCGTTTGGTTATTACAATTTATTTTAATTGCATACACAGGTTTTTCCCAACAAAGAATTTCTTCCAAGAAACTTCTACGTCATTCGGCTTCTTCTCCCGCTTTATCCAAAGCTATGAATTCAGATTTCATAGTGAATCTAGCAATTCAAGTTTGCTTGGTAGATTTCAACGATACTATGCCCCTCCAATTGTAAACACATAACCACTTGTCGACTTGGAGTACGTATCCAATTTGCATCACTATATCCTTCCAATACAGAAGGATATCTTGTATAATGCAATCCATAATTCATCGTGTATCTTAAATATTTAAGTACCCTCGCCAATGCCTTCCAATGGTCATTGTTTTGATTGCTCGTGAATCTACTTAGTTTGCCAACCACATATGCAATATCAGGACGTGTACAGTTCGTAAGATATACGAGCCTGCCAATTATTTTTTAGTATTCTAATTGCATGACAGGGTCTCCTTTGTTTTTAACCAAATGTAGACTCAGGTCATATGGTGTCTTTACAGACGATGTGTCATTCGTGAGAAATTTCTCAAGTATTTTCTCAACATAATGAGACTGCGACAACACTCATCCTTCGGATATCTTAGAGATCTTAATTCCAAGTATCACATCAGCTTCACTCATATCTTTCATTTCAAAATGTTTTATTAACATTTTCTTTGTAGCGTTGATGATTTCTTAGTTGCTTCCTATTATGAGCATATCATCAACGTACATATGTTTTAGGCATGTTTTTCATATATACACATTTGTCACACTCGTTAATTTTGAAACTATTTGACAACATTGTTTTGTCAAATTTTTCATGCCATTGTTTCGTCGCTTGCTTAAGCTCATACAATGACTTAACGAGTATGCACATATTTTTCTCTTGTCCGGGAACCACAAACCTCCCGGGTTGTTTCATATAGATTTTTTCCTCGGGTTCCCATTTGAGGAATGTCGTTTTTACATCCATTTGATGTATCTCTAAATTGTTTAGAGCAGCGATAGCGACGATCACTCTAATTGATGTAATTCTCGTGACTGGTGAATATATATCAAAGTAATCAAGGCATTCATTTTGTCTATATCCTTTTGCCACGAGTCTTGCCTTGTACTTATCAATTGAACCATCGGAGTTATATTTCCTTTTAAGAATCAATTTGCATTCTAATGGTTTACTTCTAGTTGGAAGGTCTACCAATTCCCACGTGTGGTTTTGCATTATGAATTATATCTCGCCATTAATAGTCTCTTTCCACATAGGAGCATCAGGGCTAGATAATGTGTCGCTAACCGATCTTGGTTCATTGTCTAACATATGTCATGTAGTCAGGAACATAAGTCTTAGCCACTTTGATTTTCTTGCTACGTCGTGGCTCTACTTCCTCAATGAATCATTGTTAGCGTCTTCATACACCCTTTTCTTAGTGTTTGTTTCCTTGTTTCCTTTACAAGAAAACATATCTTCAAAGAATACTACATTCCTTGACTCAATGATTGTACCTTTATGCACATCATCTATTTTCGATTTGTGAACCAGGAATCGATATGCAATATTATCATGTGTATATCCAATGAAAATGCGATCTATTATTTTTGGCCCTATTTTTACTTGCTTTGGCTTTGGTATTTCTACCTTGGCCAATCACCCCTACACTTTCAAGTATTTGTAGGAACGCTTGTGACCTTTCCATAACTCATAAAGAGTTTCATCCTTACTTTGTGTGGTATTTTGTTTAAGATGAAGTTGGCAGACAGGATTGCTTCCCTCCACAAGTTTTGGGGTAATCCAGAACTTATCAACATAGCATTCATCATTTCTTTTAGAGTACGATTCTTATGTTCGGCAATACCATTTGATTGTGGTGAACAAGGGGCAGTGGTTTGGTGAGTAATGCCAAACTCAGTACAAAATTCTTCAAACGGTGCTCATATTCTCCACCTCTGTCGCTTCGAACATTCTTTATCTTTTTGCTAAGTTGATTTTCAACGTCATTCTTGTATTAATTAAATACGCATCATCTTTACTTATTAGCAAATAGGGGTAACAATATATCGTACATCATCAATGAATGTAATTAAGTACATTTTCCCACCTCTAGTTTCCAAAAACTTTAGATCACATAGATCCATATCCGTATGAATTAATTCAAGAGGTATAGTTGTTCTTTCAATTGAATGGAATGACGATTTCGTTAACTTGGCATCGACACAAGTCTCACACTTATGTTTCAAGTTAACATTCATTTGAGAAAATAAGTTTAACTTCATTAATTTGTTAAGTGAAACATAATTCACATGACCCAAACGATCATGCCATAAATTACAAGACTCAATCAAATAAGTATAATCATTCACTTTATTGTTTTTAAATTGACATAAAATCGTCATTACATTCATTTTGAAAAGGCTTATCTCCATATAGCCCCTTCCAACAAAAACTCCATTGTTGGAGAGTTCATATCAGGTTCTTTCGGATGTCAGGAACATGTAGGACATCTATCACAGTAAACTCCTTTCCCAAAGTCATGTAGAGTTGGCGTCCACTTATTGGAGTGTATGTGGAAAATATGGCTTTTTCCGGGCACACATGTTGGGTTGCACCAAAATCGACGAACCATTCTATAGGATTGTCTACCAAGTTTGCTTCAAAGATCACAGCGGTTAACATTAGATCATTCAAGTCATCGAAGATCCGATCATGTTCGGTCACATTGACTTGATCTTTGCTTTCCCACAAATATCTTTGCTACGCAATTCCTTTTCCATGTGATAAGGTTTTCCACACTTGTAGCATTTACCTTTGAACTTCTTCGTCTTTCCATTTTTGGAGGCCATACCGTCAAACTTTCACTTTGATCCGGTTGTTTGTTCAACTAGGTTAGCCCATGGTTCCATTTGAAACCTACCCGCCTTCCTCTCGGAAACCTTGTTGTCCTCCTCGATTCATAGTCGAACCACAAGATCTTCAAGACTCATATCCTTTTGTTTGTGTTTTAGATAGTTCTTGAAATTCTTCCACATAGGAGACAATTTTTCAATCATAACGGCGACTTGGAATGAGTCACTTAGACTCATTCCCTCCACATGAATGTCATGCAAAATCACTTGTAGATCTTGTACTTGCGCAATCACAGACTTGGTATCAACCATCTTGAAATCCAGGAACTGTCCAACTATGAATTTCTTCATGCATGCATCATCGGATTTCTACTTCTTTTTCAGCGATGCTCAAAGTTCATTTGCTGTTTTCACAAGACAATAAACATTATATAATTTATTATCTAACCCTTTTAACATATAGTTCTTGCATAGGTCGCTTTGATTCCATGTATCAAGTGCTGCCCTCTTTTGGGTGTCAGTCTCTCCTTCTTCAACCGTAGGAGCCTCATCGGTTAAGAATCTTGACAAACTCAGTGTGGTCAAGTAAAAGAGCATCTTTTATTGTGACCGTTTGAAGTCATTTTCATTAAACTTTTCAGGCATTTCACCAAGATGAACAGGAGTCGATGTTGCACTCGAATAAGCCATTTGTTGCCTTTTATTGTCTTAAGATTGTTGTCCAAATTTCTTTATCAATGAGTATCTTAGGAATGTAGTAAAAAGAATAACAATGGCTTCCAAGTTTATGTGGATGCGAGATTTGTAATATCCGTCCTTAAGACAATATTGCCCCGCCTTGGTGCTAACTGTTTTCTTTGGTAATTTGTTTCCCAAGATACAACAACTATGACTTGTGATAGGAGCACTCCAAATCACGAGTCCTCAAACCACAAAGATTTGAAAACACTCAAACTTGAACAAAGAATGGGTTTAACAAAATGCACAAGATTTTGCTCTTGAATGTCAAGTGTATTTTCGAAAATCTGATCATTAAAACATACAAGAGTTGCTCTATATATACTAGACCAAATAATGCCACATAGGGACACCAATTGGAGGCAACGATTCAGAGAAAAACGTATTTTTACGTGAAGGGACGCACCCAACTAGAAATGCAGAACAGGACGCAGTCGATCGCCCAAGGGGTACGATCGATCGCGCCCTTTACCTTTAGCCTACTGCCAGGCGCGATCGATCGCTCGCATCTGGCAGATTTTTGGCACCTCTTTTTTTTTCAAATGCGAGATCGATTGGCCAACATATGGCGATCGATCGCGACCTCCAGTTTACTTCATTTGGTCATCGATGCTTAATTTCTAATTCATTAAGCATTTTTCCAATAACTGCCATCATACAGAACCAACGCAAATGAGATTTCACCTTATACGGCTCCTCGTTCAATTATTTCGAATTCATTGTGTAGTATCACGTAGATTAGGATTGTTTCCAAGGACTCATCAAGAATAATATAAAATTTGAAATTATACATATATTTTTTTCTAAAATACAAGTTTCACCCCTTAAAATACATTTAATCATCTTATCTCGGACTCTTTCTCGCCTTGATCCACTACCTGCCATTAACTAGTAATGAAGCTACTTTGTCTTGGTCTTCCTGGGGAGCTTGGAAAGAGTTTCTCCAGGGTGCGTTGGCTCAATTCACTTGTATATAAGGTTGTGCTTGGATTAATGGATTTGATTTGGAGGAAGTGATTTGAATAATGGATTTAAAATGACACTCGTCTTGGGTGTATTTCAAATCCATAATAATTACAATTATATCTGCATAAATTAATAAAGTTGTGGATTTAAAATTCACCCAACATAAATTTATCCAAACAATCAAATGGATTTGAATCCCTCAATCCAAATGGACCCTAAACGAATTCTAGAGGGATTGTCAGAAAAATTTACAGGTGACATGCATTTGAATTTTGTACTAAAGCCGTAATCAAATTATGTTAAGACCAGCGGATCAAGGTGACAAGAACCAACTTGATGTCTAAATAAGATACAAAATTTAATTTCTGCACTACTTTATAATAGAATTACTACAATATTATATTATAAACGAACATCGTTAAATTTGATAACTAATGATGTAATTTGATCATGCAACGTGACAACTGATCTACATCTGCATTTTTTTCTTGAAGAAATTAACCTACCATTCTTCATCTTCTTCTAACCGAATTAACACATGCAAACAAGTAAACATTTACTCTGGTAGATATCTAAGAATACCCAAGTCTAAGCTCCAAATCCAACTCCTCCTTTGAATCTTTGAGCAAACCCATGTTCAAATCCAACCTAACAAACTCTTTTGCCTTCCAAACCCTACAATCCTTTCAGCAAACTCAAGAACCCCTCCAATGTTGTTATTATTCTCACCAAGATCTCCTCCGTGAAAATTCAAGAACTCGTGCTTATGCTCGATACCGTGTGGAACCTTGAGTTCTTTGTTTAAAGAATCCGAAGCTGGTGAACTGTAATAAGGTGAAAACTTAGATGCAGCAGGTGACAGTAACCATGATGAAGAAGAGGAAGAAGAAGAAGAAGAAAAAATAGGGTTAGGGTTTGAGTTCGGAGAAACCCACGAATTAGGTGAGAGTCTCATTCTTGCCCTATCTCTTCCGTGGACATTCATGTGGCCTCCAAGAGCTTGAGAAGACTTGAACTATTTCTTGCAAAAGCTGCAGTTGTAGTTTCTTTGAGGCCAAGAGAACCCGTATGAGCGATCTTTTTCAAAGCTTAAGTTCGTGCTTTCCCAAGAATCCCTTAACCTCTGATCGCAAGTACCCCACTTGAATTTCTCCATCGATTTCAAAGAAAATTCTCGGTTCAAGATGAACAAAAACACCCTTTAATTTTCTTGAAATGGGGAGAGAAAGCTAAAACTCTCGGGCTAAGTTTTGGTTCAGAAACTTTTGAGAAGTTATGAAAAGCTGTACTGTACAGTGGAGGATAAAAAGGTATCTATATAAAGGGGAGATTGCCCGAGTTAATATTAGTGGATTATTAATAATCTATATCAACTTCTAAAATTTACATAGAATTCCGTATATCTTTTATGTTAGACCAAGCTTGTGATAAATTACAATCCCCTGTGGCACAGAATCTATTTACACTCTAAACTTCGGAGTAGTTGTATTTCAAGGGCGAACCGGTTGTTTCTAAAACGGATGAGTTCATACAATTATTCAAATTTGATTTAGATACGTGGGTCTAAAAAAAATGGACCTAATTAAGTTTAGAACAGCATGAGTGTATAAAACCAGGGTTTCATTTAATTTCCCTTCTAAAACCAGGGTTTGCTTAAAGAATAAGTACCGAAGCTTTGAAATGTTGCTTTTTTGCCAAATGAAGGAGAGATCTATTGGAGGTTTAGCATTCTGACATTATCATATGTTTTTAAGCAGACTTTGAGGCATCAGAGAATTATTATTATTATTATTATCAGTTTACTTTCTGAAGAAAGTACCCAAGTTCGAAGGTATTGAAATGACCTTATACATATAGTTCTTAAAGTTATGGATGGATCCATATTAAGTCAATTGGAACTAAATATATCTGAAAATATGTATCAAGAGAAGTCTGGATTCATGCATGAATTTTGAGACGAAGGGATAAATTAAAGTAATTAAATTGCAACCGCATTGGTTACCCGCGAATATATAAACGCCGCCGGGAATATCTGCTAAAAAATAAAAAACATTGATAGGTATGAAATCGCACACTTCGAATCTGTGCCAAACGAGAAACTCAATACCACAAATTTCTGAATCAAGTTCACTGTCTTTTATACTTGCGTAAACCTAGCAAAATAAATGCAAAAATGTAAACAAATTGTAACAGCAACAAAGTATAGCGTGAGATTCCTTCCTTCCATGCAGGGGGCGTAGCTAGGAATTTTAAATAAGGGTTGGAGTCAAAGGCATTACTGGGTTGAAGGGGGTGGCAGCCCCCGAAAAAAAAAAATTTGAGATTCATTGCCCGTAGTCGATTCAGTCCCTAACAAATGGATTCCGGCAAATAATTTTATAATTTTCAAAATCAAATATGATTTTGGGCAATCTTACCTGGCTAGCTGATTATGTCAAACATAGTATCTTCTTTCATTGAACATTATTATTATTTTCGTATATCAAAACAATGCATCAGAGTACAAGATATCTAGGGGTACAAAAGAGTCATTTTAGGAAGTTAATCTATACAATATTTAGCTACTGAAATCATGCTTTGATTGAGGGAATGAATCCCTGAATATATGCTTTCCATAGTTGGCTCATTGCATTACTCATGCCAACACCCCCTCTCAAGTTGGTGTGTAGATATTTCTAATGCCCAACTTGTCAAGTGAGTCATAGTGGTTTCTACTGGAGACAGCCTTGGTAAGAATGTCCGCCAACTGATCTTCCGATTTCACGAAAGGGAACTGAATAATCTTTTCTTCCAAATTTTGTTTGATGAAATGTCGGTCTACCTCCACGTGCTTGGTGCGATCATGTTGAATTGGGTTGTGAGATATGTCGATGGCAGCTTTGTTATCACAAAACAACTTCATTGCAGATTCAGGAGGGAAACCAACCTCTGTTAGCAAACTTCTAAGCCAAAGAAGCTCACACAATCCTTTTGCCATGCCTCGGAACTCGGCTTCAGCACTAGACAAAGCCACTACTTTCTGTTTTTTACTCCTCCATGTAACCAAGTTTCCTCCCACGAAAGTTAGGTGCCCCGAGGTAGACTTTCTATCTAAGATATTCCCTGCCCAATCAGCGTCTGTGTACCCTTCAACAGTCAGATGATCATTGTTGGAGAACATTAGCCCCTTTCCTGGTGATGACTTTAGGTAACGGAGAATTCGGATTACGGCAGCCATATGATCTTCGCTAGGATTATGCATAAATTGGATAATCATACTTACGGCATAAGCTATGTCTGGGCGAGTGTGTGATAAGTAAATAAGCTTTCCCACTAGTTTTTGATACCTCAACTTATCAGTTGGTACCTGGTCTGAATATTCCCCAAGCTTATGGTTTTGTACAATCGGAGTATCCACGGGTTTGCATTCTAGTAATCTCACTTCCGTTAATAAGTCTAGCACATATTTTCGTTGGGAGAGGAATATGCCCATTTTTGACCTCGCCACCTCTATCCCCAGAAAATACTTAAGTCCTCCTAAGTTCTTCATTTCAAACTCCAAGGACAATTGCTCTTGTAGTCTTGAGATTTCTTCAGCATCATCACCCGTAATTATCATATCATCCACATAGACTATTAGTGTTGTTACCTTGTTTTGTCGGTGTTTTAGGAAGAGAGTATGGTCAGAGTTACTTTGGCGATATCCATACTTCTTCATAGCTGAGCTAAATCGACCAAACCATGCTCGAGGCGATTGTTTGAGGCCATACAATGCCTTTTCCAATTTACACACTACTTTGGTCTTAGTGGATCCTGTGTATCCTGGTGGAGTATCCATATACACCTCCTCATTAAGGTCACCATGAAGGAATGCATTCTTTACGTCGAGTTGATGTAGTGGCCAGTCCAAGTTTGCTGCAAGCGACAACAAGACCCTAATGGTATTTAGTTTAGCTACCGGTGAGAAGGTTTCTAAGTAGTCTATGCCATACGTTTGGGTAAAGCAATTCGCCACAAGTCTCGCCTTGTAACGATCAATTGTTCCATCAGCCTTGTATTTTATAGAGAACACCCATTTGCATCCAATTATTTTTTTTCCTTCCGGACAAGGGACCAATTTCCAGGTATTATTTTTCCTTAGAGCTTCTAGTTCTTCTTGCATTGCATGTGCCCATTCTGGATCAGATAGTGCCTCCTCAACACTACTCGGAGTATAGCAGGAAGAAAGTGTTTGAGTGAAGGTCTTGAGAGGCTGGGACAGACCTTGAGTAGATACATAGTTTGCAATTGGATACTTGGACTTTCTTTCTTCTTCATCTGGGGAGTACCTATTAGGGCGGTTTCCCGTGATTATGCCTAAAAGGTAACACCAAACTAGTAGAATAATCTATGTCAGTAGCATGTAAAGGTGTGATGGGAGTACTTACCTCATGAACATTCTCAGGAGGAGAATGAGGGTCTTCGGGTACTGAGAAGAGAGGGGACTCTATATTTCCTGGTTCTTCATTTGTTGATTTGGCTTCTTCAATATCTGATGATTCTAGTGGTATTTCATGTGATTCAACTACTTCATTCTCAATTCCATGTTCATTTTCAAGGGCTGTCATTGTCAACCAATTCGACTCTTCTCCTTGAGTCTCCCCCTGAAGGGAAGAATTGGGTACCGAGGAGGAGTAAAAATTTTCGGACTCGAGAAAAGTAACATCCCTCGTGATATAGGTTCGGTTGGTTGTGGGATCATAGCACCTGAAACCCTTTTTATGCAAACCATATCCCAGAAACACGCACTTAACTGCGCATGGGTCTAATTTGGTACGTTGATTTTTGTGGAGATGGACGAAGGCAACAGATCCAAAGATCCGAGGCGGAAGCATCAAAATGGATGGAAGAGATATATGAGTAGATAAGATTTGTAAGGGAGTTTTAAAGTGTAGGATTTTAGAGGGCATTCGGTTGATTAGATATACTGTTGTAGCCACAGCATCCCCCCAATGGCAACTTGGCACCATTGCTCCAAGGAGTAGAGCACGCGCTGTTTCCAAAATATGTCGATTTTTTCTCTTGGCGACACCATTTTGTTGTGGTGTTTGAGAGCATGAAGTCTCATGAAGGAGACCATGCTGTTGGAAATAGATCTGAAATTTTTGATTAATGAACTCGCCACCATTATCAGAGCGTAGAATTTGTATCTTAGACGAGAATTGGGTTTGAATCATGGCATGAAATGCTTGGAAAATAGTGAACACTTCTCCTTTGGTTTTCAGATGATAGAGCCATGTCATCCTAGTACAATCATCGACAAAAATTAGAAACCACCGGTAACCAGAGGGAGTACTTACTGAGGATGGTCCCCATACATCTGAGTGTATCAAAGCAAATGGAGTATTGGTTTTATTCAAGCTAACTGGATAAGATACTCGTTGATTTTTAGCTTTGATACATATGTCGTATTTTAAATTCTAAATTCTGCACATGGGTAAATAAAGATGGAAATAGATGCCGGAGGTAACCAAATGATGAATGCCCCAAGCGTCTATGCCAAAGCCAAATCTGCCTTTCATGGTTGTTGGTTTGATGATGCATGTTATTTGCTTTCCCTGGACTAAGGTCATCCAAGTAGTATAGTCCCCCCTCTTAGTACCACGCCCAATAATCTCCTTGCTGAGAACATCCTAAAGAAGACAAAAGGTAGAGTACATGAGTACCACACAGTTAAGCTCTTTGGTAACTTGACTTACAGACATCAACTTATTTGAGAGCGATGGAACAAGAAGTGTGTTATCTAAAGATAGAGACGACGACAATGGTACGGTTCCAGCCCCTGTAACGGGGTAAGTTGCCCCATTGGCATTGGCAATGCAAGTTCTCCTCGGCCGAGTAGAGTTGGAGAAGTCTTTTGGGTCAAATGTCATATGGTCTGTTGCTCCGGAGTCAATAATCCAGCCCCCATTATTCTGAGTAGAGGAGCTACATAAAATTTTACCACAATTACCTTGGTCTGAAATTGAGTTAGGAAGATCTGCAGTGGTAATAAGGGATGGTTGTGGACCAGCCGTGGCCACTGCTACATGTCCAGGAATGTTGGTAGTTGAAGGAGCCATTTGTTTCTTTCGGGCTTGTAGTTCGTGCCACCAATCTGGGTAGCCATGTAGTTTGAAGCAGGTGTCTTGGGTATGTTTGGTACTCCCACAGTGGGTGCACTTATGCCCACCAGGATTTCCCTTGGGTCGTGAGGATGTCAAAGATTTTTCCAAAGGTTTGGGCTGACCAGATTTCACGCCTTTGATGGTCATAACAGCACCACTAGCTGATGTTTCTGCTCCTGATATCATCACAGATTACCGAAGATCTTCCCTTCGAACATGAGCATAAGCTTCCTCGATTGAAGGAAAAGGTTTTAGATGTAGAACATCACTCCGGACATGATCTAGTCGATCATCTAGTCCATCGAGAAAAGTGTATACTCGTTCCTCCTGCAGAATGGAGTTGTAACTTTGTATATCCGTTGCACATTTCATTGGGTTTGGGCGGCGAAAATCGATCTCGCGCCACAAACCTTGTAGATCGTTCTAGTATTTTTCTATAGATCCGCCTGCTTGTTTCATTCGAGATACACGACGCTTGAGATCGTATACCTGCGAAGTGTCAGTTCCATCAAAGTATGTTGTGGCAGCAAAATCCCATACCTGTTTAGCTGTTGGATATCGAATGAAATTTACGACCAGGGAGTGGTCCATGGAGTTGATCAGCCAGCCTTTCACCAAAGCATTCTTGGTGAGCCACTTACGAAATGATGGATCGGCTTCTAATGGTTGTGGGTAGTCTCCATTGATGTACCCCAGTTTGTCTTTTCCAGATATGTACATCTCAACAATCTGAGACCATAACCCATAGTTGGAACCATCCAACTTGATGCCAATTGGAACCATAGGGGAGTCGGTGATGGGTGAGGGAGATGTCTGGATTTTTGTCAGAACCTCTGTCATTTTCGATGTTAGATTATCAAGAATTGTTTCGGGAGATTCAGCCATGGAAGCCAAGCAAAGAATCTGGAACACTGTTTTATCAAAGTACAGAGAATTCAAGATCCTGCTCTGATACCATGTCAAACATAGTATCTTCTTTCATTGAACATTATTATTATTTTCGTATATCAAAACAATGCATCAGAGTACAAGATATATAGCGGTACAAAAGAGTCATTTTAGGAAGTTAATCTATACAATATTTAGCTACTGAAATCATGCTTTGATTGAGGGAATGAATCCTTGAATCTATGCTTTCCATAGTTGGCTCATTGCATGACTCATGCCAACAGATTATTGGATGGATAATGGTGAGCCGATGAAGATGAGTGAAGGATCAGTGGTGAAGCCGTGAAGGACGATGTGTGAATTTGCGTCTGTCCTTATAGGATTTTGATCGAAGGGCAATTGCCCGTCCTTGTTGTGATAGGGGAGTCACTCTTGTGTTCTCTCTTGGGTAGGAATTAGATTGACCGTTTGATTCGGTGTTTAAGTCAGAAATAGAATTGAAAATTAATATAAAAATATTTGGATTGAGCTGTATATTTAACCTCGATTTTTGGGGTGCATGTAACTTTTTAAAAATAAAATTGGGGCTTGGGGGCCTGAAGATGGCCGAATTTTGTGACTTTCAAAATTTTTATTCTAGGTTCGTGGTGCTTATTGATAGTGATCATATGTGGAAATTGATGAATTTAAGATGTTTATTTCACCAACTTATATGTATATTTGCCTTTCGGCTGATGACAATCTCTTTATTGGTATTCTGGAACTTGCAGCAACAGAAGAATCCATGGTTTTGTTGATCGCTGTTGTAGGTTGAGAATATCCTCCTGGTTGGTTGACAACGACTACTGTTCGGACTGTGATTGAAGTAATATTTTGGAATGACTGTCGTTGGAATGTCCTTCTCATTCCTCTATCATACAATTGTGCCTTGACCATAGCTTCATTAAGGCTTTTGGGAGGTTCCATCAATTACCTGTTTAAGCCCCCATATGAAGAGATTAAAGAAAGTTTCTGAAACTCCCACCACCCGATTCATCTGTTCCTCAAATTGAGCTTGGAATTGGCTAACCCGCCCGGTCTGTGTAAGCTTAGAAATCAGCCCCAAGGGATCATCACATAGATGTCCCGAAGTATCGTATTAAATCCATTAAGAACTGATTCAAATCCTTAAGTTTACCATTCTTATCCATCCACTGAAACCACGTCTCGTCCTCCCCCACGAAGTGAAATGCCATAATTTGTAGTCGCATTCCCATCGGTATATGGTGTATAGAAAAATATTTTTCGATCTTGTAGACCCAGATATGTGTTAGTAATCCAACAAGCATACAACGCAGCGGAATTTAAAATTTTGGATTACTTGAACCGAGGATCTATACAAAGTTGTCATATCGGATAAAGGATCACAAGAGTCTCACCATTGTAGCGTGTTTGAGCAGATTCCACGAAGCACCACGTTCAACGATTTCGAGTCACGAGCAACACCTCAAAGGTCTTGCCTCAACGGTATCCACACGATCAAATCGAACAAGGGACGTTCAAGAACAAGTTGCTAGACTTATTCTTGAACCAAAACAAACTCTCGGTTCAAAACCGATCAACGGCGACCAAATAATCCCAAGCTTCAAGGCGACGGCCGAGAGCTTCTTCGAGATTAGTGAGGCGGCCGAGAGCTCAATGTAGTGGTTAGGTTTTTGTTTTATGAATTGTGTGTTTAACAATTAATCAAAACCTTATATTTATATTATAAGACTTTAATTAAGGTTCAAGACTTTCTTAAAGTCTCATTGGCCCAAACCCATGATTTAATTAAATCCTTATAATCATTTAATTAATACTCTTCTTAATTATTTAATTCATCCCATGAATTTAATTCCCTTTATCGATTTAATCTTTTGTGCGACCCGATAGGATCTTGTAATGTTGGCAGTGACATAAATCTCATTTTACGTCACAAGCAATGAGCGATATCTAGCAACACATCAAGGCTACCCAAATTACAAGTGTCAATGACTCGACATAACCTAAGAACTTGTGATAATATTAACCATGTAACTTAATCTCTTTGTCCTTTGTGTTTAGATTGAACACGAGTCATGGAATAGTCATACTCGTATATTCAATCTCTATTTCTTGATCCCCAAGTAGAACTAGAATAAACGAATAAGCTCGATATCACATATCGACTCATTCGAGCACGGCCATGCATTTTAGTCTTACTTGATCAAGGGCCCAAACACTTCACTTGTTATATAGGAGGGACAAATCCTATCTCGATCAATCAACATCCCTCTACATAATTCGTAGTGTATCCAATAGTCGCATTTATAGTTTACCCTGTTACAGGTAACGTTTGACAATATCAAGATACATAACTCCTTATGTTGGGATCTCTGATGATCTCAAGTCGTAAGGATTACATACATTATTATCACTATGAGAATTGCTTATGACACTCAAATAACTATCCATGTAGCATTCTCGTGGTGGGTCTGTTCAGTACATCGTTCTCTAACATTTACCCATGTGTTGATTTGATATCTCATATCAATGAACAATTCACCAATCAACACATACTAGTCTTAATGCATTATCATTATCCCAATTCATGATAATACTTGACTAGGGACATCTTTAAGAATAATACAATATAATTCTAAGGACATTAATTTATATATCAATTCATATTGCACAGATATTCGAATAATATATAATAATAATTTGTCATTTATAAAATCATAATACATTGTATGTCATAAACAATCATCTAATGACTTGTCTTAGGGCATATCCCAACATTATGTACATCTTCCCCATTGAATTTGGATACATCAAACTTGATTCATTTGATATATCCTGCGAAATTAGTCTCAGCAGATTCTTCTCTACGATTAGCCTCACTTTTTGGGTTAGAATTTTCGATCGAGCTCACCTTTTCCCTTGAAGCTTCCTGCAACTGCTGTTTTATCTGACCAAAGCGCAGATCCATGGAGGTCATGTAATGTTCCAGCCGCTTGTTGTTTATAAGCGTACCGATAACCTTATTTATCTGGGGTTATTGATGTTACACTACCGATAATATTGATGTTACACTACGAATATTGATACTACTATTGATGATACACTACCAATAATATTAATACTACACTACGAATATTGATATAAATAAGGAGATGTCGTCTGCTACGAATAATATCTTCAGAGATAAGAAGACTTCATGGGTGTGCGGTGGTTGACTTTTTTAACAAAATATTATAAAAACAAACAATAATTCCTAAAATACTTTAACTAGAAACCATTTCTTAAGCAACAATATTATTATTTATTATTATTAATTCTTTATTAAAATATATAATTATTATTATTAATAATAATACATGATAAGGTGCTGCCAAAAATAAAAATAACTTAAGTAAAAAAATAAAAATAAAAAAATTGAGGGGTGATGGCGGCCCCTCAATTTATGAGTGATGTTATGATCGATTTCGGTGGTGGGTTGCCAATCTAACACACGTGTTCAACCAACTTGAGGTTTAATAGCCTGTGTTTTCGAAATAATTGCACTGAGAGATTATATCGAGTTCGGTTACAGAATCGAGCGGAAGACATTCGAAATAACACCGCTCTAAAATTGATTAATCATTTGAAAGGTATTTTAAAAGTATGCAAGAAAATAAGTAAAAACAATTAGGTAAATAATGCAGTAAATTTAATACACAAGTATTTGTTTCTGGAAGTTCGAAGCACAAACGTTTCTATGTCTCCCCTTCTTTCCATCTCATGGAATGATACACTAGAAGATTTGATTTACACTTTTCAGTATACAACCTACTTAGGCTAATACCACATAGATAGTCTAAACTCCTAGCCCACAAAGAATCACAAAGCTCATGTTCTTTAACGTCTCACACGGAAAGACCTCACACAGTTGTGATGAATCATCAACTTTTACAATGATATTCACTCTTCTATTTCAGCTCACAAATACAATGAATAAAGTGAATACAAAGGCACAAATGATCTTCTCACTGATCTGATATGAGCTTGAAAGAGGTGCCAAAGGTTTGGGGAGTTGCTCTTCATTCAGCAGATTTGTTCTTTAAAGTTTCCGAATTTAATCCCAAGTGGGTTTGATTTGGAATGCTTGGATTGATCTTCAATCATCTGTTATTGACCTTCCAAATCATGTATATATTGCATCAAGTAATGATACGTTATATACAAGAATATAGTCAATGGGCACTTTTAGTAAGCTTTCAAACATTGCAACGATCATATTCTTCTTTCTGGGCTATTTTTGGAAGTCTGTTGGTCGAGTTCGCTGGCCTCTACTGGTTCAAAGTCTGCTGGCCTCTAGTGGTAGTGTATACTTGTAGTGTCTACTTGTAATGTCTACTAGTAGTCTGGTAGACAATCCGGTAGATGATCCGATAGACGACCAGGTAGATGATCCGATAGACGATCCAGTAGACCTTTCAGCTTTGCACCAGCTAGCTCTTGCAGACATGTTTTCGTCATGTAAACCTTCGAATTTGGTCTGCTGGCCTGAAATACGACTTGTATAGAATTGAGTTGGCTATTCAATCCCTTTGAAATCAAGTCATTTCGATGTCTGAGCTATGAGATATGATCGATTTAGTCAGCAGCACTCAGGGTCTACTGGATGCTGAATTCTCATTTCAACAACCAAACTCAAAGTCATTTCTTAGCACATCATCAAGTTGTATAATATCGTATATTCACTCCACACTTGATGAAATATGTTAGCAACACAATAACAAGTTTTGTTAACATCAAAACCAAGATTATTCGAGTTTTCAAAACCCAACAAGTGGCCGGCTATTGTTCAGGCGGCCACTCATTTGTTTAGGGTCGCCCTCTGTGAGAGCGGCCACTAAATGAGGAAGGGGTCGCTACATGTACAAGCGTCACATCACAACGTATAAGCCGCCATTCGCGATGACGTTTTGGGGTATTTTTGCAACATTCTAAAATCTGAAGTATCTTTGAAAATAAATTTTTTTTTGAATTGTTTTTTAAAAAAAACCCAAACATGAAAAGCTATTTCAGTCTTAAAAAGGAGTAGAATGATTCGTCCTTAAAGTAAATGTTTTTTTTTTTTGAGTAGGTGGAGCTAAATCATCGAACTCAAGTCTGCCTTAAGAACATGAGCTTTTATCCATCAGGGCTAAGTTGGGGAACTCATCTGCCTAAATAGATTCTCTGGCACTACGATTTCTCAAGAAAATCTATCATTTCGCTCTCGTTTCGGAAATTTATCATTTGGTATAAGAGAAAAATACTCGAATTTTTAAAATCTAAACCGTTTTTGAGCTAAAGATCCGTAGAGTTGATGAGAAAAAATTGTAATATCAAGAAATGGTTTTCATTTCATAAAATGCCCATATTATTAAAGAATATAGATGGAGTAATGATTTTTAGAAAATGAATTTATGTTTCGAAATCGTTTAATTCAGTTCAAGATGGATTAATTTGAAGATTTGTATTCTACTTGCATGTTTTCCTAGCGAGGAGTATGAAATCATTTTTTCTCAAAATCATGATTTTTCTTTGTGAATACGTTTAAATCCATTGGATAAGGGCAGACCATGACCATTATTGTCTGAAGTTGGTTTTTATTTATCACTTGATCTGTGTCATACAAGTAAATATTTCTCTCTTGGTTGTTTTTTTGTTCAATCATCTATTACGAAATCCTATCATTTTAACAATTTTGAGTGGGGAGAATTTTGAACATTTGAATCTGATCGATGCATATCACAATCCATTGTGATTAAAGACTTGATTGTTGTTGAATATGATCAATGAGACAGAACACATGTAAGATGATTGCAAAAGGATATGAGCGCAAGAGATGGCGTAGTCGAATTAAAAATTATCAAAATTTCATGTTTATCACCAATGATGACACGATCCCATATTACAATGAATAGGATCACCCACCCTTGAAAACCTGCTGTCCAAACCAATTCAAAAGAAGAACAAACGAAAGCTATATAGCCAACTGAAATGGAATAAGACAAAAATTAGTTTTCATTCCTCCATTGAACTTCCTTATCTGTACAAATCATTCTTGCATCTGCTCTGACACTTAAACTTTAAGATTCGTCGTACGACCGTGGAATATCTTCATCTTTGCCCGACCCCCTCAATTATCATTTATCCTCCATGTTGCGAATTGCTTTTTTATGACAGATTTGTCACAGTTACTTGCCTGAAAGACCGATAGCAGAAAAATATGCATGGGGCAGCAGAAAAAAGCATACATGAAATTTATTTTGATGTACATTTTCAAAATCTCAACTCATGTTTGATATGTCACAATCCAATACTATTGCGCCAATAATTCATAAATAGATGCCTCAATTATCTAAACTGAGTAAATATGAGTAGAATCTGTAAACAAAGCCAGCATAAGCTATCTATGTATTGAGGTTCTTTTTCAAAGCAGAAAGCACAATGTTTCATGCCATAACCATACATCTTTGACTGTAGGAATTATAAAATGCAGCGAGGAAATGCTTATGTTGAAATTCGTGGATGTGCAAGCTCAAGGACGGAGAAACAGTCCACTTTTCCCAACTCTTGTAGCTGAAGGGCTATTTCTTAAAAAAAGTCCTCGCCTTTTTACATTCAAAGCAAGTTAGAAGTATGGTCGAGTAAATCTCTGTAAGTCTCAACTCTCTAGAGTAGCAGATGTTATTTCTGCAACATTTGTTGACATTGACAATTTATTGTTCTTTTCACCAACAAATCCATCACCCCACATCAAATCAGAAGACTTAAAATGAGCAGGATGTGCATTTGATGTGTCGTTTTGAGAAAGACTCATAATTGATTCAAGTTGCACAAAGGCATCACTCCCTTCATCCTCCTCGTTTGACAATATCTCCCTATTAAATCATCAAGATTGTCTGCCTCGATTTCTCCTTTCTCAGTATTCAAGCCATTTGGGATGCCATCAACTCCTCTACAACAATAAACTTTGACACAAGTTTTTCAAAGATTGCGAGCTGCAAAGTTTTTCATCCTCGTAGTTAACTTTGGCAAATATTCAATTGCTAGGCGTACATGGACTGTATTGAACATGGGATATAACATGATTCGGAACTTTTAAAGTTTCTTGATGTGGATCATCTACTGATGATTCATCAAGAAAGCTACTTCTACACAATTCTAACTCGGTCTTCAAGCCTTGCAATTCCTCTTCCTTCTCAGCCAGGAGATCATTAGCTCTTTCCAATTCCTCCATAACATAATCTGCTTGCTCTTCCATTATTCTTAAATATTGCAAGTTTTCCATATGAAATGCAGCCTTCTGCTCCTGCAATCTTGTGATCATTGCCATTGCCTGATTCGCAGCAATGGCAGCAGCATTTCTTTCTTCTTCCAACTCCCTGAATAAAATACTCACGCACCTTCGATATTTTTCCACCCGTCTTTTCAGGCGATCAATGGTACTTTCACCTTCAACATCGTAGACACTAAGTTCATCCAAGGATTCATAACTAGAGCCGTTTCTCACAAGTGATGATGAAAATGGCAGCAAGGCAAATCTAAACTGTTCGTGTTCTCTAGATTCATCATGTTGATAGTGATCATCATGCCCATTATTGTTAAATGATAAGCCGAGCCTGGCAATAGAGATTGGTTCCAGAGAATTCACATCTTCTTTAATTTTTACAGAATCAGAGAGAAAAATCGGCTGGACCATAATTTGATCTGAAATAAACTTATTTTTTATACTGTGAGACAGAGTTAAAGGCTCGCTCAGATTCAAATCATTTGTAAATGAAGAATGAACATCATCAAAAGAAACTCCAGCAGGAGGTTCTGTATCCTTGGTAGAATATGTGTTTTCCTTTTCGCTGGTTTCAAAAGCATTTATCGCTGCAAACCAATTTCACTTGTTAAATATTGAAAAAGAACAACTATGATACTTGAGAGGAAGATGTTTATGAACTTGTAGACTCCAATTTTACCACAAAGACAGATAACATTCCCACTGACATTAGTCACGAGGTACGAGGAGGAATTAGTGCTTACGTTCTTGTGGTATTGACACGGTGTTGTCCGATGATGAAGGAACGTCATACAATGAAAGAGGCTCGGCTACACGAGGAAGGGCCGGCATGTGAGGGCGAGAAGCCTTGGATTTAGAAGTCTCTGAGACTCCAATATCATATTTAATATCACAATTTAACGTCAGCATATCCGCTCTCAAACATGAACTAGGCCACAGATAAGATTCTGCCAAATCATGATTCCTCAGACCACGTTCAAAGAAGGCACCCGATGATGAAGAAATGGCATTCTTGGAATCGTCAAAATCAAGCAGGTTAGGCTGATCAAGAACTGAGGGCATCATTTCAAAACCTTGATGGCTCCATTTATCCAATGCCGTGATATCTACAGGTGTTTCAGGTCGACTTCTTCTGCTAAAACAAGCACCATCATCACTCTTACTACCAAATTTTTTACACGAACATGGATTTCTACTATCGTCATCCGCAGAGTGCGGATCCTCCAATTCAGAATCGGAGAATATTTTCAACTTGGCATAGCCAATATGAGGTAAAGGATCACAATTTTCGGTAACAGATTCTTCACACATCCCATGACTATCAGCAAGATTACTATGGACAGAGCAAGATACTAAAGAAGAAATCTCTTCTCTGTGATTGTTGCACAAAAGTTTCCAATAACATTCCGGTTTTGCTTTTCCAAGAACATGATCAAGCCTTGAGCATAGCATACAAGGTGAATTCAGTTCACAATATTCAGCAAATTTTTCGGCCAAATACGATAAGGACGCATCCATGAACAACAACAATATTAAGAACCATTCACCAGCTGCAGATGACAAGACATTCAAGAATCCATGTGATTTCCTCTCTTTCACAAATATAATCTCAGCAGCCATGGTGACTATATACTCGAAAAAATATAGAAAATTTCCCCAAAATCAAATTCTATATCCCTTTTTGAAGTTGTTAAAGCTACATATATACAGATGAAAAGAAGTCAAATCACTAGATTATAGGATAATAATCAAGAAAAGAAGCATCCCGTTTTCACTGTTTTTAAATGAGCATATTCAAATTCTCAAAACAAATAAGGATTCCAGCAAAAAAAATACAAGAACCCTAAATCTAATCGAATTTATCCAATGTAATGAACCAAGTTTAGGATAGCAAACTCATCAACTGAACAAACAAGAATTCACAGCACTGCACATTTCAAGCAACGATTCAAAATGGGCAAGACAGGAAATTTGGCTCAACAAAATAGCCATCCATATATATAAACAGAGAAATCAAAAACAAAAATGTTTCGAACAATAAAGAAAATTGAGTTTCAACAAGAGAAGGGAAGGCAAGAAAATCAAGATCAATAAAATACGAAAAAACACTGTCAATGTAATCTTTTCGCGTCGGGCAGTAAAGTGGGGGAAAATCGAAGTATACTTTGGAAGAAAACATGGTCCTGTAAATATTGTGATTTGTATTTTAGTCCTAATATGTCCGAAATTTGGAAAACTACCTTGAAAAATGAAATTATGAGATTATCCAAAACATACCTTCAATTTACAACAGTATGTTGTATCCAAATTCATGTAAATATTTACGAGTCATATGTGTCATTAAAATTAGTTCAAAATAAAAATAAAAATTGAAGTATGGATTTTTTAATCTCTATATTAGTACTATTACACACAAACATATATACAAGTCGTCGACACACTCGTATTACATGAACATAAAATTATATTATAATTTTATGATCATACAATTAATTTAAATTGAATGAAAAGAAAAATAATAAAGAAAAATTAATAGATAATTGTCAGAATTATAGGTGTCAAATGGGCCGTATCGTGCCAACATGGTTGGAAAACGGAAAGTGTCTTGACAGTCCGTTTCCTCAAAAGGATGGCACGCCACGACCCATTTTATTTATTTTTATTTTTTATTTTTTTTGCTTTACCGATCGATTAGTGCCGATCAGTCGGTAAATGTCAAATATTAAAATATAATGAAAATATTGCTTCGATGCTACCGCTCGATTGGCAAAATACGTGCCGATCGGTAGAATTAAAAAAATTAAAAAAAAATCATTGCGTGTGATGTCTCGTGTTGTTCGATCTATTTGACATCTCTAATCAGGTTTAGATGTTGTATTTTATTAACTCTTACCTTTTGACTAAATGAAAGCGTTTTTATCATTACAAAGTGTTGGGGTCATCATTTTTTTTTAAAAGGTATGTTGAGATCATCATTGCAACACGATACCTTTGTCCAATTTTATTTTATTTTTATTTTCAAATTTTATCGATAATTATTTTGAAACTTACATATTTGGCCTCCCCCAAATTCATTCTACAGACCCTTCTACTTATTGGGTCCAACCCTGATTAATAACATTATTCTAGTAAATTTATTTTGCCTAGTATGAAACTACTAATTAATTTTTGGGATTATGTTAAGATCAAACATTCATCATTAGACTAAAAGCTATAATTGTTAGCAGATACATAATTTTATTTTCTTATACAGTGGCAGCATAAAACCTCTTATTATACGACATGTTGGCATAACGGGATGCACCACATGGATACTAATGAGTCGAGTTTGTTATGGTGAGGAGCACTTCGTCTACAAACGCGTATAAAATATGTTGTGTAATTCACAACAGATTGCATACGACATAAGCTTATAGATACATCTATACACATGCATGTTTTAAAAAAAAAATAACAACAAATAAAAGTATGTTTGATGAATTCAATCATCCAAATGTTGGTATCTAATTAAAACAGTAAATAATAAGGTGATAAAGTTTTTCATATTATTCTGGTAAATACTTTCTATATCATGCAGTATAAATTCATCTTAATTTAAAAGTATAAATATGAAATTACACAATAGAATTAAAAAAATTAATAAAGTTAGGAATATTTACACCTCACTTGCTATGTATGGGATTCAACCAATGCTAAACTCATCATTCAAGTCCAATAAATGAGTCACGCCCCTAGGGTCACAGTGGTATTTGTGATTCACTGAAACGTAGGGTCTCGCTTTCGACCCATGTTAAAATGGGTTGGATTCATCAGGTTGACCCAACCCGACCGACCAATAGATAGGTTGGGTCAATATTTTTTAGGCTCGTCGGGTCAACCAGCTTGGATTGATTGGTTGGCCCGCGAGTTTGATCAATTAATTTATAATAAAATTTGAATTACTTTTTCATATAGCTATTACAAACTAGATTATGTGATATTATAATTCAACTATTCTACTGGGGATTTATCTATTATTATTCAAATTAGATGACAGAAAGTTGGAATAAATATTTTCTACATAGATGACATCTTTAATTATCATTAAATTAAATGATTAAATGCTAGGCCCATCCTTGAATATACATACCATGTGGTATATAGATTTTTTTTTACATGATAAATTAGAGGTATTTATCACTCCTCTATATTAAAAGTTAATAACAATCAAAGATGCCCATGTGTATAAGATGAACTTATGGGATTTAATGTATATATTTGGTTTTTATTTGGAGACAAATATATATTAAATCAGGGTTCATATCTTGTAAATGGACTTCAATAATAATAATAATAATAAAATATATGTTACTCCCTTTATGAAATGTATTTGAGAAAGTGAGAATGAATACATGGCGATATCGATGCACAAAAAAATTATAATTATGATATTTTTTTTAATTAGAGTAATGCTATTTATATTTCAATTTGTATTATTAAATATAATTATTCTAATTTTCTTAAAAAAAAAAGAATATAAATGAATTTTGAACATGGCTTGTGTTATTATGTGGTATTGGGCCAAGTTTTAATCAGTTTCAATCAGTTTATGGAAACCCGTTATTTTGGGCTGGATCATTTTTGTTTAGTTAATTATTTGTCTACATGTAATAATGCGTTAGACTAAGCGCACTGGACTCTCAGGTACCGTTTGGTTTGAAGGATGTGATAAGTAATGTAAAGATTAAAAAGTATGAAATGATTGTAAAAATAATATGTGATAAGTTATATGATGTTTGGTTTGAGGATAAGATGGTTGATAAAATTTATTATTTGGTAAAATGTCTAAAATACCCCGGCATTATAATAATAATTTAAATATTATTTTATTATTATTATTATAATATAATAATATAATAATAATAGCAATTATTACTATTATATATTATTAATAATACACATTAATCATATAATAATAATTATTATAAATAAATATAAATAAATATATATAATATATATATATAATAATATGAATAAAATAATAATAATGCGTAATAATCAGATCATATTATGTAATTATAATAAAATAATAATTATTATTATTATATTACAAAATAGTAATAATAAATAATAATAATAATATAAGATAGAGAGAGAGAGAGAGGATTATACAGATATTAATAATTAGATAGGAGGATAAATTATTATATAGACGTATAGATTAGGGGGAGAAAGAAGGAGGAGGAATAATAGAGAGGAATACTAGAAGAAGAATTAGGGAGAGAGAAATAGAGACGAGAGAGAATTTGAGAGAGAGAACAGGGGGAGAGAGAGAATAGAAAGAGAGAGAGAGAAGAGAGACAAGAGAGAAGAAGAAAAAGAGGGAGAGAGAGAAGAAGAAGACATAGAGAAGAAGAAGAGAAATTCAGAGAGAGAGAAAGAATAGGAGGAGGGGGAGGAGAAAATAAGAGATAGACAGAGAGGGAGAAGAAGAAGAACTAGAAGAGAATGAAGAGAGATTTATTATATTTATTTTTAGGGAAAATAATTAGAACATCTGTCTAATAAGAGAACCAGAATATAATATATATATAGAATTTATTTGTATTATATATCGATTAATATTATTATTTATATAGATATAATAAGAAAGAATACATATAGAAGAATAATAATATAATATAAATATATATAATAATTAAATAATAACATAAACAGTTTTATAAAATAATATATGTAGATATATATGTATAATAATAACCATAATAGAACTAATATATATAGATAGAGATATATATGTATAGAGAGGATTTTTATTATATATCGAGGAAATAGGATTTAGATAGATAATAGAAAGATAAATAATAACATAAACAGTTTTATATACAAGAATAATATCAATATAGAGATCTAAAGAAATAATAATAATAATTATTTTTATTCTAAAAATATATATATATATATATGTATAATAATAATAAACACAATATAATATTATATATATATATATTATTTTTATTTTTATTTTATATCGATTAATATTATTATTTATATATATATAATAATAATATAAATTAAAATAATATAAATACAATAAATAATAATAATGTTGTAGGAAATAAGTTGTACTTTTTGGCGGGAATTTCAAGTTTTGAAATAGTAAAAAATGTGGAAAATGGGTAAATATGTCTTTTTATTATAAAGTGGGATTAGAATGTGATAAAATGGATGGGATAAAATTGTTTTTATACAACAAAGTAAACATGGGATGTGATAAGTAATGTAAAGTTTATTAATCCCATCACTCAAAGTAAACAGAGCCTTAAAGTTCAGCCCATTGTAAAACCGTAATGGACTGAATTTGTTTATTGTTATATTATGTGAGGAAATTACATATGTGTACCACTTGATAAAATATATTTTAACTAAATATCCCAAAATATCTTCTTTTCAATTAAATATACATGTTAAGAAACTCATTAGTCTATTTTATAAAACCTTAATCTAATTAGTCCATTTTATAACTAAATTACCCTTGTTTAAAAAAAAACAATGGTGGAACAATTGGACACTCGCCGTAACTTGATTCCGCTCTTGTTGTCGGTGATCGCGACAAAGAGCATGCGGACGGTGAGAGATACGACGGCGGCGGATTGGGTGGTGATGGGGCCGATGCCCATGTATTGAAAGCCTACGTTCTGGAGGTTGAATTGTGGTTTTCATGGTTTGACGGCGAGGATAATGATGAGGGTCGGGAAGGAGAGTGGGAGGAAAAGGCAGCGACAGTAGCCATAGAAGGTGATGCATAAGGATGAGGATGAGGAGTTGGTGGTGCTGGTGGTGGTGCTGGTGCTGGTGGGAGGCGTGTAAGTCATTCCTGAGCCCCACCACCACCACAGCAGTGACCATCATCAACTGTCCCGCTTTCTTGTTTTAGAGACCAGAGTTCACTTTGTCTCCTTCTATAATTTACAAGAGAATTGGCCCAAATTAGTATAAAATAAAGGAATGAAATAGAGGTGGTATTTTAGTGCACCGCGTGTCTAGTCGTGCACGTAATATATGTGCACCGCTAGATTCATGTGGTGCACGTGATTCATGCGATACACTTAAATGTAATATGCATGCACCGCAAGAGTCTAGCGTTACACGTGAGTGCACACCTGAGTGAGCCAGATTCCGGTTCAAACCTCATATCCTAGTTCCAGAAGCAGCGACCAAAACATGTAGCTCACCGAAGCATATTCTCTATAGTGCGAACCCATTTCAGCTACCACACCCCATCTAGTTAGACCTTACTTCACGAACTGATTAGCGGCAACGTCCACTCAGGTCGTCGATGTAAGGGATCCAACATGCAAATACGCAGCGGAATAAAAAAAATTTAGATTCCCAACCGAGGACCTATACGGGTGTTCATATCGGGTGTCAAGAGTTATACCTTTATAGCTTATTTGATGCAGAAATCTCGAAGAAAACATCCACGAGTCAGGAGCAAAGCCTTTTCAACTTTGCCTCTACGGTATCAAATCGAAAAGGGATGTTGAAGAACAAGTTGTTATACTTGATCTTCAACCAGAAGAGACGTGCTACCAAGATTCTAGATGGTGGCGGCTATCCTTTTATTTATGTTTAGTTTTTAGTTAATCTCTATTAACGTAAAAAGCACACCATTAGCTATTAGCATACTGATATATATATATATATATATATATATATATATATATATATATATATATATATATCCTCGGAGAAAAATGAGGCGGCTAATCAAAATAAAGTTTTCCAAAAACACCTTGGCCCATCCCACTTAATATCCGTATGGTTATATATATATCAAACTTATATATATATCTTATATATATATAATCAGCCCAATATATATTATGTATATATATCTTATTATTTGATTCTTCCTAATCAAATTAATTCATCAAATGAATTATATCTCCCTTTATCGATTTAATCTTTTGTGCGACCTGTTAGGATCTTGCAACATTGGCAGTGACATAAAATCTAATTTTATGTCACAAGCAATGAGCGGTATCTAGCAATACATCAAGGCTACCCAAGTTACAATAATGTCATTGACTCGACATAACCTATGGCCTGTGATAATATTAATCATGTAACTTAATCCCTTTGTCCTATGTGTTTAGATTAAACACGAGTCATGGAATAGTCATACTCGTATAGTTCAATCTTTTATTTCTTGATCCACAAGTAAACTAAAATAAACGAATAAGCTCGATATCACATATCGACTCATTCGAGCATGGCCATGCATTTTAGTCTTACTTGATCAAGGGCCCAAACACTTCTCCTGTTGTATATGAGGGACAAATCATATCTTGATCACTCAACATCCCTCTACATAATTCATGGTGTATCCAATGATTGTCTTTATAGTTTACCCTGTTACATGTAACGTTTGACAATATCAAGATACACGACTCCTTATGTTGGGATCTCTGGTGATCTCAAGTCGTAAGGATTACATATATTATTATCACTATGAGAATTGCTTATGACATTCATATATAACTATCCATGTAGAATTCGCATGGTGGTCTGTCCAGTACATCGTTCTCTAACATGCACCCATGTGTTGATTTGATATCTCATATCCATGAACAATTCATCAATCAATACATACTAGTCTCAATGTATTATCATTATCCTTATTCATGATAATACTTGACTAGGAACAATCTTTAAGGATGATACTTGACTAGGAACAATCTTTAAGAATAATACAATATTATTCTAAGGACATTAACATATATATATATATATATATATATTCATATTACACAGACATTTGAATAATATATAATAATGAATTGCCTTTAATAAAATCATATTACATTGTATGCCAAAATCAATCATCTAATGAGTTGTCTTAGGGCATATCCCAACAGTCGAAGCACACCCAAACTCGAGCCCAGACGTCGCTGGCTGTCAAGCCACCGTGACCCAACGCAACCGCAATCGGTCATCACCACCGCCAGAGGCATCCGCCACCGTTCGAACTCCAGCCACGAAAAAAACCACGGCGGTGTTATGTGGTTGCTCTGATCGAACTCCAGCTGCGAGAAAAAAGCAAAAGAACGACGATGGCGTTCTTCGTGTCAAGTGAGAGTGAGGAACATGGCGGTTTAGATTATGTGAGGGTTAGGGATATTTTTATCATTTTTTTGAATTTGGGCTTATTTGAAAGCATTTTTTTTTAGATTAGACAGAAAAAACTTTTCCTATTGGACGGCCCGAATTTTACCCATTATTTGGTATTTTAACTCGGTTTTAAAAAAAATCTAGTAACATAACCAACATGTCATTTAGTTTTTGTTTTGGGTGTTGTGAGAACTTTTTTGAGGAACTATTTTTAGAAAATAAAATATAGATTCGGTTTTGGTTTGAAGAAATTGAATTAAACTGGATTCGAATCCTATCAGAAATCCATAATTTAATGTAGCAATAGAATATTTTTGGAAAGTGATGTAAATTTTACTTACGATTATATTGGAAGATGTAAAAAAAATGTTTCTAAGTAAGAAAATAGAAATGGATAGTATGTTTTAATTTCGGAGTTGGAAATTTTTTTTGTAGAAACAAAGACAAACAAATCTTAATATCTCAATAGATTCCATTGGTTTGGTTGATGCTGGACAGATCAATCATTGGATGGAAATATTATCATCCAAATATGAATGAGAATATTTCTGGGACGACAAATACCTCTTCCGTAAAAAAAAATATGTATCTTCTAAAAGCTAGCCAAACATTCATCTAATTTTCCATTTCAAATGAAAATCAATTTCTAGGAAATAATTTCAAAAAATACCAAAACGTGACCTGCTTTAAAACTTTAGAACTAAAACCTTGTCTCAAAAGTCTTACCATTTGTCATAAAATATCAATTTAATGTGTTGAAAGTTGAAGTATATTCATTACAAAATGAGTCAGTAAATGACGTTGATTGAGGTTATGGATTAAAAAGTATCAATAGGAGATGAAATTTTCAAGAAGACATAATCTTGGAAAATTAAAAAAAGTCACTCAAGATTGATGTGAACATTTTTCATACAAGCATGGAACCTAAATCTATTGATGTTTTACAAATGGCAAGAACCCAAAGTTCTGCATTAGAAACTCAACATAAATGTGACTTCATTTCGTGCTTAAACGAGCCATATTTGCAGGAGCAATCCAAGTCAAACGAACAGACATCTGATAAGTTATGCGCACGGGCTTGAAAGAGTCTTGGCTAAGCCCCTGAAGAAGATTTTATGCGTTGGCCGAATGTGATGGCAGCCTCAGGTGGTTATGTTCGCCTTCGTAAGTAACAATGAGCATTGAAGGATCATCCAAGCATCTTTCAACATGTTTTCTTGCAGGACATCCTCTCATACTACTGCACTTATAGTAACACCTGCACGATTTCACGGCCAAGAAACTCTTACATTTATCAAATTGCTTCATTACACATTTCTCTGACGGATTACATAGATAAAAGGATGAGGAAAGAAGGGTGGGATTTCAATCACCACAAGCTAAATAACATCGGCTATTAAAGATCAGGATATGGGAATGCATGATAAATAAGTGATCAATGGGAACATGGTATTAATTCTGGCATGATCCGATTACAAGTTTGAAGAATTCGAATAAGCAGATCGTTAGACCACTCTTCAAGCGAGTGTCAGTCTCTAGAATCAGTGAAGAGTAATACAATTATGCATATTTTATCCCATCAAATGTAATGACTAGTACATAGATGCAAGTTTTGTCACCAAGTAGATCTAACCAACTAACTATACAATATCGACGAAAAACTAACTCCAGATCGACCAATTTATCCTTCTACATTTAATATGGCTGCCCTTCAAAATAAAATGCATCAATTTCCAATACCGTATCACAATCTCAAGCCGATATCGATCTGAAAATTGCAAATTAAATTCTGGGGCAACAATTATTTCAAGTTTCAACTGACTAATGTAACAGCTTTGTTGGGCTTATTCCAGAATGTGAAAATGACAAATGATATCACAGCAGATTTCCACAACACAAAATTTGAATTCTCCATCAACATGGAAGCTATCAAATGCTGAAAATTAAAAGGATTGATCTTATGAAAGAGCGTGGTAAAACTAGTGTTGATTCAGATATTCTATTTAACATCGCACAATACGGAAAGGAATAAAAAATACCTGGGGTGAGGAGAACCTTTGATTGGCTTCTGTCCATATTTTCTCCAAGAATACTCATCAGGGGGAATATCAGCTACCTTGTTGCTTACAGCCGGTACTCTGATCGATCTTTTTATCCTGTGTTTCCTGTATCAAGTGTGAAAATTTGAAATGAAAAACAGAACAAACACTAGTGACAACTCATATGATACATTAAAGCACAAAATCAAGCAAGTTCAAAGCAACCACCTCTTCTTAGAGCAATGACATCTGCCACTGCCTCCACATTTCACACTTCCGTCCCCACCCCTTCCTGTGCACCTTCTCTTGTGATGATACGAGCTTTGATCTATAGACGGAGCCACCCCCGTAAGATGGAAACCACTCATATCCAAATTAGCAACACTCCCATCTACACTTAATGAGGAAATGAAAGACCTGGTAGATGACATGTTAGGCCAAGTGGAGCTATCAAAATTCAGACTAATGCCACTATTATTCCGCTGATGAATCAACTCAGTTTGCTGCTTCAACTGCTGTTGCTGGAGAAAATGATAATTTTGTACCGGTGCTTTTTGGGCGAGCTGCAGATAATTCTTGCCATGTGAGCTTAATTCTAAGCAAGGATTCCCAACTGTGGTGGACCGGTTACAGTACAAACCGGTTTCTTGATGTGAATTGGTCTCAACTAGAGTAGTTTGAAAGAAATTCTGGTGCTTATCGGTTGTTCTACATATTGGACTTTCCAATAATATATCTTGGGGATAAGGAGTGTGATTCTTCTTGGATTTTCTAACTCTAGCATGACCAACACTAGAATTTAGCAGTGAGACAACTTTTTTGAATTTTAAGACAGCCTCCCCTGTTTGTTCAACAAAAATCCTATGCTGATTCTGATCTTGGGGCTGATGAGTTAAGAGATTAATCAATTTATAGCAACTTTCAACAGCTGCACTGTTTGATTTTACAACCTCCTCCATTTTCACTCCTTCTATACAAATATATTTTAGCAAAAAAGGAAACCAAGCCCTAAAATCCGAATCCTACCGATTCAAGAAATACTCAGCTATTCACTAGAGGCAAAAACTTAAAATCCAATACGTAAAACCTCCATATTTGGCATTCTACTAACAGTCAAATAGCCATCACAAGAGAAAAAAGGATTCATTTCGGGAGCAGAACAACATGGCATGAACTGGGCATGTGAAGAATCTACCAAAAAAAAGAAAAATGAACCCAGATAAAATAAGCTCCAAACAGGATCAGACAACTAAAAAAGGCTGAAAAAGACTGAAATTTGGACCTTGAGATGAACTGTTGGAGGAAAATGCTGTCAACCCAAAATTCTGTCAACCTCCATACTGATCTCTAAGGGAGTAAAACCGCAAGATGAGCTAAAAGTAATAAAATAGGATAATAGGAAGGTGTGATGTTTTGATTTCACAATGAACTGAACAACCCAAGGATCAGAGATATGTAATCTTTAAATATTTGTACCTTTCTTTTATAATAACACTATAATTTGTGATTCTATACAGAGAGCAAAACATCGTAGAGAGAGAGGGAGTATATTGGACAGTAGGACTTGGAGTAGCGTAGTTTTTAATTTGCAGACTAACCTGCGCAATGGGACCATACCAATTTCACATTGCATCATAACATCTCCAACGGAAACTCTATTATTTATTATGGGGTTTTTTTGGCAGATTACCCCTAATGGTTCTCCAAATAGATGAATTATTTCCCTATGATTTGAAAATAGGTACTTTACCTCCTGTAGTATACAAAATAGACAATTTACTCTTATGTGGTTTGAAAATAGACATTTTACCCCATGTGATTTGTGAAAATATGTATTTTACCTCGATGTGGTTTATAAAATATGCGGTTTATCCCCTATGTTAAGGTGTATTTCACACATATTCACAAAATATAAGGGGATAAAATGCATATTTTCACAAACCATATGGGGTAAAATGCATATTTTCAAACCCCATGGGGTAAACTGCCTATTTTGTAAACCACTGTGGGTAAAATGCCTATTTTTAAACCACGGATGAATAATTTGCCTATTTTACAAACCACAAGGGAGTTATTTGCCACTAGATCTTTATTATGGCGTAAACGTTATTATAGCATTAAAATTCTTCTCCAACATTGCACTATAGTTTGCACCATTTTGAAGTATTGCTACAGTGCTCATCAAATTTGGGTTAAATTATTTATATAAATTATTAATTTTTATATTCGAATGGCATTTCGCTTAAAAAATTAAATTGATTTTATTTCTTACTGTTATAACTTAATATGGACATTGTTTTATATTTTAAAATAATAATTATTATAAAAATAATAATTAAAATATCATTTTTTGTCTTTTTGTTGACTATTATTGTCAATTTTACCTTTTTTATTTTGCAATATCGTCTTTAACGATTAAAGCACTATTCTGGCGCATTTTAGCAACAAGATTCACCAACTGCGGGACCCAGTTACGAAATTTAACAGAGCCAATAATATATATATATATATATATATAAAGCTTACCACGTGTAAACTTTGTCAGCTGTGGGACCTATATGCAGTGCTAGCCCAAGAACGGATGACATTTGAGCTAGTTTGGAATGATTTCTTTTTTTTTTTGAAAGGGATGTTTTTTTTTAAGTTTTTATAAAAATTATACAAAATAATATTTTTTAAAAAAATTATAAATTATAACTCAGACTTAAGTACTTTGATTTATTCTTGAGCTATAGCTACCGATATTTATTTTGGAATCGGAATTTTATTAAGGTATTAAGATTTATTTTTTCAATGCATCTGTATATTGAGGGTAATAACTATCATACAATAGGAATTATGTCATATAATCTTTCTATCCCCAATCATTAATGTGGCTCCGATAGTAATATAACATATTAAGTGTGTAAGACGTTTTAAGACGCACTCAGTTTTATTAAATCTGACATTTTGAGTGTGTGTGCGCGTCGCTTTAAGGCACACTAAATTTTATTTAATCTAGTATTAAGTTTCATTAAGTCGCACACAATCGTTTAACCTTCTTAATTCTCCAACTTATTTTTTTTATACTTTTTACTTTTTTAGAGACTAAGTGAATTTTCATGATTCTCCGATTTTGGGTTGGCATGAAAATTCTATTAGACTGTAAATAGATACATATTACACACTATTTTGTAACGACTTTATGAAAAATATAATAATATATGAAAGATTCAAATATTTGATAAAGAAAGTATGATAAATCTGTGATTTTGTAACATGTTTTAGTGAGGATAATAATAATTTTGATATCATGAGTTTTTTTTATGAAAATTAATGGTGAATTTTATAGATATGACTTTTTTTATTTTTATTGAGTTGATTTAATTATTTATGTTAGTTATTCCATAATGTGGAAATATAATTCTCCGAAAATAATAAGAGTCATTGTTAATAAATTTATACTATTACCAAACAAGCTGAAATATTGTGGTAATGTTTGGTTTAATTTTTCTAATTCATTATCTTAAAATAAAATCAAATGTTAATACTTCATTTTTATTTTTCATTTCTCGGATAACAATAATTGTCCCTACTAAAAGACCGTTCAAATAAAATATTTGAGTTGCATTGTTATCATTGACTATAACATTTTGTAAATTGTTAGATTCTACACATATGATCTAATGTTAATATTTTTTAAGAATGATAAATCTGCAAATGTCAATTTTGATAATTTTTTCATTTTGTAAATAATATAATAATAATTTTAATTTGTCAAAAATGATATATATATATATATATATATATATATATATATATATATATATATATATATATATATATATATATATATATATACGGAAGCGCTTTTAATAGACGCATTAAAGCGCTCCCCGCACTTAATAATTTTTTTTAAATTGACGTACTTGTGCATGTGTCGGCTCTATGTGACTTAGAATAAGAATGCTCAAAGTTTGATATTTGGGAATGTTATATTATTTTAAAAATCTAAGTCACCATGTTCTCACTAGCTATAGTTACGGTGTCTGACATAGTTACTTGAAATTAAAATAATTTTTGAAATAATTTTTTAATTTCTATTTAAATTTATTAATAAACCTTGACAATAATGTAATTATGATTTTACTAAAGAAAGAACATGTATGACATCCTAAAGGGAGTCATACATTAAAATAAAAGTTAAAATGTAAATAGGATCATTATCACTAATTTACCATTTAAATAATATATCAATTTCTTCTTTCATGTATATAATTCACTTCAATATCAGGGTGTTCATGGGCCGGATCCGACCGGATTCGGACCGGATCCGACCGGTCCCGGACTCCTTTCGAGTGGAACCGGACCAATCCGGTTCTGAACCGGATTGGTCCGGTTCCGGTTCCATGGCAAATGCCATGGAACCGATCCGGTTCGGAACCCCGGATCCGATTTGCCGGATTGGACCGGGTTAAACCGGTTCCAACCGGAACCGGTTTAGCCAACCCATTTTTTTTTTTTTCAACTTGAATCGTAAAGGAAATATATCATTTATTGAATATGGAAAACAACATAAAAGATACATCATTTGAAATTCATAACAAAAATACATTACTCATCATAATTTATAAGTATAGTCTTGGCCAATTCTTCTTCTTCTTCGGAACTTTCATTGCAGAACTCGTCGATTCCTCCTTCTCTCTTATATCTTCTCTCAGCATCGAACCAATCTCTTAGCAGCGTAAGCATGCACAATGATTCTGCTTGTAGAGAAACTCTAAAGTCTCCAATGAGCCGAGCACAAGTTGAAAATGCCGACTCTGATGCAACACTGGATGTTTGGACTGCAAATACATCTCTAGCCATTTTGGCTAAGACTGGATATTGTCTTGCGTTTGCTTTCCACCACTCTAGTACGTCAAAATTTTCATCTGTAATGAACATTTGACCCAGGAAGAACTGCAACTCATTTGAAGAGGTAGATGACACTCCGCTTCCTCTCTGCTTCTTTCTTCCAAGGCTCCGCAACAGATTAATCCCTCCGCTTCGTGACTGGCTAGCATCTTCTTCTTATCCTCCTACTACACGCACCGATGAGCTCTGTCCCTGTTCACTATGGTACAATCCAAACATATTTTGGAGAGAATGCATGATTGACGTCTTTTGATCGTCAACATCCTTATCCAAAAACGTACTGTAATATTCAAAGAAAGTATCGAAAGATCCTACACCCTGACTTGGGTTTAACAATGTAGATATACAGTGCACGTGTGGAATTTGTTCCCAATATTTTTTAAACTTCTCCTCCATACGATAAACGAACGACGTCAACTCAATATCATCTCTAAATTCAATAAATTTGCAAAACATGTTAAATACAAGTGGTAGAAAATAATGAGAAGTAGGATTACAAACACCGGAGAAACGATCTGTTGCATCTTTAAAGGTTGATAACAAAGCAGTTAAATTTTTAACAAAAAACCAATCCTTATCAGACAATAAATAACTTTCATCACTTTCAGGCATTTGATAAGAGTTATAAAAAGAAGTTAAAGCATCTTGATAAGGTAACATCGATTCTAACATTTTGTGCAAAGAATTCCATCGACTTACAATGGGCGGTGGAGAAAGAGTAAACCGAAGGTTCTGACTTGCACACGTATGTTTCCAATCACGCTTAATGCGTGATTGTCGTATCCATTGACAACAATTTTTAAGTTTGTCTATGCTACTACATTCAGCATCTTCATAACTATCTTTTACTGCTAAATTAATTATATGGCATGCACATCTAACATGGAAAAAAACACCATTAAGCATTGGTCGTAAATATATTTTAAGTTCACGCATTGCCGCGTTATTATTTGAAGCGTTGTCAAGTGTAATCGAACAAATTTTATCTGCAATTCCATAAAATCTACAAACATTAACAATATATTTAGCAATTTGGGAACCAGTATGTGCAGATTTTAATTCATCCAGTGACAAAATTCTTTTCTGCAAACACCAGTTATCATCAATCCAATGACTAGTAATAACAAGAAAAGAAAGTAATGCGGTATTCGTCCAAATATCAGTAGTTAA
Organism: Haberlea rhodopensis; assembly: GCA_907163345.1. NCBI lineage: Eukaryota > Viridiplantae > Streptophyta > Magnoliopsida > Lamiales > Gesneriaceae > Haberlea > Haberlea rhodopensis. The sequence goes on along the minus strand of CAJQUN010000008.1, from coordinate 3,752,283 downwards.
ACTTAATCTGCAGTTAATAGAAGAAAGATGATCAACTAAAGTCTTATGGTAATCAAGAAACACATCGACAATATTTCTTTTCAAAGTATGCCTAGAAATATGTCTAAAACATGGTTGGACACCAGAAGAAAATTCAACAAAGCCATCTTTTTCAGAAAACAAAAAAGGAAGTTCGCATCTTACAATAAAACGAACGAATAATCTTTTGTTCATTTCCGGTGTTAAGATAAAATTAGTGCCAGACTGAGGATTAATTTGAAGTTGGTTTGGTTCTCTACCTAATGGTTGTAAAGTAACATCATCAAAATTATGTTTTTTAACTAGATGTTTCTTAAAAGTTCCGGTACCGCCAGCGGAACCACCTGTTTTATAATTATATGTGGTTTTACATATTTTACAAATAACAACAGATTCGTTCGTACCTGGTTTTGTCTCGACGTCAAAATGATCCCATACCTTGCTTTGTTTGGACGGTTACTCGTGCGACTCGAAGCGGCAGTAGTCGCGGATGACCCGCCAGGGGCCGGATTTTGGGGGGCCGCCGGTTCTGCAACGTGTTCCGCTTCTTCAACATCATAAGCATTATCAAACTCGGCAAAAATATCATAATTTTCTTGGAATAAATGTGGATTTGAGGCACCACCACGACCAGTAGAAGAAGATGCCATCGTATTAGTGGAAATATGGAAAAATGAGATAATTGTAATCAAGATTAGGATTGTAAGAGTAAGAGAGTTGGAGATGAAAAATTGAAGAGGAAAAATGAGGTATATATAGAAGCAAAAAAAAAAAATTTTTAAAAAAAACTTTTTTTTTTTTAATTAAGCCGTTGCCCAGCGGCTATTTTAGCCGTTGGGCAACGGCAGTCCGTTGGCCAACGGCTACAATGCCGTTGGCCAACGGAACCCCCCCCCCCCCCCCCCCCCCCCTTTTTTTTTTAAATTTTTCACCGGTTCCGGTCCGGAACCGGTGGAATCGGAACCGCCGGATTGGCGGTTCCGGACCTGTGGAACCGATCCGATCCGGGATCCCAGTTTATAACCGGATCAACCGGTTTCGGTTTGGAACCGGAACCGACCGGGCCGGTTCCGGACCGGTTCCGGTTGATCCGGTACATTAACCACCCTGACTTCAATACAAAGAATTGAATATTGAAAATTAATTAGAAATTGAGACATGACTAATGTGTTGAGCACATCAATAATAGCACGAAGAATTATAACATTAGTTTTGGCTATGGATAGAATAGTTTATTTAACAAATGAGAAAATTCAAAATACTATAGGATAGAGATGAATTTAGTCAAACTGATTAGTGGAGAAATCTTAATTTGATCTCATCAAATCATACACTAAAACATTATTAATGGTACCACTTTTGAGGCAAGTGCTCTTTTATGTTTGAATGTTTTGATTAGGTTGTCCCACTTGTTGTCACGTGAAATTTATTGGCATTATTCATCAAATGGCCATTCATCTTGTATAAATTTTGGGCAAAATTCTTGTATAATCGTAGTTTGAGCTTTATTTATGAATCAATTTAATATGCTTGATTTAAAATAGTTGGTATGTTAGTTTATATATATTTTTATGTAAAAAGTATTGTATTTTAATATTAAGTTAGTGTCATGTGTATATGCTGAGCCTTAAACGGGTGTGTACAAGTATTTCACTAAATTTCGTGTGTGTGTATATATATATGTATATATATATATATAGAAACTGTTTATTTATAATTACTAAAAGATGGAAAACAATTGGTGTGATGACTTCTATATAAATAAAATGTTTTTTTAACAAAATGAAAAAATAATTGGATAAAGATGTTTGATTCATCTATATACAATGCAACACAACAACATGAGATAATTGGATATTCAATTCCATTAAGAAAAGCACTCAGCAAACACCTTCTTTTTTGTTTAATTAATGAAACGTGCAACTGTCACTTAAGAAAATAATCCACAAAGCACTAGGAAATCTTGAAAACCATAAGAATAGCCACCAAATTTAGTATGAACTAATTAGTGCAAATCCACTGAATAACTTCAAGATTTGCCCAAGATTCATTTGCACCAAAGAGTGAAATGGATGAAAAATCTACTTTTGTCGAATCGGGATGACGAAAGTTACCATTTGAAAAAAAAAATATTAGGATAAAGAGAGAAATATTATTGCTTCCTTCCCCTTCCCTTCTTGGTTGGCTGTGCCTCTACTTGTTCTTTTCCACCAACTTCAGATATGTCGGCTGTAAAAAAGTACAGTTTACCGTGAGAATGATACTCATCAAGCAATTTTATCGCTATTTAGATAACAATAAATAGCGAAACCAATATGTTCCAGGTCCAAGCCTGGAAAACATGGATTAAAGCAAAGATTTATCCTCTTTTTGACCCTTCAGGTCTCAGGATCTAACCCAAGAATTTAATCGTGTCAGTGACTTGACAGATTTTGAATGGAGACGTAGCTAACTTTTCAAGAAAATTATAGATAACGTTTGAATTTTTTTCATCTGAGAGGGTGGGTGATGTTCAAGATAAAGTAAGCCGTGTCCAACATGGCAAAAACTTGGTGAAAACAATACCTTCAGGTCCACGAGCCATCAGAGTAAAGAATATATTGTTGAGCTTCTCCATCTTTTTAGCATCCTGTGCTTGGTCTGTCTTAAATTTAATGCACTGATACGAAGGAACAGAAATATCAGGAACGGAAGATTATCTACAGTATGGATTTTCTTGGAGCCTGCTCAATTTATAAAATATTTAAAACATCTTAGAAGATGTTTAGGAACTTGTACGATGTCTTCAAGTGTTTCTTACCTTTTTTTAAAAAAGAATCTTGTAAATAATTAACTAAGAAATTTAATATTAATAAGAACATCAAGGTTTAATCTTTATGTCCCATTGATCTCAATTTATCCTCCAATCCATCTTCTCACACTATTTTTTTCTCCCTAACTCACTCGAATTGTTGTCCTCCACTCTAAATTTTTTCTTCCCTTGACGGTAAGAGCTTAATTTTAAAATAAGAAATAAGAATGCATAAATAGAGTTAAGTACGAATTTATGCTCAAATTTCTTTGCATGGCTTAACAGCATATTGTCAACTACCAATAGGACAAAACACAAACACATAGATCTAAACAAAGAAATATATCCAATCCTGAGCAACTTTTAACTTCAACACCAAGCACCCCATGAAGGTGACTGAACCAACTAAACAAACGAGCATTACAATCTTTAATCTCAATATATTTTAAAGAAAGGTGATAAGAAACTAAATTGTAGATTAAAGCATTACTGATTACTCTAAATTCATAATGCTTGTTTGGGTATTTTTGAATTCCATGAATTTCAATTTCTTCTCCTACCATTTTATGCATTTTCACACAACATAATGGATTTCAAATACTTCTAAAATAAATTCGTTTGAAATCCATCACTCAAACTTTCTTCTATACAAATTCTTCCATCAAAACCCAACTTAATAACAATCAAGTCACATATGACACAGGTCAAGGTGGAACAAGGAGCCTGAGCAGGATGGTCCAACACAACGTTGTTAGGCACCCGCACAGTGTTGTCAAAGCCTACAGGTGTTCCTTGGGTTCAAGTGCAAGTCAATGCGCATGGAGACGCCCAAGGTGCAGTAATATAGAAGAGGGGCACACCTTAGCTGAGGTGCGGCCACACATGCTTTGCCTTGTATTATTATTATTACTACTACTTCCCCACAAAAATTAGGATATTTATATATTTACGGTTTGAAGGAGTCTCATAACAGTACATCCTAAATACCAGCCTCCAGCAAAACCCTATCCACCGGTAAGGTGGTGATGGCGGTGGGAAACTATGAGTTTTATTTTGCATTCTCATAGGCATTTTAGGTTGATTTTTGCACTTTTCTTTCATTTATTTTCATATTTTTTGGTAAATTTTATATTAGAATTTTGTAGCTGTTAGAATGACCTAAATCATATCCCCCTCCCCCACCCCCACCCCCTCCCCCACCCCCACCCCACCCCAGTGTCCTCACCTTTCAAAAGCTCGCCATCCTAAATAACTATGGTCACGAGTCTGCTTCCAGCCAAGCACGAATGGACAACAAAAATCAAAATAAAACCCAATTAAATTGATCACTTTCTTCCTTAACTCCATAAATGGAGAAGTCAGAAACAAACAAGAAACCGGAATTATCATGTACAACACGAGATAAATAAGCACAATTTACATGGGATTACATTTATACCTCTTTATCATCGGTGACTTTCAGAACCAATTTACCATCGCAGTGTCTGTATTTCATCACATAACGAGTCTATGACAACAAAGGAAACAACACCAATCAGAATCGCACAATGGGTAACCAAAAAATAAATAGAATTCAATCGGAAAAAAAAAAAAGAATATTTAATTCATGACATTACTTTTTCGGGATCGGAGCGAAACAACTGGACGGATTTTTCAAGGAAATCATCCCAAGATGCGATGTACACCATTCCGGTGAATCTGATCTCCGAGTTGTATGCAGTATTGTCGATTGAGTTCGATTGGTAGTGTAGTTTCTTCTATATACTATCGAGAGAAACGAATAGAACCCCTACTTACGAGAATTATCCTAGGTTTTTTGGACCTTATGTGGTTTTCCTTGTAAACGCTGTCGTTTTATGTATATAGAAATGTAATTTTATGGTATAAAAAAAATGATTTATCTTATACTTTTCATGATGATCTGTTTACATTTAAATTTTATTCAATGATTTCTTTGTTTTCATATTGGAATATTGGCTCATCAATACACAACATAAAAATAACAAATAAAAATACCGAAAGTAAAAACAATTACAATTCGCATAATTTTAAATATATCCTAAAATCTTTGTTTAATATTAAAATTATAAAAATACGTGATGCACACAGTTAAATAACAATAAGTTTAAATAATATAAAATATTTTTAAGGAAAAATTACAAAAAGGTATAACTTACAAAACTATTATTCAATGAAATTTGGGCAAAAAACAACAAATCATAACAATTCATCTTTTGCATATAACCATTTTTTGTAACTTTAATCTATTAGATATTTTTCTTGTACTAAAATAACATCAAATAACCCTAACCCTAAAATTCAGCATCCCTCCCACCCATCTCCCAAACTTCATCTTCATCACCCCACCATCAAACCCTAGCCTCCTCCTTCGTGGAAGTCATGGCCGCCAGCCTTCTCTCTCACATGGTGGTGGTTTTAGTAGAACGAAATCGATGTTGTGCCAATGGGGGATATTAGGCATTAAAGGTAACAAGGAGGTTGTTGTGAATAAAGTTGAAGCCGTTGAAAGGGGGGAAGCTTGAGGTATAGTTGGGGCAAATGGTGGTGAAGGTGGCGATGCTGGTGTCGGAAAGACAAAAAGGATACCAAAGAGTTTGAAAATTGAATGGATTGAGAAGACGAAAGAATCGTTGGTGGGACTTGGGAGCTAAGTCACATAAGTTGATGCGTGGGCGGGTGCGGATGCGGATGCGCGAGTGCGTCAATTTTTCAAAAATTTGAATGTTGGTGCGCATTAATGCGCCTATATATATATATACATACATGCACACTGATGAAATGAAGTTAAACATACATAATATACATCATATTTAACAATTTACATCGTTATTATATTATTTACAAATATACAATATGAACACACACACATATTGGTGAAATAAAGTTAAGCATATCTAATACACATCATGTTTGACAAATTTACATCTTAATTATTTATAATGCAATTCAAATATTTTATTGATCGCTCTTCTAATAGGGAAATTATTGTTCTCAGAATATTTTAGAGAGTGAAAAATGAAAATGAATTATTAATATTTTGTCATAAGATAATGAATTCGAAAATAAAATGAAATATTATTTATGTATTTCAACATATTTTGTAATATTATGAATTTATTAAAAATGACTTATATTATTTTCAGAGAAATATGAATGTCTAACATTTAAGTTCACGACTTAGTAAAACTTAATACACGACTTAATAAAACTTAGTCCTAAAGCGCCGCATGCATACTCAATGAGCCAGATCACGACAGCGTCAGTGCGTGACTTTGTAAAACTTAGTGCTCCTTAAAGCGCCGCACAAGTACTCAATGCGTCAGTGCGAGACCATAGCGACAGTGCGCGGAGGGTGGTAGTAAGATTATGTGACTTAGCTTGGGAGATGATTTGTCTGCAATTGCTACAAATGAGTCACCCTACAAGTGCACTCGTTAGTGCAACGAGTGCACTTGCTCAAGTGCGCCGGGTGCAGTTGTAGCACCCAGTGCACTTGCTCAAGTACACAGGTACTATAAGTACACTGGTGCACGTAGGACTATTATTTATCCTTTCATCAGAATAATTTTGAATTTCAAAAGCAAAAAAAATGGTGCATGTAAAAATTAATATAAAAATTCTTAAAGGTGCACGTAAAAAATTCAAAAATGCATGCAAAAATTGGAGTGCACGTAAAAATTAGAAGTCACAAAACACTACACAGTAACCGATACGTTAACCGGTGCACATTTTACAGTAACTGGTGCACGCTCTAAAGTGCACCCCATGCATCTGGTGCATGTGTTACAGTAACCCCGATTGTCCTTTTATTAGGAAATGGACCTAATTAAATTGATTTTTTGTTGTTGGACTAAATCAAATTATTGTTTTGCATTTGGACCTATCTGTAAGTCTCCCTATTTTTAATGATTTGAATTAATTTTTGATATTAAGAAAATAGTCAAGATTTTATTAGAATGATCATGTTTCCGATACGTTTTGAAAATCTTTTATTGATGAACTGTCAGAGTGGCATATGTCTGGCAAGAACCAAATTCATTATATTCGCAACAAGCACTTTGTTCAGAAAATAGTAGAATTAAGGGATATTCTACACAAGAAACTTGTTAACAGAGGTGGTGATAGAGAACAAGTTTTAATACTGCTTGAACTTGATCAACATTAACCAGAGTATCCAGTATCCATCGCTTAAGGGCATATCGAAGGAGGCAACACATTTTGATGGAAAATCGCCACTGTAGAAATTTTAGCTGGACAGTGGAGGCACGTTGAACATTGTAGCTTTGATGGCCTAAAGATCAATCAAGAATAGGGGATGGAAATTCAAGATGATAAGCTTATCCGAAGGTTTGATGCCCATATAAACACCTATATTTCATCCTCTGTAAATCATCCATCACCTGTTTAGTTTTATGTTTCTGTATCTGCGAGATGTTAGGTGATTCGAGAGTTAATGTAATTATCGTATGAAAATATCAATAAATCTATGTTTCTCCCATGGATGTAGACGATTGCTCAACCACGTAAATATTGATTTTTGTGTGTATATGATGTTTACATTTTATTTTGGATATCTTGGCGCAACAAATTGTACAAGAAGCCTTGTTCTGTGAAAATACCGAAAATTTTCGAGTGTCCTGGGAGCAACATCACAAGTCATATAAAAAAAATTACTTAATAATTATTAGAGTTACACAAGGAGCCATTGAGGGCCGCAATTGATCCATCATTTTCTACCATAACAATACCAAAAACTTACGAGAACAAAATACTTGGAAAAAAAATTATGTATCATATATGGTTATTGAATATGTCAAGGGTGGTGATGTCCCTAAGAACCATCAACTTAAACCCATGTCATACAAGTGTGTATCAAGGAGATATTTTGATCGAATTATACTGCCTCAATAATTCAAAAGACTTCCACACTCAAGTGTGATACGCACATAGGCAAAACCCCCCATAATCTTTTGCTTGTGCCATCGTTTCCCAAAATGGTAATATTACCAAAAATCAAAGATGGGGCTCGCGAGTTGCCCAATGAACAAGAAATCGACCAAATTTAGCAGTGGGAGCTTCACCAACGGCTTTAGTGGATGAAAGGATGAGCACCGAAGGAAGTGGATTGCCCCCTCCGGCTAAGCGACAATCTGTTTGATTGGCTTCTTTCGGGAATTTTTTCTTTGACTTGGGCCCTGTATGTTTAAGAAAATGAGGATTCTGGATTTGTCTCTTTGATGTTTGAATCTATTGGAATTATATTGTCTGATGTGAAATTATGTTTGATCATTCAAGAATGGAATTTCAAGAACTGAAACACCACTGACAGTATGAAAAAAATAGCGATTGTGGTGTTACTAAAATCAGTTGGGGGCTCCTATTTTTCCATGTGTTCACGGAACATGATATCGAGACAAATCAAGAGTAAATATGAAAAGTCAGTACACCACATTTGGATATTCGGAGTAAATACATGCATTCGGGACGCTTGAGCAGTAAAAGTCTAATCTCATTGCTAATCCATATAAATTTGTGGGGGGGGGGGGGGGGGGGGGGGGGGATTCTGTGACAAAAATTAGGTAATGATATGATATAACTTGGTATTCGCCTTTACAATAAAACTTGGTCGAATATCGTGAAACATTCTTCTCTTCGAAAAAAATTGAACCTTCAAAATATGGGCGATCTATACGTCAAGCAGATTTTAATTTGGCGGATGTGGATGCGAGATGGGATAGCGTTTTGTGTCCCACAAAAATCAAGAACATCCCCAGGAGTCCAAGTGCTTTTAGTGTTGTGAACAGATCCAACTGCATCAAATATTTTGAATTTGTAATCAATTTAAATATGCTGGTGAACAAACAGTTGTCAATTAAATGATTATTGTATCAAATGCCTAACGATGTGGCCAAATAGGAACATACAATACAAATTATATTTGTCAAGTTAAAAACAGGAAAAAAAAAGGAAATAGACGAACCTTGAACCAGAAGAATGCATAGAGCGATAGAACAGCTGCAATGCCCAAATGGAAGAGAAAAGCAAATGTGGCAGGAACAGTTGACCTCGGCAAACTCTTCAGGTTGGCACGAAGGTAAAAGAGCTATAGAGAGTAGACACGTAAATGTGAGAAAAATTAGCCACAAACAGGAAGCGAACCCTGAAATGAGTAAGAACTAAATAATCCAAATAGGAAGTGGAAATCTAGGAAGTTACCCCAGCCAAGAAACCGAAAAATGGCAAGAGAACAAGACCCAAGAAAACAAGAGAAAGTTCTCTAGGTGGACGCTTCTCTGGAGCTCTAAAAATGTGAGTTATTTCCGCCTTGGGCCCATATCTAGTGTATAGGTCAACAGACTGTGGAGGAGGGCGAGCTGCCTTTTCAGGTGCTTCTGGCAAATCTAAATCAATAAAGCCCAGAGGTTGCAAAAATGAGTTCTCCTGAAAAAGATAAGAAAAGGAACTTAGCTCGACCATGTAATGGCATATGCAGGAATATGGATGGGATGGAATATCAGTGGTGTAACACTTTCACTTCATACAACATTTACCATGACAGAGTCACCGACTGTAAGTTGAATGTCGTATTTTCCAGACAAATAGTAAAACTTCTCAACCAGTCCCAAAAAATCCTACAAGAAAAACACGAATATACGGTGGAAATGGTTAGATGTTTTATGTGCAAGCACTAAATTAATGATTCCTCAAAATTCGATTGAAAGTTTCGGCAACTTATTTTACTCTAAATTGCATCTAAATTTTTTGAAGCCCACATGTAAATGGTATAGCAGTACTAGAGAAGGTTAGGATGTGCTTACTAAAACAATCTCAAACTTTTTCCCGGAGTTGCCCACCACGAAGATATGCTCAACTCCACTCTCATGTCTCAGTGAGAGGAATGCCTGCTTAGAGCATGATAATCAAACATAAAAAATTAAACAAACAATTTAAGGAACTATAGATTAGAACACAAACCTGGTGAGGCTTGACAGCATGTCCAGAAGGAGATGTCAAAGTAAAAGACAACCGCAGTTTCTGGAGATGGTTTGCATATAAAGAAACAGCATTTCCTCCAAATAAATCCAGCCTGAATTACAAAATACACAGCAAACTAAGCTGCTGCTCTTAACTGCTTCCATAACGAACATAAAAAATCTGAAACTTGTACTCTTAATAAAACTTTGAAACATATAAACCAAGGACCATTAACAATGAGACAACAGATATATAAGGTTGACCAAATACAAGAATGGTGGAGAAGGAAAAGAAGAGAACTGCCAAGAAAGACCTATGAGATGGTTGTGTACAAGTACCAAATTGACCACTGGAAGAACGAAGTATGCAAAACAAAAGAGAGAGACCACAAGACAGGTAATATATAGCAGAAGAAATAATCAGCCAAAAGAGAAAAAAAGGATATAGCAACATGAATGGGTTCAAAGGATGTGTACTTTTTGTGTATTTCTACACTCCCAAGATCACTGTCAAGTACCGCAATCTCTTCATTGTCGACTTGAACTACTCCTGTTAAATGTATAGGAACTTTGGTTCGCCCACCAGTTACATATGTTTTCTTATATTCTGGATCGTCAAGTATAATCTACAAATTGAAAACAAAGAAAATCAGCACAGAACAGAAAAAAGGAGGATTAGCTTTAAAGAATACACACAGAATATCAAGAGGATGAGCAACAGGGAAAAAAGGCAAGTACCTCAAAAGAAAAAACATAATTTCCAATATCGATATTTGTTGGCAATGTTTCCAACACATGCATTTCATTGTAAGGGTCAAACTTGAGCTTCTGCATCAAGAGAATTCACGTGCTTCAATTGTTCAGGTGATTTAAGTACATTGGTGTGCAGTTTTTCAAATGTCTTCAAATCGATATTGTGACAGAATAAGTAAAATATTGAGTAAAGGAGAACCTGGTTAACGACGGAAGCATCTTTTGAACCTGAAACAAAAATTTGCCTGAGATTGACCGTCAGTGGCGGAGCAGCAGATCCCAACACAGTGTTGACCCGCACCTACAAACATAAAGTGGTGGAGTAACAGAATAGACTTGCCTAAAACAAAATACTGAGATAGTCTGAAGGCAATTTAAGTTGAAGACTTTCAGCAAACATTTTATAAGTCTAATTAACCTATTCTGTCGAGTAATGGGCCATGGTCACATGATTGGAAGGTGCAGAATTTTGATTTGAAACATAACACAAGTGACAAAGTTTACATTAACAGATGTAGTACAATAAATAATTCACAACGAGAAATTTTATCGATCTGCCACAGAACCTCAATAAAACAAATGATAAAAATAAATCAAAAGAGCAGGCGAGACATTAGAAATGTGCACCTTGAGCTGGTCTGCCCTAGTTACTGAAAGCACATTAGAAGGCAGTGATAAAATCAAAGGAATTGATCCCCTGAAGAACAGAGATGAGTTTAGGATGGTAAATGGTTACACTTTTGTGTTGATATACTAGCAAATCTAATAAATTATAAAATACGTGACATCTGAAACATCAATCAGCAGAAAGGAAGTAACCACGAAATATAAATCAGGACTGTAAATTGAAATTTTCAAACCAAAGCAAGATAAAAAAAAATACATTTCAGGGATATAGCATGATATAAGGGAATCACGTGAACGCATAAAAGAATTAATACAGCGGAATAGTCACCACCAAGAAGCTGAAAAATACTTGCCTATTTTTTTCCAAACAACCCAAGGCATCAATTTGGTGATACAATTCCTTAGCGCTGCCAGGAACACCAATGCCAAGGAAAAAATTTGCCAAACCCAAAATTTTCTCCCGTGGAAGCTGCAATCATCATACCACTGGTTTTAAATGGTTATTAATTATTTATAAAATAAAGAATGGTAGATAAAAGATAGAATTAAATAAAACGGTATCATAGCTCCTGAACAACACACGTTTAAACTTTCGGAAGTGGATCCAGCAAGAGCTGTGATCCCACGGACCACTGAAGAGGAGGCTGAAAGGGGACTCTGATCTCCACGTGTGCCAACAGTCTTGTCATCAAAGTAACAAGCCCCATCATCTAAAAATAGCAAATTTACTCAAAAGAAGTCAGTGACAACAATAGCATGATTGAATCACTGGCTGAGCATTCCAGAAATAATAACCTGAGAAAAAGGGCAAGTTTGCTAATTATGTCGTTTCTATAGACAAATTGGGAAAAAAAAAAGTTAATTCAACCATGATTCTTATCATATTTAAAGTCATTTTTATGTAACCAAACAGTAATGGTAACTACCAGCCGGATCTTATTAATGTACAAAAAACTGTTAAATCATTTGCTGGTCTCAGAAACATCCAATACAATAAATTGGGGTAGGCTACATGAACAATAGAGAAAATCAAGTCGGGTCGGACACATGCGTCAGTCTTCTCCAAATGCTTCTATCGGTCAACATATCTTCTGTAATCTCATTGCACTTCAAGTTTTTGCGTATAATTCGAGTCATGTCTTCGTCGGTCGTCCTCTCGTTCTTGTGAACTGGCCGAAATCCATGGACTCCACTCGACGCACATGTGCACTGCTGGGCCTACGTCGAACATGACCAAACCAACGTAAGCGGCTTTCATGCATCTTCTCTTCTATACAAGTTACACCTACTTCAGCTCGAATATATTCGTTCCTTATTTTCTCTTCTGGTCTTACCGCACATCCAACAAAGCATATGAATCTCTGCCACACTCATCTTTTGGATGTGATTCCTCTTGGATGTCAATCATTCCGTCCCATACAGCATTGCGCGTCTAGCAGCGGTTCTATAAAACTTTTCCTTCAATTTCAGCAGGATATTACGATCGCATAGAACTCCGGTGGCGTTTCTCCATTTCAACTAGCCAGCCTGAATCCTGTGGTTAACGTCACTGTCAATCTCTTCATCATTTTGGATAACCTTTTGAATAACTGAACCTAGGTATCGAAATTTGCTCCTCATCGACACCTCTTGACCACCGAGTGCTACAACACCAGAATCCCGAAAGGAACGACCACTAAATCTGCACTCCATATATTCCGTTTTAGACCTACTTAATCTAAAACCTTTTGATTTCAACGTCTCTCTCCATAACTCCAATTTGGCATTTACCCCAGCCATTGTCTTGTCGATTAACACAACGTCGTCAGCAAAAAGTATGTTCCAAGGTAATTCAGTATGTATGCCTTTTGTTATCTCATCCATCACTATGACGAACAGGAAAGGACTCAACGCAGACCCTTGATGCAATCCAATAGTGATCAAGAACTCACTTGTCACCCCACTGCACGTTCTCACATTGGATGCTACTTCGTCGTACATGTCCTTGATTATATTGACTTACTTGATGTGAACTTTTTTCTTCATCAAGCCCACCATAATATCTCCCTTGGTACTTTATCGTAGGCCTTCTCCAAGTCTATAAAGATCATATGCAGATATTTACTCCTCTCACGATAACGCTCGACAAGTTGAAGAAGTAAATGGATAGCTTCAGTAGTTGACCGTCCTGGAATGAAATCAAAATGGTTTTCCGATATATTAACCTCCCTCCTTAAACAACATTCAATTATCCTCTCCCAAAGCTTCATTGCGTGACACATGAGTTTTATATCACGATAGTTGGTGCAACTCTGAATGTCACCCTTTGTTCTTATAGATAGGAATGAGAGTACTCTTTCTCCATTCATTTGGAATTTTGTTACTCCTCCACATCTTGTTAAATAGATATGTTAGTCAATATATCCCCGTCGGTCCTAAACATCTCCACACTTCAATAGGGATTCCATCAGGACCAACTGCTCTTCGCGCTTTCATTTTGTTCAAAGCTTCTTTAACCTCAGATTCTCTAAATCTTGGCTAAAGCCACCGTTGAACAAGCTGTTAAAATAATTTTTCCATCTTGTTTTGATGTCTTCATCTCTAACCAAGGCTTTATGGTTCTCATCTTTTATGCATTTCAGTGCACGTAAGTCTCTTGTCTTCCTCTCCCTCGCTCTGGAAATCCTGTGATATCTTTTTCTGCCTCTTTGGTAACCAATTTATCGTACACTTCTTTGAAGACTTTAGCTCTAGCATCTCAAACCGCTGTCTTCGCTTCTTTTCTGGCAAGCTTATACCTATCGAAAGTTGCCCTATTGTTCTTATTCAGCTCTCTGTAAGCATCTCTCTTGATCCGGATAGCCTTCTTTACGTCTTCATTCCACCATGATGCGTCCTTACCTGGTGGAGCATATTCTCTTGACTCACCAAGGAGCTCTTTAGCTACCATCTTGCCACAAGCCATTTTGTTCCAGGTGGTATCAGGATCATCTTTTGGCGTCCAATTAACTTCCTCGACTACCTTCTCTATAAAAGCTCCAAAGTTAACTTCTTTTAACCGCCACCACTTAATTCTAGGTTCTAACTTATGCTTAATTCTAGTAGCCCTATTTTTAATCCTAACATTTAGAACTAGAAGTCGGTGTTGGGTGACTACACTCTCTCCTGGAATTACCTTACAATCCAAGCATTTAACTCTATTTATCCTTACAGCCAAAAAGAAATCTATTTGAGTTGCATTAAACCCACTTCTAAAAGTAACTAGATGAGAGGCCCTCTTCTTGAATCAGGTATTCGCTAGGACTAAGTCATATGACATGGCAAAATCCAAAAGTAAATTACCTGCGGCGTTCATGTCCCCAATGCCATAGCCTCCAACACTCTCATAACCATCCCGATCAGAACCTACGTGCTCATTGAAATCTCCCCCGATGAAGATTTTCTTATTAAGGGGTATTCCTTACACCACGTCGTCTATATCTTCCCAAAATTTCCGTTTAATAGCCTCCTCTAGACCAATTTGGGGTGCATAGGCACTAATGATATTAAAAATATCATTGCCTAAAACTAGCTTAACTAATATTATCATATCTCCATTCCTCCTAACTTCAACTACATACTCGATTAGTTTATTTTCTATGATTACACCTATCCCATTACGATTCTTATCCTTACCTATGTACCAAAGTTTATAGCCCCAAGGAGCTATAGTTTTGGCTTTCTCACCTACCCATTCGACCTCCTGCATACACATAATACTAATTTTTCTTCTACTCATAGTTTCTACTAACTCTGCTAATCTACCGGTAATGGAACCTACATTCCAAGAGGCTAAATGAATCATATAGTCTTGGTTTCGAGCTAACTTCTTTACCCCACTCGCTCGAGGTGAGGGAACCCCGGCTCATTTGACACCACACCCAGGCGTCGATGTGGCACGTCGCTTCTGGGCGACGACCTAACAGCCCTTGCCCACTTATCACTACACCCGAGGTCCGGTACAGCACGTCGCTGTGTAGGAAACGCCCCAACGCAATTCATCTTATAGTTCATGACATTTAGATGTGACTAATTTATCCGGTTGGCTGTCACAGGCTACCACCACCATCTTCCTTTACCCTGGCTTGAGATAGACAGTGATACATATCATAAGTGATCCAATGAAGAACAAAATTCAGAATCTAACATTATAGAATGTCATGAAACCATTTTAATACTCCTAATAAAATAAAATAAAATAAAAAAACGAGTATAACCAGCTTGAAACTTGAAAGAAAGATGCAGTGAGCATAGTTGACAATTGACGTGATTATCAAGTACTTTTTTTAAAAAGAAACCTTCAATATTCCATAATGTTTAATGTTATACTTGTTAGGCTCTTAATCTTAGGCTGTCAGTCTTGCAACATGCACCAAGGGATGATCGAACAGCAAGTGATTGCTAATGTCATTTAGTTTCTACAGTTAAAAAATGCATGTTGCTACATCAATCTCACATAACCAAGATGAAGCTTAGATTGAGAATAGTCCCTTAATATGCGTATACAAACAAAAGATCATGTTATAATGCAAATGCTAAACACGAGAATATTTAAGGATATTTACCAGCAAAATTACAAGTAAATGTATGTAAAGAAACAGATATTAAACACAACAGCAACACATACCATATCTTTCGATGCTATCAAAAAGCTTCACTATGTCATTTTTCAAATTAGCAACCTGGCATACAAAGTAGGCGTAGATCAGGATACCAGAAATAGCTAACATGTACTCTACTTCAAAAGATTTTCGATAGAGGAAAGTAAAAGCTATTATGAATGAGAAGAGACACAAAAAAGGGCATAGTAACAAGTCATGATGGCTGTCTTTAGCTCAAATATATGGTGTTTTAGGCAATGAAATAGTCCAAGGACACGGTTTCGAATTTGATTGCATAAAATTGATAAAAATTACAAGTATGAACCAGAAGCATTCAAGTGAACATGGATAGCAGATAACCCAAAAATAGTCAGTGACAGGAAACAGTTCATGGGCTAAGTGAAGTCTCAACAGAAAAAGAAAAATCTCGATGAATTAAGAACCTTTGATATTATTACATTCATATAGATATAAGTAGCTTCTACATTACTTAAATATGTTGAGACAAGACGTTTTAAGACAAACGAGAGCACAGTTATTAAAAGCCCCAATTTTTGGGAAAGCGCGCGCTATTGTGCGCTTTCTGCACTTTTTCGATTAGTGCGCGCTATTGCGCGCCTTTGCTAAGGCGTGAAAGTTGGGGCTTGTTGGGTTTGCTATTAAACATTAAGTTGCTAAGGTTTAATTGGGCTTTTAAATTTATATTTGGTCTTATTTAGAATGTAAGCGTTAAGTTAGAAAATGTTAGGATTAATGTTACATAAAGTCTTTTGTTGCCCAAATCCTCCAGACTCCAGGTAGAGTTAAAACTTCGAAAAACCTTGTTTACTCAATTTTGTGATTTGCTTTGTATGAGTTTTGATTAAATATGATAGCTTTTTCAATAACTCTCAAGGATTAGGTTTACTTATTGTTGGTCTTTAAATATGGTGTTTTTAGAGTAAAAAGCTCTGTAGTGGAGGTTTCGGTTTCCAATATGAAGACAACAAAAGGTTTTGTAGTGGACGGGAGGTTAGTGTAAATTATATAGTTCATGGAGCTTCCGAACTCATCACCACCATTCAGAGTTTTGAATAATTTAGTGTCTATAATTTTAAAATAAGTCTTGATTGTTTTTTGGGTTCAAAAAAATAAGACGAATTAGTTGTTTTTTGAAACTTTGGGTAGTTTAATATTTTATTTATTTTGTTGTCATTATGCTTACTTTATTACTTAAATTTGTTTTCTTAAAGTTTTTTTCTTATTTTTATAATTGTTAAAATTTACGAGCACTTTTGATATATTAAGAATATATAAGGTAGTACGATTTACTAAAGTAAAGCGTGCGCTTCGCGTCGCGCTATGCCCTATAACCCCAGGGCACCTTTGCGCTATGCGCATTTAATAACTATAAATGAGAGAGACAAACATAAGGCTCACCAGAGAATGATCAATCTCGGAAGATGCTAATGAAATAACTCCAGCCAGGGTTTCAAGTGCCATCCCTATATAAGTAAACCACAATGGGCATAAAAAAACATTGAGAAGATGGACAACCAAAAGTAGGTAGACAGGATTCAACAGCTGCAAACTAAAAAAGATGAAACCAGCTGGCAACAAAATTATGATCAGCAAACAGAGGAAATTTATGATCAAGACTGGTCGTTAAAAGGAAATATTGAAGTAGTTACCAGCAGCATCAGTGCTAGATTCAGGATTGTTGGAACTATATCTCCATCTTCCATCACTCTGGCTGAGATCCTGCCAATAATCCAGTATAACTTAGGCCTTCAGACATTATTACATACAGACACTTCTTTTTATGGAAACCATTGTAACTGAATGGTGATTTGCAACAAATGCGCTATTCACCTTCAAAAGGCGAAAAATCTTGTCAGCATCTCTAAGATAAACGTCGCTGTTGGAAGTTTGTTCCTGCATATCAATAAAAAACATGCAAAGTGAAATTCAGCGCAGATCAGGGGTACAATGAAACATAAAGACAGGTAGCAAATATTAACAGAAAAACCAAATTAATCTCTATCATACCCCTGAAAGCACATAAAATTAGTTAAAATGAAATTGACAATATGTGGAGAAATTAAAACTATAGGCTTACAGTGCAAGTACATTTCTTGTTCTCTTTCTCCTTAAACAATCAATTTTCGTTAAAAGTGGTAATATAATTGTAATACAGAGAACACGCTTAAAATTTTCACAAACGTCATGAATGATATCCATACCTTTACAAGCACTAAACTTCCTATGGAGTAGTAGAAATCAAGAAGTGAACTGGCACCATCTAAATTAGCGTTAAATCTAGATGCAATTTCCTGCAAAAATAGTAAAGAACTGAGTAGTAGACATTAGAAGACTACAGCATTTGAACAAAAACAAAATGACAGGAACAAGATTTACAATACCACAAACATCTCGTCATTGAGCTCACACTTCAGTATGCCATTAACTCTTAAGGCATTGAAGAGATCCTCTGAAGCTGAAGAAGTTGAACGAAGGGTTTCAGCTACAGATGCACAAGCAGAAGCCCTTACATCAGGCTTCTTTTCAATTCCAAGAACCTCCAATGTTCTTAATGCCTCATACGTCACCTCCAGGCTAACAAATGGGTAAGTAAACTGAGATGAGCCTCTATCTAGCAGCAATTAATGACTACCCTTACAACCGGAAAAACTATAAAACAAAATACTAATAAAGTCATGAAAATTGATAAAGAGGAAGAAAAAGGCTAGAAACAATTAAAATAACACTGAAGGATACTAGCTATCAATCATGATACATAAATACCCAAAATATCACAATAAAATATCATTTCCGGCATCTATCACAAAGATAAGAAGTCTGAATCACATTCAGCTGAAAAAAACTGCTCAAGTTGTTGTAACTACCAGGGCAATACCTCTTTTCTTCACCATAAGCAACAAAAGTAAATACTTGCTCCCATTAAGTAAATAGAATCTCTGGTGAGATGAATTTTACAATTACGACAGAAATTTGCTTCCTTTTTTTCCATTTGATGGATGACATTTTCCTAGCGATCCCTCATAAAACCTAACTTGGCTCATTGGAAACCAAAATAAACATCCAAACAGCTCCAGTTTTGCTCAGGTCACGAAAAACAATCCCGCAATGCTCAAGGAAACAATTACAATTGCAAGAATACATATATAAAAATACTCTTGCATTCTAGAAAAAAGTAGTGATTGGAAAAAAAAGAAAAAAAAAGGTTTTAGACTCTACCTGCCAAAAGATCCATCGAATGGGGACAACAGCTCCAATGCAGCGGATCGATGGGAATCGGACACTGGATTGAAGACAGCCGATTCACAGATCGACAACAATAACAACGATGCTAAAACCAGAAACCCTAGATTTCCTGCCATTGTCAGGGCCGAGTTTTGTTTACTATGGAGAGATTTTTCGACCCTCTGCTCCCAGAGACTGAATCCGAGGAGAGGGAATGAGGTTTTTGGTCAATGGAAGGGAGATATATGCGAATTTCCAAATATGACCCCAGTCGATAGTGGGTCTATTGTCCAACCAGGCCCAATCAATTGGAAATTACATCTATACAACAGGGAAAAATGCACTTGGGTCCCTTATTTTAATTAATCAGTATTTTTGGTCTTTACAATTTCAAATACGCGAATTTGGTCCTTTATGTTTCTTGTTTCAGCGATTTCGATCATTTATCTTTTATCACGGTAATTTTAGTCCTTTAACTATCAGAATCCACATTTTAGTCCTTTATATTTTAACTCTGCAATTTTAATCATTTATGTTTTATGAGTTGCAATTATAATCCGTTTATGATTTGTAATTTAAAAAAATAGTAAATATTTAAAAATAATATAACTTGATTTTAAAAAATTTTCAAAAATGAAAAACAAATAAAAGTATTAGATAAATTTTAAATACTTGATATTTAAGTTTTAAAAATTAAAATAAGTTCCCTTCTTGATATTTTGTTTTGATTGCTTCAAATTAAGTTTTCATGATAAATTTTTGTAAATTCAATTATCTTATAATTTTTTATTAAAAATAGATTAAATTTCATTTTTTATATAAAATCTTATATTAAGATATTTTGGATATACTATGACACAATAAAAAGGGTATTTATACAAACAATTAAATTAAAAATATTTTATCGACTGTAATACATAAACAAATTTTTTTTAAAAAAAAATTAAATATAAATATATATTTTCTACGTTCAGAAAATTAAAACAAATTGATAAATGAAAATCAAACCAAGTCTTAACATCCATTTAGCCGTATAGTAGTTAGATAAATAATGTTTGTTCGATAATTCCATTAAATTATTTTGTAAAAGGGGTTAGATATGTCTAACTAATCACTCAATTAATTAAAATTTAGTTATTATTATGTGCATTGATTTCACATTCTTAGTTTTTTTTTTTTAAGTTTCATATTAAATTAAATTTATTTCAAATGAATGATTATAAAAATTTGACTTATACAAATATAATTTTATTTTTTCTAAACTTGAAATAACTTTATATATTGATGCAAAAAAATTGGAATTAACTTGAATAAAAGAATAAGAAACTCAACACGATTTTCTCTTTCCTCATAATAAATATTTTTCTCAATTTCATATATGCCAATATAATCGTTAGCTTATGATTGAACTTTTTAAAATTTTCCAAATTACTACGTTATTATATATTTAATTTAAACAAATTGTAAAAAAATATGTAACCATTTCGAACATAATTTAATATTTACGAGAACATTTATTTATTTTTCATTTTAAATTTTTTTAAAATCCAGTTATTTTATTTTTACTTTTTTTTACTTTCAAATATTATAAATCTTAAAAGGATCATACTTTCAACTTATAAAATATAAATGACTATAATTGCACAATAAAACATAAATGATTAAAACTACGGATTCTGATAATTAAATGATTAATATTACAGTGATAAAAGATAAAAATGACCGAAATCGCTGACATAATAAACATAGAGGACCAAAATCGCATATTTGAAACTATGAGGTCCAAAAATGATGGCTAATGAAATATAAAGGACCAAAAATGCATTTTTTCCCTATACAACAACTAAACATTTACATGAACAATAAAGATAATCAAGTCGGGTCGGACACATGTGTCAGTCTTATCCAAATGCTTCTATCGGTCAATATATCTTCTGTAATCCCATTGCACTCCAAGTATTTGCGTATAACTTCGAGACATATCTTCTTCGATCGTCCTCTAGCTCTCATGAACTAGCCGAAATTCATGGACTCCACTCGACACATAGGTGCACTGCTGGGCCTATGTCGAACATGATCAAACTAACGTAAGCGGTTTTTTTGCATCTTCTCTTCTATACAAGCTACACCTACTTCAGTCCGAATATATTCTTTCCTTATTTTAGCTCTTTTGGTCTTACCGCACATCCAACGAAGTATGCATATCTCTGTCACACTCATCTTTTGGATGTGATTTTTCTTAGTTGCCCACCATTCCATCATATACAACATTGCAGGTCTAACGGCGATTCGTAATTGTTCAAACTATACTACATACCATTGAACGATTTAAGAGGGGTATGAGTTCCAATTAAATTCATGTATAACTTATATATATTACAATCACAGCAATGAAGAAAACGAATTGCAAAAGTGATCTAAAATGGAAGAGAAAAACGTAATGCTCTTCATTGCATGCACATATACTTGTGTAGAAGAAAAACTATGTGAAACAAATACAATTGAACAATATACATATTAAGGATACATGCCGTTACAACTTAAAACCAATTGACAATGAGTGGTGTAGTTCATATATCTTATAAAGAGCTAGCATAGTTTCTAAACTCCCAATGTGAGACAATTCTCAACATGTCCTCTCATGTGTAACATTATAAAAGTCAAACACGTGGACTGATAAAACGGGTGACGTTGAGTATTCGGTGTGGTAGTCAATTGCCACGAGAAACTCAGTTCTGATATCATATTAAGAATATATGGAGTTCCAACTCAAAATAAATTGGCAACGAATGGTGTAACACTAATATCTTATAAAAAGCTAACATAGTTTATAAACTCCGAATGTTGGACAATTCTCAACAATACATAAAGAGACAGCTAGTAAATACAGCTGGCAAAATAACCGACTAACTAATATGCTAAACAACTAAGCTAACTAAATGTAAGCTAGCTATGAGCTACAAATAAATAAAGTGTAAAAATATGTCATATACAACATTATTTTCGACGGGGAATATATCTCCAACTGCGAGTATGGTTTTTCCTACATTGTCGATTCTGCTTTACACTCATAACATAGCGATAATAGTAACTTGTTTAAACCTATAATCCAATTATCTCTCAATTTCAATTCAATATTATCCCCAACATATATCATTTTTAAACTAATTATTTAAATTTAGATTATATAATAAAAATATGATAATTATACCGATTAGCTAGTTTTTTCACGAGACGAATTCAATATAGCACAAAGTAACTTATTAAAGGAAGTACATATGATTAGCATATCATTTTTAGTAAAATTAGGCTTCATTTGTGGTGAGTAAAGGTCAGCCGCAATTATAGTGAAAACATGGTTTTCTTGTTTTTGATTAATGGGCATCAAGAACACATAATTCATTGCCATTGAATTGATTGAGATTTTGGCTTCACATCATTCACATTTCACATGTAGAGATATATTTTTTCCTCCAATTCATATGATTTTTAATAAAATTCATATACAAAGGTCACTCTTTAAGTCTTTATTGGATTTTGAGAAAATACCTCCACAAAAAGTACAAAGATCTTTCTTGTACTTTTTGTACATTTGCATGTACATGGGATTGATACCAACTTTCTTAATATTTGGAGTAGCCGTGTTAATCGCTTCGGTTTGAAACCGAAGCGAAAGTTTGAAAAGTTTGAAAATTTTGAAAATAAAAAACGAACCGAAATTGTTTGGATCGCTTTCGGTTTTAATCGAATTTTTTCGGTTCGGTTTCGGCTAAAACCGTAGTTTTCTTTTTTTTGAATTCAAAAGTTTTAATATTATTTTGAAGTTATTTATACCAAAAAGTCGAGTTTAAAAGAGACAACAAAATAAATTATATTATACTTGAAAACAATAGTTAAATTACGAGTTTTTATCCATGCGATCACGAAAGAAACAATTAAAAAATATTTATGAACCATTAAAATTTTTTTTAAAAAAAATACTTTTTTTAAAGTTCGGTTTTCGGGTTGGTTAACCGAAAACGAACTTTTTTTTTTTAAAAAAAACCGAAAACCGAACCGAAATATTTCGGTTCGATTTGAACCGGAAATTTTCGGTCCAATCCGATTCTGCCGGTTAACCGAACCGATGCACACCCCTGACTTGGAGGGCTGACTTGGAGGGCTGGTTTTCTCATGGTAATCAATAATTTTATCTTTAATTCATGCATGTTTGTTTCTTGAATTATAAAGAAAGATCAAAAGAAATGTTGTCGGCTAAAATGAAAGGTCTTTTGAAAGGCCTTAGATACATTTCACAAATATTCGGCAAGTATTCATGTTCAAGATATTATGTTTTTTCGTATTTTATCTCTATTATAGGTTCGATTCACGATTTTATATGATATAAGATACGTATATTTTCAAATGTAGAAGAAGAAAAAGAAAAAGAAGCAGAAATGCAGATTGGTTTTCCAACAGATGTAAAAACGTGGCTCATATAGGATGGGATGGTTCATCAAATAATGATGCACCGAGCTGGGTATAAATTCATTGAATTGTTGTATCATCCAAAAGCCCGAATATGTACAGAAATTGGATAATTTATTATTTATCCTCTAACACTCTCCCTCGCTTGTGAGTTGGTTTATTCCTCTTTTTTAGGAGGCTCATCAAGTGGATATTTAATGTGGGTAAAGTTGTTTATGAGTGTAACCATGTACATTGATATTAGCTAGATGCTCTGATACCATTTTAAATAATCGTCTCATCTAAAATCTCAAGCTTGTGTAGAGACGGGAGAATATTATTTATACTCTTGACGATTTCTTTTAAGACATTTCTCTTATTTTTTAGATGAACGAGTATAAATCACCGACAGAATTCCAATCAGCACCTTTGAGTTCTCCGGGAGATTAAAGAGTAGACCCTGAAATGAAATGGGTTTCTCAAGGTTAATTCTTGAACCTTATTTCGTCTCTTTTATGGAACTGTATTTAGAATAGACTCAACTTGTCAATGGGGTTCAAGCCTTCAAGGTAGATATTGTATAATTAAGACTATAACGGCTCAATGAACTTCGGCTCGTTGCGATATGTTTTGAAATATATCACTCGAGTTCGAAACAGGGCTCGTTTTTTTTTTCTTTTTTCAAGTCACTTGCTCCATCATGTCTCAAAGAACTTTTGATTCTTTATGAAATCTTTTGAAATATCTTACATTTTAAAAGGAGACACAAATTATAACTCGAGTCTGAAACGAACTTTGCCCCATGGCAAGTGTTTTTGGTTCTTGCAGATTCAAAAAGAGGCAGCAGAAGACCAAAGTCTCCGGAGATCCTCCAGACGCCATTCCTCAACAGACAACGGTACAAATGAATCCCCAAAGAAAAAGGATTCAATAACCAAATCAAGGCAACCAAGACGACACCACTCGAAGGATTCATGTCCAAAAGAATCAAGCCCAGGAAATGATTCACCCACAAGAGACCTACCGGATATCCCCAAGAAATCATGCAGAAAGAAGCCCAAAGAATCAATCACGCGTGGCGGATCAACAAAAACAAGGTCCAAAGGGATGACTACCGACGGAACACACTAAGTTTCACCGGATTCAGATCCTGGACCCGATTCCAGATCTATGTAAGAATGCCCACGTTCAAGCTGAGTGCTACTCCAAATTCAAAGCTAGCTTTACAAGAAGATCGAGGAAAGGGAAGTACTGTAGTTTCTAAAGAATACTGATGTTTTCTTTATGCTTATATTTTTGGGTTTTTCCAATACTTTGGTCTAGGTAGCCAGAGGCTGCTGCACATCCCCAAATTGAAGCAACTTTTTTTCAGAATGATGATGATCACTAGTGTAAACCAACTGTAATTTATGTCTTTTGAAAGTCTCGTCAATCACAAAATTAGCTTCGATCAGAGTAAAGGGGTTGGCATAGAATTCGGATTATTGAAGCGTATATATATATTGTAGTGCCTTTTCTAATGTGAGAGAATTTGTTTTGAAAGAGTTTCTTTGATAATAATAGTCGTAGAATCTGAACCGATGCACAGTTTTTAACCGTTCTTTACCAAGAACTTCATAACAGAAAGATGGATTCCATTAACTGCATTCAGATATCGTAAAATCTTCGGTCAAGATTTAGAAAATACACGAATAAAATGGGTATGGAAGCAAATAAAATTACCTCCATCAGACTAATGTGGTGAAGATAGCGTCTCATAGTTAACACAGGAAGGTTTTTTTTGCGTTATAGTAAAAATGTTCAATCATCTGTACCAACTCACCAGCTGATCTAAAGCCTAAATATTACACCAAATGTCACCAGTTCGACAAATAAAGATTTGGCGCATATATGAAATAAAAACTATAGAAATGGATTACCTTTCTCCCTGTACAATATTTTATTTCCTCGAAGGAACAGGATCTGCGGGCATTCTTTCACTTTAAGAGCATATGCTAAATCTCTCTCAATCTTAATTTCTATCTTGACAATCTGCTCATAAAAAAATAAAGAATCAGGCATAACACACAGGTAAAGAAATGAAGAACAAAGAGGAACTCTATTAGGCTTAACCATGTAAAAAGCAACGAGGAAGAGTTATCAAATCACAAACCCGAGGAGGCAATCTTTCTTTGGCTTTCCAGTACACCATTGCTGCATTTTCCAACCCCTTTAAAGCCTTCCGATTATCACTTGCCCTGAAATTACAAACAATAAAACTGGATTTAATCTAGATTGACGAATTTCTTTTACACGGCATCATGAATGCAGATAAAATACCACAATCTACTCCTTTCTAACTTCAAATAAGAATAGACCCAATGAAGGAGCTCAACCAAAAAAATTGCAACTTTATGAACAAATTTTACGAAAATTAGTTTCGCCCACCAAATGCATTGAGTTTCCCCACAAAATATTTCCTGGATCCAGCCGGAGTGTACTTGCAGGTTGTATCGTTCATAGACGAGGACGATTAGCGGGCTAGGAAAGCAAAGCTCTCCCACTCGAGGCAATTGATCTCCTTTACCAAACCATCGTCATTCTCTCCCTCCCAATCAATCTCAGTCCCATCGACATTTCTTATAGGATGCTGTTCAAAATACTCTGAGGCTCTGATTCCCCAACCAACATCGGCATCTAAAGGGCAATCTGGATCATCCTCGTCAATCAGCATCTTCTTATTGCCTGAGTCGCCATCTTGATCTTGATCACTGTCGTCATTTCATCACCATCCGACATGTCGCTGTTTAAACCGACGTCATTTTCAACCTTGTCATTCATGGTTTTTTCCATATTCTTCAGAGTTTCTGGATTCTGCTGCCTGATTGATGAGAAAATCCTTTCTAGCGACTCATGCACGTAATCCTCAAGCGCGGCTGCTTCACTCTGGCGACCACGCCTTGGCCTTTCAGGTTTCGTCGGAGGGAAATACTCCTCTTGGCCTCAGCTTAGGAATCTGGTTAGGATTACTACCAGAATTTACATCAGATTTACTTGAATCAGTAACGCATGCAAACCTGAACACGAAACAGAAACAGAAACAGAAATCCAGGGATGAGTTGGGGCCCGGCTGGGAAGCAGCAACGATGAAGAATGCAACCCACGATTAAGCTGAAAGAAACATTATCTCTTGATCGCTAAAGCAGAATCTTACTGTCCTGAGCAACACAAATGTCTTTCCAAATCCAAGAAATGAGCACAGAATTTGTCAGGCGATGTCAATATGGAATCGGTCTCATTTTTGTATACCGATCTTGCAAATATCAACACACATACACATACATATACATACATTTTATGTATCTTTGTCTTTACGAATACCCGATCCATATAAGTATTTTCCATCGGGAATCAGCTGCACAAGATACGAATGTAACAGAGAAACGTTACAAGTTAATGACAAAAAGTAGTCCAAAAAGGCAATAAAGTGGGTTTAATAAGTAAATGATGTCAAGAAAACAAGAGAGATCATTGACTCTTGAGTAAGCAAAACATCAAACACATGGGAGGCAATCAAGAAGGGTCATTTAGCTTTAAGTATAAAAACTCACCAAATTACATTATTTATCACTTCCGGTACTGTTCCTAAGGAGCTTTTCAACCTTATTCTCATGTATGGCTGGAGGGCATCAACAACTCAACCCGGGGTTCTGACTTTAGTCGTTTTCTACTATTTTATTTACAACAATTGTTATATCCAATTTATATTTTACAATTTTATAAATATATGATGTAAATAATAAATATAGAAAACTGTTTAAAAATTAAACAAAGAAAAGTTATTCTTTAAATATTTATGTAATAGTTAATAAATTCCAAAATACTAAACTAATAAATAAATTAAACAAAAATATATGGCACAAGGATGTGTCCGTTTGAAGGTGGTCTTAGTTCAACTAGTAATTCAAGTTGCTCACTCGAATTTAATTTTTTTTATGTTTATAGCACAAAAATATAAATTAAATTGCGAATTGGCACCATTAACATAAAGCGAAGCACAATTTATATTATGAAAACTTCGAGAGATTTTTTACACTACTCAGAGAAAGTGTGTTAGATCTTGCTGTCAAGAAAAAAATGTGATAACCTCTTGATATTAACAATAAGTGAGATATCACTTCTCTTTTCTTCTCCAATGCGTAAGCAGCAATAAAGAATTATAGAACCTGAACCAAGGCTGACCAAAATCACGAAACAAGTGTGAGAATGCGGTCGGAAGGCTTTTAAGGCGCACCCCCCAACGTTCAAGTCAAACAAAAGGGATAGAAAAAATAGGTGTTGTAAAGTAAGCAATATTTGTTGTGAATGAATAAAAATGGCGTTCAAACCTGATATTTATACGCGAAGAGTTGCCATATGTGTATACATCTTTCCTTGTTTTATCGGGATCTAATAAGATATGAAAATATTTGATAAGACACGACATATCACCCCAAATATGGATAAAGTTAACCAAATCCCGGAGATCTCGTTCCCATAAATACTAGATTCGATTGTTAAAATTGAGCATATCTGACAAGTTGGAGGCACATGTGTTCGGCTGATGAGCTCTACAAGAAAATAAAAGGAGGTAGGATAAGAAATATCAGAGAAACGTTCGGTCGCTTCTTTAAGAGTACCTAACAATGATACAATTACTAACAAACTCTCAATCACCATCATTCAAATATACAATATCATCAGTATCAGATATTTGACTTGAATTATCAAATGGACTTAAAAGTTCTTTATAGGGTAATATAGAATTCAACATATGGTACAATGAATTCCAAACGAGTTTCTATTGGTGATGGAAAAACATGATGCTTCAAAACATTAGATATACATGTTTTTTTCCAATCACAATTAATACGTGTCATGTGTAACCATTTAGCGCAATATTTATTTTTTCAATACTTAGGTACCGTTTGGTTTGAAGGATGTGATAAGTAATGTAAAGATTAAAAAGTATGAAATGATTGTAAAAATAATGTGTGATAAGTTATATGATGTTTGGTTTGAGGATAAGATGGTTGATAAAATTTATTATTTGGTATAATTACTAAAATGTCCTTATAATAATAATAATAATAATATATAATAACTATTATTATTCTTATTATATAATTAAAATAATAATAATAATAATTATTATTATTATATTATAAAATAATACTAATAAAAATAAATAATAATAATAATAATAATAATAGATAATATATATATAGATTATTATTACGACACGAATAATAATTATTCTTATTATATAATTATAATAAAATAATAATAATAATTATTATATTACAAATTGTAATAATAAAAATAAAAATAATAATATATAATATCTCTATAGATTATTATATATAATGATAATTATTATATTATTATATATATTATTATATATACGTATATATTATTATTTTATAAAATAATAATTATATAAAATAATATATATATTATTAATCATAAATATCTGCATATCTAATAATAACCATAATATAATAATCTATCTATATAATCCTAGTATATCTCTCCTCTCCTAATACCTCTCGAGTTTTCTCTCTATCCTCTCTCTCTCCTCCTCCCCTCTATGTCTCTCTATCTGTCTCTCTCCTCCTCCTCTCTCTCTCCCCTAAATATCCTCTCCTCTCTCTCTCTCCCTCTCTCTCCTCCTTCTTCTTTTTCTTCTCCCCTCCCCTCTCTCTCTCTCTCTCCTCCTAAACCCCCTCCTCTCCTCTCTCTCTATCTTCTCTTTCTTTTTCTTCTCTCTCGCTTCCTCTTCTTCTTTCTCTCTATCTACTCTACTACCTCGTCTCTCCTCTCCCTCCTCACCACTCCCCATTTTTATCTCTCTCCTCTCTCTCTCTCTCATCCTCCCCCTACTCGTCCACTCTCTTCTCTCTCTCCTCTCTCCTCCTCTCCCTCTCTCTCTCTCTCCCTCTCTCCCTTCTTCTTCTTTTTCTTCTCCCCTCCTCTCTCGCCCTATGTCTCCTCCTCACTCCCCCTCCTCTCACTCCTCTCTCTCTCTCTCTTTCCTTCCTCTTCCCTTTCCTCTTCTCCTCTCCTTACTTCTCCTCCTCCTCGACAATAATAATAATATAAATTAAAATAATACAAATAAAATAATAATAATACTGTTGTAAGGAAATAAGTTTATTTTTGTCGGGAATTTCCAAGTTTTGAAATGAGTAAAAAATTTGGGAAAAAGGGTAAATATGTAGTGTAAGTATAAAGTGGGATTAGAATGGTGATAAAATGGTGGGATAAAATTTTTTTATACAACAAAGTAAACATGGGATGGGATTATTAATCTAAAGATTAATAATCCCATCACCCAATCCAAACGAACCCTTAGTGATTTAGAAGTCCTCATAATCAACTTTCACCGTCAAATTAATAACATGACATATACATCTAACATGAAAAATACACCATCAAATATTGGTTTCAAATAAACTTTTAAATCACGCACCGCAGCGTTGTTGATCGATGCGTTGCCTAAGGTGATTGAATTTTGTTAAAAACATTCAATATATTTTTAGCAATTATATATCCATTGTCTGTATAATATAATTCATCTAATGATAAAAGATGATAAAATTTGTTTCGTAAACACTAATTTTTATTAATCCAATGACAAGTCACAACAAGAATGAATACATTTTAACATTTTTCCAAATATTGGTTATCAAACTTACCCAAGGCAAATTCGAAAGATGCCCAATCAAGATAGTTCTATATTCAACAAATATTTTCATACAATTTTTCTTTAATGTGTTCCTAGAAATGTTTAAACAAAGGTTGTATAAACGAAGCAAATTCAATAAATCTATCATGTTCATTGTATAAAAGGAAGTTCACATATTTAACAAGTGACATACAGTTAATTGCAGCTGTTAAAACAAAGTTCGTGCCAGTGAGGATTAATTTGTGATTGTGTCCCTCCTCTACTTATTGGTTGTAATGTTGTTTCATCAAAATTATATTTTTTTACTAATTGTTTTTTAAATGTTCCAGTGCCACTACCTGAACCACCATTTTATATGTGTACGTTGTTTTACATAATTTACAAATTGCACAAATTCATTTGTACCTTCTTTTTGAGCGATTTTGAAATGATCACATACATTGCTTCTTTTGACAAGAGTAATTGCTAGACTCACTGATACTGCGGTAGTCACTCCGGATGACTCGACTTGTGGCATTTGATGGGAACCGAAAAGTTCGACATGTTGTCCGGGTTCTCGATCGATGTTCATAGGTGGACATGCAGTATATTCATCGCCGATGAACCAAGTGATTGACGACCACTGCTGCGAGATGAAGATGCCATAATAATAATTTTATTGTGTTTGTAAATTAACAAAAGATAATAAACATTGATAGCTTTGAGAGTTAATAATTGAGAAATGAATAATCATTTAGACTTGAGAGAATACTGAAGATTGTGTGAATTTTAACCTCACATATATATAAGTTTTTAACAAAAAAAATTAAAAAAGTTTGGCACAATGGTGGCCACGAATTTAAATATTTGTTTAGAAAAAATTACCGTTTTTGGTTCCAATCCGGAACCGGAACCAGATGGGCTGGAACGGATAAACTACCGGTTCTGGATCATTAGAACCAGTCTGAATCGGTAACTACCCGGTTTCGGACCGGTTTCAAACTGGTTGGCTAAGTCCCGGTATGGTTTCGAACCGATCCCATGCCAAACTGGTCCGTTAAGCACCCATAGTATACACCAAGAGCTCAGGAACTTGGACATATATTTTGGCATGCCGCCAAGTTCGGCCTTGTTTTGGGAGATCAACCTTGGTTTGTGAGGTTGGCCACTTCATAATGAGCAAATTACGAAAACTGATAGTGGGAGGTCATGAGGTCGAGATCATGTTGAGATGATCTCCTCACAAGATACAACCTGAGTAGGTTTAGCAATGAGCTCTTTAAAAATAGAATGAGATCATATTTCTAAGATTATTAGATCCAATCAACATTATATTGGTAGTGGAATATTTGGTATATTTCAAATTAAGTTTATATATATTATTATTCGTTCAATAATCATACTATACTCGATATCAATTCTATTTTTGGAATATAATTTTGAGAGACTCATTTCCTTATCTCTCTCTCTTTTGTTTTTCCTTCTGGAAATTCAGTAGTACTTCCACGCCAATTATCGATCTATGGATAGGCCAAATGTAAAAACACAAGTAGAAAGTGACATGTAGTATAGTGAAATTACAATGCCACCCTTCATATTTAATTTTGCTGAAATTTAACAATATACTACGTACAAATTTTTCGTAGTCCCGTGCCCCCACATTGACTCAAAAAGAAACACTTATGGGTAATACAAATAACTCTCCAATAATAAAACCAATTTCAAAAAAGTAACCAAATTAAAAATAGACAAGTAAAACATAAATAAAATACCATAATGGACATTAGTTTCTACTATTAAATTCAGAATATAGATTTCGATAATAATCAGATTAAGGATTTAAGTGATCTCGATTTAATCTTTTTACGCCTTCTCTTCTTCTTATTCCGATCTTCATCTTCTTCGTACCTGAATTCTTCATCAGTTTCGGACAAATTCGATGGCTCTTTATAATGTCCGAGATCAAAATTCTCAGCTGTGTCTCCACCAGTATTATTTTTGCTATCTTCACCTCTTTTCTCAGCTGTGTCTCCACCAGTATTATTATTGCTAATTGTATATTATATATATATATATTAAATATATGACGCATATTGCATAGGAGCTTGTATATACAGGCGTGCTTAGTTTGCGAGGGCTTAAATGCTAATTAATGTGGTATCCTGAATTGATCCGAAATATTGAGAGACGCTTAATTAGATATCACTGTCAATCTATCATGTATACCCGCAGGACGGATGCAAGAAATTTGATGGGGGCAAAATTTAAAATAAAACAATGAAAAGCAAAAAAATTATATATGGTCCAATTATAATTTTGAGAATGGCAAAATATAATTTTGATGGGGTACAATGATGTTTTGTTTTAAAACAAAAATTATTTTGCATTTGCTCACGCCTTGCCTAAGAGTAGATCCGCCATTGTACACCTGTTATGTGTCTCTTTTTTATTATACTCTTTTTATTATATTTTATATTAAATCAATTAATATATAAAAGATCGAAGAACTTGCATTAAAATATGTTGTTTGTGATGTTTTTTTATATCTATGTTTTATAATTAGTTTGATGATTCTTTAGTTAAATACATCGTTTAAATAAATATATTTGAATAAACACTCTTTTGTCCTAGAAGTTTAAAATAAAAGTAGCATTACATGTTTAAATTTTCTTTTTGCAAAAAAAGTCATTTAGATAATTATACTATTAGGATCAAACGTTAACCATCTCTTTATGCAGTGTCAGTGAAAACCTCGTACTAAGCGACATGTAGACTGCACCACGTCGTGTCAATAAGTCAGATTTGTTATAAAATAGATAGTAGGGAACACTTCGTCTACAAGCATACGAGAATATGTAGTGTAATTCTCCATGGATACTATAATTTTGTAACTTCTTTGGGAAAAAAAGAAAAAAGTTAATCAAAAAAATATGTGGTTTCCTATCATGGTACTCTACCTCCCAAATGTAACAATGCCTTTTTACAATTTAGATTATAATAAATGTCTCAATTTTTACTTCCAATTTTGGGTAATTAATTATTGTATCTCATTATATTTTGCATATATTAACCCGTTTCTAATGGTTATGCCATTTCGTGTTATATAGTTTGTTAACTTAATGAAAATGAAAATCCCACAATGAAAAGATGAAAGACAAAATAAGCTTTTATAAGTGCATTTCTTTGTGAATGTTTGTCTTGATTAACTTATATACACCCAAAGAAAGTGTAATGTTTCACTACTCGAAGCCATTTTCGATCAATATTTTGCTACATTTCAAGAAAGAGGGTATACTTGCTCAAAAAAAAAAATACATACCAATAAACCCAAAAATTATTATAATATTTCTTTTGACTTTTTATTTTTTAGTGGACAACTAACGTAACTAGAAAATCAAGTTGTCGGGCATAAATATTAATATAGTAAATGACATGAAAGCACAAAATAGTAACTGACATGAAAGCACAAAATAGTAACAAGTGTGTGTGTGTGTGGGGGGGGGGGGGGGGGGGGTGATTTTTTTTAATTATTCAAAAACATAAATAATATAATAAATGACGTGAAAACACAAAATAATATACATTATTATATTTGAATATAATTGTAATGAGAAGGTGATTATAAAAAAATGATTTTAATTTAGTACAATAAAAAATAAACAATAAAAAATATGGTTTTAAAAATAAACTATTTCCAAAATAGGAGCAACAAGTTACAATACTAAAGTTTTAAATGCTTCATCCATAATATATGTCACAGCAATCGTCTACAAAAAATAACAAACAAATACTTTAATTATTTTAATTTAATCAGCAATATAGAAAATACAGTTATTAAATAATAGTAAAGTGTGGGATATATATATATATATTTTAAATCTATGTCCATCTGAGAATCACTAGCATCCTGCTTTTTCACCACTCAAGAATCACTAGCTTCAAATATTTAGGCACAACTGTGAGTTGAGTGGTTTAAATAACTCCAGCAGTAATAATTCAATATGTTTCCAAGAATATGGAATAAAATATTTAAAATATTTGTAAATTGTAGATAGAATATGGAATTTGGAAAGACTAAAAAATAAATGTTTTTTTGTTTTTATTTAATTTTTATATAAACATTTTATAATGAAAAATTAGAAAAAAAAATTGAGGGAGTGGGTGGCTACCACCCCCAACCCCCACTAACCCATCTCATCATCACACAAGGGGAGCCACCTTTGGGTTAGGTGGCTCCTGAACCATACAAATTTTTAAGAGGACAAAAATTTTAATATTAATTTTTAGAAAACTTTATTTTTTTTGTCCAACCTTCTAAATCGTCATAGCCTTCTAGCACTACTTAATCCGACTAACCTTAGATAATATTGATTCCTAACTCCACCTCTGCATCATCACAAAATCTGAGGGGCGGTGGCAACCAAGTGCCCCTGGGCTGCGTCTCTGTGTGCAACTTAAGGAATATTAGCCAAAGAAACTTAACAACATTGGGGAGCATAAGAATTGGGCTTTTAAAATGTGCATTTTGAATTTTTGGGCTCATATGTCACGATGGCGGCTTCTAAACGAAGCATGAAAGTTAACTGGTCCAAGTTTCTGTGGGTAAATCATCGCAGGTAAAGTGGCTTTGTACTAATGTTTGTGGCCTAACGCAATCTTGAAATTGCCCAAAGATTCTTTTTCGTTTATGGGACACCAACCAAAGATTATGTTACGTGGCAGGACTATTGCAGATCATTATTTTGTCAAGTGTACATGTGTTTTTACCTAAACACTGACACAACGACATTAACACGACAAGTCACCGACACGACGATACGAATTTTCAAAATTTTCAGGATACGACATGGCTGGAATACATCTATATATTTTTATATATTATACATATATTATACTACAAATACTAAAATTCATATTTTTTAAATTCTAAAATCATGTAAAATTAACAAAAACATATTTATCAAATTCAAGATGCATAGAAATAAATGCATGTCACTGAAATCATCATAGTATCACATATATTAAGATCAAATACATATGACTTCAATTAACATAAACTATAACAAACACGTCCAAATAAAATATAACACCAAAAGCATTCTTACAAAATTCAAAAGGTATATAAATAAACGCATGCCACCGAAATCATCATAATATAATTCATACTATAAATAAACGCATGCCACCGAAATCATCATAATATAATTCATACTAACACCAATGACATTTCAATTAACATAAAGTTTAACTGACACATCCAAACTTCATTTCAACCGAAAACTTTTTCGTTGTACAATTAACCATCAAAAGTGTCATTTCTGTTTCGGACATCCCGCCCGTTTGCGACACGGGTATTAGGTTTTGAGAGGAGTGTTCAACACAGACGTCCGATTTTATTTTTTTAAAAAAATTAAAGACACGTCGCGTGACATGTTAGACATGTACTGGAGAAGTGTCCGAGAAATGTTGGTGTCCTAGAAATATCCGACACTGCACCAAGTGATTTTTAAGAGTTCCGTGCATCATAAGTTCCTTCATTCTTAGAATTAACAGCAGAAAGCTTTGCTTTTTTGGTTCAACTTCCACTTTGAATAAAAGACTCAGGTTCGAGTCATGTAATAATTTGGAAAATCTCTCTCCGTCTTAAAAAAAAAAGAATTAGTTTTCGTATTCCTTAGCTAGGACAGATAACATTTAACACTCTTAAGGAAAATATAAAAAGCACAAAATCTCCCATAAAAAAATAATGAGCTTTTAAAACCCTGCAAGCACATCTGCAAGGGATTTTATATCTGATTTTTAATCACACATTATTTTAAAAGCTTATTGATTTTATATCGGTTGTTTTATATTTTTTTGAATTTTCATGCTGATGCAATTTGCTCTAGTTAGCTATCATCCATGGTATATAAAAAGGGAATTGTAATTATAATTACGATTAGATTGACTTTCCATTGAGAGAACATATTTAAGAAATATGGATTTCAGGAGACTTTTCATAATGAGAGATTAAAATCTACTAGAACATTTGATATAAATTCATAAAACGGTGGGAGATGGGACTTTAAATCTGTCAACAAATACCGGGCATTTATTTGAATCTACGTAATTTCTAGCGCTTTCATCCAAACGCACCTTTAGAGAATAGAAATACAAGGTTTAGTATGTGTCATAATGGGAAAAATTGGAAAATATTTGCATTTAAAAAAAAAAAAACCACTTAAAACAAAGATGAAAGTAATTAACATAATTTATTCTATTTCATGGCCCCGCTCTCTATCAGATAAATTCCCGATTCACATGGTAACGCAACTACACATATGTATCTCTTCAGTTTATCAAACAAAATACACTTACATATAGAACTTCAGACGTGAATAAAACCCCAATTCGAATGCTATGTAAAAGAGGATACACATCGTACTCAGATTTTGTAGTATGCCCGTAAGTCTGCATCGCAATATGATATTTATGCATTATAATAAATCGCATGATATCAAGTGTTGTTTGTGTTAGCAATAAATACCCAGCAAGCCAAACATTGGCCCGATGGGCTTTATGAGCCATAACCCAATTAGCTATCTCATAAACACTATAAATATAAGGTTCACTCTAGGTTTAAACGATTCCATTCAATACACACACTCTCATAGAAAAGCCGTCATCACACTAGCACTGGTGCCGAGCTTGTAGATCTGGTCAGGTTGATTGGACCGATGATCACCGCCATCAGATTGATTTCGCTGTTAACGGTAATCTCTTTTCGTGCATTAATATTCGATATTTGCATGTTAATATATGAATCAGGCGCGATCTTTCGTCCCTGGGTCAGATCTGTTTATTGTATTATTTCCGCTGCGTTTGGATCTGACGCCGGGGTAAGGAAACCCAACAGTGGTATCAGAGCCAGGTTGCGCTTTGATTTGTGTATTTGATAATTAATTTTTATTAGATCGTTTCCTATCGATTATAATCGTGTTCGAGTTTTGAAATCCGAAAAACATAGAAAATTGGAATAAAATGAGTTTTAATCCAAACCCAAGATTTGTCGGCACCGGAAAGCGTTTCCGGTGGCACTGTTCATCGGAGTTCGCACGGATGTGCGCAGAGGCGCGTTGATGGGCGCGGCCTTCTCGCTCGTGGATGAGCGGTGAGCGGCGGCGCAACTTCGGAGAAACCGTTCTCGACATTCGCTAACAGAGAGCTTGTCGAGTAGATTTTCTCGCGGCTTTTTCTTCCTCTGCGTGCAATCACTTTGATTATCCACGAGGCTTCGGCGAACTGAAATACCTGCGGCAAAGAGTTGTCGCAGCGTGGAGGCGGCCTGTGATGCCATGCGATGAAGAAGACAAGGCGTGGATGATCTAGGCGGCGCAAAAATTGAAACCCTAACCCTAATTTTCGAAATTTGGGGAAGACGGTGAACAGTGATTTTCGAGCAAAATTTTTAATTTAACAAAAAAAAAAAATCTTTTTTGTAAATCCGAAAATTTGGTATTTTGGGTTGAAATTGATTTTCTAATTTTGGATCCAAATTGTTTGGAGTCCATAAATTATTTGGGTCATTTTAGATGTTTTACTTGGATATTAGTTTTTGAAATAATAAATCATAAACTTAATTAATTAAAAATATGATTTTTAATTTATTAAGTGTAAAATGGAGATTTTACAATTAGTTGAAAATGTAAATAATTGGAAATTGAATGAAAATGTTTCATTTAATTTGTTAATTTTATTTTTGGCTAATATTATGATTTGTAGGTAAAATAGTGATTTTATCAAGTAAATGAAAATTTAATTAAGTAAAAATTAAATGAAAATGTTTCATTTAATTTGTTAATTTTATTTTCGATTAATATGATGATTAAAAGATAAAATAGAGATTTTATCAATTTATTGAAAATTTAATTAATTAGAAATTAAATAAAATGGTTTTATTTAATTCGTTAATTTTATTTTCAATTAATAATGCGATTAGTGAGAAACAATAGAATAAATTAATTATTGTGATCTAATTACATTTGATGTGATTAGTACAATTGCATATGATGTAATTGTTTAGTTTAATGTTTAATTACATATGATGTGATTGTATGATGGATTATTACGGGCCTTGACCAATGTGTTTAGGTGAATGTTTATTTTTTTAATGTTTCATTATAATTGCGATTTTTGTTATCAGGCCTGCGAGCCTGCTCTCTCTATTTTCTGATGTATCCCACCCCGGATTTGTATCCCTATTCTCTTGTTTGCACGATTTAAATGTAATAACTTTAGAATTAGTGGGAGATCGAGATTGAAGATGGAGCATCAAGAATCAAGACATGTATAATGGAAGCAAAAATGTAATAGGAGTGCATTACATACCTGCATCACCTTAGACAGACTTGTGATCCACGTATGGCTCACGTGGATCAATTAGGAAAAGGCCGTAATCGTCCATATTTATTTTTATTATGCATGTGATGTATGATAAATGTTTGTTTGTATGTTTTATTAGTACATATGATTGCATGAATAAAACATAGTTGCATGAATTCGGCAAACAAACAAACAAGTACTTGATGAGATTTGAAAATTATTAAATCCCTCTTTTGAATATGATTCAAAAAATTTAATATCAAACTGTAAAGGGAGCTCAAAGGAGTTTGTTGTTTCCTGTCTTCCATCAACAGTTAAGCCATGAGACGCTACTTGTGTCATATTGCCTTACTCACCCACGTGGGGGGCATCTGGCATGGGAAAGCTGTGCGTTTAACTGCCACTTAATTAAGGGTGTGGTTATGTTAACCTTCTAGATTACTCACCACGTGGAGTCTTTTGGGTGTGACATTTCCATCCGTGGGATGTGTTAGTTTGACGTGAGAAGACATAATTGTCCTGCTCACGTAGGGTTATGCCAATCGCGAGACAAATATCTTGGGGGTTGCATATGATGCAATTGTGATCTACCTTTAGTATCATGAAGCCGGTGGGCCCACGTACGAGGTTTTCATAAGCTGGTTGGACTCCAAGATCACTAAGAAAATATGATTTTCCGTTCATTTGTCATGAGGGTGATGAATTCGAAAAATTTAGTGGGAGCATTCAATAACTAAGTCCATAGTTTTTGAATTAATTAATAATCAAACGGGTTGCTTATATTTTTTGTTTATTCTCATTATTGTGATTGTCGTGAATCCGATTACATCAAGTCTCGATATAAACAAATTAACCACCGAATTATTCTGATTGGCTATTAATTTTAAAATAGTGCTCGCTTCTAAAAGGTTGTTATATACCCTTGGTGGGAGCCTCCTGTTGAAGTGTCTCTCCGTTCGTCTCATGAAGAGATCGCCACACTTGAGAAGTGGTGGGACGATAATCTCTCGGTTAGGTGCTATATGATAGCATCAATGTCACCAATGAGTTTCAACACAGATATGAGAAACTCGTTCACATTACTGATATTTTCCAACACCTACAAAGGTTGTTTGGTGAACGAACACGATTACTGAGACTCGTGACTTCAAAAGAGCTATTTTCATTTCACATGCAAGATGGGGCTTCGGTCTATGAGCATGGTGTAAGAAAAATATATGTTCTTGATAAATTGAAAAATCTGAATGTGACAATACCTCATTAACTGGCTGTAGATTTGATCTTATAGTAAAAATGTTGGAAACTCATGAGTCCTTGATTCAAAAGAAGAAACGTGTTCTTCTTGTGGAATCTTCTAGCAATGGTATTTCAAGGATAAAGAAGAGGAAGGGAAATGGTTCACAACCTCAAAAGACGAAAAAGGATATAGAAGCAACTATGAAAGGAGAGGCATCTATGTTTTCACTGCTGGTCACTGGCGCAAAATTGTAAGGAATACCTAGACTAGAAGCGTTCTAGAAAGGGTATGTTTTATATTAAAATTAAATGTTTCTAATGGTTCTACTTCTTTGGTATATGATGCCAGTTATGCTCGCATATTTGCAAAGAGTTGCATGTGATTAGAATAAGTAGAGAGCCCTAGGAAGGTGACACCTACCTGAGGCTAAGCATTGTAGCAAGAGTTGTTGCAAAGTCTGTTTGAAACATTTATTTAATATAAAATATTGAACTGGTTAGGAACTGGTTTGAGCAATTATTTATTTGTTCTAGATTCAATAATGAACATTGTTCCTATTTTGATAGAGAATGATATTCTTTTAAATATGCGAATGTGATTTGCAGTATTTTTAAGAATGCATGTTTTATTGAATCTGGTGAACTTATGAATGATTAGTATGATTATATTCAAAGAATATAAAAAAAATGATAACTTAAATCCAACATATATTTAGCATGTGCTGAATGTCCATTGAATTTGATTCATATGGACGTATGTGGAGCACTAAATGTTAGTGTAAGATGATGTTGAGTTATCTTAGAGAGAATGTGATTCTCTCCCAGTAACTCTCTAAAGTTACATATTGGTTTAACATAATTCATACAAATGCAGTGACCAAAACTCCATATACGATATGGACTGAAAAATAATCCAAATATAGATTTGAGATTGTTCTGCTTATGTGAAGCAGCCAGTGGGAGATGAGTTGGATAGTTGATCCATCTTTTGTTATTTTGTGGAAAGTTATATTACCAATTGGAGACAAAGTGTTTGTTTCGCAAGTGCAGTCTTTCTAGAGAAAATGTTTCTATTAGAAATGAATGATAATATAATATAACTTGAAAGGGTTCAAGAACCACAAACCACTAGAAAAGTGAAAACAGTTAAATTAATTGAGTCAATCACAACCTTTGATTTACACACACCAAGGAGATTTGAAAATGTTTCAAGAGCTCCTGATAAAATGAATCTACTCCTTGAAAGTAGTCAAGAAATAGACCATGGATATGATCATTGGACTTTCAAGGAGGCGATGTCATATATTGATTCGGGACATTAGCAAGATGCCATGAAATCTGAAATGGACTCTATGTACTCCAATAAGGTATGGGCCTTAGTAGATCATCTTCGGGAATTGTTCCCATTGGCTGCATGGATTTACAAGTGAAAGCTTGGAGTGGATGGGAAGGTAGTGACCTTCAAAGCTTGACTGGTGAGAAACGATTATTCTCATAGGCAAAGAGTTGTTTATGAGAAAATTTTCATCGGTTATGATGCTATAGTCTATTTAGATTTTATTAGTTATATCTTTATATTATGAATATGAGATATAAGTAATGGATGTGAACACAACATTTCTCAGTGGTGGCATTGAGGTAGAAATGTAGCAGCCAAATATGTTTACAACTTCTTGGAGTGAGAAAAATGTTTTCAAACTCCAGAAGTCCATTTATAGGCCTAAGAAGGCATCCCGAAGTTTGAACTTTCGTTTTGATAACATCATCAAAGTGTTTGGTTTTGTTAAAAATCCGGAAGTGACATGTGTGTGCAAAAGGGTTAGTGGGAGCATGGTTATATTTGTGATGCTTTAAGTTGATTATATCATGCTTATTATGAATGGTATTGGATTAATCAATTAAAGCATGATTATCTACTAATTTCTCCATGTAAGGTTGGGGGAAGCGTCATACGTGTTTAGCGTAAGGATCTATAGGGATAGATCTAAAGGATGCTTGAGATATCTCAATCTACGTACATAAACACTGTGCTAAAAGGGTTTAGCATAGAATACTCGAAAAATGAGTTACTTCATAATATGTCATAGTATTCATCTCTCGAGTCAATGGGTTTTAAGATTGATGAGGAGAGAGAAAAGATGACATTGATACCTTAAATTTCTACTTTTAATAGCATATTGTATGCTATGGTATGTACTTGGCCTGATCTATGTTCTTTGAGTAATGGGCAGACATCAGACAGATCCCGGTGAAGGTCACTGGAAAACTGTGAAAATAATCCTCAAGTTCTTATGAAGAACTTATGATATGTTCGTGGTTTTTGGATCTGTAAGTGGAGAAATAAAAGTTGAAGGCTAAGCTGATGCTGGTTTTTAAATTGGATGTAGATGATACCATATCGATGTTCGGATTTGTATTTAAGCTCAATGATGGTGATGTCTCTTGGAAACGTTACAAGCAAGACACCACATTGGATTCCACCACTGAAGCTGAATACATTGCAGCATACGATGCAACAAAGAGGCAGTTTGGATATGAAATTTCATCCAAGAGTTGGGTGTAATTTCTAGTGCGGTTGACACAGTCCATGGTACTGTGACAACATTTGAGCTATTATGTATAGCCAAGATCTCATCAGTATCCAAACTTATATTGAGAAAATACTATCTAATGAGAGAGATGGTATACGCGACATTATTATCGAGAGAATCGCTTCAACAGAAAAATATAGTGAATCCACTGACAAAGCATTTACAATGATTGATGTCTGTTAGACATCTTGGGAAGATGGTCTTAAGACACATGAGTAGTTGGCTTTGGGAAAATGAAAGATATTATTGTCATACATGATTAAGTAAATCAATAGTTGATTGATTGTACTTATAATCTTATTATGACAAATCTTTGTTTGAATATTAATATATATGGCACTTCTTCATCTGTTTACCCATACATCTTGATGTATTAATGAAGTCCTTGAAGTTGCTATAGTCCATAGAATGTGGTTACGCATATGATGGTGACCATGAAATACATTCTCGACTGCGATTTCTAAATGTTCCTGGTCAATGAGCCTTCGAGAATGGGATATCGATATATGCTCGTTAGAGACTGGTATTCATGATGTGTCTAGTGTAGTGCGCCGCGTTTCATCGGCGTTGGCTTGGAGAAGTCAGCACACATGAATAGGTGCTCATTAGGAATGAGTTCACTAAACGACCCTACTCGGAATTCTATAAGTGGTTACTATTTGTCGAGTATAGAATTTCTAGTCATAGTTGTGCACCATTACTCCTCATGACCCGAGGCGTCATTGAGGTCTTGATAGATAGCTGTGTACTTTGATTTAATGACTGATCACATGTGGGTCATAAAGTCATTATTTTGGGTATTCAGTGATGCTGTCAGAGGTCTATGATTGTCGTTGGGGATTCACCACTGGTCTTGATGAACCAGGATGTCCTATGTGTTTTTCTATATATGATTCGAGGAATCTCTGGCCAGAGTGGGTAGTGCTTGTGAAAAATGAGTTTTTCATATACGCACACAATGAATCATATAACGTGAAACAAATACATAGTTATTGAAATCATAAGGGGCCTCGACCGACCAATGCCCTAGATTCAATCGGGACATATTGAGTGAAAGGAATGTACTGCACGCTAACTATGGCTGACAGGTTCTCGTACGTTGCTAGTCATTTGTATCTAGGTCTTCGTGAAGCACAGATGCTAGGCGCTACCCACGATCGGTAGGTTGTTGCTGAAATTATATTTCCGTCATTGTCTATTAAAGGAGTTTAATTGACAATGGGGCATTCAGGGTAAGCCCAAGAAGTTGTTTGACTTCTAAAATCACAAAGGTTGTGATCCTACTGCTATGATACACTTGAGCCTCGCTGGGTCACAATCAACCGGCCGCCGATCTATCGATGAGAATTGAGACTTAAAGGTTAAGTGCTCAAATTGAGTGATTTAGCACAGATGAATTTGATTTTTGAAAGCTCCTCATTCTAGTGGAGTTTCTATATTTGAAAGTGTTTCATCTATAGAAAGTTCTAAAATTAAATCATTTGATATATTTATGTTTCATAATTATGTACAATGGTTGTACATCAAGTTGTTCAATTGAATTGACTTACTTGGATTATGATTTTATTGTTTTGTGTTGGCTTTTGGGCAAGTGGGAGATTGTTAGCAATAAATACCCAGCAAGCCAAACGTTGGCCCGATGGGCTTTATGAGTCATAGCCCAATTAGCTGTCTCATGAACACTATAAATATAAGGTTCACTCTAGGTTTAAACGATTCCATTCAATACACACACTCTCATAGAAAAGCCGTCATCACACTAGCACTGGTGCCGAGCTTGTAGATCTGGTCAGGTTGATTGGACCGAGGATCACCGCCATCAGATTGATTTCGCTGTTAACGGTAATCTCTTTTCGTGCATTAATATTCGATATTTGCATGTTAATATATGAATCATGCGCGATCTTTCGTCCCTAGGTCAGATCTATTTATTATATTATTTCCGCTGCGTTTGGATCTGACGCCGGGGTAAGGAAACCCAACAGTTTGGTTCATGGTTGAATTATTGAGGACACCATACGATGAGACACAGTAGTACGAATGCCCCCATCAATAAAAAATAATCATATTTCGTATACTTAAAAACAAAACTGAATATGGATTTCAAATTTAGGAATAATCTCAAATTTAACTAAGAAGCAAAGGACAAGAAACAAAGCAATGATTCAATTTTAGACGATGAAACATGTGGATTGGCATCGAGCAAAAGAAGAGGGAAAGAAAATACTTACTAGGTGCAATTTGGTACAAATTACAAACAGCTGAAATTTCAGAATGAGATTGAAGGCCAGTACCTCGGCTCATTTATGAGAAATGCCTGAAATTTAGTGAAAATATGAGAAAAGACAGCAGAAGGATCAATTTTGGTTTGCTCATGGCAATTTAGAGGACTATCGGATTACTTTCAAAGTTTGTTTCATAAAAGAGCAGCAGAAAAATTATATCAATGGAATTTTTGTGGGAGCCGCAAATGTTTAGTGAATTTTTTACTTGGTTCCATCTGATTACCTACAAGACAATAGTCTTATTTATACATAATGCAGCAGGAGATCTGCTGAAGAATGTTTTAGCCTACAGCTCTGAC
Source organism: Haberlea rhodopensis (assembly GCA_907163345.1). NCBI lineage: Eukaryota > Viridiplantae > Streptophyta > Magnoliopsida > Lamiales > Gesneriaceae > Haberlea > Haberlea rhodopensis. Next base: position 3,707,334 of record CAJQUN010000008.1, on the reverse strand, counting down.
CTAGATGGACGTCTCCAAAAACATATCTGCAGTCATTTGTATTCAAAAATCAGCATCCAACACACATAAGAAAAACTTTTGCGCCTTTTTTTTTGGGACAAAGACGACTTCGGAGAGGAAGAAAACCAAACCTGTATTCACAATGATCAGGCCATGCACACCGAGCTTTGCCATAATCCCAATAGCAGTCCTCATTCCTCAAAGGTCCACGCTTAGCTGTGTGAGGAGAAATATAGAGGAATGAAGTAAAATTCAATGCATCAGAAAATGAAGATGACCATAAAAATCATTAAACCTTTTGTGACAAATTTATTTATTTTATCTGGATGACTATCGTGCCATGTTTCGAGCCACAGCTCCCGCATTAAAACTAATGATCGGACAATATTTCTGTGATGTGCTGCACACGAGATATTGAGATCATGATTAGGATGGAAATATATTGATTTAGTTTGAAGTAACGAAAGAATAAAGGCCACATGATGCCTTAGGACAGGCACAGACTTTTCTGACATAATTAAACGTACTATAATTAGTACATAAATTGCAGAAGACTTTCAGTTTGACACAAACTGGACACCTTTATCAAGCTCCCAAACTGCAGTTCTCTGTCCAGGAAGACTTTCAGAATCTTCATAATAAGTTATGTATTTTACCCGGGGTAACCTTGTCATATTGGGGATGATATCCATGTCAGGCTGATGATCTACATTTAATTGCACTTGAACGTCTGACCCTTCGTGTTCTGACTACAATTTCACAATGGATTTATTTAACTAATGGATAGAAACATATATCTACTAAGACTTTATATAGACGTCTTATCAACAAGCAGGCGTAACCAGCTAGCAAAAAGAAATTACAAGATCAAGTAGAAGTTTCGAAGAAGAGATATATCCAAGAACTAACAGCTAAAATTTGCATGCAGAAATTACACAAAAAGAAATTAATGAAACCATAAACGATAACTCTCTTTTTTCACAGAGCTGGAAAAAAATTTGGTTAAAAATTGTCATCCTATTCCCATCAGTTTTTCTATCTGCAGAGATTTCGACCTAAAAAAGAAGTTCAGGTAGCAAGACATACTCATGTATCTTCAAGTTTTTTAGATGACGCAAAGTTTGAACAATAGACACTCTTAAAGTAAGACAAATATGATTTAACCACAGACCGTGAATCATGTACTATTCGAGAAGCTTTATTTGGCTCGCAGAATGGTAAATAGCTTATCCAAATTAGTAGATGAGATTAAATCTACAAATTTCAGAGAAATTGGACACATTTCTTGGTTTACTCGATAAATAAATATGATGAACTAATTTCAAATGGAACAAGACCTATGAAGATCATATTTATCTGATTCAAACATTTGGTCATGGGTCTGAAGCAGTTAAGCTAAGAGATGGACAACAATCTTGAAAACACAAAAACAACTGAAAAATGGTTATTGTTTTGGTCGTGATATGAAATCACTTTCTGAATCTACTTTGAAAAATGAATTTCTAGAATCCAATAAAGAGGGCTCATAACAATAAAAGAGATACTAAAATTAATTGAAAGAAAAACAAGCATCAGAAAAGAAAACAAGGATTTCATTAGATATAGAGAGAAATTATAATGCAAAAGTTTAACACCTGAGGTGCCCTTGTTATATTCACTTTTTGTCCCAGCCAGCTCTTGCACCATGAGAGCGAATGGTATGGTACCTGTAAACCAGATTTTCACTAGTCATTGAAACTGAAGCACACAAATATAATCACTTAAAGCCTATTCTGCATTGTATGTATACCGTGTCATCCCCACTTGCAGCTCCAGGGTTTCCATCAACCAAATTCCCCGACCTAAATAGATGCTAAATTAAATTAATAACCAAAGTTTTTGTAACAACTCAGAGTTAACGTAACATTTGTTTCATTTATTGATGTTCACAAAATGCTTATTTCATATGTACACCAGAATGTGTTCAGAGGCGTGATGTTACACACCTAGTATATAGAGATCCCTCTATCTCATATATTACATCAGTTATTATCCAATTATCAGGATAAGGCTTTCCACTTGGTGCAAAATAGTAACCTACCTGTTTTTGGACATGATAAGAGAACAACAAAATTCAAAATTCGGCTCGAAAATGAAGTTCATTATACTTAATACAGATTGTAAAAAACAATTCAGAATATGCAAGAAAAATCATCATGAAGAATTGCAAGTACCTCAGTTTTTAAACCTAGTCCATAAATACAAAATATGTTCTTTAGAGGAGGTCTATCCCAAGGCGTGAAAGGATTGAGAACTGGATCACCATGATATGACCTAATACAGATATGGTATCAGCTTAAATAATGTATTGGCAAAAAGGCCCCATATTTCACACTATTGAGTCGGTTACAATTTTATGCAATAAGAATAATGAAACAAAGTTAAAATATAATCTATCATTCTTTCAATTTTTGAGTAACAAAATCATATCTTTTTTGCTTACTGTTAGGAAAAGGAGGACCAAGGAACATGTGACCCAATCCTCTACTAGTACCAAAACCAGTTTAAACAGAGAAGGACCAGCTCTAGTCCATAAAATCAATTTCTTACAGAATCGAATGTTGAATTTCTCAAAGAAGACTGTAAATAACAGTATGAGAATATCAACAATATAAACAATAAACAACAGTAATTTAACAATTTTCTGATCCTACATTTTCAGGACAAAGTCCGATTTATTTATGAGAAACCCAAACAATTATTAAACAACTGTTCTAAAGTGGACAGGCAGAGGCATCACATTAACAGTAACAGAGAGCTTACTCTTTCAAATGAAACAAGACTCTTTGACTGTCAATGTCATAATCTGTCATAGTTCTGAAAAAGGTTCCATCTGAAATTTCACGAGCAGAAAAGGATAACTGAGTTGGGAGTCCACATTCCATGTCAGACATATTGGCTTGTGCGAAACCTATAGATGAAGGATATGCGTCCTCTCCTGGAAAATAAGTAAATATTTTATGTCAAAATTATTCATCAAACAGTTCAGTGCATGACACAGTGAAAAGATCATGACAGATGTAAGCGATATGCATGTAGTACCTCGTACTGAAGGAATTTCAATATTAATTATGTTAGTTGGCCATCCAGAGTAGTTTGAATTAAACTCATTTTCATCACAACGGTATGCAAAGTGCCCCTTCTTGCTCCCAGAGGAAAAGTGCTTCAAATATATGTTATCTGTTCTACAATTTTTAGAAAACGGCATCATCCACAGCGAGGAGCCAAACGAATTGAACATCAATCGAGCTGTCCCCTGATAGCTTGCCAAATTATATAATAACCAAGTTAATGCAGGCACCAAAAGAAAAAGGGAATAAATCATAGAATTCTACAGCTAACCATCGTAAATTTTCTATCTAGCATTCTATCCTCTGGAAGTATGATAGTCTAAATCATGTAATTTTATCAGTGATTCAGAGGAAAAAATATGATATGTACAATATTCACAGCTGTTAACATCTCATACGATTAGAAATATAAAGAAATTGTGGAGATGTAACTTTGCAAGCACGAATCTTAAAAACTTTTCTAATGGTTAATGAAAAGGTAGGATCCAACATAAAATATAATATTAGGAATATCTACATCAAAGATCAAAACAACGCAATCAGCAGAAAAATTCCACTAGATATTGAGGAACAATACCTCGGAAACAGGGAGGCCAAATGTGACTCCTGATAATGTTGCTTTTACAGTCTCACTGGCACCAAGAAGAGGGGCCCCTGAAGTCAAATGAAAGTAAAATTCCAAATAAGAACGCCAAAAAGTTCCAAGTAAAGTTGATATATAATACGAACAATGTTAAGATACATACCAACCGCAAAGTATGCATGAATATGTTTATCTAGCCATGCGATATACTTTTAGGAGCAACCTCTAACTTCAACCACTCCAAGAAGTATCTGAAGACATTGTTGCCTAAGGAGTGTGCAAAAACTAATGAGGGCCCACCATGAAGCTTAAGAGCAGTTTCAAAAGTCAGCCTGCAAAATAACAAAGTAAATTTTATAGACAATGGAAACTAATCCAAATGATAGCCAAAAGAAAATATTCTCAAGCAGGAACCAAAACTTACTCTTGACATCCAACTCCAATAACAAAATAATGTAAATTTTCAGAGTAAATTAAATTATTCTGAGAAGTTCCATTTACACGTGAGAAAATAATGGAAAAGTCAAGACTCTTCTACTCAGAAAGAAGAAGAGGATGATGCCACAACAGCAGCAGTAACTAAAAGTATCACATAACCGGACAAAAACACAAGAGATGGTGAGGATGATCACTTTAGTTTGTGAAAGTAAAGGTCCCTCTCCTCAAGCTTTGCTGGTGTCAATCTCCAGTCATAGGGAACCGCTATTATAGCATTAGCCTCAACACCAAATTCAATGCACCACTTAACCCATTCTTTCCACACTGAAGACAGAGGACCTGCGGGTGAATGTGCTTCAATTAACTGAATGACATTCACTGATATGTACATTACCACACACAAGCTATATAACATGGCACCACTAATAAGAAGATTCATAATAAGGCTTCAGACACCAGACTCATAATCATGAATATTTGTGATGATTCCAGTACATAACTGTTTCAAACAAATTTATAAGTGAAAATAAGGACGAAATCATCACATAAATAACTACAAAATGAAAGATCTCTGTCAAATGAACATTTTCAATTAAAAGATTGTAAAATAAGTGAGTTTATTTGTTACTACTACCGGTATAATTTTTTGATGCTGCTTCTTAAGGATGCTGCAAGGTACACAAAGTGCTACAAACTACACTCTCCAAATGCATACCTGTGATGTATCCTGGATCAAGCTCGGTAATAGCAGAAAGACCACTATCAGGGCGAGACTTGCATTCAGGATGATCTGTTTGGTTGTAAGGATCTAATATCATACACTTAAGCCAACAATTCACAGTAGATAGGAGCTGAAAAATGTATTTTAGTTAATAAAAGACAAAATAAACAAAGGACAAAAAGCAAACGATATTCTTAAAGAGTTGAAATCATAAACTTAGCAAGTTCAATATCATTGTTCCTCTCTTAGGAAAAATCCGTTCAGAAACACATCATATTTGCCAAGAGATACATTAATCACTAAACCACATTTCCGTATGCATAAATAATCAACTCGGAACATTCAAATGGAAGGCAAAAAAAGGCATACAATCAGCAAACGAAACGAGCTTAAATATTGCAGAAACACAAACTTGAACTACCATAAGCATTATTAAACATTCGCATACTTTGGTAGTATCGAGCCAGACTAAATCAAGGGGATTAAAATCGAGAGGAGAGTAGGGACAGTCTAAGATTGACCACGCCCTTAGTTGAGTTGACGCGAAGCCCGGTATAATGATTCCGGAAAGTTTCGCGAAGTCTCCGGTGAAATCATCGCCGTCGCTTCCACCGCCTCCATAAACCGCCGGTGCCAGTAGGAGGAGAAATGAGGCCGCGAGGAATATGACGTGGCCTCCTCTCATTCGTGGAAGATGCTGCGTGGTAGATGGCTGTTCCTCTGGAAGTTGAGAGGAATAAATACTTGTTGGATCAACGCAATTACTAAATTATCCCTGTTTGAATTTGATTTTAGAAACTGAGTTATATATGCATTCCAAATTCATTATATCTTTTGTTCTCTCTAAAATAACCTTGGATGCCTTTTCTTCTATGAAAATTTCGTATTGAACCCAAAAAAATATGGCAACTATTAAAGGGGAGTATTTTTTTTTTTTTTGAGCAAATAAGGGAGTATTCTGATTGCTATGAAAACAAAAAATTAGGTGTTTGATTTTTTGTTTTGATTATTGTTTGTTTTGATTATTGTTTATCTAAAAAAAAAATATGTAAAACACCACATCCATGAATACTATATTTTACGAATCAAAGAGGGTAAAACGTCTATTTTGAAAATCATATTAGAGTAAACTGTCTATTTACAAATTACAGGTAGTAAAATACATATTAAAGATACCACAAATTGGTAAAATGTCTATTTTTAACCTATAGGAGATAAAATGTATATTATCGATACCAGATGTTCCACTAGCTCATTTTAAAAGGGAATAGGTGTAATTAACACAATATAAATGAACGGTTGACGTGAATATAGACCTCTATATGAAATATTATATGAAACGTGGGATGCATGCGTCAAGTCAATATAAAAAGATAGTAAATAAACACAGGCCAAGACAAGAAAAAAAATTTTATATACCGGGTCTGATATATACACCAACACACATATAAATATGTCTATATGTATGTATATATTTGTATGTTTATGAGTATATGTCAGATCTGCATCAAAAATTACCAAAGACAAAACGGCATTCATTTCAAAACTTCCAGCGCCGGCAAATTCTTTATTTATTGCAATCCAACGGGAAAACCAAAGTTTCCCAACCAACAATGGCGATAGAAAAGACAACTCAACATTCCTAAACGAACCTTATATTCATTCAATCTGGAAGAAACTTAAACCTCAAATATTTTATCAAATCTTCAATCCCACATGAAATCAACCTCCTATCCAAAACCAAGGTTTCGATTCAGAGACCACGATCAAGAAACGGTTGACCATGAATCGTCGGAGGGCCACACTACTGCAGGTTCTTCTTATATTTCGAGTCACGAGGACGAGGAGACCGAGTTCCAATCCATGACTGCCAAGGTTATTTTGCTAGTAAAGAAATAGTTTTTTGAAATTTTTCTGAAGTACTTTTGATATGTTTGAGTTTTTGTATTGAACATCTTTGCCTTAGCATAATGTAATATGTCAGCGAGTTTACTATCCTAAATGCCTCCACAAATAATTATATAGGGACTAATAATCTTGTGAATATATTAGCTAGAAGCTAGTTTTTGAACATAGTACTCATACCTAACATTGATGTTCTTGTTGATAGTCGGCATAGCAAAATGAGCGACTTGGGAAGGGCTATAATTGAGTCAGCATTGTTATTGTAGCCAGTGTTCACCTTAAAAGAATGGATTAGCAAAATATATTTAGATTAGGTCAGTGACTGCTTTCTCAAGGAGTATACAATGTACTATACCTAGGAGTGGCTAATAAACTATAATGTATTTCTACATATGATGCTAATCTTTTTAGATTTTTACTTTCCCGTGGAGCTTAAGTCCTAGTAGTGTTCTGATTATTTGGATGGCGAAGACTTGAAGATTTGACGAGGGATTAAGGGTTTTTTTTTATATCAAAAATAGGTGAAACTTACAGTTTAAAACAACTATTGAGCAAAAATGGAACTTTTTCGGGTACACCAATTTGACTTCTTTATCAAGAATTCATGGGATTGGCTTTGGCTGGTTTATGTAGGGTGTTCAGCACTTATGTTCGGAACTCCTTGAACTGAAGCAAGAATCTGATGAGGATTTTCAAAAGAACATCTTTTCAAATTACACTGCCTTTCTTGCGTAAGTTCTTGATTTATGAAAACATTCCGCTTGCAACAAGATCAAAATCCTTGTCCTTACAGAGTTTGGAGTTGCAAGTGTTGGATATCATTCTAATATTTAATGTGCATATCGTGTTTCTGAGCAAAGATTTACTAAGAAATTCGTGATATCCGGTAATGGCGGGTCCAAGAATTTAACTGCAAGGTTGAACTATCGTATTTTGAGGGGTTGAAACATAATTTCTTTTTTGTTTCCAGAATATTGAAAGAGGTAGAAATCTTGCATAGTGAATTGGTGGGACTGAAACACCAGGCTACTTCGCAGAAGAAACTCGTAAAGAATCTAGTCGATGGAACTTCTTTACAAGTTCTCTCCGTGGAGACCATAGAAACAATGCTTGAAGAGCCTCTGAATCTCGAGCCATCTTCTCCGGGTATATTGGAAACTCACACAGAAAACGTTTCAGAAATGTTAGATACTTTTCTTTACGAGCACAGGTTACACGATGCTCTTGTTTTACTCGAGATGGAAGGCAATTTTTTCCAAAATTTGTGCTCAGGTCAAAATTTTTCATTGAGTGAAATAACGTCTTATCAATCGGTCATATCCGATAAAAGGGCTATTCTTTGTGATCAATTCTCATTAGTGGCTAAAAATTCTCGGGTTTCTGCACCGGATCTGCAGAAGGCGCTTCTTGGACTGTCCCAACTCGGCGAAACTCATCCTGCTAATAAGCTATTGCTTCAGCATTATCATTCTCGCATTGCATCTGGTATATACAATATGCAGTCTTCGAAAGAGTTTCTTGATGTATCATATATTCAAGAAACAGCAAAGTTGGTTTGTTCAATGATATCTCAATGTGCAAGGTGTTTTGTGGCCTTAAATGGAGAAAATCATGCTCAAGATTTGGTACTAACTCAATGGGCAGATGAAGAGATAAAATTTTTCGCTTCTTGTTTCGAAAAATTTGTATCATCCATTTTTGAAATAAGTGGTAGATTCAAGCTAACCATTGATGCTATGCAGATTGCAATGATATATTGCTCTTTGCTAAAATCTCAATGGCCATTCCTGCAGCCATCTTTGATCAAGCACATTCGCCCTTGCGTAGAAGAGGTTCTGAGAACCCATATAAACCATTTGAGTAAGGTTGTTAGTATTTTCACATCAACAGATACTTGGGTTCTCGATAGATATCTCGTATCAGGGATTTTGACAGGAAGGAATTGCGGTACAGTTGATCAACAACCGGAGTATATCTTTCTCTCCAACAGTGGTAGGAAATTCATGACGGTTTTTCAGGTTTGTTAAGCCCCTGGTGTTTCATTTTTGAATTAAGGGAGCTAACAGTTAATGATTTTTACCTCGTATTTAGTCACTTGTAGATGATGTTTCACCCTTAATTTCTCTACAAATGGAAAGTTCCTTTCTCAAAGGGATCCTGGATCTGTTCGTGGTGTATGTTGTTATTCTTGAAAGTGCACTCACAGGTGAAACGGATGCCCTACAGAAAGAAGGTTTAAATATCAACTTACCAAAATCTCCAACTCAAGAAATTTACATTCTTGCTAATCTTTCTACATTAATGCAATTCTCATCGAGCATCATCAGAAATGTATTTGAGGGAGTCCATGGTTCGGATTTTGAGACCTATAACTATCTGTTGTTCGTTCAAGATGTTTATGGTCGACTGAGAGCCGGTTTTCTCAAGCAATTCACTAGAAATATATTCCCTCCGGACGATGACCAAGCAGGTAGTTCAAAGAGTCGTATCGACTGGGATGTCTTCATACTTTATGATCTGGTTCCATCTGTTCCTTATCTGGTATGCTCAAATCTTGATATATGAAGTGTTTGAATTATGTATACCTGTCTTTGTGTTTACTTGACCTTGTTTTCATCATGCGTCGTGTTGTGTCCTTGTTCGCTCGAAAAAACTATGTAAGTGGTGAAGTGCTCTATGCCATGCTCTAAAATGTTCGTTGTTTTTGTATGAGAAGAAAAACTCATTAACCTAATACGGTAAAGTATACCAAAAAATAGATTGTCAAACCTATTTTGATGCCTAGACTTGTTACAAATCGATTTGTATTTAGACGAACATAGGTTTTCATGCGATTAAAAAGGAACTAAATGAATTTTGTCTGATATCTTGGTCCAAATGTGCCTAAAGAGTGCCCTGAATTTATCGTCAGGCATGTCTTTCCATCAAACTAATTGAGACCATCTACCAGTTTTGACTCGAAAATGTTTCTAAATCACTAAGTTTTTTCCATTATTTGTGGAAAGAATACATTTTGAACTTACATTCAATTGATTTAGTTATTACTTGTTGCACTGTTATTCATTCTGTCAAGTAATTACTGTTAAATCATGAAATATTAATATAACCCACATTCAAATTTCGCTTAAGATTGTAACAATTTTTTTTTGCGCCGTGATATCAATCAGGAACTCTATTTAGAACTTAAAAAGCTAGAAAAGCTTGGGAATGACGATTGCATCGAAAAAACTTGGCTGATGGATCTTCTGAGGGAGCTGATGGATGCTGTATTTGAATGGATATCGAGTGAATCCAAAATTGGGACAATTAACAAAAAGGATTTGGCTAATAATCGTGACGAACTCATTCAGGTATTCATGTTCTTTCTTTGTGAAATTCCTTAGGTTCGATATTCAAAAATTTGGAGTCGGGTTAATTTTCTTTTCTCCGTAAACAGTTGATCTTGGATTCGCAGTTTCTGGTTGAAATTGCGAGACAAGGGGGATACCTGTCGGATAATGCACTAAATATTTCAATGGATTTGGTATCCCATTTGAAAGCATCCTTTATTAATGCTGGATTGGAACCTCTAAGGTATTTTTTTTGTTGTTCTAATTTGTGTAGCTCTTTTAGTGTCTAATTTGAATTTTTCTTGGCTCTAGAAATACTAAGGATATGTCTGGATCAATACAAAAAAATTTCTAGACTCACCAAAGTTCCTAATATTGTTAAATTGCAGATGTTTAAACGGTGATGGGTGGCCTGCAAATGCTGCCACCAGAGCTCTACTTGAGTTACAAGAACTCGAAGCAAAAGAAATGGTAGAAAACGAAAACGAATGTAGTATTACTCAAGAAGAATCATACGAATATGACGCAGAAAAGGATTCTAAGGCATCGGTTCTTGATCTGGTGATTTTAGATGCCTCAGAATCGGATGGTGAGGATTTTGAGGGCAAAACTGATGCAGAAGTTTCAAGAACTAATAATGCCCCTTTTAAGGAAGAGGGGCAGCTCGAAGAACTGAATATCGGAACACAAAATTTAAGCCTAGGAACCAGAAATATATCCTGAAGTGTTGCGTGAAATATTTTTTGCTTCATCATTCTTTTTTTACAACTAGCTAAAGATTTTAAGCAGAACCGGAACAAAAGGGCAAATTAAAAAAATGATAAAGGGACACCAGTTCATTACACCATTACATAACGAACAACCTATGATCTTAAACCAAAATGTCCTAGTTCTAGAGACATGAAACTGAGTCATCCATATTCTGATATAATAACAGGAGACATAGTTTATTGTCCCATACCGTTTCAGTGCAAGACTAACATAATCCACACGAGCTGTTGATGTTATAAAGCCATCATCCGGATACAAAATAGTTGAGCCTCAAACTGAACTATGACCACCATTCACCGCATATTATCACGGCGCCTGACATATCGGGTTCGATCGTTGTATCTTGGCCTGTCTTGAGCTCTCTGAGGCACAGGCTCAACTCTCCTTTGTCTCTCTGGAGATCGCTGAACTATCTCTCCATTCACAAATAGCTCCGCTGCGCAGACCACAAATTTTACAAACATGATCAGATATCTTCGGCAGAGGTTCTTCTGAACCCCTAAATAATGCAGTGCGACAATTTACCCAAAAAAAAACTTCAGACGGACACGGAAACCAATGCAGTTTCATCTAACGAAATAAATATTATCCTTTCAAAGAATGAGGAAGTGAAGATCTTACTCTTTATCCATATCTACATATATTATTTCAGATTAAAGATAATCAATTTCCTTTTATTTATGAACAATGAATATGGTAAAAACAACACTGTAAAATAAAGAACGATCCAAGAATGCATAAAAATGGACATAAAAAATGCACCCCAAAACTTGAAAAAGAAGATGATAGTCATATCAGTTGTCCTAGATTATAAGCAAAAACAAATTTAATTTCAACTTTTATCCAGAAAGATATACCTCCATAGTCCTTGTTCTCAGCATCAACATAAGAATCCGGAAGAACAAAAAGAACGCCAGGCAGACCTGCATACAAAAAGAGATACACATCACAATACTTATCAAAACCCAAAGCAACACAAAATCCATTCCAAAAGAAACAACCCCGTGTTTCATAAAGCTATTTACATGCACAAACCTTCAAGCTTGTTAGAAGTTTCCTCATCTATCTCACAGCCAAACCCAAAGTACCTCTCACAAGACACATTATATATTTTCTTCTTCGCCTCCTCCTCGCTATCACCAACACAAGGAATTGTGGCAAATTAGTGTATTTGTGGCACAATATTCAGGAAACTAAGTAAACAATTTAAAGATTTTTCTCTTGAGGGGGAGAACATGATGATTACCCAGATCATTCGACAAGTTCTATCTCTAGTATATTACCAACATTATAGATAGCATCAATTACAGCATAAGTAATAACTGAAGGCAATGGGTAAAAAATATATTAAAAAGTCAACCTTCCCAGTACTTTTGCTAGGGTTTGAATATAGCAATCAATCATCTGCTGCTTGGTGGCCCCTTCACCACCAGGCTTATCCATCACAATGAGCCAGTGCTCATAATCGCACCCGGGGAAGAGTGGGGCCATCTCAGTGGGCGGCCGGTCGCTGAAGTTTGAACCGGAATTTAGCGGAGAATAACCCGAACCCGATCTATTAACCCGGCAGCGTATAGTGTTGAACCTGGTGAAATTAGGGCAGATTACCGCGAGAGAATGGGATAAGGCGGGTGCGGCGGAGCGAGAGGCGGACATGGGTGGAGCGAACCTTAAGAGCGGCGGGGTTATGGAGTCAATGGAAGAGAAGAAGAGTCGTTTGTGGAGGAGCAATGAGGACGCGGTGGCTCCGGTTGATCGCACGGTCAGGATTAATCGGGTCATCGTGGCGGCCATTTATTACCTGCCTGTGCAAGTGTGGGAACGGTCCAGAATCCAGATTGCGAGGGTTTTTGGAGATGCGGAATTTAAGGGGTTTAGATAATAATATCGATCGAAAGCAAAATATCTCCATATAATACACACACTGACACACAGCAACTCAAAAAGATTTAATAAAAAAATAATTTTTTTCTCAAATTCAATTTGTTCCTTTTATTTAATTTTTAGAAACTATTTATATGTTAATCTATAAGGGTGTGTTTGGTATGGGTGATTGAGTGGGATTATTGAATGTTATACTACTTTATCCATGGTTTGGTTTGTTTTTTAATAAACCATCATAATCATGTAAACACATGATAATGTGATATTGGGGTTTGATTAATAAACCTACCAACTCACATGGGTTTAACAATCCTTAGGTATGATAATGTGTGCAAATATCAATAATACCCTGTACTTCATTTTATATTATTTTTATTTTATATTTTAAATAGTTTTGTAATAAATATTATAATTTTTTATAATTTACGTATACATTCATTTGTAATATTTATTAATAATTAAATAATTTTACATAAATTTAATCTTTTTATTAATTAAATAAATTGAAATAGTTATAATAATTAATTTTATTTATTTATTTTAATGTTTTGGTTTGTTTGTTTGGCCGAGGAGTTTGATATAATATAAATCTATGGTCATGCTTTATTTGTATAATGATGAAGATATTATTATGTTTTGGTTTGAAAAAATATAATTATTTATATAATTTTATTGTTATAAATTGATAACGGTTATTCAATTATGAAGTATTTACAAAGCACCCCAAACCTGAAATTGAGTCTTGTAACTTTCCAAAATAGTATTTTATTAATAATTTTTTGTATCAATTAAAATTAGCTCATAAAAGCTTATAATGAATAATTATTTATAAATTATATAAATTTAATTTGTTTAATTAAATTCGAATATTTTATTAATATCTATAAATAAATATTTTTATAAATAAAAGAATTATTCTAAATAACATAATATGGAATATCCTAAACAATAATCTAATAATCTCAAACTCATTCAAGGATATTTCAGTCATTTTAGTACCTACTTTATATCTATACAATATTTAATCAATTATACCAAACACATTATTATTTTACATTGTATTACTAATCATAGACACCAAACACAAGATTATTTATCATTAGTTTAATAAACACCTAAATTATCCACCAGATTATCTATCCATCACTTATCCTATCATACCTACCAAGCGCACCCTAATAGTCACTGTATGCATTTATCGTACGTCCAAATTAACATCATTCAATATCAAGATTGATAACAATGATATTATAGTGTGAGTAGAGGTCGATATCACTCGTGGATATGAATTTTTGTGTTAATGAAATTCAAAATCAAAGCAATAAAATAATGATGGGGTTTGTGAGATGAATTATAACCAAAGTAGAGTTGTTAAACTATCGGTCGATTCTATCTCGGAAGTATGAATTCAAAAGATTCAATTTTTATTTGAATATTTATCATTGGAGATTCAACTCATATCTCACAATATTCCAACTTAAAATAGCTCGTTAGTTTTAAGTTAACCATTATATTAAAATCAAAGATAGCTTTCAAAACTAGTAAAAATGATAAAACGTAAACAATATAATCAACACGTCTATATTTAATCTAGTCAAGTATTTTCCTTAAGAATTTAGCAACTCCAACAACAAGAAATCGTCAATTTTAATTGCTCAAATTAGATTAGTTAGCCAATTTCTTATTAACTATCTAATTAGCATTAGATTGTATGAAAAATTATTAGATGGTCAATCTCATAATCAAACATATAAATTATATCAATAAAGAATAGAAAAACATTGATACTCAATAAAAATCAATGAATAAAAACATGAAACTCATAAAAATCATAAATTCCAAGGTATTTGTCTTCCTCAACAAGAATCAAAATTTAGCTACTCATAACTAGATTAAAAACAACAAAATTTAATCCAAAAAGCATAAAATAAAACAAGGGAAAAGAAACTAATAGGATCGTCACTCGTCGGGTTGTCAATCCAGCCTTCGTGATGATCTTCGTTGCAGCCGTCTTCAATAAAACTGAAAGTAAAATATAAAACTAGGCTAAACTAACTATGTAATGTATCTAGGTATTCCAAAAGTCTGAATCTCAAGTGATATAAATAGGGAGGCTCATGGGCTAGGTTAGAATCCTTGTAGAATGGAAATAAATCAAGTTTCCTTATTTTTTCGGATTCGTCTACCGATCGATCGTTGGCTATCATATCGGTCGATTGGTAATTCAAATTATTATTTTTTCACTTTCGCACCCTACCGATCTATCGGTAGAGATTCTACGATCGATCGATAGAACTCAAAGCTTGTTTATCTTGCCGATCGATTGGTGACTTGACTGGCGATCGATCGGTAACTCTTCTTCAAGTTTCTTCATTTTTTCTAGTTCATATTCGATTCCTCTTAATCTGTAAGTCATTCATTTATCTTTATTCATCGTTATTAGCTTGTTTTCTTCATTCACACCCAAATTCAAGCATTTATACGATTAGGCAACATATGTATCAAATTATCAATCAAAGCATACTCAATCATTAACAATTAAACACACTGATGTGTCTATTTTTAGGCACATCAAATCCCATCATACTTGAGCTTTACTCGTCATCGAGTAAATCCGAACAAAACTAAATAATCTTTTTGTCATGCCTTGATATGACATATACATGTGTAATATGCTTATGGTGTAATTATGATTAATTACAGTACGATGTGGACTCGGATTCGGGTTGAAGCGAGCACGACTAATGTTACGAATGAATGAAATCTCATATAAATATGAGAAATCAAAGAGAGTGAGTTAAGAACATGAACATGTGATAGAGGGACTTAACATTTTTATGTGATAGTGGAAAAGAGACTTGAAATGCATCACCTAGTTGAATCTTAATATGTCTTGCATTTAACATGAATTTGGGGAGAATGTGTATTTGCATTTGGGTTGCATGTGGAGGTGACAAGATATAACTAAAATCAGATTGTTCAACACATACCTCACCTCAACTCACCTAGTAATCTCTACACACACTCTCTCATTCTCCTTGAGTTGATTTTGGAGTTGGACTTGCAAGAACAACAACGAAGTGCATAAATTGGTAAGGAAGGTAGAATTGCCATGCTTTAGTATAAATTGATGGATATATATGCTTAGTATATCAACTTTGAAGCATGTGAAGTAATTCTTGTATATGAATTGCTATGAGATTAAAGTAATCATTTGAAAGTATAAAATGATGGAAAGTTGTGTACATAATGCTAGTTTATCTAGTGTTCAAGTTGTTAGGGTATGAATTAAGGTGTATGAGAATAACCATGAAGATATGCTTGAAAATCGCCATGGTTAAAAATTATGTCGTCGACCGATCGATCGCTAGACTCATACCGCTCGATCGGTAAAACAAGGGAAAGTAAGGCGGTTCATGTACCGATCGATCGATGAAAGCGACCGATCGATCGGTGAAATGCCATAGCATTTTTGAAAAATTCAGACATTTGAGCGATCGATCGCTAGCTTCTGACCGACCGATCGCTAGGGTTGTCTGTTTGGACCGATCGATCGCTAGAGTGACCGATCGATCGCTAGACTTAATATGTTTTATTTTTGTAGCTTTTGCTATTGATGCTTATGATAACATGATATATTATTGGCATTGTTGTAGCATCATCACAGGGGACGGGGCAACGATGCAATTAGCCAGTGACGACTGATTTATCTCGTTTGTGTCGCTTTACAGGTACGTGTTGACGTACGGAGTATAGATATTGTGTGATGATGTTATGAGATTGATATCATATGAATTGTGTTGTGTTGGTATCATATGATTGGTAGTATCATATGCATATATATTCATGGATATCATGTGTTTGAAATGGATGAGGTATATGTTTTAGCATTAGAGGTATACGCCTGGTTTGGGTATATGCTCGGGTATGCTACATATACGTTAGCATTAGAGGTATACGCCTGGTTTGGGTATATGCTCGGGTATGCTAAATATACTTGGTATGAGAGATATACGCCGGTTGTTTTGGGTATATACTCTGGCTATTATCACATATGAGTACGGTACTATGATATGTATTGCTAATATGAAGATGTGATGTGGTTCCACTGACATATTGAGCTGAGATAGACATATCATATTGGTCTCGTGATAATAGGGTGATAGTTGAGACATGTCGACATGGTGCATTGGTTGATGCATGATACAGAGCATTCACATTGGATATGATGTTTATTGTGCTTTATCATTGATATTTTGTTTTGATATTGCACTAAGATAATGGTTTATCTATACTCACGTTTTGTGAAAGTTTCTGTAGGATTTCATAGACGTGGGAATCGTGAGTCTTATTCCGCAGCGAGGTGAACCACTGCATAGGAGTTGTGCTGGCTTAGGTTGTTATGTATACATGTGATGTATATGTGAATATGGATTTTTGTACTTGTAGTTTTGTACATCTGTAACAACCTATTAGTAATAAACTCTTAACCAGTGTATGAATTACTTAATTCTGACTCACATATGTACTTGCGATTGATTACATAATGGATTAAGTAACGAGGGCCCCACACTTTTAGTGCTCATAGTTTCACAATAAACATACTTGCTTTCACTTTAGTGACTCAACAGTTATAAACATGCACTGTCAAGAAAGGCGTAAAAACGCTAACCATGAAACAAGTTCAATCTCTAGACATTTTATACTCAACAAAGTAGCGAACGTGAGTGTGTAGTCATAGACAAGTGTCATGTACACATAATAGATCCAATAAATATAAACCTCGCAATTGCTCAAGTGATACACTAATACAAGTATAAGCTCGCTTGTACACTCTTCTCCAATATCTTAGGCACTTACAAAGTTAAATCAAGTAGATCTTTATTAGTTTGTAGCTTGGCCTAGACATTGACTTATGAAAGCAAGGATATGATAACACAAACAAGAGAGTATAATGATATGCACAATATAAGCTTATCTTCTTACATTAATTTTTTCAAACCTTGTATCTTTTTGCAAAGTTTATATCAATTTTTTTTAGCTCCACTTTTATTTCATGCGTCTCATTCTTTTGACAATGAAGCTCAAAGCATGTGAATCATGATAACAAAAGTGCATGTGAATGAAACACATCATACTCCCTTCAAATGTATGGATCAAAAATCATATTTAGACTCATTAGAGAAGATGATAAGCTAGTCAACAATATTAAATGAGCGTTGTTTGTATATTTACCATGCAACCATTCTTTTTACATTAAATCTCAAAGAGACACTATTGATGATTTTGTTTACATGGTAAGCTTGAAAGACACAAACGCATCAAATATCATCTATGTCATTTTCATGCTTGTAAGTAGTCTAGATTTGTGTCTCAAAGAGTATGTAGTTAAGTTCTAGCATTTATTAAAGACTTCTTAAGACTACCACAAAGTTTACACATGTTTCACTATGCTATGCATCAAGCTCATGACAAATTCATGCTCAAGATATTCAACAATTATGTCAAAGCATAATCTGCATTAGGGCTCAAAGTATTCTAATGTTAGCAATTTCATCTATTTTCCAGACATGTATGCTATCTGTAGGATCGAGCGCTTACCGCTTTACCAATAACTATAGTTAAGGGTAATGGCGCAACATCAATCTTTTCAACCATACACTGGCACAAGCGCCACGTGTTCGACCGATCACAAAGCAGAGACAATTGTTGAACCCCAACAATCCCTCCCCCAATAATTGCACTCTCTGCAACTCATGGGAATCGAACACGAGACCTTGGCTCTGATACCAATTGTAGGATCTAGCACTTACCGCTTTACCAATAACTATAGTTAAGGGTAATGGCGCAACATCAATCTTTTCAACCATACACTGGCACAAGCGCCACGTGTTCGACCGATCACAAAGCAGAGGCAATTGTTGAACCCCAACACTATCAATTAGATGTCGTCATGGGCTAATGAATCAAAAGTCTACGTTCAATGCTAACTATGAGCTCTAAAAAAATTTAATTTTTCAATTTTTTTGGGTTTTTACAATAAGAAAGCAATAAACTAATTACTAACAAATCATACTTAAATCATGCATTGTCCCAATATAAAACATAAATATAAGAGGAGAAAAATTAAACTAAAAATGCAATAGAAGGAAAGGAAAACTAACTCCTCTTGGGTTACTTCCCAAGCAGCGCCTCTATTTATCATCGGTGGCCAGACTCCAGTGCTTCGTTTGTTCATGGTGGCTTATGCCGGGTCGCTCCATCCTTCCTCCTCCATCTAAGTATATTCCTTATTGATCAAAATTTAGGCATATTCACCATGCTCTTCTTGGAGATATCTATCTCGTGGCTTGTTCCTCCTCCTTTGATTGGTGACTGCCTTGGTCGATCCGGAGGGTGTTTTAGTGCAACAGTAGAATCCTGCATGTTGGAAAGGAAAGGATAAACAACATCATGAACATATAAAGTAGCAAGTGTATGTGAAGTATCACTAAAACTCAATCTTGTACCTCATTTATCAACAAGGCTTTCAGTAGCCTTTTTCAACTCACATAAATCATCAATTTCAATATTATCTTGTTTCAAGTGCTCAATGGTGTTGGTGGTGCAACTAATGTGTATCGCGAGTGATTGTTAAACCTTCTTAATTATCCGAAAGAAAAGGAAAGGAAAAAGAAAACGAAAAAGATTGAGAATTGGAATATTAGATTAGCAAAACCCCAATTAAAGATTTTATTTGATATTACTGTCATACAAATTATCATTTTGTTAAAACCTTTTTTTGGAAGATGACTTTTTGAATGACAATATTTTAATAAGCTCACTAAGGCGTACCCTCACTCAAAATTTTTGAAAATTGACGCACTCGTGCATGCACACCCTCATCGTAGTCGTCCATGCATCATCGAACTTATGTAACTTAGCTCGGGACAAAATCTTATCTGTCGAAGAGATCAAATCAAGTCTATCTAATTGGTTAGTTTCTCCTTAAATCACACCTTCAAAGAATATTTTTTCAAGTCACATTGAGTCCGTTACATCAGAAGATTCCATTTTCAAAGGGTCTCATTATGTAAGGAGCTTCGACGATAGGCCTATTTTAGGTGCGGTGCATTGATAGTTGATGAACTGAAACAGATTTTGGTGTCTTCCTCCCCGAAGAAGTATGTCACAGTCCTATTCGAAACCCTGATGAGATGCCGATTATGGCAGTGTCGGGAATTTACTGGAGTCACCCCGGTTCGGCTAAGAACTTTGGTTCGATCTCTTCATATAAAGGCATACCCAACACAACCAGCAAATACAGAAGGTATTCAAGTTCAAGAATTAAGATTTTGATTTATGTTCCTTAAATCATATTATTTTGGTATCAAGGATTTGTCTTTAATGCAGGATAAGATAGTTCATTGGCAATCGACTCCGTTCGAGACAAGATTGCATAGAGCTCTGAATCCAGGTTCTACTGGAGCTTAAATATATGATCTTTGGAGAAACTTATGAGATGTTTTTGAGTTATTTCTTTGCATGTGTTGTGAATTCTTGAGTGATTAGTGGATTTTTTTTATTTGTTTGTTGTGCTTATTGTATTTGTATAGATACTGTTGATGATTGGATTGATTGTTCAATTGCTTATTATTACATTATATGTGTTTCTTCTGGGTGTTAATCTACTGATTTATGTGAATGGTTTTCTGGCCTGGTTATTTTGGCCCAATCCTTGGTCAGAGATTTCAGTTCAATGAGGAAGGCTAGATGCTCTTTAATTTATTTTCTAAAATTTTATAAAATTGTGGTATCTATATATAAACCATGTTCTAGTTTGAACAATTATGAATTATTTCACTCTAGTTTAACAAAATAGTGTCTTCCTCTTTGTTATGTATTTTTATGTCAAACTATAGGGGAGAGGGAAGGGAATTGCTTTATTCCCAATCAAAAATCCCGATCTCCCTCTAATTTGAATAATTATGAACTCCTTCCATATAGTTTGAACAATAACGTATCTTTATGTCAAATTATAAGGTGAGTTACTTTATTCCCAATCAAAAATCCCGATTGCCCATTAAAAGCAAGGTAAACAGATCACATTTAAAAGGAATCCAAGATTGAGACACGCAAAGCCCATATAATATAATTAGGACCAGAAACTTCAAGGCTCCTTATTCCTTACTCTAGTTGTGTTCAAGGATTGATTGTTCTCTCATATCAGTGCACTTTAACACGCTTCGATGATGGAGAATCAGCTGCACCAGCATCGTCTTCCTCGAGATTTTCAAGAACTGCAGTTTCTGATGCAATTTGCTTTTGTTTTGCCTGCTGAGAAGTTTCATCCGATGCTCCAGCAACATTAGACAGCTTTGTTTTGCTATTATCGGATTCAGCTTCTATATTATTATTTGCAAGGGAACTTTGTGGTGCTGCTTCAGCTGATTCTTTTAAGGTGTTCTCACTGGTGGCTGAAGCCCCCTTCATCAAGTCCTTGCACTGCTTCTCAAACATCGTCTGAAGATATCGCCCTTGCTCTTCTATTCGAAGTTGTAGATTTCTTTGAATCTGTAGAAGGACACCTAGATCAGTATATGTTAAAGAATAGGTACCTTGCCTTTCTATTACCATAAGTGGCTTGAGCTGACACTGAAATGTATTTCCTAGTTGTGAAATTTTTCAATCAAGCACAAAGTTATACCTCAAGTTGTTCATGAAGCCGCTTTTGGACTTCCATTTGCAATCGTAATGCTTCTGTTAGCTCAATACCTCTATTCCAAACAAGAGAAAAAAAAAATGCAACAGTAAGCAGCTTACTAAGATAGATATAAATGTCAGGTACACAATATTTCCAGATGTTAGATTTTTTTATATAGTTTACATATTTCATCATTCTAGCTGAAGCCAAAATGTTGCATTTGATAAAAATAATCTTAACAGTCAACATGTTCGAGAATATTTCTGCAAGCTAAGCACGAGAGGGAACCACAGTTTGATAGAATCAATGTCAGAACAGTAAACAACCAGTATGATCCAAAATCATCAGCATCCTCCATTTACTTCACTCTCTTGACAAGATAAAATTCGGCATATTCAATTCTAAATAAAAAGTTCAGTCTTTTTTCACTTCACATCATGATCTGCATTCTAATGAGATTCCTGATTTTCCAGGATGACCTCACAATCGCTGCACTTTTTCCTTTGACAAATTCCTAAGAGTGATTAACATGTTTCCCATCATCCAAAGGAACATTTATATTGCAAATAAATTCAGGAATAAAATGAAAATATAATAAGAAAGTCGAAGAAATGGTGGCCATGGGTACTAAAGAAATAAACAAAGGGCTACAAAGTTATCCAGAGACTTTGTCACAGATGCATCTAAGCTCTCCAGTTTTAACCATTCCAGCAACCCTACTCAGCTCAATTTATTTGTAATCTAAACAGAATTGGCCGTTGCCCGCCCTCCACAAATCAAAACTTTCATGGAAGTGAGGTCAAAAAACCATTCAAAAAATAGTGAGATTACAATTCAGCAGAAGAATTCAACAAAGAGCAATCAAACTTACGCTTTTAGGTCCAGTGACGAGAGGTCTTCGATGGAGATCAGTTTTTTCTCTGACTCTGCTGATTAGGAAAAAAACATTATCAAGATATGACAAAAATTACAGTGTGTATGGTATGGTGAGCCATTGCGTGTATTGTTTAGAAACTGAGCATAACATCAAAGAAGGAATAGAATATTGTTAGAAACAAAATTGTTCATGCGCGGTAAAATGAAATCCGACCAAGTTACGATAGGAATTTGCTGGAATGTTTATTATATTCAAAATGGAAATGACAAAGGAACTACAAGAAAGAACTCACAGCTCGCTATTACTGTAGAGAGAAATCTCTCTTGCCCAAGCTTAGTATCCCCCTCTCCTCCCCACACACCCCCCCCAACCCCTCCCCTTTATTTTATTCCCCTTCTCTCAGCTAACAAACTAACTACCCTCCCCTTTTCACGTGACATCTAGCTCTCCTTTAATAAACCTAATACGTTGTGGGCTTCTCTTTTCGGGCCTCTAAGACTGGTCCATTTGTATCTGCATCTGGGCTTGCTAACGATTTTCCCATAACAAATACCAAGTGAACTAGATAAGTGTGATGATACAAGTAAAAACCGGAAATATTGTTGCTGCCCTGAAGGGCACTATCATCCACCATCCATGTGGAATCTTTTTTTTCTTTTTTAAAAAAAAGATTCCAAATAAATGGTGATGATGTCTCTAAGGACACTACCCTTAAGGGCATCATCAAACAAACCGTAAAAACCTTATCAAGAATCATCATGCTTAAAATACACTTGATAGATTTGATGAATTTGCAACATACTATGTGGGGGAAGGAAGAATATACAGATAAGATAATATTGATGAATAGGGTAAGTGAAACAAGTATATAGACGAGCCCAAAAACTACTGAGATTTTCAAACCTAACAATTAAACATTAAAAGAACTGAATTTAAGAAATCCAAAAACGAAAGAAATACGAGTAAACTAAAGATATACACTACAGACACACACGTGTGGAGATAGAGGAGGGGGGACACAAAATCTTTAACTTGAAACCAAGCCTCAGTCAAAGAGATGGAAAAAAATGTTACTCCCAATTAGTCGCAAATCATGAGTGCCATTTTAACCAAGTTACCACTGCTTCACATTTCTTCTCTTCATTTTACAGATGGAACAAGATAATTGATGAAATGACATAAATTACAGGGCGAAGATAAAAATTGGACGAAAACAGGCACACCTTCTGTTGTCTCCGGTTTGTATCTAGCTGTTCGGTATTTCTGCAGTCGAGGAAAATATTCCATTTCAAGATATCCAATCAATTTAGGTCTGAAAAAATTCATGCTTATTGATCAGCATACCTGTAGGTGGCTTTTAACATGGTAAATGGTCAAACTTTCCACTTTCATCAGCTTCAGAACACCTTTGGGTGTAGCTCCTGTGATAAAAAACAGAATTAATTGGCAAGGGCAGTAGAATGGTGGTATTATGCAAGATTGCCTTCATAAGATGAAGAAGAGTAAACCTACTTTCACTTCCACCCAGCTTGTTGACTGCCTCCACAAAGGCCTCATGAAGTTCTGGTGTCCAACGCATTCGCTGTTTTGCAGAAGCAGTATTTGTAGAGGATGATGGAACAACAGCATTGCAAGTTTCTCCTGATGTCGCTGGAAGCTGTTGGGATATATGAGCTTGCTGCACTGGTAGATTGATTTCCAAAATCTGTTGTGATAACTGCAGCAACAGACAAAAAGAATAGGAATGAATGTCACAATTATCCATTGCCTGTATAGTATAAAAAGTAAGTTGCACATAGAGGAACAACACCAACCATTGGTTCTGGATCTGCAACACTTGCATAAGAAAGAAGCTTACTCCAATCAGATGTCAGAGCATCATTGTCAGTGATAAGTTGATAAGCCCAATCAGGCCAATCATTTGGTTTGTCAAGGTCATCTGATGGAATCACAATGCCATCGTTGTTATTACTATTACGATGGTTATTCTGGATAGTTGAACTTAACGGAAAATCAAGAAAATCATGCGGTGAATCTGTACACCAAGAGTCATTGCTTTCTCTGCAGTGATTCGATGAAGCCGACTGAAAAACTCCAGAATCAACCGAATGTGGCAATGAAACTGATGTCCCACTATCTATTGGTTGAGAAACAAAAGGAGATTGACCTGGATGTTGTTCTTGTTGTTGGATCGATGAAAAATGAAGATCAGTAGAGAATTCTGAAGATGAAGAAAATATATGTCCAGCAACCCCACTGTTGGAATACAGTGGAGCAATAACACCTGGAGGTGGTTGTGTGAGAGGAGATGGAAGAACAGGTGATGAAGAAGACAGAGCCCCAGATGCACCACAAATATTCAGATGTCTAGCGCCTGGTCTTTGAATAGATAAAGCTTGTCTGGTTTCCATTGTCGGCTTGCTTGCAAACAACAGCAATTACAATATAATCAATAGAACCATCTCCGTTTTATTTGTCACCAATTAGCCTAAAAGCAAGTATACCCCGTCAAAGTCATATCTCATAGTAAAAATTCACTATACATAAGATTCTAGTGAAAGTAAATGCAAAGAATAAATCATTATAATGTCCCGATAATCATATCTAAAGTGGCAGTAACAAGATACTTGCTCTCATCGAGATACAGCCGCTATGTACTTAAAATTCTAAGTGTCCGCTCATCATAAACATTTTTCTTCAAATAATAAGCCATATGAAAACCTAAAATTGAACTTGTGTTGTCAAGACATGGTAATAACAAAATGAGACCTTTAGCTGCTTGAGTATCGTAGATAAAATGGTCATTAAATACCCAATGCAACTGTAACTAATCTCTTGCTTACCTATATGTGCCTTGGTTTGTCATGGACGGTTGGATAAAATCTACAAGCATGTTTATTTTGTTATTTTATCACAGTATGGGCCTGAATTTTACCCCGAGTACCAGACTGTGATAGCATTCCTTTGAAACCAAACATAAGATATTTAAAAATAGATTTGTGATATGCTTCTACTAAGCAAAGGGCACTCTCAATGTGAATAGTGACAAGTGAAAGAACCAAAAACCAGCTTCACAGGGCATAGCCCTGAAGTTCAAAAAGTCCACATTTTTGGTACCCAAAGCTATTTCCGGTGTTTTGCCCAGGAAATCCAGCTTTCAAAATCTCAAAAGGGAAAAACTGAATAAATTCATGCCAACTTATATGTGAATATCCTATTTTAAGTTAGCATGTCAAGAATGAGGAATATTTTGAGCGATCTGTAGCCCTTAAATTTTTTTCATCTCATTTCGCATTCTACCGATCGATCGGTAGCCCAAAAATTTCCGTTCTCTTCCATTGATTTTGCCGATCGATCGGTGCTGTTATACCGATCGATTGTCCCCGGGTTTAGATCTGTTTATATTTTAATTTTTCGTCGTTTGCATCTGACGTCGGGGGATGAAAGTCATGAAACACAATAGTGGTATCAGAGTCAGGTTGCGCTTTGATTCATGTATTTGGACACTTTGTCCAGAAGCCTGCTTGCAAACAAACCAACATAAACAATAATCCTCGTTTCTCGATGCACTGAAACAACTAGTCAAAGGCAGTTATCTCATGCTTTTCTAAAAGATACGAAATAGCATAACTGAAGTATGAACCGAAAAAATTAGCATAAGAATTTACGAACCTAACATGTCATGGGTTTTGGTCGGATGGCAGTCGATTAAATTTTTTTGAGGTTTGTAGATCTACTTTAACACATCTCCTAGCTTGTGCAACTGTATTTGATAAAATATAAGGTATTAAACACAACACTAGCAAGTATGACAACCGAAAAAAAAAATTGAATTTTTAAACGTAATAAAAGGTTCTGCCTTCCACTTTAGCAAATTTCTTAGTGTCTTGCATATCAATTTTATCCGTCAGCATAATTCGGCCCATTTCAACATTTTTAAAACAATCTCACTCCTTGAGTTCGTCCTCAAATAACAACTCGAAAGATATCATGTAATATCAATTTCACAATCAAGAGAATAAAAATCGAAGGCAGCAAAGCAATATACATTACAAACAATAAAGAACAAAGCCTACCTACAGGACATCAGAAAAGCATGCCAATTGATCCCAATCATAAATATCCAAATTCATAAATTAAAACTCAAGCTCAATCAATCATTAACAAAAAATCATAAAAGTTATTTTACGAGATCGATAGGGCTCAAAATCTTAAAAATTACGCACAAAACATATTGGAAAATTTCCAGATAATAAATCAAGGCAAAAAAAAACTAAACAATAACTTAAAATAATCCATTTTTTTTTAATCCAAATTCCAAAAGAAACAGCAATTGAGAATCGAATTGCTCCATACCGAATCATTCAGCTATTAACATCTCAGCCAAAATCATACCATAAGAATCGGCAAGGAATAACGTAAACTATATCTACGCCTACGTGGTTGCGAGTGCTTTCACCCGTATGTTGGGACGGCGCGTGCTGATCTTTGTGCAATGTTCCGTCACGGGCGAGTGGCCAAACGAATTGAACGGCGACGAGTGCGCAGAGGTTGTGTATTCGATTGGGATTTGGTTGGCCACTGCTTTTCAACTTTTTATTCTCAGGCGGCTTTTGTCTTGGCTAATATTTTAAAAAGGAACCAATATATGGTGAATTTACTCAAGTGCATTGCATTATAAGATAGCCAAAACTCTCACGTACAGGTGCTTGTGTGCCCTACGCGCATTACTTGGAGCGTACCGATATTTGGCATTTAGTTTTCTCAGGTTAATTATAATAACTAGTGTACTCAGGCACACGTGAGTGCTTGCACAGTTTTTTTTTCAATTGGTTTTTTAACATTTTTTTTAGAATTTAATTACAAATATTATGTGATATGATAATATTGTAATTGACAATATTATCAAACGTATTACAGATATTTTAAGAATATAGTATATTATGATAAATTGAAATTATTAAAAGTCTCAATGTCATTTTTCATGTTGGCATACTATTTGTCAATAATAAAATATTTAGGGGCATTTTGGTAATTGTACAGCCATACCAAGAGGTCAAGTAGTTTCTCTAGCATGCTCCCTCTTTACAATATAGTAATAGATAATAATTATTATTATTAGAATTAGGGTGAAGATTACGCGGACCCATTTATATGCAATCGGTCTTACAAATATCAATACTCATACAAACATATACATATGTATTTATGTATCTTAATTTTTACACACATCCGGTCCATATAAATATTTTACGAACATACTGCCAGAGCAGTTTCTATTGCTTACAAAGCAACTTTTTTATATTTCCCAATCTTACCCATGGGCCCACACTCTTCATCTCTTGAATCCTTGCGTAGATGGAAACTTGCTTGATTACACTGCCTTCGCATCCTTCCCTCCAAATGATACGGCATGAATTCAAGCAAATGCATAATAATAATAACTGAGGTATTAATTGATTATAGTAAAATGATTAAGAAACAGTGTTTTTATATCAGTAGAGTTATTTTTCATCGTGGAATTTAAATCTTTGCTCTCATTGATGGACAAGCTTGATTCAACATGTTCTCGTTATTTTGTCGTGTGATCGGAGAAACTCTAGCCAAAAAAATATAGCGTGGGGTTTTATGCTGTGCCAGAAATAACACAGCACTGTAGCTAGGCAATTTCAGGCCTACAATTTTTTAATTTTTTTTTGTTTTATTATAGGACGCAACTCGGGCACATATTACTTTAACCCTTATCCGGTACCACATTCTCTCTGAACATTACGCACGAGGGTTTTAAACCTTTTCGAAAATAGCGGAAGCGTTTAGTCCAACATTCATTTTTAGTAGCGGAAGCGTTTATACATTCTAATTAGTAACAAAATACATCACAGTACAAACTCCTTATAATGGTCTGACACTTAATAAAAAAGAAAATACTATAACAGTCCTGGTAAGCCAACATTTCAACTTTTTCTAATTTTCTTCCGGTTCTGGCTCCGGTACTCCTGTATCTGTAACTCACAATAAATAACAAGGAAAACAGAGGTTAAATCTTTGAGGACTTAGTGAGGGAATAACAATGGCTTTATATCTGTAATTATCAAACAATGCAATTTCTCAATATGATATGTCATGTAACAAATATCTTACAATCAAATAATTGTCAATAATGACAGTGATGATTTAGGATTTCAGAGTGAATATAGTGGGCTAAAGAGGTGGCTCCCACTGGACAGTTTGGTGTAGCACTTTCCCCCCCACATATTCAGATGGGATCTGTACATTCAGTCATTTACGAGCCAAGGTGAACCATTCTCCGGACCGTAAAATTGTGCGCGTTGTTCAGATGAACCATATACCCGGACTGTCATCCATTGTTCATTGGACTCACTTTCCGGGCCGAAGCCACGTTGTCCAGTGGATAAATATCCATGGCTCCATTCATTCAGTCATTCAGTCAAAGGATTCGTTCAATCAAAGGATCGATTAGTAATCGATAACATTCAAGATAAATAAACATGCAGATCAAGATGACCAATGGAACGAGATTGTTGCGCCTTAAAACGCTACAACTCTTATTCCTCTATTTTAAATAAAATTATCGACTTTTGTTTTGATGATTACAAAACCTATGCATTTTGTACTAATGGTTTTTATTGAGTATGCAGCATAAGTTATGATCAAATTTGAAGATTGTCAAAGTATTGAAATATTTTGGAGCACTCGGATCGCCCCAGGCGAGGCATCGCCACACCCATCGACAGAGGCGATGGCTAGGCGAGCATGCAAGGAAGATCGCCCCAGGTGATGATGACCATCGCCTGAGGTGATGGCAACCATTTGACACTTCGCCCCGCACATCGACTGACGCGATGCCGAGGACCGCGCGCATAGACTGAACGCCTGAGGCGATGGCAAGAACGCCTGAGGCGATTGATCGAGCGTTTGAGGCGATGTCCACTTCGTTTGAGGCGATGAAAAGTTTTGTATTTTTGAGGCTACGGCTTTTATTTTCGGTGGGGATCGCCTGAGGCGATCGGAGCATTTTTTGACCGTTGGAACGCGGCGATGGTGATCGCCCGAGGCGATCGAGGAGTGATTTCAGCCTTATGTGTAGCAACGGCTAGTAGGAGCCTAGGGGGCTTCCTACACTATAAATATGGGTGTTTTGGATCATTTTGAAGTCAAGAAACAAGAGTATAAACTACAAGAAAGTTGTGTGCAATCAAAATCATTCTAGCATTGCAAACTTCATACATTTGTATTGTATTGGAGTTTGTAATTTACTTCTTGTGTGTGATCTTTTGATTCTTCTTGTTGGTACACCGTGAAGGTGTGATTTGATTATTGTAAAGGTCCTCCAACACCGACGCAAGTTGGAAAATTGTATAAGTCGGCAATAAGTGAAGTTGGTGCAAGGTTGTGGCTATCCTTGGAGCCCTTAAGGCCAAGAAGAAGTTGTTCTAGTGGATCCTCGGTTGGACGTTTTCTAGCCGGGAAGAGGAGACGTAGGCGATTCATCGCCGAACTTCTATAACAAATTCTCATCTTCTTTATTGCTTTATTTATATTACGCATCTACATTATTTTATTATATTGTTTATTGTTCGATTGACAACTAGTCTTCCGCAGCGCAAACTCAATTTTTGCAAATTCATTTTAAAACGCTAAAGTAGCCTAGGAACCTCATTCACCCCCCTCTTAGGTTCCAACAGATAATGTACAATTTGATGACAATATATAAAAGGTGAGATAATGAATAACAAGATACTGTAAATTCCAGGCCAAATGCCAAAAGGGCTATATAACAAGAATTCGGTAGTACACCTCACCTAATTAGCTTACGATATTTTACTGGATTGATTCGATTTTGAACCCGGTTGCCAAGGAAATTCCTATAAACATAATATAAGTAATTTATAGTGATTAAGGACCCAAATACATGGTAACCATTCTTAAAGATCATTTTTGTATAAAATATGTCCGGGTAATTTTAAATAAGACTTTAAAAATTCATGATAATTCAACCATAAGTCGAAAATCACGAAACTTTTCAGAAATTCCTAAAATCATTCCACCAACGTTCGGCCGTCGGAAAAATGGACATCGGGGAGGCGCGTGAAGTTCACGCTCCACCGTGACGACGCGTGGACGAGATCCGGCCACCACGCGCGGCTGAAATTTTACCGGTGTGTTCATCGCATCAAGATCTACATCTTTGGGTTAGAAAGTATTTTGAAATTCTCAACAGATTTTGCCCAGAATTTGAGTTTTCGAAATGATTAACTAGGTGTTTCGGTCGCCGGAAATAAGTTCGTACGGCGGCCATTTGGGCGATCGTCCGACATACCAATAAGCCTTAACACATTTTGAACAACTTTCATTTAGATTCCAAGTTTAAAATCAGTTGATAAACGCACGAAATCGTAGCTTGAAACCGATACATTGAAATGAGTTTTCTGGCCTTTGGACATATCACAGTTCTTTGGGATTTCGATGTTCTGGACGAATTTGGATACTGATTTTTGAACACCTCATATACTAAATGTTTTCTGGGTGTATAATGAGTGTTGTGTGAAATGTTCGGATTTTTTGGAGGAGATTTGGTATTTTCCTCATAATTTTCTCATTTCTATCCCTATTTTCTACATATTTCCTACACTCTCTCTCTTACTTGCTCTTGAATTTGGAGTTAAATCTGATGAAATGGGGGTGTTTATAGGGTTTTGCATGGATTGGGGCTTTAAGGAGTTAGCATGTGTTGGGGCAATTGTATTGACAAGTGTCAATACCTAATACTAATTAAATCTTTCTTTTTTAGCTAATATTATGAAATAATTAAACATAAATTCATAAATTATTATTATTATTATTGTTATTATTATTATTATTTATTATTTCTATGATTTCAATATATATTTGAATTTAGTGTGATAAATGATATTTTGATGTCTAATGAATTTTGTTTCAATATTTTACCATTATTATGGATTTATTATTATTATTATTTTAATATTATGCATATTTTAAGGATTATTTTAGATAGCTTCAACTTATTTTGTCTAATTTTGTAATTGAGATTTTTGGGGTGTTACATATGGGACATTGTCTGATGCTAAAGGCAGGGGTCAGAGTCCCAGTGATAGGGACCACAGACAACTATTGCACTCTTTGTACGATTTCTGCAGCTTTTAAGATATTATTCGTATACGAAGATATGTTATGTGCCTCTGATTTATGAGATCACTCCTCAGGTGTAGATCATCCTCGCGGCCGAGGTGGAGGTCATCCTCGAGGCCGACCTGGGGTGGCCAAGGTGGAGGTCATCCTCGCGGCCGATCTGGGGTGGCCGAGGTGTAGATCTTCCTGAGGCCGACCTAGGGGTGGCCATGATAGAAGTCTTGCCCAAATCAGATCTTACAGAGTCCATATTTTTACCAGGGTAACTTACTTAGTTGCTTGCGTTAAAAATTTTGTGTGATAATATTTTTGTTGAATATAGTTAAAAATGAAATTATTGAAGTCCAATGCACTACAAACAAATGTTGTGTGTGCTTTCAAAAAATAAACGAGTTGTGTACCAAACTTTTGTAGGTCCCATTTGATACTCCATCGTGAGTTATGATTGGGTAATCTCTATTTTTTTGGTTTTTTATATTCAGAAAAAAATATTTTTAATAAATAAATAATAAAATGTTATAATGGTCTTTGGGTTGTCTTAAAGGTCGGCTACTATGGGCAGAGCAGTCGGGCCAACTTGTTATTTGTTTGTTTTCTGTGCAGATATATATAAAATATAAATATTCTTTTAGGGATAATTATCAGTTTTGTGACATTAAATATAGAATATCCGTGTTAAAAAAAAATAGAATATCTAAAATAATCTTACACTTGATAAAAAATTATTTTGTATTTAGTGGGATAATTTTATCTTAATTGGTTTGGAAAACTGAATATATAATACAAAAAATAATACCATTCTCAATGAAGAAAGGTTTGTACAAATTATATTTTTCGTCAAAAATAGTTAGATATGTTAGATATCAGAGCTGAGTCTTGACTTAGGACCATTGATTGGAGAGTACCTAATCGAAGCCTAGATGTGAAGTGTAAAAACATACAGGATTTTAAAATCATCCCTGCTCCTCGAAAGGGAACGAGGAAAAGAATCAAGTAAGAAAGAACATAAAATCGTGAAAGAAAGAAAATGATGTAAATATATTATTTTAAATTTTTTTTCTCAGCACTCATCATTCATCAACCAAGAAAGTTATACTTTTTTGTGTTCCCTCAGTTAAGCGGGAAACATTGAATAAGAACTAAAAATATAAAATATGATTGATATAATTTTTTTTGAAGACATATAATTAATATATTATGTACAACTATTTATTCACACATGTGCTGACCACTATGAATAAATAAGTGAGAGACTGTGAGAGTCTAAAGATCAACTATTATTTGTGGGAAAAGTGTGTTGACTATTTGTGGATTCACTAGTGTGATTTTAATTAATTTATATTTTAATTTATTTTATCTTTCCTACTGTCTAGTTATTTTCTGTCCGCGTTGTTTGGTATATATGTTTTTTATATCGATGAATTGTGATGTCGATGTCTGCATATCTATATGTTTTTTTGTTTTTACCTTGTGTTCCTATTTTGTTTAGTGGGTAGCGGTTCTTTGCTTTTGCGTCACTGCTTAGAACTCGGTTGACTTTGACTATTGGGAGTCTGGGTTTTGTACGCCATCCAGTGGTGTTCTATGGTCGGCGACTTTCCATTAGGGATTTGAATACGAGGGCTTGCGCATTTTTTGGACTTTTATCGGTTTTTGCCTCTCGCTTATTCGTTTTTGTTCCTTCCCATATATTAGAAGGCAGTTTCCCTTTTCGACCTCGCGCTCTACTGATTGGTTTGAGGGGACTCGATTTCTCTTGTGTGGTCGGTGGTTTATCTTGGTCAAGCTATTGCACTTTTGCTTTGTTTCTTCTTACCATTCCACCATTTATTTTCTCGTTTTATAAGTGTCTATGTATGCGTGTCTCTTTGTATTTAGTTCGCTGCTATAATCATTGTATTTTCAGTGGTTATAATATTAAATCTGTTTTTATGCTAAAAAAATAGAAATAGCATGTCGTCATTACCCACAAATCCAAAATTCATATAAAGTTTTTCTAAGCATGAACAAATATTATTATCAAATTAAAACATTTCAATTCTTAATTCTTATGCACAAAACACAATGTGCCAAAAACATACACAAATGGCATGAAAATCTCACCGATAAACAATGAGACCCACACACAAAATTGGATAAA
Source organism: Haberlea rhodopensis (assembly GCA_907163345.1). Lineage (NCBI taxonomy): Eukaryota > Viridiplantae > Streptophyta > Magnoliopsida > Lamiales > Gesneriaceae > Haberlea > Haberlea rhodopensis. Next base: position 3,673,722 of record CAJQUN010000008.1, on the reverse strand, counting down.
TGCCTAATCGTCCCTTAAAGTGTGTTTTAGATTGTTTAATCAAAATATTTCTATGTTGATTTTGCTTAAAGTTGAAAAAAATTGATTTTATGCAAAAGCATTAACCGTTTGCTACTAAAAAAAACACCTTAATGAATTCAATTTATAATTACAAATTACCACAACATAAATTAAAGCAGACGGAAGATCTCATTATTTGTTTTTGTGCTTCGGCTTTAATCTGTTGTTTTTTAGACAAGCAATAGCATAAACAACGAAATCAAACACTCGAAATCTACTTTTTTTTTAATCTAAAAAGCAGATACACGTTGTTGATATGCAATCCAAAAGACCAAAACTCTCCATTAGTCTCTAACTATGAACGCGATCAAATGATATACGAAAATCACGAATCAAATATAAAAAGATGGGTAAGGGCATATGTGTTATTTTGCTACAAAGTTGGAATAAAATTGATAATTTTGTGACAAAAAACCAACTAAATGTTAGATTAAAATAATTTCTAAAATCATTATACCCTTATTTATAATTTTAAACATACCCTTGACATATAAGTTTAAAACTTTAAATAATGGTTACCCATGAAAAAAGTGGTGATATACTCTGTTGAGGGTGAACTTAGTGGGTAAAAAAATGGGACAAGAAAACAAAATTTGCCCCAAAAGAATGAGTTTTGTACATATATCAAAATATGTTAGATTTTCCACTCCTACCTCCAGAAGACTCCCTCAACTAAATATTCGAAGTGACATTGGTGGAGGTAACAATCAAAACATAAATCATTCGGCTTTAGGTTTGATGGAAAATACTATTTATATAGACCGAGTGTTTGTAAAGATCAAGATACATAAATATGTATGTATATATTTGTATGAATGTTGATGTTTGTAAGACCGGAGTGTATATAAATATGACCGATGTTTGATACCTTTAGATTGTAATGGCTCGTTTTGTTTTATGCTACATCGAATGTGTTATATGACCTTTAAGTGCATCAAGTGGGACATGTGATCCAAGAACACAGACTACTCGGGACATGTAATCTGGCTGGTGGATAAGGGTTTCCTTGAAGAGATCTAATCAAAGAGTAAAAGAAGAATAAAGTGTGCCATTTCATCTTCTCTTTTATCCCCTTTTCTTTTCCTAAAGTGTGCCATTTCATTTCATAAATTATTAAATTATTTTATGTATATGCTCCGCATAATAATACAAAAGGGTCTGATGATGTCGTATGACATCATTTTTGGTGAAGGTTTTTTCTAAACCCAAAAATACCATCTCCCACACTTTTATTGAAACTTTTTTTTCTTATTGTTACACATGTTTATTGGTCGTCCCCATTTTTTCTGAATATTGATTTCATATTTTTAACTCAACTCCTCTTATCCTTGTTAACTAATCCCGGTTTGTTGAAAACCGTCAACTAAAATTTTATGCCCTACACCATCACGTTTGTTTCATCTCCATTATTTTAAAGTTCAAATTTGGAACAAGATTTCTTTTGGGTTATGATGAACCGAATGGGGTTATACACGCAACATGTGCGCGTCAGCGTTAGTATAGATAATTTCAGTACATTTTTTTTTTGGACAGAATAGAGTTAATTCATTAAAGAGCAAGAAGAGTTTAATTCGCTACAGTCCTAACAATTACATTCACAAAAAAAACATCAGAACCCAGGAAAAACTCATAAGAGAAGCATTGTTGATGAGTCCCTTCCAATTCTTATCACAAGCCCATTTAGCAAGGTTATGTGTGGCTTTGTTACCCAACATAGGAATCTTTCTGACCTTCCAGTAGCGATGGAGCATCTTGATGTCCAACATAGCAGCTAGGAAGTCAGCGGCAGACCAGGTCGTGCCAGAGTCATATTAGTTGATCTGTTGAACAGTTTCCAAACTATCACTTTCAAAGATAACTTTTTCTACGTTGACTGAATGAAGGATATGAAACGCAAGTGTAGGCCTGCAATTTCCGTTGAGGAGGCATTAAATGTGAGCAGCGAATCTGTATGAGCAAGAACTACTAAACCACAATTATTTCGAGAAATAACAGCAATGGTAGCACTTCCATTAACGAAAGATGCATCACCATTGACTTTGATCCATCTTGGAGGGGGAGCATTCCACGAGTAGCTTAAATGGTTAGATTTTTTAATGGTTAACTTTTGTGATTGGGCATGGAGGTAGGGGTGCTTATCGGACCGGGTCGATCCGGACTCGGTCCGAAACCGGACCGGTTAGTCCGGTCCGAAATCGGAACCGGACTAACCGGTCCCGAACCGGTTTGCTACCGGACCGGATCGGTTCTACCGTTCCGGATCCGGTATCTTACCGGTTCCGGACCAAACGGATCCGGTTCCGGATTGAACCGTAACCGGATCCATTTTAAAAAAAAAAAATTCGGTTACTCCTTTCCTTTTGAAAAAAAAAAAAAAAAAAAAAAATTCCGGTTCCGGGTTGGAACCGGTCCAACCCGTAACCGGTGGAACCGGATCCGATCCGGTTCCTTACCGGATCGGACCAGTTCCGCCCATAACGGGCCCAGAACCGGCCGGTTCCGGTCCGAACCGGTAACCACCCCTACATGGAGGTAAGCAGTTTTTTGGGAATGAGCCATGGAGGAGATTTCGGAAACCGTGGAAGTCTTATTACCATGAAGAAGGTTGTTTCTATTAATCCAAATGAGGTTCATCCGTTCATGGTAATTTGAGGTGGTCATGGATGGGTGTATTCCATATTTTGGATAGAAGGGAATTTTTATTTGGAGGTGGCTTATTAAAACAGACTTTAGTCAGTCAGATAGACACTTTTCGAGGAGAAAAGATCAGATTTGACGGAATCCACAAAGCTCGCATGGGTTCCCATTAGAAGGGAATTTTAGTATTTAGAATCTCTCCAACTGTGGGAGGGGAAAAGATTTGTTCAACAGAACAATATTCCAAGAATGATCAGTGGAGATTTGTAGCTCAGAGACAAAGGAGAAGCTAGTGTTATATAAAGAGGGGTGTAGTTTGAAGGAGGGAAGACAAGGGATCCGTGATCATGCCAGATATTGAGGGAGGAATTGTTCTCCTAGAGTATAATTTTAAGGACTGAAAATGAATTTTGCATATTATGTAGATATTACACTGCTTCGATGCAAAAATCAGCGATAAAATAATTTTTGATGCGTAATTGCATATAATAAATTAAACACCACCAACACCTCCTCCTCAAAGAATATATTCCAAAACGCTTTCCAAGTACATTAAAATTCTATACGCATATCAAATTATTTATTCGACACTTGAAGGTTCAAAGGGCTCATCGGATCATCTACATTCGTCACTACATTTTTAAAACTAATACTGTACTCTTGTTGCTTACAAGAATCATCATGTTGCTTATATTGGCGTAAATTCTTTTCAAGAAACAGAGAGTTTGGATACCTAAAAAGACAAAGTAGCACCTTAATCATATGTCAAAACAGTTCAGCTTGTACAAAAAATCCAACAGACATGACAATTTTCATCACTTCAACTAATAGTATCGAATGAAAAAAGAAAGACAAGCACAAATTTAAGAACTCAAAGAAATCTTGAGGACTTCTACACGATAGCATTGGCAGCACTAGCAATCCTAGGCCAAAGGTCAGCGCACTCCTTTCCAATTGGGCCAGTGATGGCAGAACCTACCACAGAATGATAAAATATATTAAACGGGAAGACCAAATTTATAGTTTTATAAACAATACCAACGATCGACAGATACCTTTCATTTCACCCTTGGGATTCACTATGACACCAGCATTATCTGCGTAGCCAAAGACAATGATAAAGCAAAAATGTTAATGTCATGTATAATGAATTAGCAACATATGAAAGAACAAATATTTTAACCAATCTACATGCACCAAGCTGATAAACAGGGAACATTAGCCAATTCGAGCTAGTGGCAGATTAACCCCCTGTTGTTTTGAAAATAGGCAGATTACCCCATGTGATTTGAAAATATGCATTTTACCCTATTGTGGTTTTTAAAATAGGCAGATTAGGCATTTTACCCCATGTGGTTTTGAATATAGACACTTTATCCCTTTGTGGTTTGCAAAAAATGGCATCCACGGATGGAGTATTTTAAACCTATTCACAAACCACAAGGGGGTGTAAAGTGTTTATCAAAACTACATGGGGTAAAATGCATATTTTCAAACATATGGGGTAATATGCCTATTTTCAAAACCACACTGATGTAAAATGCCTATTTTCAAACCACATGTGGTAATACGCCTATTTTCAAAATCACATGGGGGTAATCCACCACTAGCTCCCAAACTTCTAAAGCAAGCAGAAAATATATTAACTAGTTCTGTGCAAGGGAAAGTATACACACGGCAATACTAGAAACAAAAAATGCCACTAATATCGCACGTGGTCAAAATTTTGATTGTGCTGATCTTCATTCGTCACTAATGGAGAATTTTCTCAACTGAAATTCATTAAACGAGCAACCAACAAACAAATTTACTGCGGCTTTTCCTCCCTAAAAAATAACTGACGGCCTTCTTAACAAATTCAGTAAACAACGGAACTGCATGTTGGCATCCAACGATAGAATGTAAAAATTTGTTCAAATTAATTAATAAAGAAAGGGAATAAATGAATGGTTAATGCATTATTTGACTTCTGTGAATGCACCGCGGTTGAAATCAAATTTGATTTCAAAGAAGATTGACAAATTTCAAAAGACATGGTGGTTGACAAGGAATAGGCTTTGAATGAATAGTTGTCAAATTTCAAAAGGATGTGGCCGTCAATTGGAAATTACTGCCAACGGCAGACTACTTCTAATTTTTTTCAGTTTTTAAAATTTTTTTGAAAAACAAATTGTTTCTTGGCATGTGCCTTTTAAAAAGATATGTATCCATTCATTGTCGCTTTTGGAGATGACTCTGAGTCTATATATAAGTAGAGATTGTGAATTAAATAATTATTATTCTAATCTCTACAATATCCAAGTTTCAAAATAAATTCTATTGTTAACTGTAGACTGACAACACGTGTCCGGCCCAACTTGATTATGTATATTGTTCATGTATCCTACCCCAATTCATTGATTGTTGTTGTTACTAGTAGAAGATATTGCAAAGGCTTGTCATATCCCAAAAAACTATTTGACATTACACCCTTAAGAACATTGTGAGGGGGCAAATATAGATTTTAGGAATGCATATTCGTACTTGTTTCAAGTCTTAAATTATTTTAGTTTTGATCGTTTTCGGAGATCAACCTTCTAAAACATTTTTTCCAACATAGAAGACAATAGAGAGTGAGACATCTATGTACAGCAGAGTCATGCACTCAAAATAAGAGCTTTTGCAATGAATAATCAAGAAAAATGCTGGAGACCAACACTATCATTCGTATAATCAAGAAATTGGAGTTTAGCATACTAACAGGAACAACAAAAACAAAACATCAAACCTAAGCAACCAAGTCGCTCAAAAGCAAAAAGCGAACAATAAAAAAGAACAAAGGGAACCAAAAAATGGATTAGCTAGGAAAAGATACCTTCAAAGTACATGAAAACACCGTCCTTTCGGCGCCAGGGCTTGCGCTGGCGAACAATAACAGCGGGCATGACCTTCTTACGGAGATCTGGTTTTCCCTTCTTGACGGTAGCCATCACCATGTCTCCTACGCAAGCTGAGGGAAGTCTGTTTAGTCTTCCCTTGATCCCCTTCACCGATATGATGTAAAGATTCTTTGCTCCCGTATTGTCCGCGCAGTTCACCGTCGCCGCCACCGGTAAACCAAGCGACATCCTAAACTTGTTGCCCGCCGATCCTCCACGTCCTGTACATGCACAACATTTGATAAGAGCCAATAAACATCACATTTAAAACCAAAGTACAAAAAAAAACAAAGAAACTTGATGAATTAGGGTATTGAGATCTCACCTCGCTTCGACATTTTGCCGATTTCTTGTCAGCTACCCTCGTCGTTGAACTCATACCTAGGGCTTATATAATCATGGGCTAGGGTTTTACTAGCACTAAAAGTTAATTGTGCTACAATAACTATGGGCTGCTAAAATATTGCGAGGCCCAGTCTTAATGGGTGGGTTGAACTTTACATCCAAATTGAATGTTAATTAACCATATTAACAATTTTTAAAATATAATTTTAAATAATTGTATTGTTTTAAAATATTAAAAGATATTATAATATATATCTCCTACGATAAAATTTAAGAAATATAATTCTGTTATTTATGTTCAAACAATCAAGAAATTAAATTAGTAGCAAAAGTAAAATCATTGAATCTCATATACGCTTACGGTTATGATCTTGTGCTTCTAAAGTGATTTTCTCTACCATCATCCATTTAGTACGACTCGCTTTTGCTGGCTCGTTGTGCTTGCCCATTTTTGGCGCCTGTATTTGTTGTGTTTCTTATGGTTACTTCGTCGTGTATTATGGGCTTTGACTAAATTTGTACATGTTTGTTATATCAATATAATTCTTGTGTATGTTTAAAAAAAAAAATCAATGAATCCTACATTGTATTAAATGACAATTAATAGTAAACATAGCTACATGATAGACTTTTTAAGTATTGGAGTGTAGAGCTAGCGTAACCTCTCCATCTTTGGTTGAGTCTAGGCCACCACTGTGGGTGAGTTTTCGCTACCATAAAGGTAATATACTAATGTTTAGATCAATGATCTAAATTTGATTTGGATATATGATGTCTATATAAAAAGAATCATATATCCAAATTAAATTTGGACTTTTGGATGTAGCATACGTGTATTACCCTCAGGTTATCATTTCATTACTTCACCACTATTGACTAGTGTGCAATATTTTGAAAATTTTATTAATTCGGATACCACAAGTTAGATAAATAAAATATCAAGTTAATTTATATATATATATATATATATATATATATATATATATATATCATAAAAACATGTATTATTGGAAAATATAAATTGGAGCAACTGGGAAAGTATGGAAGCTACCAAACATGTTCTCCAAATTGTTTGTTTCCACTTTCAACTATAGGCACTAGCTATAAGATATAATCTGTTTCAATAGAACAAGAATCATGATAGTTTGAAAAATGATGTGATGGAAAAAACAAAAAAAAATTCGTCAGAATTTAGTCATATTCCTAAATATTGGCTGTGAAATATTTGCGAAATAATGTTCCTTGTGATGATAATCTTCATGTTGGGTTCAGGGGTGGACCCAAGGGGGTGCGCAGGGGGCAGCCGCACCCCCAGAAAAATATGTATATATATATATATATACACACTAATTTAACAATAACGTTCATTATAGCGTGGTGGTGGATAGCATAACATGCAATTTGAGCCACCCAAGTCCGATCTCTGCCTGCAACAAACAATTTGGCAGGTTATTCTTTTTTCTCCTATTGGCTAAAATGCCATTGGTTTGCTCCTTATTTACTAGAATGCCATTGCAACATAATCTTATTCTTGGTAAATTTTTTATGATAGTGATTTATTTTTAAATTTATATCATATTTATTATGTATTTTATAAGAAAAAATACATTAGAATGATTATTCTGAGAAAATTCTGTGTTTAAAAAATAAAAACTTATTATTAAAAAAACTTAATAAATAAATTATTTATCTTATTATGTTTTTGCTTCTGTGTGTGCGTATGTGTTTGTAGTGAAGCCGGGTGCTAAGGCGGATGTGTGGCGGAACTGGTGTAATCGAATTTTTTCGCCCCCTCAAATTTATTTTTCTGGTTCCGCCCCTGGTTGGGTTCCAACAATAAAGGTTTTTTTAAAATGTTATTTTCGATATCAGACAGTCTTTTTGAAAAAAAATTTGTAGTAAGAAAAGTGTTGGTCATTCTCTTATATTGTTCGTAAGTTTTACGTGGTTTAATAATTAAGATGTATTTTGGATTGCTTATTTAAAGAATTTTTATATTATTTTTGCTTAAAACTTGAAAAAATTTATTTTTAAGCAAAATCATTGATTGCTTGATATTAAATATAAAAAAAAAACTTATTAACTAAAAGTTATTACATATTTTTACCGCTCAATTTAAAGCAGTCAGAAATATCTCATGACTTAATTACATGTTTATGTTTTTATTTGTTTTTTTGTAGAGAGTCAATAGTAGAAGCAAGTAAATCAAACACCCGAAATCTGTTTATTTAGCTTAAAAACAGATAAATATTTTTCAAAAAACAATCCGAGAGCTTCCTAAAGTTGAAAAGCATTTATTTTGCGGATTGGTATATTCAAGTTTGTAATAAAACACTTTGGGATATGCTAAAGATTCGTTTATCATTTGATATTCTGATTAGTTGTTTCTCCGGCTGAGAAAATATTTTGTTCCATTTTAACTATATTTATTAGTGATCTCAATTACAATTAAGAATAAGCTTAAACAAGAATGATGTTTAGGAATATATTTACTAAATTAATTAGATGGAAACTAATTGCAGTTAAGAAGTTATGGGACGAAGGATTCCTCTTAACATATGAATTGAAGCACGACTGAAATTTATTTTGGTATATGATTTTTGATTAAATATTAAGTTAAATACTTACTTTTACTTACTTAATTAGGACATATTACTTGTGAAAAGTCATATTCCCTCTTACAATAATGAACAAATTTAGTATTTATTTAAGAATGAATATATTTCGGTTATTTTGACCATTTATACAATTAATCACATCATTTTACACTTTATACGACTAATTTATAATTTATTCAATGTGATTAATATATTGATTTCCGTTTTACATTAAAATTATAAGTGTTACAAGTAACTAATTAGACATATAGTTTGTAGGCCCCTCGGTTTAATCTCGCATTAGCACACAATTAATAAGCCTAATTATTATCAATCAGCAACAAATAATATTTCGGCTAAAAATTTTCGTCTTAAAAGTTATATTAAATCTTAATCAGACACAATGTGGCCCTCCAACACCAAGATTAATGGTTTATCAAATAGACATTACCCGGAATATATTAAAATCAAACAATAAACAAATATCATCTCGACTGTAATTATCACAATCCAACATCAAAATCCTAATAAAATATGAAAGCCCCACTATCGCCAAAGTAATTACTTCCCAACATAATTTTAAAACCTGAATAACTAACCAAGATGCTGACTAACATCATATAAGCATAACCATATACCTTTCAAACATTTAGAAAAGCATACATATCAACGACATATAAACATATCTACCAATCATCTTCTTCAAATTTAAACATAATATTTCACAACCACTCAAACATATTAGACATCAAAAAATGTTTTTATAGACATGTAAACCACTAGTAACTAGTGGGCTCTACCCTGTATCCCGTCATCAATCTAACTCTGGACCCGTCCATTAATACCTGTCCTGTTGCCTGAAAAACAAAACCCATAAAATGGTGAGCTAATGCCCAGTACGTTCTTATCAAAATACAAATATAAATTATAAAGATCATAAACATCTCATCAAAATAGCTCAATAGTTTAATAAATAATCATACATTGTTCCTCTACCTCGAAACTAATCATGTCAAACCAGACAACAATAATATAATATAAAAGCGATGTTCAATATCCAACCATATCATATCATCTTATCATCTATATGTGAAAGCATCGCAATGCATTCACCATCATCAGGTCAGATATGTCATCCACTGACCTACGTCGAGGACTCGTCAGTCCATATCAACCATATATGTGATACTAGGACCAGATATATCATCCACTGGCCCACATCATTGGCTCATCGGTCCGCATTAACCACATCAATAATATCAAAATCATATAGTTATCCATTGACCCACATCAATCTATGGCTCATGCTGTAAGGACCCTAGTTCCTTAAGTGCGGATTCAAGGCATAATTAGAGCTAATATAAATAATCAGAGTAAAATAATCGTGTTGAGTCTATGAGCCTTAAGAGTTACATACCAATTTAAGGACTACCAATGGATTAATTACATTCCCAAATCAAAAGAATGAATGTTATCACTTATAGCTTTACACTACTCCTAGAGTAGATACTATACAAAATCAATCCTGTCCTTCCTTTCCCAAAAGTGTTCTTCTCAAGCTCACTGCCTCAACCCGTCTTAGCCCTTCTATCATTCCAAAAGTGTACCTACAAGGACAACCCCCAAACATGAGCAATAATATCATTCATATTCAACACAATATGAATATAAAGCGTAAATGCATAAATCACAATAAAACACTTCCTGTTTTCCCATGCATTTCAAAACGGTTCCAGTTTGGTTGTCCCTGTACCATGACTCATGAGTATAATCAATAGATTATTTAATGGTCTAGACATGTCATGACATAACACCAGCTCATCAATACCAAATACCATTCACCAATCCCTAGTCTGTCCATCACAATGTATTTTAATGCCCCTCGCTTATTTACATATAGGCGGCATAGAATAACCTCGCTTCAATGGACATGCGGTACTCCCACCCCTCGCCTCGCATTGAGCGGCAAATATTCTTTCCTCGCCCTATATGATAACCACGCTCAAATGTGACATGCGGCGCTCCCACCCCTCGCTTCACATTTAGCGGAAACAAACCAAATAGCGGCAATCATTAAAATCATCAAGGGATGACCACGACTCATAGGATGTGCACCAATAATCATCATATGCATATACAATCATCATGCATAATTCAACATGTATTTGCATCCACAATGCATAATCACATATATACTCGCATCCACAATGCATAAACAATGAGTATACTAGATACATGTACCGTTGGGTGCCCGTACGTCCTCTACGTACCTTTCCAAAAGTGGAATTGATATGGCTTCAGTTCCTTGGTTGCGTTGCTACCTGGGATGGTTCTACACAATAACACAACCCCATATTAGAAGCCAAATAATAGTCAAATACCAAAATTTCGACAAAAGAAATCATTTCTCAAAATTCCACAGTTGGCGATCGATCGCTTCGATGAGGCGATCGATCGCCTCAAATTTTTCTTCGCGGCGATCGATCGCTTCAAACATGGCGATCGATCGCCTAACCCTTGGATTGGCTACTGCCTCTCGGCGATCGGTCGCCTCATATCAGGCGATCGATCGCCTGCCCTGCGATTTGCCTACTGCCCTTAGGCGATCGGTCGCATCTTTTCAGGCGGTCGATCGCCTCGCACAGACTCGCGATTTTTCCACCAAAATCTTTCCAATCCATACCAACACTTAAACTATCAAACCAACAACATAAATAACAACATAAACCTCCAAAATACACCTCAAAACAAGTATAAATCCAACCCTCAACCAAAACCACAACAACCCAACACAAACCCATTTTAAAACCCTTCAAAACCATACCAAACTTAAATAAAACCTTACAAGATTAACAATGAGGTATCCATACCTCTTGGGGACCTCAAATCTCCCAATAAACTCCACAAATCAAGATTCTTGGAAGGATTTCCTTTACCCTTAAGCACAAACTCGAAAATGAGGGAAAGGAGGGTTTGGGTGGTGTAATTTGGTAAAGGTAAAATGATTTGGTAAAGGTGGGGGGTTGGGGTATAAAGGGTTTAAGTTAAATTAAAATGTATCCAGAAACCCATGGTGTATTAAACACCCCAACATGATATTTTAAAAGCATTAATCCAAAATGCACCAAAATATCAATTAAACTCATGCTTTCCAAATAATTGCTAACCATGGCAAATAAATCATGCTAATAGCAATTTTCCCCAACATGCACAACATGCACCCTGAAATGCACTCCCGGGTCACCCTTTCCATGTGACCATGCATTTCCACACATTAAATAAATCCAGCACATAATCAATTAATTACCACCATGATTAATCATATAAACACAATTAATTCCCAAATTGTAATTAATCATTTCGGGGATATCACAATACTCCCCTACTTATAAGATTTCGTCCTCGAAATCACATGCACTTACCCCAAAGTGAAACTACACATAATCACATACCAGAGAATAGTTCCGGGTAGTGCTGCACCATATGTCGCTCCGTCCCCCACGTAGGCTCCTCGACACCCCTGCGATTAGTGCTGTCAAAACGGGCCAGCCCGACCCAAACGGGCTGGCCCGCCCAACCCGCGGCCCAAACGGGCCCAACCCGTTTGGGCCCGCCTCCAGGCGGGTTGGGAAAACCCCAACCCAACCCGACCCGAAGCGGGCCGCGGGTTGGGGCGGGCTGGCCCGCCGAAATATTTTTTTTTAATTTTTAATTTTTTTTTTTTAAATTGAATTTTTTTAAAAAAAAAATTTTTAAAAGAAAGTTAAAAAAAATATTTCCAACTAAACTTGCCGAACCAGAAAATGATGCTAGAAGAATACTGAAACTTGTTTTATGTTTTATCTAGATATTAACACTGCTACTAAAAGAACTTGATTAGTGAATTAATATTTTACTCAATTTTGAAATACTTGTTGCAACTTTAAAACAAGACCAAGTGAAAAATATAAGGTAGATCGAATGCTTCAATGTGATATTGGGTATTTATCTATGAATTGAGCATAAAAAAAGAAATAATTTTTTTTTTAAAAAAAAAAAAAAAATAGGGCCAACCCGCGGGCCAGCCCGCCAACCCGCGGGTTGGCCCGCCAAAACCCGCGGCCCGTTTGGGCCAGCCCATATAGGCCCGCCTGCTGGCGGGCCTTAAAAATGCTGGCCCAACCCGCCTATTTGGCGGGTTGGGTTGGGCCAGGCCCGCGGGCCTGGCCCATTTTGACAGTTCTACCTGCGATCCCACTGAACCTTGATCATATGTATCACTTTGTTCCGGAGTCTACGGTCTGCTCGATCCAGAATTCTAACAGGCCGTTCCACATAAGACACATCGGATTCTAACTGAACCTCGGAAGGCTGTAATACATGTGACGGATCCGGCTCATACTTCCGCAGCATCGATACATGAAACACATCATGTATACCAGATAAGGAAGGTGGCAGAGCTAGTCGGTAAGCTAAGGTGCCAATGCGCTGCAAAATCTCGTACGGTCCAACATACCTCGGAGACAGCTTCCCGCGCATCCCAAATCGCACAACGCCTCTGAAAGGCGAGATCTTCAAAAAGACCTTATCTCCCAACTGAAATTCCAACGGTCTCCGCCGTTTATTCGCATAAGCTGCCTGTCTGTCCTGGGATGCTTTCATTTTCTGCCTTATCATCTTTATCTTCTCTTCCATTTCCCAAACCAACTCTGGTCCTCCGACCGATTTGCGGTCCAAATCATCCCAACATAAGGGTGATCTACACCGTCTGCCATAAAGAGCTTCAAAAGGAGCCATCTGAATACTCGCCTGGTAGCTGTTATTATAAGAGAACTCTACCAAGGCCACTGAATCTTGCCAAGAAACATCGAACTCCAATACACAAGCTCTCAACATGTCCTCGAGCGTCTGGATAGTACGCTCGGTCTGGCCATCCGTCTGAGGATGATATGCAGTGCTCAATCTAACTTCAGTTCCCAATGCTGACTGAAGACCCTCCCAAAAATGAGATATAAATCGTGGATCTCGATCCGACACTATGGAAATGGGGATCCCATGCAATCTCACCACATCTCGAATATACAGTTGAGCCATCCTCAAAAATGTGAAAGTCATGCTATAGGGGATAAAATGAGCTACCTTAGTCAATCGATCCACAATCACCCAAATAACATCAAAGCCTGAAGTACTCCTCGGCAGGTGAGTCACGAAGTCCATGGAAATGTGCTCCCACTTCCACTTCGGTATCTCCAAGCTTCTCAACTCGCCGCCAGGTCTCTGTCTCTCTGCCTTAACCTGCTGGCAGATCAAACACCTCCTAACAAAAGCGACGACATCACTCTTCATCCTTTTCCACCAAAACTGACCACGCAGATCTTTATACATCTTCTTTCCGCCTGGGTGGATGCTAAGTCTGCTACTATGAGCTCGCTCCAAGATCCCTTTACGCAACTTCGGCGTACTCGGAACCACCCAATGGTTACCCAACCTCAAAGATCCGTCATCGGCCACTCTGAATTTCGTTGGCTGACCAAGATGTACTAAAGATAACCATCTCTGAACCTCACCATCTGACTTCTGAGCTCTCCTGATGTTCTCATAGATATCTGGCTCAGCTAACAAGGTCGATACATACACAGGTGATGCATCTATGTCGAAATCATAGCCCATATGGCAATAGGAGGTCATCATAGCCGACAAATGGATGACGTCCTCAGCAGAACTCCTCACTTTCCGGCTCAAGGCGTCTGCTGTCAAATTAGCTTTCCCGGGATGGTATTCAATCTCACAATCATAGTCCTTGAGTAAGTCCATCCACCTCCTCTGCCTCATGTTCAGCTCCGCTTGGGTGAATAAAAACTTGAGGCTCTTGTGATCCGTGTAAATGGTAAACGATGTACCATACAATTAATGCCTCCAAATCTTCAGGGCAAAGATGATAGCTGCCAATTCCAAGTCATGGACTGGGTATCTGGTCTCATGCGGCTTCAACTGCCTCGATGCATAAGCCACCACATGCTTATCTTGCATCAGTACACACCCAAGGCCCTGAAGTGATGCATCGGTATACAAAACAAATCTGGAGTTTTCTGTAGGGATCACTAACACTGGCGCCGTGGTCAAACGGTGCTTCAACTCCTGGAAGCTCTCCTCACAAGCTTCTGACCAAAAGAAAGGTACTCCTTTCTGGGTCAACTGTGTCAACGGCTTGGCAATCTTCGAAAAGCCCTCGACGAAGCGTCGATAATAACCGGCCAAACCAAGGAAGCTCCGTATCTCAGGTACAGAAGTGGGTGCAGCCCACTCCACCACAGCTTCAATCTTCCTGGGGTCCACAGATATTCCGCTGCTTGATATGACATGCCCCAGAAATACTACACTGCTCAACCAAAACTCACACTTACTGAGCTTGGCATACAACTGGTGATCTCTGAGAATCTGGAGAACTGTCCTCAAGTGTTTCACGTGCTCTTCCTCGCTCCGGGAATAGATGAGAATGTCGTCGATGAACACGATGACGAACTGATCAAGATACGGCTGAAACACTCTGTTCATCAGACTCATAAAGACCGCTGGAGCATTCGTCACGCCGAACGGCATCACTAGGAACTCATAATGTCCATATCGAGTCCGGAATGCTGTCTTCTGCACATCTTCCTCTCTGACTCGAATCTGATGATACCCGGACCTCAAATCAATCTTGCTATAAAGTCTGGTACCTTGCAACTGGTCAAACAGATCATCAATCCTTGGGAGATGATACTTGTTCTTTACTGTGGTTTTATTCAGTTGCCGGTAATCGATGCACAACCGCATCGAACCGTCCTTCTTTTTCACAAAGAGAACCGGTGCGCCCCATGGCGATACGCTCGGGCGTATATATCACTTGTCAAGGAGGTCCTGCAATTGCTCCTTCAATTCTCTCAACTTCTCTAGCCGGTGGGAATCCTGGGATCTCTTCTGGGAATACATCAGCGAACTCTGCTACCACAGGTACATCCTCAACTCTCAATTTCTTATTCTTCCCATACGTGTCCACGGCATAGATGTGATAGCCCGTGTGGCCACGTTCCAACAGCTGAGTCATCTTGATCGCTGAAATCAACGGAATCTTCGCACGAGAACCGTTGCCATAAAAAGTCCACTGAACTCCCAAATCAGATCTGAACCTCACAGTTTTCTGCCGACAATCTACCACTGCCTGATATCTGTTCAGAATATCAATATCCACAATGCAGTCGAAGTCTGACATGCCCAACACGATCAAGTCTGCCTTCAACTCGTTGCCCTCAAAATAAATGAGGCATCTGCCATAAACTGATCAGCAACGATATTTCTTCCAGTGGGTGTCGAGACCAAGAGAGGCGTGGGTAAAGAAGACGTGCGCATATGGTGTCTCTCCACAAAGCCAACAGATACAAAAGAGTGGGAGGCAGCTGTATCTATCAAAATAAAAGGAGGGTACGTAAATAAATGACACGTACCGGCGATCACCTCCTCTGGGGCTGCCTGAGCCTGCTCATTGGTCAGCGCATACACCTGTCCCTGGGACGGTCCCACTGTCTGACCTCCCAATGGTCGAGGCACAAACTGCTGCCTCTGGTGTACTGTCCTGTCATCAAATCTCGGCCTGTTGCCCTGAAACTCTGACTGTCCTCCCCGGGTGGGGCAATACCGCGAGATGTGGCCCATCTTGCCACAGCTATAACAGGCAGGGCACTTATTTGAAGAATGTGGCCCTCCACAATTGTCGCACTTTGGCTCCCCCGATCTATTTCCCTGCGTAGACCCTCGGATGGCGGACCAATTGCTCTTCTTGTTCTCCTGCTTCTGACCAAGGAATTTCTTCCCACCGAACCGTGAAGATGAAGAGGCACCACGAGGTTTAAATGGCTCTCCCCGGGGCCTCAAGCTGTCATTAGCTTGCCTCTGTTGTGGTACTTGTGGTGGCACAGCACTAGGATAAGCTCCTATTCCAATCTCGGCAAGCTCCGCTCTTGTGAGAGCATCATCAAAAGAAGTTGGGTTATTGGTGATAACCCGGTCAAAGAGCTCCGGTCGCAACCCCTTCATAAAATTCCTCATCTTTGCGTGCCCATTGGTGGCAATGTGGGGGACATACCTCAGCAACGAAGAGTACCGTATGGCATAGTCTGACACTGTCATGTTCCCTTGTTTCAAACTTGCAAACTCATCATCCTTCGTCTGTCTCGCCGCTGCGGAGAAGTACCGGTTCAGAAACCGGGTTCTGAAGAGTGTCCAATCAATCACAGCACCCAGTGCTCTTAGTTCCATTACCGTGCTCCTCCACCACATTAGAGGTTTCTTTGCCAACTGGAACTCTGCCAGCCTCAGCCAAGCTGTAACAGCACAAGGAGCCGATACAAATATCTGCTCAAGTCTTTCCAGCCACTCCTCAGCTTCCTCTCCTGATTCTGTTCCCTCAAACCGGGGCGGGTGGTAAGACAGAAACTGAGTCAAGCTAATCTCACCGGGTAGCAATAACTGAGCCACTGGCTCCATGCCTACTGCTGGTGGAGGTAGAGGGTTCACCTGACCAATGCTAGCGTTCACGCTCCCAACATCGCCAACCTCTTCGTTAAGGTTCCCCGCATTCATAGCAGTCATGCTGTAACACAAAGGTTAACAACAATTCCAAAACAAATATACACGTTATGCCGTTAGATAACAGGAAGGATAATAAGCATGTTAGTATAACAGAATATACATCAATATACACCACATGCATAAACATGCTTCAAATGTAAGCACCTAGCCAATCATGCTAAGGCTACCCTTCGCTCGTTCCCGGGTTCTCTAACTACTGCTCTGACCACTAATGTAAGGACCCTAGTTCTTTAAGTGCGGATTCAAGGCATAATTAGAGCTAATATAAATAATCAGAGTAAAATAATCGTGTTGAGTCTATGAGCCTTAAGAGTTACATGCCAATTTAAGGACTACCAATGGATTAATTACATTCCCAAATCAAAAGAATGAATGTTATCACTTATAGCTTTACACTACTCCTAGAGTAGATACTATACAAAATCAATCATGTCCTTCCTTTCCCAAAAGTGTTCTTCTCAAGCTCACTGCCTCAACCCGTCTTAGCTCTTCTATCATGCCAAAAGTGTACCTACAAGGACAACCCCCAAACATGAGCAATAATATCATTCATATTCAACACAATATGAATATAAAGCGTAAATGCATAAATCACAATAAAACACTTCCTGTTTTCCCATGCATTTCAAAACGCTTCCAGTTTGGTTGTCCCTGTACCATAACTCATGAGTATAATCAATAGATTATTTAATGGTCTAGACATGTCATGACATAACACCAGCTCATCAATACCAAATACCATTCACCAATCCCTAGTCTGTCCATCACAATGTATTTTAATGCCCCTCGCTTATTTACATATAGGCGGCATAGAATAACCTCGCTTCAATGGACATGCGGTACTCCCACCCCTCGCCTCGCATTGAGCGGCAAATATTCTTTCCTCGCCCTATATGATAACCACGCTCAAATGTGACATGCGGCGCTCCCACCCCTCGCTTCACATTTAGCGGAAACAAACCAAATAGCGGCAAGCATTAAAATCATCAAGGGATGACCACGACTCATAGGATGTGCACCAATAATCATCATATGCATATACAATCATCATGCATAATTCAACATGTATTTGCATCCACAATGCATAATCACATATATACTCGCATCCACAATGCATAAACAATGAGTATACTAGATACATGTACCGTTGGGTGCCCGTACGTCCTCTACGTACCTTTCCAAAAGTGGAATTGATATGGCTTCAGTTCCTTGGTTGCGTTGCTACCTGGGATGGTTCTACACAATCACACAACCCCATATTAGAAGCCAAATAATAGTCAAATACCAAAAATTCGACAAAAGAAATCATTTCTCAAAATTCCACAGTTGGCGATCGATCGCTTCGATGAGGCGATCGATCGCCTCAAATTTTTCTTCGTGGCGATCGATCGCTTCAAACATGGCGATCGATCGCCTAACCCTTGGATTGGCTACTGCCTCTCGGCGATCGATCGCCTGCCCTGCGATTTGCCTACTGCCCTTAGGCGATCGGTCGCATCTTTTCAGGCGGTCGATCGCCTCGCACAGACTCGCGATTTTTCCACCAAAATCTTTCCAATCCATACCAACACTTAAACTATCAAACCAACAACATAAATAACAACATAAACCTCCAAAATACACCTCAAAACAAGTATAAATCCAACCCTCAACCAAAACCACAACAATCCAACACAAACCCATTTTAAAACCCTTCAAAACCATACCAAACTTAAATAAAACCTTACAAGATTAACAATGAGGTATCCATACCTCTTGGGGACCTCAAATCTCCCAATAAACTCCACAAATCAAGATTCTTGGAAGGATTTCCTTTACCCTTAAGCACAAACTCGAAAATGAGGGAAAGGAGGGTTTGGGTGGTGTAATTTGGTAAAGGTAAAATGATTTGGTAAAGGTGGGGGGTTGGGGTATAAAGGGTTTAAGTTAAATTAAAATGTATCCACAAACCCATGGTGTATAAAACACCCCAACATGATATTTTAAAAGCATTAATCCAAAATGCACCAAAATATCAATTAAACTCATGCTTTCCAAATAATTGCTAACCATGGCAAATAAATCATGATAATAGCAATTTTCCCCAACATGCACAACATGCACCCTGAAATGCACTCCCGGGTCACCCTTTCCATGTGACCATGCATTTCCACACATTAAATAAATCCAGCACATAATCAATTAATTACCACCATGATTAATCATATAAACACAATTAATGCCCAAATTGTAATTAATCATTTCGGGGATATCACACATGCAAATTGTTAGATTTTTGGGAACCCGAATAATCTTGATTTTGATGTTAACAAAACTTGTTATTGTGTTGCTAATATATTTAATCAAGTATGCAGTAATTAGATCATGATTAGGAGCTTGGTGATTAGCAAAGAAATGGGTTGAAGTAAACTGAACCAGTAGACACAAGCAAATGTCTAATGGACCAGTAGACACAACCAATAAACCCTGAGTGCTGCTGACTAAATTGATCATATCTAAGCTCGGATATCAAAACGACCTAATTCCAAAGGGGTGGGATAGCCAACTCAATTTACTACAAGTTGTATTTCAGGATAGCAGACCTGATTCTAAGGTTTACATGACAAAAACATGTATGCAAGGGCCTGCTGGTGCAAAGCTGAAATAGCAGCAGACAGATTGTAGCAGTTGTGGCATATTGGCCACAACTCTCAGCTCACATATCGAAATGTGACGATTCAGTATGGGTTGAAAAGATAAGACAAAGATCTATAAATCATCTTCAGGAGTTGATTATTGATTCGGACATTAAGAGAGCCAAAAAGCTTTTGTAAGTCTCATATTGTGCAGACAAAATCAGTAGATTTACAGCATGAGCATCGCCTCGTATTTCGTGCATATATCTCCCATACAAACTCGAAATTGAGCGATTTTTGATTCTGTGGAAAGATAAAAGATATGGCTACAACTTTCATGTTGATCACTTTGCCCAAAAATCAATGAATCAAGAGCCATGACCAAGAGAACAGATCAGCAGACTTTGGACAACAAGGTTGACAGCAGACTTCAACCTTGAGCAGTAGACCTTCGACCAGACCACGAAGCTTCAACCAGCACGGTACCAGTAAACCTTGAGCAGTAGACTCTACCAGTAGAGGTCGACCAGCGGACTCAACCAGTAAACTATCCTACATGAGCAAACAACAGACTTTCAAAAACATTGTAGAAACCATAATATGATAGTTGCAACCTCGAGAAACTTACCAAAACTCTCTCAACGGCTATATTATTTTATCTAATTTATATATCATTATTTGGGGATATGTATACATGATTTGGAAGCTCAATAACAGCTGATTGAAGATCAATCCAAGCATTCCAAATAAATCCATTTGGGATTCCAATGGGGAACTTCAAAGACAAAAACTGTTAAATGAATAACACTCCTCAAACCTTTGGCACCACTTACCTTGCTATATTATATCTGTTAGGATATCATTTGTGCCTTTATATTTACTATATTCTTTGTATTTGAGAGCTTAAATAAAATAGTAAATAACAATGTAACAGTTTGTGATTTATCATATGGTGAGGTCTTTCCATGTGAGACTTTAAAGAAAATGAGCTTAGTAATTTCAATATTACTAAGATATAAATTCAGCAATGATACTCGATTATTATTATTTATCTAATCATGATTTCTCAATTTAAACGACAATTACTCTATAATTAATTTCTCCCAAAATTAATTAATATTTCAAAAATTAAAACTAAATAAGTTGCCATCTAAACATGACATGATTTCAATTTATGTACTTCCAATTACTTATATTAATTTAGTTCTCTACTCCCCCTTAGGCCCCATATTACCATCAACATTCATTATTCACAATCTGATGAGGGTTCGGCAAATAACAAACAACAAACAACAAACAACAGCTAAAGCATAGAACATGTGAGATATCTACCGATGTCTACCTATTTCTTCGATATTCCAGCCAATATATTAGAATTCAATGTCTATATAAAGTCCTAATTTATACGATTTTAAATGATTTTGTGCCTTTATCGTAAATCATGTTTATATCCACAATGATCATGTGATGATTTTATGTCAAGTGTATTCCACTCGGTTTTGAAATCGAACTCGATATAATCTCTCGGTGCAATTATTTCAAAAATACGAGCTATTGAAGCTCAAGTTGGTTGAACTCGATGTGGACTGGCCACCCACCCCAGATCGGTCTTAACAATTACATAGGATTTTTAGAATTTATTGTGATTAAGAAGATAGTTATTGTTGACCTTTAGTTGTTATATTGAGTCACAAGCTTCTTGTTTACATGACGAATAATCTAAAGTCATGTGTATAATAATAATTCATATATGACTAATTGACTATATATGAAATCGATGGCGGAGCGTAATTTACTTGGTGGCACCACCTAGTAAGTTGGCTCGCCGCAACTCGAGTTCGCTGACTTGCCGATCTCATTCCATCTCGATTAGTAGCGGCACAGCAAGCACGAGGAAGGTGGTTGCAGCAATCCAGGCAGCTCTTCAGATGCTCTTGAGAAGTTTCTTTGCGACAAATGAGGCATCCGCAGCGGCTTTCTTGCCACTGTAGACGGCGGGGGATTGCAAGACATAGGAAAGTCCGGAGATCGCACTACCTTCTGGCAATGCTCCGCCCCTTGAAGATGACATTTCCCGGATTGCAAGACATAGGAAGTCCGGATAAGATCGCACTACCTTCTGGCAATGCTCCGCCCCTTGAAGATGACATTTCCCGGATCATGAAAAATGATGGTTGTTTGGTAAATTAATTGGCGTTTGATTGGTGGAGAAAATAGATAAACTGCCGTAGATAATTAGGTAATATCCGATGGCTTCTAATCAAGTGGCGAATATATCCATGTGCTTGGGCAATATTAAAATAGATTATATATATTTTATTATATTTTTCTCTCAGAAAATTAAATCCTAAAAAATCATACAATTTTACACAATCATCATTATTTGCCACTGCTTCTAATACTTTATCAAATGATCAAATGGTATATTTTATCTGAAAATGAAAATATAATTACATATATAATTATAGAAATGTTTTTTTATATGTTAATAAGATAATATGTTTGAGTATAATTTTTGTAGGATTAAGCGATTGTCGATTTACTATATCTGGTGGTAAGGGTACAACTCTAATCTGTAAATCGTATAGAAGTCCAAGCGACACGCTTCGATATCTCTTCAAACAGGGACAATTTTACACTCCAACAATCTTTCTCACAATAATTGCACTAACTTGCAACTCATGATAATCGAACACATAACATTAACTATGATAGCCCAGAATTTTTTTTTTTTAATTTTATGCATTCAAATTTTTTTTTATGTATTCAAAAAATTGGGGTTAAAAATACAGGCAAACCCAACTTTTTTTATTTTCTGAGTGGCTTTTAAAACCCTACAATGGCCTACTTACACTTCACTCATCATCCTTACGACTTCATCATCGCTCCTTCACTCATCTTCATCGGCTCGCCATCATCCATCCAATAATCAGTCAGTCAAGTAAGATTACTTCAACTTCAAGGTAAGATTTCCCAAAAAATATTTGAATTTTTAAAAATTATAAAATTATTTGTCAGAATCCATTGCTTTGACGTTGAGATTTCAAATCTCATTCTCCTTAAAATAGTTTTGAATTTACTTATTTGTCCAAAAATATATTTATTTAAAAATTATCAAAATAAAAAAGATAATTTTATATATTAACATAGAGTTCCAATAAGAAGTTTAATGAATCCATTTTTTTTTTCACGGTAGGAAATGAAAGGGCTGAATGGGGCCATTGGCAATGAATCTCCAAAAATTTCTTTCGGGGGCTATGCCCCCGAACCCCAGCAAAGGGGCTGCCGCCCCTTCAACCCCGCATCGCCTACACTTTCCAGCCCCCCCAATGCAAAATTCCTACCTACGCCCTGATTATATGATCAAATGTTAGCCGCTTTGTCAAAAGTTATAGTAGGTGGTAACGATGCAAACCTAATCTTTAACCATAGAGAAGCCCAAATGCTACATTTCAATTGCTTTTCAAGCAAAGATAATTATTACACTACAACAATTTTGAAATAACATAGAAAATCATCGGCTACAAATTAGATCAATGCTAAATAAATTTACAGATTCCTTCACAATATTGTCCATTTTAACCTTACCTCCTTGGAGAGTGGCGTTCTAATTTTTAATTTTCTATAAATTTTATTTACCTAAGCTTTTTGATTTTTTTTTTTAAAATTTTAATTAGGTTCTGCATATAAAAATCTTTAATAAGCTGATATTGCAAAATATTAATTCCAAAGTCATCAAAAACCATATTCATAAGTAAACTATTTGTATGATCGAATGCTTGTCGATTTATTAAAAGTTATATCCGATAGTAACAATGCAACTCAAATCTTTTAAATTGTACAAAAGCTCAAGCGTCATGTTCGGTCGCTCTCCAATCTCAACACTATTATCGATATATTTTTATCTCAGTTTTTTTAAGCAATGCTTATTTTATTATCTTTTAAATTAAATCATCACATAAAATCATTTTACTAAATTTCAATTTTATATCCAGTTAATATTTTTTATGAACAAGCAATAATTTATTTATAAATTTGTTTCTTAAAAACTTTTTAATTGAGTTGCCCCAAATGCTATACACAATACTCGAGTTTCATGGTGTGCGGAAAAAATCTTTACCCCTTTCCGTATCAGAAAAAAAATACTCAAGTATTTATATCATACATTTTCGAAAATAAAATAAAATAAATTTATTCCCAATTGTTTTTTTGAAGGATATTCCAATTTTGCTACAAAGCAAATTAAAGAAAACAAGAAAGAAAAAACAAGAAAAAGAGAAGACGAGCAAAGTTGGGATTTTTTTAAAAAAAATAATTCAGAAAAAAAAAAATTTCACAAATACATCGAAATGCGGAGGTTGCAAATATACCTTAAACCGTTCCTTCAAGGAGCAGCCATGACATGATGAGGAGCCGTTTAACCCTTAAACGGCTCCTCATAAGGTAGCAGCCGCCCTCAAGGAGAGCGGCTGCTCCTTCATTTCGGTCGCTCTCTCGGTTAGTAGACGCCTTCAGCGAAGGCGGCTACTAATTGATAAATAGCTGCCCTCGCTGAGGGCGGCTCCTAACTTTACCCATGTTTATCAGTTGTCGCGTGCTCCTTTATGTCTCGTAGTAGTGTTTGTTCGTTGTCGCGTGCTTCTTTATGTTTCGTCGTAACGTATATAATCAACTTATATGTCACTTCATATCAACTTTATCGTGTATCTTTTGCTTCCCATCACATAAATTTTTATTTTTATTTCATACTTTTACGAAAATTGATATCTGAAAATGTGTATAAATAACGTGAAGATAAAATATTTTCGACACCAGAATCCTTCAACAAATTTGCTCTTTCAATATTTTTGGTACATCAAAAGTTTGAATCAATATTTCTTACTTTGTTCAAAATGGATTCGATTTCCGTGCTGCTATATTTTGGTGGTAATATTATTATTGAAAACGGTTCGGTCGAATATAACATTCCACCAGTTAGACCGATTAGAATTTCACGTTCTATTATTTTATTTGATTTGATTCAACTAGCACATAGAAAGTTAAACATCGACCCAACGATGTTTAATATCAAATTGTCAACCAAATATTCATTCATGGAGAAATCGTCTTGGAATGAAATATCAATCAATATTGTAGATGATGATGTTCTACAATTTGTAATGGAATGTCCCAATATGCAGATGTTGCATTTGTACGTCGATATAGAGGCAAGTAATCATGATTTTGGTCTTGAAGGGCCAGAATCAACTCTTTCATATGTCACTGAAGGATTGAGCAATATGGTGGTTCATGATCAACCTTCTATTTCGAGCGGTCGAGATGTTGAGCAACAACAAAATTATCCTTATTTCGAGCATAGAAGTGAACCTTGGGATCAATATATAACCGGCTCTTCTGAAGAAAATCCTATATATTGGCCAAACACAGTAGAAGTTTGGGGATTACGGGAAGAAATTACACCAATTCATAATGTATTTTATCCTGATGTTGGTGGTTCGGATCATACAATTATGTTGGCAGCAACTGATGCACCAGCCACACATGACGTACATGGAGATAGTCATCGAGATGTTTACATGAGTGATAGTGAACCCGATAATTCATCGAGTGATTCTGGAGAACACGATACTGAGGCTTATGAGATGCATGATGAAGACGATGTTAATGTCCATGCATGTCCCGGTGAAGAGACATCCCGCGAACCACCTTATGGTCCGAGACATATGCAATATGCACCATTTTTGTCAAGCACGATTGAAATGCCACCATTTTTTAATGCGGTCAACGAAGAGCAGGTTCCTGATTCGATTGATGTACCTTCTGGATTGCTAACTCGATATTACAACCCGGAGGTCGGAGAGCTGTCAGTGAACATGATTTTCAAGGATAAGAAAGATCTGATTGCATATGTGAAAGATTACTCTGTTAGAGTTGTCAGGCGTGAGTATTGTGTTGTGGACAGCACACGTACTCTGTGGAAATTACGGTGCAAAAAGACTTCTCCTACCGTAAGGTGTAAATGGGGTCTTCGAGCGTCTTTGAAGCCCAAAATGGGTTTTTGGAAATTAACGAAGTATGGTGGTCCTCAGACATGTATCTCGAGTAATGTTGGGATAGACCACCACAACTTGGACAGTAATATGGTGGCAAATACACTGTTGGGGATTGTACGATGTGATCCTTTGTACGAGATTAAGTATGTACGGGAGAATGTTAAAGATAAATATGGCTATGATATATCGTATACGAAGGCATATAGAAGTTTGCAACGTGCGGTGGAAAATGTTTACGGTATTTTGGGCTTTCAAGCCATGCATAGATGGGTTTCAACACTGTCGCAGAATCATTAGTGTTGATGGTACTCATTTGTACACAAAGTATAAGCATAAAATGTTGATCGCCGTCACTCTGGATGCCAACAATCAGATATTACCATTAGCGTTCGGGATTGTTGATGAAGAACATTACGACTCATGGAAATGGTTCTTTGAGAATATCGGCCGACATGTTACACGTGGTACAACATGTGTATGTCTTATTTCAGATAGGCATAAGGGAATTGTGCGCGCAGTTGAGGATCTACCACTTTTTCAACCTCCTAATGGTGTGCACCGTTTTTGTCTACGACATGTGTGCTCCAATTTTAATGCAAAGTTTAAAAATATCAATTTGAAAGATCTATGCTGGGAAGCAGGCACACAACATCAGAATTGTAAGTTTGATGCCACAATGGAGGCAATCAAAAACAAAAATATTCTGGCATATAGATATTTGGCAGGAATTTCAAAAGAAAAATGGATTTTAGCCCACGATGGGGGTTGGCGTCATGGGGTAATGACTACCAATATGTCAGAATGCTTAAATGGTGTGTTGAAGGGTGCTCGAAGACTACCTATTTCCGCGATAGTTCAATTGACCCTTCAAATGTGCGTTCAATACTTTATTCAACGTGTCACCAAAACTCAACGTATGATTCACAACAATCAGCCCTGGCCCGATTATGCATATCAAAAATATGAACAATAAGAAAATCCGTTGAGCATCGTGTTACCCGATATGATGTACGTGATCAAACTGCTTCGGTTGCGACCGGTGGAAGACCGGGTCGGGGGCAACATGTTCAAGTTGTCAGAATATCAACAAATGAGTGTTCCTGTGGTAAATGGACGATTTTTGGAATTTCATGTTCCCATGCTATTTGTACTGCCAAATATCATTCCTTGGATTCTACCACACTTATTCAACCATGGTATAACATGTCGCAATACTCAGCAACCTACATGGGCAAATTTAGTCCTCTTGCAGACATTCGATACTGTGATCCACCCACGTTTGAATTGAACCAGAACCCTGTAAGACGTGAAAGAAGAAGGGTCGGAAGAAATAGAACGAGCCGTTTGAGAAACGAGATGGATAGACCTGTTATTAGGGAGAGACAATCACAAAATGTGGAGAGGCAAAATTAATTATATTTTTTTGTTATGCGAAAATTGTATTTGTGACAATTAAAATTGTATTTATGATAATTACTTTCATTTAATATATAGAGTTACACAATTACAAATGTTAAAAACATAATATCAATATACAAAATAATACAACTAGAGTTGGCCACCGTTTCCACAATGACGTTGCCTACGATTTCGTTGCCCTCTACGTGGTCCAGTATTACTAGGAGTATTTTGCTGTGTTTCATCAGAATAACTCGGAAACTGGATAGGTGTTGGAATGTTTCTCGATGGTTGCACCTCCTCCAAATTTCTTTGGTATTCAAAACCCATTAGAGATGTATAATTTTGAGCCTCTGGGGGTTGTGGAGTATAATAACCCGCACTATCGAAAACAGTAGAGGGACCAGAAGCAAATGATGCAAATCCACCGGATGGCCCAACAAATGATGCAAAACCACTTGATGGTCCAACAAATGATGCAAAACCACCAGCTAACCCAGCAATTGCAGCTAATCCACTAGATTGACCAGCAGCAGTATCAAATCCACCGAATGTCTCAATAACATCAAAATCACCAGAAGCATCAAAACCACCAGATGGGCCAGCAGTGTCAAAACCACCAGATGGGCCAGCAGTGTCAAAACCAACAGATGGGTGGAAACCAATCCCATGTACACGAGGCGATATAACCCTTACAGTGATTCTCTCGTACCACTGCATATAGTCATCGTCTGTTGAGTTTGCCCTACCACATGGTTCACCAGTGACGACATTTCTTAGCCTCCTACGCCACGTCCGAAGATGTATTTTGTGAAATTTGGCACAATCCATATTATCATGACCAGTTCGGGTGACGTCATGTAGCTCATTATCGTCAAGTGCAGGTGATGGAATTGACTGACATATATTGAACTGTCGCATCACCCGGTTAGGACGATGAATCTCCACAATTTGGAAGCAGATAAGTGGGCAAACGCTTCTCCAAATATTATTATTATAGGTAGTAATAGAATTAACATCAGCGGCCTCTAGGTCATACACGATCCAGTTAAACTGCACATCGTTACAATAAAAAAAAATGATCAATCAATATATTGAAATCATCATAATTTTAAATTAAATTACATAATTTAGGTTTACCTCGTCATTACTCATTTGATCGAGAGAATGTCGTATAATTCTTACCGAATGAGTTGTTATATGGGTGTGACGAAACACAGTTTTCCACCTATTATAAAAAATGTTAAATATTGCAATATTTTATGATTTTAATATTAATATTCAATTAACAAAATTAATTATTACCGTGCACCGTAGGGAGCAACATGAGCATTATTAGGGACAACCAAAGTTTTTAGTTGTATGTCAGGATTCAAACATTTTATCCTACTCCATGCCCAAATCTGTCAATAAACATGAAAATATTTTTAAAAAACGGATAAGGTATTATTAGTAAGAGAAAAATATTACATACCTGCAAAATATACAAAGGGCCAGTGATAGTGCATTTTCCAATCGTTGATGCATTGCATATTTCACGGTATAAGAAAGCCAATACTGCACTGCCCCAACTATATGTGTTCACCTCTTCCAAATCTTCAAGTAGCTGCAAATACATGAGTTTTACAGCGCTACTATTATAATCTGGAAGCAAAATTCCACCTATAATCGTCAAAGCTATACACCGAGTGTATTTTATTACAATCATCTCTGAGCTCATATCAGAGATACGATTAGCTCGGCAATGATCATCTAGAACAATCATTCTTAAGTGACCACCTTTAAATTTTGCTTCGGGAGGCTCAAATCCCAGTAACTCAAGACATGTTTCTTGCCATTCTTTCACACGTTGTGAATCATCTACACCAATTACTGGTTGACCATCAACTTTCAGACCCCAAATGATTGAAATATCTTGTAACGTAATGGTAGCTTCACCAAATCTAAAATGAAATGTATGGGTCTCAGGCCGCCATCGCTCAACAAGAGCGGTAATCAAATGATTATCGTACATACAGTAACCAGATTGCAAAACACCGTAAAATCTCATATCAATGATATGCCTCCAAACGCGATCGTGCATCACGTTCTCATTATACAATCCCCAGATAAGGTTATATGTACGCTTCACCTTTAGAATATTATCAATATTCTCAGAACAAACAGCACTGGAGATATACGTAGATTGTAGATATAATATAGTTGGATCTTCGGGACCTCAATTTAATGTCATCCTAAAAGTAATAAAAAAAATTAAAACACATATCAATCATTAATATTATCATTTATAATATTAATAAATAAAAATATATTACACGTATATATTTAAAAACAATCATTAATATTATCATTTATAATATAATAAATAAAAATATATTATAAGTATATATTTAAAAACATAATGAATTGTTTAATTGATTTTAAAAAAAAAACTATATAATAAAAAAAACATATGAAAAAATTATAATATTTCGGTAATAATCAACTAACATTTGAATAATGTAGATATCAAGTAACCTTGAATAATGTAGATGGAATAATTTATTTCTGACGAGAGGAGACTAAATGAATTGAATAATTTATTTCTGGTTAGAGAAGACGAAATGCCTTGAATAATGTAGATGGAATAATTTATTTCTGACGAGAGGAGACGAAATGAATTGAAAAGAAGAGACAAAAGCCACACCAACCAATTGTAGAGCAAAAACAAAAATTTTATGTTATAAATTATTTTAGAGCTACTGATCTAATTTATAGATGAATTTTGAGTTAGATGCGTGATTTAATGGAGCAGGTGGTAGCTGGTTGTAGGTGGTTGGCGGTGGTTGACGGATGGCACAACCGCCCATTGTATTGAGTACCAACCGAAAACCATTTCCGCCCACCGTATTGAGTAGTAGCCGCCAATGGTGGAAGCGGCTACTCATTAAGCAGTAGCCGTCCACACGGTGGGCGGCTACTGCAAGGTGAATTGCCGCCCCCTCAAACACCGGTTTAAAACATTTCTGTAACACAACCAAATTCGATTTAGTTGTGAAAATTTCTTTTTTTTCTAAAGTATTTAAAAAAAAAAAACGCAATGTTGCCAAAACTGGTGCCATCGTGGTCTGCTTGGACGGCCTGGATGAAATCATAAAAATAACGGACCAGATCCCACGCGGCGCCATCCAGGCCCCCACACTGGAGAGAGTCCACGCTAGCATTAGGATAAAAGTAAAAACTTGTACCCTAATTCTCAAATTCCCACCCTTCCTCAATTTGCCTCGGCACCAAAATATTCCAAATTCCGATACAAAAACGTTTTCCCCTGAAAAACTTGGGGATTCCTCACCGTCTTCATTTTGATTTCCAGGTATTTCACTGACTTATGGGTAGTGTTTTAACTGTTGGTGGTGGTTAACGTTGTGTGTGAATTGCTAAATTCCATTCGATTTACATTTCGTTTTCGTTGATTTTTAACCTGTAGCTGTGCTATGTTTACTTTTACTAACTTATCTGTGGGGCAATCACGTTGCCTAGAGTTATATAGCGAAATCATATTGTTCTTATATGCGATAGTTTGTTGCATAAGAAGTCCTGTGAATAAGGCTGCCATCTTTACAGATGTTTCTTCAAACACATTAGATTATGCTAAAAAGTAAAATCTATGTAGTGTTTTTAGTTTTGCTTAGTGAACCCTGGGGTAGTGTTGGTTAAAAAAATTATTTTTCGCATTGCTTGGTTTATGATACATAGTTGGTTTTAAAATTTTGTTTTGGATGCTGCAAAGTGATCTTTCCACTACTAGGAACATACATCTCCTTATGGCAAAATTAATATCTCTTGTGTAGTTTTTAAACACCTCTTGGCTTTTTATAGTCATTGTTGTATTGAACTGGTCTACATTTTCCGTTTTGGGTTAGTGTTGCAAAAACATCACATGGATTTGTATATGGAAAGAGAACAACATTAATTGTTTAATTAACCATCTCTTGTTAGCATGGATTTATATGCTCCATGGAACAATTGAATTGTGAATTTGTTATATGTTAATCAGTATGTTTTTTCAGAATCAAAACCCAGGCCTGTGATATAATTTTATCAGTTTGATTTTTGACGTTTGGCTATTTATAATTAATGGACTGATCTTCCCCTTCGCTTTGACTACTTGTTTTTTGAGACTTAATATCTCGCACATCGATGCAGGGTTAGAAGTACTATGAGTAACTAATTTCTCCTTTCAATAATACTTGCAATATGCCAGGCACACCATTCTTATTATGGAAGATAGTGAGTCTATGTTGGCACAACCGATCACTGTTTCTGGTTATTCTACTATAGATCACAATAATATAAAAAATGCAGCTCCGGCAACTGGTGCATCTGTAGGTCAAGCTGATGCTATTGAATCTGATACAACAGACTTGGTTGCTTCGTCTAGCTTTATGATTGCAGCCGTTTCAGTGGCACATGGATCCAACATAGATCTTGGAAATTCCAACACCACAGCTGTGAATGCTTCCATGGATTCAACCCAAGTTACTGGTTATGATTCTTCACTGAATGGCAACAGTGTTAGCAAGGCAACGGAAGTAGCAACAGCTATTACTGAAAATGGGGTTGATTCAGAAGCCAATGTAGCATATGCTGCGCAACGTCAGCCCCTGAATTCTTCTGGTATTTATTCTTGATGTATCGAATAAGTTTCCTGGCTAGGCATATCTTTTTCACTTTCAAGCAATTGATTTGCTCATGACCTGGGTTTTGAATTATAAGCACTTCAGAAAACGTTGAATGTGGTTTTCCTAGCCTCTTGACACTCTTGGTCTTGGATATGTTTATACTCGTGAAAAGGCACATGTCTTAGCTATGAAATGACCGGGATACTGTACCCACATTTTATACAATTTGAAACAATATTTTAACTCGAAATGGAGCTTTATATTTAATATGTGTAGAGAATGACATTATTGATTGTGCCGCCTTTCAAGAGCTTGAGCTTTTGGCACTAGCAGTTTCATCATGGTGTTAGAGCTAGGGAATCATGAGTTCGAAACTCGCGTTGTGCATAAAGTCCGATATATTTTTGCAGAAAGTCCGATATATTTCTAAATTGGTCCTTAGTGGCCTTTGTTGCCTAGTGCCTGATCAATTTGCGCGAATGCGTATGAATTTTGTGCATATATTTCTTAGTCTCATGCAAGCATATGCGGGGATCTTTTAGAGTATAAAATCGTAGATTGTAGTGCTTTCCAAGGACTCCAAGAGCTCGAGCTTTGGGTACAAGTGGTTTCAACAATATGTATTAGGGCAATGTGCTACATTTGAATTATAAATTGTTCATTTTATTGGCCTCCGTCAGAAAAGCTCACACAAATAAGAAAAGCTCTTAGTATCATGATGCATTGTTGCTCATAATTTTGACGCATTTCATGTAAAATAGAAAGAACAATTGCTACTTGTTAATTGTTTCCCTTGACACAAGACAATGAAGATGGATGATTCTAAGCATGCAGCTAAAGTAATATCCTTGTGATTCAAAACTTCCGTATTGCTATAGCTGAAGGTGTATGGCTTGAGGGTAGATGCTTTGCGGAGCATCGGCTACTAACTTTATGCGATCATTTTATAAGATATATAGTTGCACAAATGAAAAAAATCATACCTCAATGCATCAATCAAAGCTTAATCATGAGCTCGCAAAAATGAAAATGTAGTTGATTGTTGATTATTGTTTTCACATTGATATTGAACGTTGTATTCTTGCATATGAAAAAATCCATTCTTACTATCTTTTGGATACTTTTTCATATAAATCTACTGTTTGTTTCCTCACATGTAAGCCAAGAACGAAGTTTATGTCCAAGATATCTTACTCTTTTTTTCCCTCATGAAAGGCTTATTTCATCTGTTAAAACATTTAATTGCAGAACGGAGCGAAGAAGAAGACAGATTATGGAGCATAGTGACAAATAATTCCATGGATTTTAATGCGTGGACTTCTCTAATTGAGGAAACAGAGAGAATGTCTGAGGTATGCATTGTGGGTCTTGCTTGTTTTCTGTTGTTTTTCTATTTGTCAACATGTGTGCATTGTGTTTGGAAGGGTATTATTTTCTTATTGCACAGCCCTAGTGGTTGAAGATGGGTTTCAACTCACTACCGATTGGAGTTATGATATGAGGTTCTCAAATTACTAAAGCATACTGCTTGACTTTTGTATGAAGGGTATTATTTTCTTATTGTCCAGCCCTGGTGGTTGAAATGGGTTTCAGTTCCCTATCTGTTAGAGTTATTTGTTATGGTGCTAACTGCTAAGGGATGTTCGAATGATGCATTATTCTTCTTTGATGGTCATTCATTGAAACTCAACTTTTTTTTACAGGGTGACATATATAAAATTCAAAAAGTTTATGATACATTTTTAGCTGAATTTCCTTTATGTTACGGTTACTGGAAGAAGTATGCTGATCACGTGGCACGCCTCAGCTCGGTGGACAAAGTCGCAGAGGTTTATGAGCGAGCTGTTCAAGGAGTTACTTACTCTGTTGACATGTGGCTGCATTATTGTATATTTGCCATTTCCACTTATGGAGATCCTGACATTATCAGAAGGTTTTTTGTTTATCTTATTCATTTCTAGTTCAGTCCATCTGGTCATCCATGATTGCTGTTGAAGGGCTTTTATTGCATTCTAACCTTTTTTCTTTTGTCTGCAACAGCATTTACTGAAGTATATTATGTTAAGGTTTGTTCGAAATGTACGCCTGTTAAAGACCATGGTGTACGAACTCTTGTTTTGTTGGCTCCTATATCTTGTACTACAAATATTGTTACATGCTTTCATTTTTCTTCAGCTATAATTCTCCATATATCGATACTTAAGTGAACTTTACTGCTTTTACTCCTTGTGGGAAAGTAATTTAAAAGTCTTTTATGAAGGTATAATTTTCTCACAGTGCGGTGTTGTCTGATGCTCTTTAGGTTAATTAACACCAGTCCTTGTTTACTTTTGGGTAATAGCTTTGAATTACCTGTATCCATATTAAATTATCCAATTTTCTTTTTCCTCTTGTGGTGTTTCAGGCTATTTGACAGAGCATTAGCATATGTCGGAACTGATTACTTGTGCTTTCCACTTTGGGACAAGTATATTGAGTATGAAATTTCACAACACGATTGGGCTCGTGTCGCCATTATTTACACACGAGTCCTAGAAATTCCAAATCAGCAAATGGATCGCTACCTTGAAGGGTAATTTTTTTACCTCGCCTGTTCTTTTTTATCAATGGAATATAGCTCACATTATTCTTAAGAGTGAAATCTCATGTTAATTTTCCTTGTGACAAATCAACATC
The DNA here is from genome assembly GCA_907163345.1 of Haberlea rhodopensis. NCBI lineage: Eukaryota > Viridiplantae > Streptophyta > Magnoliopsida > Lamiales > Gesneriaceae > Haberlea > Haberlea rhodopensis. The sequence goes on along the minus strand of CAJQUN010000008.1, from coordinate 3,639,155 downwards.
TTCATGCTGATGTTTGCCTGCCTGATTTCTGGTCTATAACACTTTGGGTTAGAAGTGAGAATCATGGTATACCTTGTTCTACACCTCTACTTGAGTTTCTCGAGGAATAGTACGGATGTAAGAATGTGTGCATGTGAGAAGTTGTGAGTTTCATATTTAGTGTGCCTCGAGATATTTTGATTACCATCATGACACTTAACGTAGTCTGTATATGCGCTTTGGTGGTAGTATGACAACCATTTACATATATGCATTGCTAGTGCGGAAGGTCCTGGCTGTGAATATTATCTATGACTCTGTCACTGAATATCAGATGTTCTATTGCAGTTGGCACTAGTGTCAGCATCCCATACAATTGTCTCACAGACTGACTATTTTCTTGGTGTCTTTGGAAGTTTGAATTTAATTTGAGTATTACTCCATGACACGTCCTGTAGATCTTTTATGGTTTTCCGTGGTTCAAAATCGAGAGCTAGCCAACTTACAATTGTTAATAAGATCATGTTATTTGTCCGAAGTATCTGGTTAGTGGGAAGCATGTGATTCCATGTTGTTTTGTAGTTTGGGGTTGTTTGTCTTGGTATACATATTATTTCTTCGTTGATAGGTTACAGATTGAATGAAATTCTCATGATTGACGATTTTTAACTCTTGTGCCTTTTGTCCAGATTTAAAGAATTGGTTGCAAGTCGACCTCTATCGGAGTTGCGAACAGCTGATGAATTCACAGCAGCTGCTGGTCAAGTAAACAGAGAGGTCCCTTCTAGTGCTGTTGAACAGTCTTCTAGTCATGTTAGCGCCAGCTTAAAAGATGCCGAGGAGTTGGAGAAGTATATTGCCATTAGAGAAGAGATATATAAGAAAGCTAAAGAGTTCGATGCGAAGATAATTGGGTTTGAAACTTCTATTAGGAGGCCTTACTTCCACGTGCGGCCGATCAATACAACAGAGCTTGAAAATTGGCACACCTATCTTGATTTTATTGAAATCGAAGATGACTTCAGTAAGGTATCTGTATTTGTTTGTATTGGACTTTTTTTTTTAAATTTATCTTTGCTTGTAGCTTTAGTTGTCCTTGTTATACATTGACTTACAGTTAAGTAATATGTGCCGCCTCATATGCTTTATTGGCTAACCGTTGGAGAAGCATCATTTAAAACGGGGTATTGAACTTGGACTAAAGCATGGGACTTCCATTTGCTTTCTATAAGGCTAAGACTTCAAACTCTCATTTGTGAGTAGAAATTCTGGGTTCATGATGTGTTGTCCAACTGAAGATTTGTTTTAAAGTTCCAATGTTATGAATGCAGGTCTGTATTATCTTCCTAACCATCTATCTGTCAGTCAAGGAGGGTCCCTCCTTTCATATTTGAGGGGCCTCCTATTCCACCAACGAAGTATTCCTTGTGCATTTCTCCTTTGTAATTTTTCTATTGTTTCTTAAAAATTCATCCTTTGAATTGAATATGTTAATATGTAACTTTAACTACCTGCTCAGGTTTTCAAGCTTTATGAAAGATGCTTGATTGCATGTGCCCTATATCCTGAGTACTGGATACGATACGTTCTGTGCATGGAAGCTAGGGGCAACATGGAGCTTGCCGATAATGCACTTGCTCGCGCTACCCAAGTCTTTGTTAAGGTACAAATTCTTCTATTACTGGGACCTACGCTGGCCAGCTATTTTCTAATTAATCATGGTATATCCAACAGCTTACGTACTGAGACCTTTATCACCTACATTTTTTACGATTATATTTGTTATGACTTTGACGCTTAAGTGCCGCATTCCTTTCTTATATTGATCGAGCCATATGTAGTTTTATATGTGCCACCGTAATTTTCGAGGAAAAAATGTCAACGATTTAGATCAAAAGTTTTTAAAAACTTTCTGGCTATTTATTTCTTATTTAGGACTAAAAATACATTTAAGAAAATTACATTTTTGAATCAATCCAAAGGAAGAATATTGGACAGGCATCCTGGAGAATTAGTGAATAAGATAGTTTTGGGCATTTTAAACTACTTTACAAGATATATAAGCAAGTTCCCCCCCCTGTTTTTGTGTCTTCTCCAGAGATGGTTATCGATCAATTTATATTTGCTTTAACGGGGATTCAATTTTTGTTGGGGAATATAACCTTCTTTGCTGTGCTCTATTATTGTAAAACTGAACAGAGGCAACCAGAGATCCATCTTTTTGAGGCTAGATTTAAGGAGTCTCATGGTGACATTTCTAGAGCCGAAGCTGCTTATCAGCTTGTGCACACCGGAATTTCGCCTGGACTTCTAGAAGCAATAATCAAGCATGCGAACATGGAACACCGACTTGTAAGATTGCATGACGAAGCTATTTAAGATTCTGATACGGGGAGGTTTGATTGAATTTTATCTTGTTATTTTTAATATTTCACAGGGAAATATGGAAGAGGCATATTCTATATATGAACAGGCCATTGCAATTGAGAAAGTAAAGGAAAATTCACAGACTTTGTCTTTGTTGCTTGCTCAGTACTCACGTTTTCTACTCTTGGTAGGTTTTATGTTTAAACGTATGGTTTGCTGCTAAACTTTTTTATATTTCGCTTTCAATCAATGTCTAGTGCTATTTGAAGGAATCAGTTTATGGAACTGGTCAACTGAATTTGCTTTTGACTCAAGTGTTACTGGTTTAATTTGTCTCCTGGTGGAAGCCTGTTAAACACACTAATTGCTACGATGTCTTGTGCTGTAATACAGATAAAGCATGTGTGATGTTTTGTGCTGTAATACAGATAAAGCATGTGTTACTTATTGACTATGACATCTCACTTGTAATTAATTTTTTGTTTATAGGTTTCTGGCAATGTGGACAAGGCAAGGGAGATTCTCGAAAAAGGGGTGGAGAACGAGCAGTTGTCAAAACCTTTTTTGGAGGTTTCCTCTCTCTTTCCATCTGCACCACTCTATCTTCCTCTTCGATGTTTAAACTCCTGTTTAATCGTTTTTCTTTGGGCATTTTCTCTTTGAAGTATATATGTTCCTGCAATTTCTATTATTGCAGGCAATGATCCACTTAGAGTCGATTCAGCCTCTTCCAAAGCGGATAGATTACTTGGATTCTGTAGTTGATAAATTTTTAGTCGCGAATACCGGAAACCTAGTTGTTGCAAGTGTTGCTGAAAGAGAGGAGATATCAAGCATTTTTTTGGAGGTAATAAATGACATCTTGCATTTACTTGCCCATAAGCGCTTACAGCTTCACGCAGAACTTTCCACCTTCACGCAGAACTTTCCACGTTGACACTTTTTCTACACTGTTTTGTATTTGCTCTTGTGCGTCAGTCAATGCAAGAGCTTAGTGATGGATTTGCTGTTAAGTTTTCCATGATATCTCGTTTCACCTTGCTTCAACTTCTCAATGCAGCATGTCGTGTGAACCTCTAGCTCTTGAGTTTTACATGGTCTTCTCATGTATACGTATTTTATTTATGAAATATTGATGCACTTTATTTCTGTGATTACTCTCTCTAGGACGAATGGTTTGACTTATAATGGGATTACTTGCTTTTTTAGTTCTTGGATCTTTTTGGAGATGCACAGTCTATAAAGAAGGCCAGTGATCGACATGCTAAACTGTTCTTGCATCACAAGAGCGCTGCAGAGTCTAAGAAACGCCACTCAGAGGATTATTTAGTTTCAGACAAATCAAAATTTGCAAAATCAGTTACTTCACCCTCTGTCCCTTCTGTGATGGGCGAATACCCCAGTACACAAAATCAGTGGGGGCCTGGTTATGGTTCACAAGCTCAAGCTTGGCCCCAAGCCTCACAAGCTCAGGCACAACAGTGGAACCCTGGTTATGCGCAACAGGTACTTGCACTAAATTTTATATTTTGTCAGCAAGAGCTGGCTTTTAGTGCTACCTGGCAATTTCATGAAAACAATTACTGTTTTGCTGTTGAGATCGTTTTCACCATAAATCAATCTTATGATGTCTGCCTAAAGCATGACATAGTTGGAAATTATATTATTGTTTGAATATGAAGTTTTAAGTCTTGAAAAATGTAAGTTTGGTCAACAACGTTAATATCTGTTGTGTAGTTCTGTGCAACACACGGGCAATTCTTCCACATTCCAGGATTTAAAATGGATTACTCTGTACAATCTCATGATTCACCAATATTATTTTTGTCTTGTCACACATTCGAGGAAAGTCATTTTGTTATTTGGTCTTTTTAGGCTATGTATGGTAATTATGGAACAAGCTACTCGCACCCACAGATACCTACATCTGTGCCCCAAACTGCTGCCTATGGAACATATCCTTCAACTTACCCTACTCAGGTAACTCAAATATCTGTCGGTCCGACTTCTTTTCCAGTATTTGTCTGTGTATTTGTTGGATTTTTACATGGTCTAAAGAATTCTATATTCATGTGTTTTAACTGGGCTTCTGAAATTTCACATCCGGGCAACTCAAAGCTCCCGAAACCAGTAACTCCCATGTTCTAGATAACATTGTTTATGTTGTTTGGATTCAGTGATTTGTACAACAGACTCACAGAAGCAGCACAACTGCAAAACTCATATTTATGGCTTTAGCCTGAGTAAAATTTGCTTCTGTCCTCTAACAGAAAGTGTGATTATTACTTTACGTGATTTTCAAATTCCCCCAACAGACTTATGCGCAGCCAGCAACTATGACTCCAGCTCAGCCGTCTGCCTCTGTTCCACCGGCCACGTATTACAGCGGTTACTACTGAAGAAGCAAATACCATTCCTGTCAGTTTAATGGCATGTTTTCTGGTCTCGACGTTGACTGTTATTTTCAGCAAGGGTAGGTAGCGTGTGGCAACCCGTTTACATGTTGACAATCTCTTTGTTATTTCGTATGTTTTTTATATATAGGATAAACCAACGGAATATGATAGTTAGGATTTTAATTTATATGCATCAGTTTCAGACACCCATTTTGAGTACATTGTGACGGAGTAACTTTTGTAAGAAAAATGTTCTTTTAGTACAAACAATGTTTTTGCTAAAAAAAAAAGTGTTTTGAGTAGGTTTGTTTTTTAATATGTAAAATGCTTTAAAAGAAAAAGAATTAGATGTCAAAAAATATGATGATTAAGCTTCTAGTGATAGTTTCTCTACTGGATATTATATTAATAGAGACAAGCTAAGTCTTTTAGTACATGTTCATACAAAAATAATGGACAAAACTCAACAGTAGACGGAAGTGTTCCATGAGAAACGGCACGTGATGTTAATACATGGGCAATACTATTGGCCGATCTGTGAAAGAACAAAATCATTGGTTGCGTCAATATATTGACATATGTATTCAATTATATTATTTTTGTTTTTCAAAAACAAATTGAGAAAAGCTATTTGCGAAAAAAAAATACCTTGTTTAGTATTTCGAATGCAATATTTTTATTGGTTTAATTAGATGGTAGTAGTTTTTATTGTTCATACGATTTTATTTTTAGGTTCTTTAGGCCATTTCGATCTGTTTTTTTTTATTATTTTATTTCGTGCAGCGTTTGCATCAAAATATCTATTTCGGCATAAAAAAATGAAACTGTTTTTGTGAATTATATTCTTTAAATTTTACTATAGTAGAAATATTTTAGGAATAATATTTGATTTGCAGAAGTTAGTTTATTTTACTAAAGTTTATTACAAATTTATTAATATAAATTTATATTATCAGTTTTTGTAAATCATTGATTCGAACAATTTAATTTAAATTGATATAGGTACATCTGTTACTTACTAAAAATAACATAAATTAAGTAAAATTTATTTAAATAATTTTTATTCTATCAATTATTTATTTTATTTTGAACAAAGTTTTTACTTTTAAATTTTATTACACAAAGTTTAGTTTTTAGAATCAGATATTTTTATAACAATGTCAAATATAGTAATACTATTACTTTTAAAATACTTTTAATTAATTTAAAAAAATTCACCCCTCCTGAAAAAAATCTATCTCCATCCTGTGTACAACCGAAAACTCCGTGTAGAAGATAAAATTTCGATTGAGAAAAACAATGTATTAAATAATCCCAAATATTTTAAGAAATGAAAGTTTTTATTTTCTAAACATACTAAATGATTATTAAGGGAACTTTTTTTATTAACCACTCTATTGAATTCCAACTAGGAATCAAAATGGACAATTAATTAATTTTGTTTAACAAATTCATTGCAAGTATGAATTAAACTACATCCCGGAACCACTTATCGTCGTTTGATGCATACACATACAAAATATATATTAGATGTGTAGATTCCGTCAAAGGCTATAACAACACAAACATTCTTTATATACTGCTGTTCTTTAGTTTTGAGTCTAGATTTTGATCATTTAGATAATCAAATAATTAGTCTTGTAGGTTTGCTTTTCTTTAGTTTTTAGTCTTATTTCATCAAAATATCGATGTGGTATCGAAAATTGTTGATTTGACGCTAACACGAGGTCCATTGCCACATCATCATTATAATGAATATGACTTAAAAATAGAAAGTAAACACTTTCCAAAAAAAAAAAAAAAAGTAAACTTACAAGATAAAGATCAGATTTTTTTGAGGACTAAAATCTGAAACAGTACAAATTTGCTGGATAAGATAGTAATTTTCCGTAAGGGATAATTCGTTTCTGTTAATCCCTATCTTGAACAGTTCAAAGGCAATTCCAACTAGGGTATCATTTCCCCCAAAAGAACCCAAATCTCAATTCTACTTGGGAAATTATGGGTCAGGGCACGCCAGGTGGTCTGAACAGGCAACTCCCGGGAGACCGGAAGAACGACGGCGACAAGAAGAAAAAGAAATTCGAGCCGGCGGCGCCGCCAGCTCGCGTGGGACGAAAGCAGCGCAAGCAGAAGGGTCCGGAGGCAGCAGCTCGACTGCCTACGGTGACGCCTCTGACAAAGTGCAAGCTTCGGCTTTTGAAGATGGAGCGAATCAAAGACTATCTTTTGATGGAAGAAGAGTTCGTAGCTAATCAGGAAAGGCTGAAGCCGCAGGAGGAGAAGACTGAGGAGGATCGGTCGAAGGTTGATGATCTGCGTGGGTCACCTATGAGTGTTGGGAATTTGGAGGAGTTGATTGATGAGAATCACGCCATCGTTTCCTCGTCGGTTGGGCCGGAGTACTACGTGGGGATCTTGTCGTTTGTGGATAAGGATCAGCTGGAACCTGGATGCGCGATTCTCATGCACAATAAGGTATTGTTTGTTGTTTGATTGTGTGAATTAGAATTTTGAATTGTGGGTTTTGGAGAAGTAGGGTATAATTGGAATTGTTTGTCAGAATTGCTCCATTTGTGTGATGCTTGGTTTGCGATATTGGGACTTCTAGGTAGAGTTTTTGAGCGCTGAGATTTTGGTGCTGTGTATCTCAATGTAAGTAGCAGTAATATATTATCATACTTGACTAGGCGGAAGAGGAGGAAGAGTGATTGGAGTCTTCATTTTTTTTCAGTTTTGCTTTTGCTGAATGGAATACTCGATAGGGGAAGATTTATATTTCTTACTTCTTTCAGCAAGAAGGTGTTTGTTCAAATAAACTTAGTCGATATTTTATGAAGGCAACAGTGCAAGTTTTTATTCGGGTTACCATTGGCTTTGATAATCATGTGATTACTAGATTTCCATGCAACATTGCCCTAATGTAAGGGGCTAGATTTGCCCTTCACAAATGGTTTAATAAATTTTATAATTGGAAATTTTTCATGTTACAGGTTCTTTCTGTTGTTGGATTGCTTCAAGACGAAGTCGACCCTATGGTATCAGTTATGAAGGTTGAGAAAGCTCCATTGGAATCTTACGCTGACATTGGTGGGCTGGATGCACAGATCCAGGAGATTAAAGAGGCAGTTGAGCTTCCATTAACTCACCCTGAATTATATGAGGATATCGGTATTAAACCTCCCAAGGGTGTCATACTTTATGGAGAGCCTGGGACTGGGAAAACACTTCTTGCAAAGGTTTGTGTAGTTTTATGTTATGTTCAATAGTATTCAGTGTCTGATATCATTTATATACAATATTCATATACTCTCTGAGAGACGAACGGCTGTATACAGTAAAAGTGGGCTTTGTCTTTAGCATCTTGTATTTGTTTGGGCAATATAGAGCGAAAACTTGTATTCTTTTTTATTTGCTGCTATTCAGTGATTTCTATTTTTTAATAAATGTAGGTAATTCAAATAAAATAATGACTGAATTCAAGATCAATTGTTCTTAAAGTATCTGAAGTTTCTTTATCTAGATGGTATTTTTTGTGCATTTGATTCCTTGGGGCTTAATGAATGGAGTCAAAATTATTGTAACATGTGCAGGGAGTTTGTTTAAACTTTGTATGAATGTCCAATTCTCTGAATTGTTCCTACGCACGTGTTTGATCAAGTGATTTTTATATATTTTTTGGTATAGTTATCTGTTGGGTGATATCCTGATAGAATTGAAGGCCGGAGGGTTTATAGCTTGTCATCCTCTTGTTTTCTTTAATTTTCTCCAGGCCGTGGCAAACTCTACATCGGCAACTTTCTTGCGAGTTGTTGGTAGTGAATTGATTCAAAAGTACCTTGGAGATGGCCCTAAATTGGTCAGGGAACTGTTTAGAGTTGCTGATGATCTCTCTCCATCTATCGTTTTTATCGATGAAATTGATGCAGTGGGTACAAAAAGGTGATATTAATATGATTAATGGGCCTTAAATAGGTTAGTTGTGGATGGTTATTTATTGGTGAATGCTCTCTGCAGGTATGATGCCCACTCAGGCGGTGAACGTGAAATTCAGAGGACCATGTTAGAATTGCTGAACCAGTTAGATGGCTTTGATTCAAGAGGAGATGTTAAGGTAATTCTTGCAACTAATAAAATTGAAACTCTTGATCCCGCTCCTCCTTCGGCCAGGTAGAATAGACCGAAAGATTGAATTCCCTCTTCCAGATATCAAAACGAAGAGGCGTATTTTCCAGGTATGTATTGATGATTTATCACTTTCAGTAATAAGCATTTGCAGTTGGCGCACTATCTTTCAAGTTCCAACCACTGTCTACCTCACTTAATAATCCCCTTGTTTGATATTTAGATACACACATCGAAGATGACATTGGCTGATGATGTAAACCTTGAAGAATTTGTCATGACAAAAGATGAGTTTTCTGGAGCTGATATCAAGGCCATATGCACTGAAGCTGGCTTACATGCTCTGAGAGAGCGGCGTATGAAGGTTAGGCAAGACCTTTGATCGACATTTTATAAATATTCTCCTAATTTGTTTGATGGATGGGCAAACTGTAATTGAACTCCGTCCTGTGCATGAATTCTCTGGAAATAGAGACTACTGTATTCATGTTAGAATTTCACTCAGTTATGAATGCTTGTTAATGATGTACACTTCTGGTTTGTGCGCATGTATAATAAAAACAATGTGTTAAGACTGTAATTCTACAATGCTCCTGATCATCACCTATATTTCTATGCTTACTGAAAAATTGGATGCTGAAGCCAAATGAATTATGACGATCATAAAATGTTTGTCAAAGTAAACATATGTCGATTTTATATTCGAGTATTATAATTGATGTTTAATCCAAGTCAATAATGTATGATGTTCTGGTGATATCCGGCCCATATTGATATTGGCTTTTTTCCATCATGTTTAGGTGACACATGTAGATTTCAAGAAGGCTAAAGACAAGGTTATGTTCAAAAAGAAAGAAGGCGTTCCAGAGGGGCTTTACATGTGATGATTCTGAAGTTCACACAGAGCGGGCGTGAACTCGTGAATACTCGTCATTTTAAAAGCTTTGTGAGAACTAGTTATGGCAGACTGGGAAGTAATATTTGGCAGCGATTAGATTCTTTCTTTTCTGTGGCATTCGCCTCTGTTCTTGACATGTTATTTCGAAGTTGTGGGTTATAAATGGGAGATGGAAGAAACTTTGAGATTCAAAATGAACATGTGGTCCTCTCCTGTGAGGATGATGCTTCTTTTCAGTAAATTTGCCAACAATTTTACAAGGGTTGTTTCCATTTTACCCCCCGAATTAAACATTGATGTTTTGTTAATTTTGTTGTTTGACAACTTCAATTTGAACTAGTGATGCAGTTTATGATCAAAACTGCATTGGATGTGTTTTCAGTTTCACCATGTCTAACATAAACTCAAACCTTACAAAGGCAATTCGGATTGTAATAACATTCAAAAAGTTAGTTAATATTATATAATTCTATTTATTAATAAATAGTGTTTTTATGTTTGCAGGGCAATTTATCATCTTCATTTCCAAATTTTTAAACAATTGCGTTTGACTAATTACTTTAAAAATAAAATAAAAAATTGGATTGTTGCAAATATAATTCTCTATTGAATCCTAGCAACATTGTTAATAATATAGTTCAACGAGATATATATATATATATATATATATATATATATATATACAAAGATTACTACTATTTAGTGAAATTTATCCAACAATAGACAAAATTATAAGCCTAGCCAATAGTGAACAGAAATTATTAATCAATTTTTTAAAAAATAAACTTATATCGGTGACTCCAACCATAATATTATGGGTCACTTCGTTACTTAACTTATACAAATATTATATAAGTCGGTGTGACCAAATGTTTGATATCTGTCGAGTGAGCTAGGATGTAAAATTGTCCACACATCGACGGTATATATTAGTGAGCAAAATTTAGGTTAAAATATATTAACCGACCAAACCGAATTAGTTTGAAAATTCGATTCGATCAAATCAAAATTCCAATTTTTTTTTTTTAAATTAAATAAATCGATTCGGTTTCTCGATTGTTGATTTTATAAATTGGTTTAAATGAATTTTATTGAAATCTATATCTCTTTAGTCTTAATATTTTTTAAAAATCGGTTATTTCAGTACATAATTAACCAATTTTTTTATTCGATTTGATTAATTCGATTTTCACAAAAAAATTGGTCAGTTCAATTTGGTGAAAAATATTAGTTTGAGCAAATTCGGTTCAGTCAGTAACTAAATCGACCAAAAGCTCACCACAAATTGCAGAGAACATGGTCATGTAAGTTTCGAGTGGTGATGGCTAAGCTGAGATTTGCAAATTTTATGTGTTTGTGAATATAAAGTTTGAAAATAATTTAGTGGATTTCTTTTTTAAAAAAAATATTAGTTGACCCTCACACGCTTGGGAGTAACACACTTGAGAATAATGAAGATTTCTTAACTGCAAAATTCCCATCACATGCTAAAAAAAAAAAAGAAGCCGTAGCATTTAGCCATTTAACCTCTATTATTTTGTTCCCATATATTTCTAGTTTTCAAATATATTTATCATTACACTAAAACAATTTGTCCTCGTTCATTTATCCACAAAGGCATCCACTAATCTAATTGATGGTGTATTTTGTATAGTTTATTCAAACTATTATATGTTTTTTTTATTAAAGTTGGAAAAAAATAAATTTAAGCAAAAATATTGAATTGTCCTATTAAACATAAAAAAAACTAAACATCTTAATGAACTTTAGATAAACAAAAATTACCGTCATATAAGTTAAAACAGTTAAAAACGCATTTTCTTGTTTCCGAACTTCTGTTTTTACTCACTTTTTTAGATAAATAATATACTAACCACCAAAAATTTATTTACAATCTAAAATACCCATAAACCCGGCAAAGCGCGTTTAGTTCCATAATTGTGCGCTAAACTTGAGGGTTTTTTTTTCTTTTTGGTCTTATTTGGATTTAAAAAAATTAACTAAAAAGGTAATAAGGGAAAATATATATTTTTTTCTTTTTTATTTGGGGGAAGGATGACTCCAGGAAACCTGTAACTGCATTCATCAAACAGGAAATTCCCAAAATTCTTCTTTTTCGGAGACGGGAGATCTCCACCCATTCCCAAATTATCGTATTCTCGACTCTTACGTTGTTTTACGTTGACTTTTAGCACCATTCATTATTTTTTCTGAGCTGTTTCTAAAACCAATGGCTTGTGTATATGTCAATGTGTATGCACCGTTTCTCTGTTGTATGGTCAATGATCTTGTGTTTCTTTGGGTAGATGTTTTGTGAATTAGAGACTGTGATGGGTTTTTGTTTAATTTTTTTATGCATGATATTCGGGAGTTATGGGTTGGTTTTGTTTGCCAAGTTTTAATATTTCCACCTTTGTTCATTTAAATCCGTGTTGTCTGTTTCTCAGTTAGTGGTATTTTTCCTCTTCCAGATTCTATCGATGATATAAGCTGCTGATCTGAAGAGGCTTGCCTTGTAGAGTTTTTTCGATTCCTTGGTATAGAAACGAAACAGAAAGATTCTGTACTGTGAGGATTCTTCTAGTCATTTTGGATATTGAACCGATGAGAAGTCAAGCCTGGAAATGGGTTTTGGGGTTGGTATATATATTTGCAGTCGCAACAATATGGATTGCTGCTAGTTTTGTGGTACAATCTGTAGTAGATGGTGGAGTTTCACCGTTTCTAGTCACATATATTTGCAATTCATTGTTTGTGGTTTTTATACCTCTAGTTGAAATTGGTCGTTACGTGGAGGATAAGTATGGAAGCTTGTGGTTTTGGAGAAATAGAAAGGATGCTGATTTGCCAGAATCAAGAGCTTCTGAGCAGGCGATTCTTCTAGACCATAACGAGGCTGGTGCTCAAATTGATGGTTTGATTCCAGTTGTAGTGGCACAACAAGAGATGCCAATTCTTCAAGATGGCATCATTGAGATGACTTGTAGTGTAGGATTGGATGCAAAAGGGCGTTGGACACGTCGAAGAGTTGCGAAAGTTAGCCTCTTGATATGCCCCTTCTGGTTTCTTGCACAACTCACTTTTAATTTCTCACTCAAGTATACCACAGTTACGGTAAGAATTTGAGTCTGATTTGTTTTTATCGATGATTTGGTTGATATTTGATGGACAAGTGCCCAATACTCGAGTTTGTTTTCTTTGATGTACAGTCCAATACCATCCTAAGCACTGCCTCCAGTCTTTTCACCTTTTTGGTTGCTCTTGTATTCTTGGGTGAGAAGTTCACTTGGGTGAAGTTGATTAGTGTTCTTCTTTGCATGGGAGGAACAATAATTGTAAGTTTGGGAGACTCAGGGGACTGGATTGAGCACTGTTGCTTCAAGACCCCTTATTGGAGATGTTCTCTCTCTTGTATCTGCCGCATTTATGCCGTCTATATTACCCTTATTCGCCTGAAACTACCCGATGAAGATGATGAAAAAGGTCATGCTAGTATGGCACAGTTTCTTGGATTCTTGGGGTTGTTTAACCTAGTGTTGTTTTTCCCTGTTGCTCTGATTCTGGAATTTGCCAAGGTCGAGTCTTTTAGCATTATTACAAGGAAGCAATTTGGTTTAATTGTTGGAAAAGGTATGCTCACAAAAGCTTTACTTTTAATTAAATCTTGGTTGACTACATTTTCAATAAATTTACCTGCTTTGGTTCTATCTACTATTTATGTTGTTACTGGAACATTGGTTGGTTATATGCGTTGTTGTGCTCAAAAGGTCATACTTTATTTCGAGTTTTTTGTCAGTAGGAATTTTTTAAAACAAGAATATTTTATTCAAATTGAAATTGTGATTATCTAGTACTTCATTTAACATTATGTATGTTGTATAAATATAGGCACAAGTTGTACAAAAATATTCTTTCAGAAATAAGAAAAACTTTTTGCCTCACAATGTTTCCTGATATTCTTCTTAATTTGCTGGTCTTATGAGACTTTACTTGTTTTAATGGTTTAATTTAATTGTTCATACCTTTGTGTTCTTCACGTTCTTGAATTATCAACTTGTCAAAAAATTTCAATTAATGTTTGATTACAAGAAAGAAGGTGCAATCAATACAATTTAATAGTTCCTGTTTCCTCTAAATATTTATGATTTTTGTCAAGAATGTAATATCACGGAACATTTTTATTTCCTACTTTGTTTGATTTTAACTCTTTCCCCTCCTGTTAAGGCGTGTGCGTCCACATTCTGCCTGTGTCCTTTTTAAGTACTTTTCCATTTCTAAAAAGGGTAAACCCGGTGCACGAAATTCCCGTTATGCACGGGGTCCGGGCCACTTTGGGGAGAATGTCCGCAACTCGAACCTACGACCTCCAGGTTACATGAGAGCAACTTTGCCATCGCGTCAAGGCTCACCCTCGTACTTTTCCCTTTCTCTTGGTGTTAAATTACGATAACCTTTTCTTACATTAGCATATCATAAATTCTATATTTTTTCTCATTTAGCCTATGTGACAGCATTTATGTCACGAGACAGTAGTTTTCGACAACTCTATTATATAGTTCAGTCTTAACTATAATAGTTGGGTTTCTATTAACTTTCATTCTGATTCTGCATGCCTTTTTCTGTCATCGTTGAATTATGTAAGAATTGAGATATTTAATAACGCAAAGAAGATACAAGAACAGTCAGACTGAGTCATGAACTTCTCTGTTTCAGATGATTTTTTTTTATAAATTTTATGTACAAGTCTTTCTATTGCTACAAGTTTTACCTCTCCAAAATCCATTTTTATTGGAATGCCCTTGTTTTTTTATGTTGGAACTTCGTATCCTCTTTAAATTCAGGGAATTATATCAAATTCAAGTGCCGGTTAGAATTTGGTGTCAGCTTCCTGGATTCTCCTGTTTGCCAACCATTTCCTTGGAACCTCACCCATAAAAACATAGTCTCTAGTACACACATTATCAAAATCTAAATTTGGAGCTTCTATTTTCAGGTCTAGTGGACAACGTACTGAGCGACTATTTATGGGCCAAGGCTGTTCTCCTTACAACAACCACTGTTGCCACGGCTGGTCTAACAATTCAGGTCCCTTTAGCAGCTATAGTGGATTCGATGACCGGTAATGCACCCCGTCTCATGGATTATTTTGGGGCTAGTTGCTGTGATGCTTGGTTTTGCGGGAATTAACGTCCCCTCAGACGGGTTTTGTGGAACTAAAGAAGTAAGTCTTGAATTGGAAACCGAAACAATTGTCAATCCAACGAATCACGATGGCCTTTGATGCTATGAAACAGTAAAATACCCCTCATCAATTCTTTTCTGCTGTACTGTTTCACGAAACATAGGAAATAAACAGAGTTGACTGTTAACCATGAATCGTGATCCCTTGAGAATCTTTCTTCTTTGGAGACCTCCCACATTTTGGTTCATCGAGTTTGCTCTGACGCTGTTGTTGCGCCGAACAGGCATTTGCGGGCTTTGGATCGATCGTTAGAGATCGTCTGGATATGTTTCGTTACCACCTTGCTCGATGAATCGATGAATTAAGGCATAATTATGCTAGGCACCTAGTTAGTGATATGGTTGTGTTTTATCTTCTTTTGATGTTCAAGGATTGCATCATTGAAACAGATGCTTCTACGAGCCTCGTTATCATTTCTAGAAGTATTTTCAAACAGATTGCACGATGTCAAAAGCATGCCCATTGACATTGCAATTTGTACCAGAGTGGACAAAGAAAAATATAATTTATGGAATTGAATAATATCACACTTTATTAAATTCATATAAATAAATAATGCTTAAATATTAGTATATTATATGTAAATTGATGCACTTGATAGGTAAATTACATTATATTTTATTTAAGTGGGAAACGACAGCCTTGGATTTATTAAAGTAGTTTTTTTTTTCGATCTTTTTCTTCCTAATTGGAAGCGTAGATTCTCAACTTTGTGAAAATGACACCTCACACTAAAATACTAAACCTCGAACCTGTTACAACACATTATCACGCCACGCAAGCATCCAACGGTCATATTAAGGGAACGATGAAATCTATCCCATAGATCTCGGCTAAAAAGATAAGCAAAAAATAAATGAACCAAACTCTTCATATTTGTGTTGCATATGGCATATCCCTCGGGGATAAAAGGAACGTATCGTGTGGGACGATCCTGAGCACCTAATCATTAGAATAAAAATGCATGCTTCGGCAAAACATAAGATTTCAAAATCATCGAAGCCCATGGTACAATATTTTTCGAGATCTGAAGAACTGATAGGCTCGATTAAACCCCAGATAGATATCATAAAGCCATGAGTCTAACCGAGAAAAAACCTGTTGTGAAGTGCCAGAGTCACGTACTAGGTCATCATATATCATGAGAGTTCACTCGATGAGCGGAGAATGTGAATATCAAGCTGTCCAAGCCTAGAGAACCCTAGAAAGGTAAATATGACGGACTCATTTGATCCAAATTATTTGCCTATCAGACTAAATATCTGGTAAAGACCTTAGAGGGTAAGGACTTATTCCAACTCCCGAAATCCCGAAGATATACATCCTCCATCTCCTTCACATATCACATAGAAGCCCAATAAACTGGAGGGTTTCTAGAGTTCCAAATAAAGTAACGAAAGAAGCTATAGATATGGTCAATAATATAAAAAATCTGGATAAAAGATAGAAGTATTTCACCCAGCGTATTATAAGGTCTGCCGAGGCCATGATCCAAGCTGAGAGATAACACTGTCCATGCAACTTCTCAACTGTTATATGAATATCCAAATGGTGAAAGGGGGGAATCCTCTTAGAGCTATTTTGCATCAATACTGCTAAAAATTATTTCATGCAGTATTGGACACTTCATGGATACGGACACGATACACACCACGTGGCATATCATGTCGTATCAACATGTGTCAGAATTACATTTTAAAAAAAAATTATAAAAGATCAGGGGTGAAATTTTATAGAATTTTTTTTATATAAAAAGAGAGCTGAGTGATGATTGATGATTATTGTTTAGGCTATGAAGCATATCTCATTTTAAGATCATCGGCTGACTTGATTGAGATCTATTTTCAGTCAACTTCATTTTTTTTTCGATTACTTGAGAGTTTCCTACCGCCTCATCAATCTTTTGGTGTTTCGTTAACATATCTAATAAATGAGATTTCACATCAATTATCCCATTTTTGGGGTTAATCAAAAATGTTCATTGCATGAGTTTTAAAGGATTCAGTTTGAATTAATAATCCCATTTATTTTGTTTTATCTAAATTAAATTAATTGACATTTGACAATATTCATTGTGTAACTTCTGTTTTTATGTTTGTAATTTGAGTGATCTTTTGTGTATGATTTAATTAATAAATAATGTGTTTACAACTTTACATCATTTTCAATTTATTATTCAAATATTTGTTAATGAATATAGATATAATAGGAATTTATTATTGTATCATAGATGTATCATATAATTTTAGAAAATCCATTTTATTGTACCCTTCTAATTTCGTACCCGTATCTCGATACTCGTGTCTGTACAACAAAGCCTGAAAGAAACTTGCGACTCTCAATAGATGAGAATGTGTGGTGTCATCAACTACAGCCATATAAAGACTGGACTAGAGGTGGTTAGTCTTAAATCCAACACAATTCCCGAAGGGAGTCAAAAAATCAGACAAGATGGAAAACGAAGGTCCGTCTCCAAGAGAAAATTATAACAAGTCTTCCTCATATAGAAGGCGCATAAAAATCACTATAGATTCGACCACCGGATTGGGCAGGCATAAGGGAGTCATGTTTGGTCCTTTTCTTTTTTCTGTTTTTCTTCTTATATGTGCTCTTATTTTAAGATAAACATTATTTTATTTTACATTAATCTTACTCAATTTTCCACCTTCTCGTCTTTTTTCGTCTCGACACCATTTCAATTTGTTGTTATGTGGCCCAATCTGTGTTGGCCCATTTCTTTAAGCCTACCTATTGCAAGGCCCTTTATCCTAAGCCCGATTATGGAATGTTCTTCTTTGTTATATCTTGTCCGTCCATTCCTCACATTAATCATAAGAGTCCATTGCAAGTATAAAAGGGCATTTCTCCCGAACCCTAATTCATTCTGAAAACCGTAATCTTCTCTTATCTCTAAAACCCTAGAAAGCTATGTGGGTTTCTTGAGTCTGCTGTATGAATCTTCTTCGTGATATCTTAGGCTTTTCCAAGTTTCTCTAGAGTTCTCTTTGTGAGTGTTGAAAGGTATGATAGTATTGTTAGCCACTGGCTGACAGAATCGTATTTGTTATTATCCTTTGTGGTTTTTCTGGTGAGGTTTCGGGTGAAGGTGTGTACTCGGTGGATCACCTTCTGGTCCTTGCTCTGGTTTTGCTAATAACACGCTGGGCTAAAAACGTGTTTGTCTGAGCCACTATATGGTAACCTATCATTTCACATCTTGATTGTATTGATGTGTTTTAACCTCCGTTCTCTTGTTTTACATGTATTAACACACTCCGGGAGACGTTCATTTGGAACCTATGCGGGCTAAACAATACCTAACAGTGGTATCAGAGCCAATGTTCTGGTTACTGGTGCTTCTGTGTGGATCTGGTGATCTGGAAATGTGTGATGCGTTGTGGTAAAATAAAGATCCAACTTCTGGTTGTGTGTTGGTAGCCTTCCTGACTACTAGATCTATCTTTGAGATATTTGCTGGGATATGCCCTAAGACAATTCATTAGATGATTGGGTTTGTCATACATTGTAATATGATTTTCATTTAAAGCAAATTCATTATTATATATTATTCCAATATCTGTATAATATGAATAAATATATATTAATGACCTTATAATACATTGTATTATTCTTAAAGATTGTCCATAGTCATGTATTATCATGAATTAGAATAATGATAATGCATAGAGACTAGTATGTTTTGATTGATGAATTTGTTCATGGATATGAGATATCGAATCAACACATAAGTACATGTTAGAGAACTATGTACTGGATCGACCCACCATGAGAATGCTACGTGGATTGTTTTATGAATGTCAAAAGCAATTCTCATAGTGACAATATTGTATGTAATCCTTACGACTTGAGATCATTAGAGATCTCAACATAAGGAGTTGTGTATCTTGATATTGTCAAACGTTACCTGTAATAGTGTAAATTATAAAGACAATCATTGGATATACTATGAATTATGTAGAGGGATGTTGAGTAATCAAGATAGGATTTGTCCCTCCTATATAACAGGAGAAGTGTTTGGACCCTTGATCAAGTGAGACTAAAATGCATGGTCATGCTCGAATGAGTCGATATGTGATATCGAGCTTATTCGTTTATTCTAGTCTACTCGGGGATCAAGAAATAAAATATTGAACTATACGAGTATGACTTATTCCATGACTCATGTTTAATCTAAACACCTAGGATTACATGGTGAATATTATCACATGCCATAGGTAATGTCGAGTCAATGACATGCTTGTAACTTGGTAGAGATCATATTACCTTAGAGACAGTTGTTAACGGTCTAAAGAGTAAAGAACTAGATTTAAAAACAATTGGGGGCATAATCAAAAGTCATGTGAAGTTATGCATGTTAGAGGTAGGTCTCAACACAGGCATAATGGTAACAATAAATTTGAAAATCCTGGTAAAAAGAAATGAAGGAGTAGATCAAGGTCTAAGTCGAGGCCTATAAACAGGAAGTGTTATAAATGTGGTGAAACATGCCATTATATTAGAGAGTGCCCTAAGAACAAGCAAAATCATGAACAGAATGTGGAGACTCACCAATTAGATAATCATGCGAATATGGCTTCAATCAGTGATAATATGGATGATGTTTTTATGGTTGTTGAAAACTGTGATGCTGTTAACTCTATGCCCTCATGCTCTCTGTGTGAAAATGAATGGCTTGTTGATTATGCATGCACGTTTCGCATGCCACCTGTTAGAAATTTGTTTTCTAATTATAAAGAAGTCACGCGTGGTTTTGTATCTTTAGCAAATGATAAGCAATGTGTAGTTGCTGTCATTGGTGATGTTTGCCTTAAGTTTGATACTGGTTATACATTGACAATGAAAAATGTGAGGCATGTCCCTGATTTATGCAATAATCTGATTTCCTGTTGTTGAGCCTTAAACGCATTGTTGAGTTTAATGCTTAATTTATCTCCGAATTATTTATAAGTTTGATGATCAACAAAACTTGCATTTGTTATACTAATGTGTCTACTTAGTGTACAGGGTTAGTTGGTTGAAAAGTGGATTGTTTGAAAGAGATAAAATGTGCAAGGATATGGGCAGATCGCCCCAGGCGAAGGTGATCATCACCCCAGGCGATGGCAGCCTTTCAAGCCATCACCCCGCACATCGACTGAAGCGACGCCGAGGACCGCGCGCATGGAGAGATCGCTTGAGGTGATGGGTAGAACACCAGAGGTGATGCATGGTTCGTTTGAGGCGATGAAGAGTTCGTTTGAGGTGATGAAAATTTCTGATCATTTAAAGCTACGGCATTATTTTTGGTAGACGATCGCCTGAGGCGATCAGCACTTTGCCTGAGGCGATCTGCGCAATTTCGTGACCATTGGAGCGTGGCGATGGTGATCGCCCGAGGCGATGTTCGAGGCGATCTTGGAGTGATTCAAGCCTTATGTGTAGCAACGGCTAGTAGGAGCCTTGGGAGCCTTCTACACTATAAATATGGATGTTTTGGATCAATTTGATGACAAGAAACAAGAGGGTACACTACAAGAAAGCTTTGTTCAATCAAAATCTATCTATCATTGCAAACTTCATACATTTATGTTGTATTGGAGTTTGTAATTCATTTCTTGTGTGCGAGCTTTTGTTCTTCGTGTTGTTACACCGTGAAGGTGTTATTTGATTTATTGTAAGGGTCCTCCAACACCGATGCAAGTTGGAAATTGTATAAGACATCAACAAGTGAAGTTGGTGCAAGGGTGTGGCTATCCTTGGAGCCCTTAAGGCCAAGAAGACTCGTGAAGAGTGTGTGTGACTCGGGGAAGAGTTTGTGTGTGACTATCCTTGGAGCCCTTAAGGCCAAGAAGACTCGTGAAGATTGTGTTACTCTGGAAGAGTGTGTTGTGGCTAACTTGGAGCCCTTAAAGCCAAGATCAAAGTTGTTCTAGTGGAACCTCGGTTGGACATTTTCTAGCCGGGAAGAGGAGACGTAGGCGATTCATCGCCGAACTTCTATAACAAATACTTGTGTCATTTATCGCTTTATTTACTTTACGCATTTACATTATTGCTTCTTATTATTTATTGTTCGATTGACTTGAAGTCTTCCGCAGCGCAAACTCGACTATTTGCAAATTCATTTTAAAACGCTAAAGTAGCTAAGGAACCTCATTCACCCCCCCTCTTCGGTTCCAACACCCGTGCTGCATTAGAAGATGATAAATTAGAAGGGAGATGGGGTAAGGGAATTATGAAAATTATAAAGGGGTTTTTAGTTATTTTTAAAGCCAAAAAGACAAGAAATCTATATGTTTGTCATGCTGAATCTAACTGTGAAAAAATCTATGTGAATGATGCCTCTGAAGACCTTACAAATCTATGACATAAAAGGTTAGGTCATAGTAGTGCTAAGGGCCTTGAAATTTTGTACAAGAATGGATGCCTTGGAAAAGAGAAACATTCTAGCATCCCTTCATGTGATTCATGCATCTATGGTAAACAACAGAAAGTTAGGTTTCCTCACTCCCCTTCCCCAACAAAATCTGTCACTTCGGATATTCTTGAGCACCTGCATGCTGAGGTGTGGGGACCAACTAGTGTTCCACCCAAGGAAATAGATGTTTCTTATCAATTATAGATGAATTTCCAAGGAAAGTTTTGGTGTTTTTAATGAAAAACAAAACTGATGTTTTTGATAAGTTTAAAAACTGGAAAACTTTGATTGAAAATCAAACTGGTAAAAGATTAAAACTCTTAAGACTGATAATGGACTTGGATTCTGCAAATGCCTAATTTGACAACCTATATGATGTATCAGGGATTAAAATGCACAAACCAGTGCCTTACACACCTCAACAAAATGGTGTTGTTGAGTGAATGAATAGAACCTTACTTGAAAGAGTAAGGAGTATGATATCATCCTCAGAACTTTCAAAAAGGTCCTGGGGTGAAACTGTATTGACTGCTGGCTATCAGATAAATAGGCCCCCTTCTGTGCCTTTGAATGGTAAGTGTCCAGAAAATGTTTGGTCTGGAAAAGAAATTGATTTTTCTTGGTTAAAAGTGTTTGGTTGTGCTGCCTTTGTGCATCAAAAGACTGATAAACTCTAACCTAGATCTGTTAAATGTGTTTTTCTTGGCTATCCTGAAGGGTTAAAGGATATAGGTTATGGCTTAAGGGTGAACCTGGGTTTAAAGTTGTAACTAGTAGGGATGTGAATGAATCTGAAATGCATTGCTTCTGTTTCTAATTTTCCCCATACCCCTAATAAGGTGGAGCATGTGACTGATAATCCAATTCAATTAAATGATTACCATGTTGACGTATCTGAAAATCAGCCTAACTGGTTGATTTTCCTGAGCCTGAACATGATGAAGTGATTGGTTATCAACTTGCTAGAGATAGAGAAAGAAGAAACACTAAACAACCACCTAGGTTTAATGACTTCCTGAGCCTGAACATGATGAAGTGAATGGTTATCAACTTGAAAGTTGTAATCTCCAAGAATGAAGTGATTCTAAATAAATGTAATGACGATATTTGTTGAAAGCAATAAAAATTATGTTATTCCTTCTTGTATTGAATCTTATGGTTTGTGGCATGATTGTTAGGATCATTTAAACCATAGTTCACAACACAAATTGTAATGTTAAATTTATTGCTTGTGTGTGCACTAAGTTAACAAAATCGTCATTCATTTCTTTTAAGAATCGTAACGTCTCTAGAGTTAACTCACAATGATGTTTGTGATGGAATTATTGTGCAAACTAGAGATGTGGGAAAAGTAATTTTTTCTTTATCAATATTTGCACATGATACTCTTTTGTTATGAAGCAAAAACGAGGCTAATGAGATTGCAATAAAATTTAGCAAATGAGTTTTGCTATTGGAAATTGTAAGTAAATTATACTTGTGTTGTCTAAGAATTTGACGCTTAAGCTTGAATCAGCAAGACTATAAAATCTTGAATTCGAGTTTCTAAGCTTTGTACGCTTAAAACACAAGTGATAAATCGAAGCCACAAATTTTGACTAGGCTTTGTAATATCTCAAGTTGGTTCATTTTGAATTTCTAAGCTAGTACGCTTATAACATGAATTTGCAAGATTTAAAATCTTGAATTCAAGTTTTCTAAGTTAGTGCGCTTAAATTACAAATTGTGAACCGAATTTGAGAATCTTATCAAAGTTTCAACTTTTGTAAGCAAGTACGCTTAAATCCAAAATCTTCAAGAAATAAAATCTTGAATTTGGATTTGTAAGACGATAACGCTTAGAACTTGAAACATGATAGTTTGAACGCCAGTACAATTCGTGACTACCCCGAAGTTGTGGGGGGTTGCAATTCTATTAGTCAATCACATACTAAGTACCACATTTAGGCAATGATGAAAAATCTTGTGATTGAAGAAAAATAGAGTTTCCTATAATATTTGAAATGTGGGGGTGCTTGGCTAAACTAGAAATATGAAGGCCAGAGTAAAGTCATAACAAACGTCAAATAAAAGATATGAAGAGTTCGACAAATCATGTTGTCAAATAGATTACCGAGTGTTACAAATGTGTACACACCTAAAGCATAGATATGCTTGTGTATTGATGATATGATCATTGGGGAAGCAATTTAGAAATCATCAAGTAACAAAGAAAAATATTGACGATACATTTTGACGTATGTGCATCAAGAACAATACTTGGAATTAAAGTTTCCAAGACATTTGAAGAACGAAATCTCAAGGATTAATTCGAGTTTCAAATTTTAAGCTTTGCTCTTAAATTTCAAGTTTAAATGAAATAGAATCTTGAAACTTATAATTTTTGAGAATCTATGCGCTTAAATATAAATTGTGAATTAAAGTTGAGTATTTCCTCTGGTCAAAACGCTTAAAATTCGATGTTGGAAATATCCTAAAAGGATAAAATGATGCAAAAGATGTAATGTGATTGCCAAAGCTGAAGATATACTATTGTGGAAAATTCTCTATGCAAAACATATAAAGCTTCTTCGACCGAGTGGCTTTATAAGTTGTTAGAGAAAAATCTCGTGCATGCAACTAAAATGTGTTGCGCTAATGCCATATGACAAAATGATCTCTAGTGGCATAATCACGAGTGATTATGTGAAACCACGGATCCGCATATGAAATGGTTAACCGAGAGATCATGTGGAAGTTTATCGAGGGGAATGTGGTTAAAACCCTACAATCAAAATCTCATAGTGGATATCCAACCTTGTTGACTGGAGATCCCAAGATCTAGGTTAAAAAAGGGACAACTAAATTATGAGATTGTATAAACACCTGGAGATCAATCTTCAACGCATTCCTATGATAATGGGTGTATCCTGCAAAAGGGGTACGATGATAGAGAAAATGCCTTTAATCATTCCTAAGACATATAAGAATATGTTGGAGTATATCGACATATTCTTCTAGGAGATCACCTACGTGAGTGCGAAGTGTGGCTGCTTCAAAATTGGAAAGCACTTATGAAACCAAGCGTGGTCCATGGCCGGAATGGACACAACCGTAAGAAACCAATACGGATGTTAGAATTGTTATGGTGTGGGTTCAAATGTCTTGGTTTACACCAACGACTAAATAGTTCAAGACTATAAGTTCACTATTAAGTCAAGTAAATTTAATTGAATACTACTACGGAAGATTCAAAGTCGCAAGCTGTCTCTATAGATGCCATAATAAATTCGTCAAAGCACTCAATTGCATACATGAATTTAATTCATGTGGGGAATTGTTGGAAAAGTAAATGGATTAATTGAATGCTCGACCGATCGAGCTGGCCAGAAATTTTCTAATCTTTTGGAATAGTAGCTCGATCGATCGAGCTCTTTGCTCAATCGATTGAGCATTGTGTCTGTTGCCAAGAATGGTGTGTCCATTCATGTTGGGATGCGTTTTTTCCTTCATGAGGTGCATCCAAATGGTGACTTTTGGACTCCTATCTTTGGTTTACTATATATATGACATTCCCTACTAGTTTTTTTTAAAAAAAAAAGATTTTCGAAAATCAACATCATACAAAGAGATTAAATTGAGAGCAATTTGTTTGTTCTTCAAGTTTCTTCTTTTGAGTGCTTTGAACATTTGTGGTTTGAGAACTTGTGATTTTGAGTGCTCCTATCACAAATCATAGTCGTTGTATCTTGGAAGACAAATTGCCAAAGTAAACCGTTAGCACCGTAGCGGGGCAATATTGTCTTAAATCTAGCCTCGACATTTCTTATACAAAATCATTTGTTGTTTTTGCTTGTTTTTTTCCTAAGATACACACCCTTAAATTTTGTACTACATCTCTTACTAAGACATTTACACATTTAGATGATACTATCATACTCTCAAGATAATTAGCTGTTAAATGTATCAATAGAAACATTTGAATCTTATATTTGTAATTCGAATCTTGTATATCTAGAAATATATGAACTTATCCAACATATATACAATAGAATCTTTGTATTCTGCCCAATCTTTTAGGGGGGTGTATTGGTTATAGACTTTTATTAACTTTTAATGACTTTTATAGAGTTTAAAAGTCTAGAGGTATTCAATCCAGACTTTTATATACTCTACAAAAGTCTAATGGTATTCAAGACTGACTTTTATAGAGTTTTAAAAAGTCAGGTGATATTCAAACTTGACGTTTTAAAACTCCATAAAAGTCTATAGGTATCCAAAATCTCATAGACTTTTTAATGACTTCTGTTGAAATCTTTAGGTACAAACTTTGATGCCCCATGTACATCCCAAAAAAGTTAAAAATTCTCTACCACTCCTAGTAAAGATTTGGAATGACTTTTAATTCCTAATTACCATCATCTCTCTTTACTCTTTGCTATTTTCATTTTTGACACGACCACCTCCCCATTGGCTTTTCCTCCCCTGTTTTCTACATGTACCATTTCTTTAATTCATAATGTGCGGCTCTTTCTTCAATTATTATTTTTTTCACATCTTATTTTTTATCCAATATAATACTAATATTTACACAAGTATTTTGATAAAATAGCAAGTTAATGTGCTCAATTTTATATTAGATGATAGATTTTTAAAACGATTGTATGGGTCTATATCTATAGACAATTATAATAAATATTTTTCTAAAACAAAAGATATCTATAACGATATAAATTATCATGTTTAATTTAAAAAGTATGTTTTAAGAATTTTTATAGTACTAAACTATCATCAAAAAAATATTTTAAGTTTATAAAATGTTATTTAATAGAAATTTTTTGTTTTATTACACAAAATTATAGATTACAATTATATAGCAACATTAACCGAATCTTCAAAGTCGTCATCTTGAAGATGCAAAAAAGTTGTTCAATATTTGACATGCAAAAGAATTGAATATGTATTTTTCACATTTTTGACTGTTAAATAAGTAAAAGTGTTTAAATTAAGTAAAAAAAATATATGTTGAAGAAGTTATTTATGTTCAATTGTTAGTTCAAAGAAATCAATTATAAGTTACAAAAACTATAGAGTCTATAAAATTATTTTGATAATTCCGTGTAATTCTATAAAAAATTATTAGAAATCTATCAATTTCATAAAAGTCCATCATTTAAAAAAGTCATTAAAATCGATAAAGTCCGTAGAAATCTATTGAAAAAGTCTACGAGACTCTATACAAATCTTTTTATAACTCCATGAAATTCTATAAAAGTCAATAGAAATCTATCAACTCCATAAAAGTCAATCATTTAAAAAAGTCATTAAAAGTCAATAAAAGTCTAGATTGAATACACCCCCCTTAGTCATACTACTAATTTCTCATAACTTGCTTACAAAATATCGTTTTCATTATTTTCAATTAGATAATAATAATTATTATATATTTAAAAATTAAAAAATATATTTACTAATGGTGTTTTTTTTTAAATAATTAAAAAAATATTTATTTTAAAAAATACTTCAAAATTGAAAAGCTTGCAAAAGCACCACAAAACGTGAATCAAAATGGTTGTTTAAACTTTGTTAGAGGCCGCTTGTAGAGGAAGCGGCCCCTCGCCAACTTAGTGGCCGCCCTCGTGAGGGGCGACCACTATCCCTTAGGGGCCGCCCACGGCAAGGTTAGGGCCGACCTCTAGGCGAACGGCCCCTGTCTTTACTTTTTTAATTTAAATTTATTATTAATTAAATTTTTAATTTGATGAAGCGATGATATGAGTTCTGGGGTGTATGCAGATGACTTAATTTTTGACAATCCTCCATAATTATTTTATATATTCCCTTTTTGACGGAACCAAGCCATCGACTTTACGGAAATACAAGGATGCAATGCGACCGTGAACTTTCGACTCAAAAGACCGGCTCTTCGTCCCTCCTACTGTGAATGACGACGGCCTGCATAAACCCTTTCACATAGTTGCTAGTGATGTGTTGGGCAATGTCGTAATTAAAGAAATGCAGCCATTAATGGGATCTGAGGACTTCTCATTCTTGGTGCTGCACTCCCTCTCGGTGCTGCATATCATGCATCGTTGGTTGTCAGCTACCTCGAGGAGAGCTAGACCAGAACAACCACGTATACTGGATACTATCATGATTCAAGAAGCAAATAATAATGGCGTGCATGTGTATGTTTAATATAAATATTATTACATTTTATTATAACGTATATGTTTAATATAAGTGTATATGTTTTAGGACGTGATATCATTTAGTACAAAAAATTATATGTTTAATATAAATGTTATTATATTTTATTATAATAATTATTTAATATATTATGTATAATAAAGAACTTAATAAGGGTTGGTAGCAACCTACATGAGATATAAACAATTATCAATATTATCGGCACAAACAACACTGGAGATATGCGTAATACATTTGAATTTTTGGGATCTCGTTTTGATGTCATCGTAAAATGAATAAAAAAAATTAATACACATATCAACCATTTATAATATTAATAAAAATACACTAAACATACATATTTAAAAAAAAATTGAGTTTTTTAAATTTGTTTAAAAAATATATATATAAAGGTTTGACTGCAGCAGCCTAAGGAGTTGGCGGCCACTTAATGACGAGGGGCCGCTTCATGTACAAGCGGCCACTCACGAAATCTTAACCGTCATCTTAAACGATGTTTTGGGGTATTTTTGAAATCTTCTCATATGAAGTATTTTTGAAAATAATTTATTTTTTTAAAAAAACCTTAGAAATGTGTATATGTATATACGTAAGTATATAAAGAAAAAAGGAGGATGACTGCAAGTATTTTTTAAACTTAGGTTGAAATGAAACATTCAATATCTTGAGGACTACTTGAAATTACCCAAAAATATAATTTACCCCCTAATTTATAAGGTTTTTTTTTTCAGAATATTATAAATAAAATAAAAAATTAATAAATACCGTGACTCAATTTTTTTTTATAAAATTACGTGAACTCGTTTTGAGAAACGATTTTACCTTTTTCAAAAAGGTGAAATCGTTTCTCAAAGAAACAATTTCACGTTTTTACAATTATATATTTTTATATTATATAATATACGTAAACATATATATATATATATAATAGTTATATAAATTTATATATAATAATAATTGTAATTATAATTATAATTATAATAATATAATTCTAATAATAATGTTATCATCTTGCTCAGGGTACACATATTCGGAATGGTTATCCTGCACAACATTGTTAATAATAATAATAAGTTCAAGACCCCTTGATATATTTTCGATGCCATGGAGATAGACAAGTGAGCTATTACGCTTTATTCAAATGATGAATGCTTCCAAGTCCACCTCCTTAAGTTGTCATCGCTCGATCACAACCCATTAGGAATATGTGCATCCTGAGCTAGTGTTTTCAAAATCGGGTCGTACATAAAATCGGTATCCTTACCGGGTATAGATTCGATCGGTCTGACAATAATAATAAAAATTATAATAATAAGAATAAAAATTATTATAATAATAATAATAAATATTATTATTATTATTATTATAATACAAATAATAATAATAAATCCGTGGGGTATAATCTGCCCACGATCATGGCCCGCCGAGATGGTAACGATATGTCATCGGGGTATATACATGTTCGGAATGTGTTGCCCTGCTCGGCAAGACCCGGACATTATTATTATTATATAATTATTAATTTTATTAATATATAATAATAATAATAATATGATTTACATGGTATATTCAAATAAAAAAATTAACATAAATATTATATTATGTTGTGGTTCAACCGACCAAGTAACGATTACAATTGATTTTTTTTTTAAAAAAAAGAAATCAACAAGCCTGGATTATTTACTCAAAGTAACTAATTCAAAATATAACATAATATATTATATCACAACACACATATATATATATATATATATAGTGGCGGACGCAGGATTTTTGGGAAAGGGGATGCAGACGCAGGATTTTTGGGAAAGTGAGGTAAAAAAATATAAAAATAAAAATTTTAGGCAAAATAAATTTTAGTGGTCAAAATATAATTTAATGTGTGGCAAAATGTATTTTTTAAGGGGTAAACTACAATTTTTTATGGTAAAAATGTTTTTTTTTGGGCAATGGTGGCACTTAACCCCTTGCCCCTTAGTGGCTCCGCCACTATATATATATATATATATATATATATATATATATATATATAATAATAATAATTGTGTATGGGTCTTGTCGGGCAGGACAACACATTCCAAACATGTGTACCCAAGGCATGATTTATCCACCATCATGACCCGACGAGTTGGTAATGTGCCCGAAATCCACATTCATTATTCACATCAAACATAATCAGTGCCGAGCATAACACTCCATTCCGAACATGTGTACCCCGATGACGCCTCGTAATGCCAAAAATGAGTTATCTTGCTCGAAATGAGTTGTCATGCTCGACACTAATTATATATTTATATATATATATAAGTAAAAAAATTAAATATATATATACGTATATGTAGAATTATAAAAATAATTATAATTATAATTATAAATAACAACAATAATAATTATTATAATTAATTCGTTACTTCAAGTAACGAATTCACCTTTAAATTTTTTTTTTTTTAAAAAAAAATTTAACTTGAATTCGTTACTGTAACGATTTCCTATAATTTTGTAAATGATATTACTGTTACGTTAATTTCGAATTTTTTATTTGTTTTTGTAATATTTTAATATTTGGACCTAATTTATAAACCCTAACCACGCAACCCCACACAGAAGATATTCTGAAAGATCCTTTATTCCCTCTCCAGTCTCCACCTTCCTCTCTCTCTCTCCCGCCAATAAATCCCCTTTCTGTTAGCTACAGTGAGCGTGCTGAATTCAATTCCACGCTAGAGAAAATTGAGAGAGATGGGAAAGTATATGAAGAAATCGAAAATATGTGGCGACGTTGCGGTGAAGGATGTTTCGCAGTTCTCTCTCGGTGTTCGTACGCGCGCCAAAACCCTAGCCTTACAGCGCCTCCAGTCCTCAGATGAATCGTTACCCCCAAAGCCGGGCTCGTGTTACCTGGAGCTGCGCTCGCGGCGGCTTGAGAAGCCGGCGCTTGTCAGGGAGAACATGCAGAATTCTGAAAATGTTTCTTCACCGAAACATTGTTTGAATTGCCAGGAAAAAGAGGAGTTTGGAATTGCAAGTGTGTCCAAGGAAGATGGTGTAAGCTTTTTGAGGGAAAGCAGAGCGTTTGAAACGGGGGATTTGGAAATTGAAGCCTCTTTTGGGGAAAATAATTTGGAGAAAGAAGCTAGGGAAAGGTATATGGGTTGTTAAATGTTCTCGTTTTTTTTTATAGATTTGGTTTTTCCAATTGTTTTTTTCTTCAATTTTATGCTTGATATTAAAAATTTAATTTTTATTTATCTGTTTCATTTTCTTGTGGTATTTTCGAATTATTATTTTGCTAGAGAAACGGAAGTTATAGTTTCTTCTCCACGTTCTCCTTGTCTTCATTCTTTCTTTTCTTTTTTTTGGGCTTCTGTGTACGTGTAATGATGGTAAGGAGAAAAAACGAGAATATTAAGGCCTGATATGTTTTCATAGTTTGGGTATTTTATTTTGGGGAAGGGGGGTTGGTCTTGAATTTTGGTGAAAAATGGCATATTTTCCCTTTTCTGGAATAAAAATATGAAACTAGCAAAAACAATTTATCCAGCCTTTTGTCTGAAAGATCTCTTTGAGATGTCCCTAAAATTCGTACACTTTTAGAAATTGGAGTTTGTTCCTACGATCAACTCACATCAGTATTTAATAAAAGTAGGACATTTAATGTATGTGCTTTTGGTTTCACGAAAGTTTTTTAAGAAATTATTCGTTTGTGTTTTTTAAAGCTGGGATTGTTTCTGAATTTCTTGGTTTGTTTGTGTGTTGTCTTTTAGGTAGATGGACATATGCAGTTGATAGTTTTGTTCCTGTGTTTCGTTTATTATGTATATGAAGAACCACTGTATGTATTGATGAGTTTCTGCATTCGGCAGGAGCACTAGAGAAAGCACGCCGTGTAGTTTGATCAGGCCTGCCGACACTATCATCACACCGGGCTCTAGTACGAAGTCGGCAACTTTAAATACTACCAATCAAAGGGTCCAAAATACTCATCTCAGAACCATGCCTACAGATGACGAACTAGAGCATTTTTTCGCCCAAGTGGAGGAGGCTCAGCAACACATCTTTATCGAGAAGTATGCTGCTCGTTTCATCTGTATTACCATAGAAGCCCGAAGCGAATTATGATCAGGCAGCTTAATTCTATCTTTTTGATGACTTATCTTGCAGGTATAACTTCGATGTTGTGAATGACTTACCCCTCCCAGGTCGCTACATGTGGGAGAAACACTGTCGCCATAGGTGATACTCAAAACAGTTCCCTGCAACTCTTAAGTAGTGTAAAGTGGAGCAGAAGCTATGGAAAGAGTTCTTGTTTAGAATTATGTAGGATTCTAGAATTGGCGACTTTGCTTACTAACCATTTAGCAGTACCAAGTGTAACTTTAGTTTCAAGAAACTCCCATCCTTGTAATTTGAATGTAACCATAGTCGGTGCTAATTTCACTTTTCTGTGACATTTGCTATCCCCCCCTCTAGACGTGTGAATTGACTTTCTGGTTTTATTTTGACTAGAAGCATAAATAAATTCAATGCCTTCATTTATTTGGAAAGAATTTAGATCTTTTTTATCATTCATGGACACAAAAGCTCAGTACAGTACAGTGTTCAGAATCTACTAAAACATGTCATATAAACTACGACAATTTGCAGATGTCCAAATTTTTCGTCATAAATATCACTTAGGAAGTTTAGTTTTCTGATACTTATAATATTTAATAAAATATTGGATTGACAAATTTGACGAATTTCGAGTTTCTTAAAAAAAAATCAAATATTTAAATAGCATTTGGAATTTTGATTGCATGATTCGGGTATATGAATTGAATGATTCCTTTCGAAAGAACACGTGCAATTATTGCGAACATAAAGCTGCATACTAAATAAGGTCTTTTTATGCACGTGTGGGGTGTTTTATAAACAAAAAACAAAAAAAAAAAAACATGTGAGACATCAAACCAACCCTAAAATCAATTAAGGTCACCTTTTAAGTATATTCTCAATGACTCAGGTACATATTTGTTGGCTTGTATAAGTAAATTTTGTCTCGCTTCACATGGGGCAAATTGTATGGCTCTCCATTATGCATCCAAGTTGAATATATATGTCACCAAATTTTAGATTCGATGATGTGCACTTATCCTTTGTCGATCTCGGATTGTACTTAAATTCATCTTTCATTAGTTAGAAGATAGAATTTAAAAGATATCCAAGAAAAAATATAACCATTTATTTTAAAATAAAACTTCAAAAAAATTCGGGTAAAATAAGTTGTCCAAGAGAAAAAAAACAAGTGAGCAGAAAATTGGAGTAGAGGTTAATATATATATATTTTTTAATGGAACCGATTTGATCTTGAAAAAAAGTTAAAAACTGTCTTACTTTTTTGTAAAGCAGAGCCAAATAACATTAAACAAAATATAATATAACAAAGATAGAGCAAAACAAGATACCCCCATGTCTCGAGTGTTGAATGTTGAATTGATTTGCTCTTCCAGAGTCCATCGGGGAGCTGGTCGCTGTAGAACAGGCAACCCAGTGTATCTGAGCAGCAACGACATGGGTAAAAAGCTCAGAAATAAGCATTCATCTCATATTGGTATAATTTTTTTAAAAAAAAAAATTTATACCAAGATGATACATTAGCAAATGGCAGAAGGTAAAGAATCCACCTACATAAATAGCCAATAGATAACATGTAAAAACCTAAATAACATGCAACAAAGTAAACTAAAAATTCACCAGTACTAAAAATTCACCAGTGCATAAGAAACAAAAGGCAAAATCCAAGTCTTTGACAACAATAAACCTTCTAACAAGTCATCTAAAGCTGACATCCCTAAGTAGAGAAACAAGCAAATTAAGACCTAAGCAAAAGTAAGAACCAACCCAGTTCTGATCTCTCATTGTTAAGACAGCAACAAACAAGTTAAGGATTATCTACCCAGACAAATGTACAGATTTATCACTAGCAAGATGAAATCATGACCGGAAAACTATCACAATAGATACACAACAAGTCGTAATATTTTGAGTCATCATGCCAATGTTATTCTGTCAGTTGATTTCTGTTAAGCTTCAATTTGCAAATTCATATCAGGAACCACTTTTTCTTTTGCAACTTCTATATTTTCAACACAAAACATCTTTGTCTACAATCCTGTACTCAGCTGATTCAACATCTACATTATCCTCTGCCCTTCAGTTCCCAATCTGCACGCTTATTCATGTCCTAAATGTTTTGTTGTCTCCCATCACATAGTACCATATTCTTCTTGTCCTTATTAGTGTCAGTAAGCTCGTCATTTCTATTTTCTACTTTACATTCAGGGTCTGCAATGTTATCATTCTCATCAGCTTCGAATATTCTTTCTTTGTTTTCTACTTTCTCATAAAAAATGGCATGCTTATCGTTATCCTCATTGCCTTGGGTACCACGATCCCCATTACCATTTTCTTCATTGAATTCATCGTTATTTTCCTCCACTGAATGTGCAGACTCACGACTCTCACTTCCATTATCGGATTCATTCTCCACTACCTCCTTGATATCCTCCACCCTATTTCCTCCCCTCCTCTCAAGGCACCGCAACTTCCTTGTCAAGTTCCCTAACTCTCTCTCCATTAAAAACAACCTTTCCTTCAAAATCATATTCTCCTCCTCCAGCTGAGCAATATGAGTACCCTGATCGTCCACTCGATTCTCCAACACATTGTGATACTCCATCCCACCAACACCTACGCTGTTAGGGTTATAAATCATCTCAAACCTGCTCAAATCATGATCCAACCTCCTCTCGACCTCAACATGCTCCTCTACATCGCTCTCACTCGAACCTCTATCATCAACCTCTTCATCCTCCTGAGTCTCCATTTCATGTCCAGGTGATCTCAACCTAATCAACCCCTTCATTGATCCATACCCATCCACACCCCACTCTTCCTTTGCCATGTCCACTAAAACCTCTCGGGAAGGAGAGAAAATAGGAGTTGGTAAGACTGCAGGTGTGACGGGACACGGAGAAACCAAAGACGCAATACCACCACTCTTCTTCGCCCTAATTAAAAAGGAAGTAGTGTTTCTAGGAGCAAATGGAGCTGACCTGCTATTACTATTATCATAGCCCATATTCATGTTCATGCTATTATTCTTATTAAACTTCTTTTTTGGCAAGAAATTCCTAGTCTTCAATCGGTTCTGGTATTGCAATTCATTCAAAGTAGGCAAATTATAGTTGCTAAAATTCAAGTTTCCACCACCACCACCGATTGCATTGACACCACCGACAGGACCACCACTACTATAGCCAGCCATCAGTGATTTCTGTTGCTCCTTCCTCCTCTTGTCGTTGGGATTATTTATCCTTTTACCCTTCCAGATGCTCCTAGGACCTAACGGATTTTTAAAGGTAGACGGCGGTGGTTTCACAGCACCGATGCTCGGATTATGGTTTTGAAATGGCGGTTGTGGCTGCAGAGGCGGGGGCCATACACCATAGCTCCGATTAATCGGTAGCATCTGTTGATCAGAATAATAATTAATCCCATAACTCGATTCAAAGATCATTCGAATACGTGCAACGGGATTATAATGGTTCGTTGTGATTACCTGAGGCTGGGACTGCTGAAGTTGCTGCGGATTGATTTGATTCAAACTCATCAAATTAAGATTTATGTTCATCAATTGCTGATGCTGCTGTTGTTAATTCATCATTGTTGCCTGCTCGTTCATTTCGAATCAAAACCCTAGAATTTGAGAAAAAAATTGAGAATAAGCCGAAGCAGTCGGATTTGAATTTCTCACCAGAAAAATCGAGAATTAGAATTTTCAAATTCGTATCACAAAACTCGTTTAACAGCTAAATTGAAACGGAAACTATACCCACGAACGCAAAATTTAGAAAATTTACTTCACACGAAATTAATTTCAAGAACGGAATCGCGTTCGGAGCAATATATCAATGAATCATTTAAATTGTCGTAAAGAATTCAAAATCAGGATTTTTAATTTCCAGTCGATTTAATGAGAACTTACGTTTTACTTCGTGAATTATGAGAAAAGGGATGAAGAGTATGGGCAGTTATATAGTGGAAGGCGGAAGGAATTAACGGTCCCGATCAGTGAGGATTATTAAACGGTTGTGATTTAAGACGTGTGGTTAGACTAATAAAACAGGGACAATTAGATACACGACTTCTTCCCCCATTTTCTTTTGATTTTTAACCTATCTTAATCTCTAAAAATTAACATTCGTTCAGAATTCTAAATTTAAATTTAAACTCAATTATACTAACCCACCTCCCTTTTCCTTTGTATTCTAATATTTCACTCATTCTCATTTGAAGATTATGGTAAATTTCCCTCTACTTTTAATAATTGTTATTTTAGCTCATCTAATTTAAAAAATAACGTCTATCTCACATGCTATATTTTTAGGTTTGACATTATGGAAAAAAACATGTATTACCCTTATATTTTTAAATTAAAATATCCCTAAAAAATTAATTATTTCAAAATGATATTTTTTCCCTCTTCTCAAATAATAATTTCATGTATTTAACTTCTTCATTTATCGCTGAGCACCCCGTCGTTTCCAAGTTTCTCACTTCCCGCTAAAAAAAGTTGATATCTTCCCCCAAGCCCTCAAATGTTGCGCTCTTCACCACTGCTTTTGTTCACCACTGCTTTTGCCCGCCTCTGATTTTCATATTCTTGTTTAGTCGTGTCATCTATTCTACCCACTCATTTTCCATTATTAATTAAAAAACTTGGCTTTCCTCTGACAATTTCTTTGGCTTGGTGTCTGATTTCGTTGTGTTTAATTATCCTAAGAGTCATCAATTATGAAAAGTTGTTGGTTCTTTTTTGAAGCCTTGGTGTATCTAATATGGTTAGATATTCAGATGTATCTTATGAATATGGATGAAGCACTGTAAAAAAAATAAGTTCTTTTCGGTTTTGACGTCACTATTGATCATAATGTCATTATGTGAATCATTTCCCTTTATTTTGAGACATAAGAATTAATTTCTGCTGGGCTTGCTCCTGTGGTTTGCATATAACAATGTTATGCTACTATTGTCTTGGAAGTAGTTAATCAGGTGGAGACTGGTTTGTTTGTTGCATGAGAAACTTCTCAAACTAGTTAGAATTCACGAGAGGTGAATATGAAGGGAAATTTTGACGTCGCTGCTTTTTTAAAACACTGTTTTGGTATCAATATTCCTATCGAGAGGTGAATATGGTGGGCTTGAGTCCTTAGCTGTATTTGGAGTTCCATATTTTATTTTATTTTAGGATTTATATTTTTCCTATTTTCTCCACTATTCATTGTTTTTTAGAAAATATAAATCATATTTAGGTTTCAGATATAAATTGATGGGAATTCATGTCAATTTTAATGTTAAATTTATGTTATATCTTCCATCTTGCAGATGGACACGATAGAGGACAGTTATATTGACCAGGAATTGTGTGATCTGTTGTTTGATTTAAGTCACAGACCTGCTGAAGAGTATATGCATGAAAGTGAAGATGAGTATTAGGGTTTAAGAAGAGGACTGAAGTAATGAGGAACATATATGAAAAAAATAATCAAGATGCATATGAGAGAGCAAATGAAGAGAGAGCAAATAATGAAAGATCAAATGAAGAGAGAGTAAATGAACCTGATGCAGAAGATGAAAGTAGTGATGATGACTTTGTTCAACATATGACATGTTTTGTTTAGGCTTGTTGGTGGAGAGGGCATGATATAATTTGAAGTCTGTATGATCTTCAACATTGTGACTGAGTTTAGGAATACTTAGAGATTATGTCATCCAAGAGGGATTTAAGATCGTTAGATAGAAGAATGAAAAGCTAGATGCACAGCACACTGTGTTGCACCTGGACGCCCTTGGAGAATTCACGCATCTCGAATGGATGATGAAGTAACTTACGTGGTGAAGACGTACAATAACAGGCATGTATGTTTCCGAAAGGTAAACACAAAGGAGGCAACGTATGCATGGTTTAGCATAAACGTAGTGGATTCATTGACAAAAAATCCAAATACTACAACTAAAGAGTTGATGGATATGGTGCATAACAAGTATGGTTTGAAGATACCATACATGAGAATGTACATGGCAAAGTGAAAAGCACTTGAGCTTATAGGTGGTAATCCCGAGGCAGCTTTAAGCCGGTGCCAAGCTATGCTAAGATTGTAAAAAAAAAAAAAAACTAACCCATACTGTTTAGCAGAGTTGGAACTTGAGTTGATTCCTACTTCAATCCCACATAATCCTGTTTTAAGAGGTTTTCTTGGGTTTAGATGCATTGAGAAATGGCTTCTTAAATGGATGCAGTCCATTCTTGTTCTTTGATGGGTGTTTTCTAAAGGGACCTTATGAAGGAGTTCTACTTAGTACTGTAGGAGAAGATGCCAATTGTGGGATGTTTCCATTGGCTTTTGCAGTTGCAGAGTCTGGGAACAAGGAAAGTTGGGGATTCTTTTTTCATTGTCTTGGAAATTTGGTGGGTGGATGGCAAGGACAGAAAAAAAGGACATTCATGACAGACAGACAGAAGGTAAATTAGATGTAATTTTAATGGTTGTAAATTTTGTAATGATATCACTGTTAGTAATTGCATTAATAACTGTGAATCCAAGAACTTGTTGAAAGTATTAAAGAAATGGCTCAAGGCACAATGAACAAAAAATATTGTAGGCACATATATGCTAACTTCAAATTGCGGTTTCTCCCTAAGGAATGCAAAGGATATTTTGGCATGCAACAAATGCTTACACGCAATATGGGTTCAATGAGTCAATGAAAAGACTGAAAGCTATAAGACCCGATGCTCATACGTCTCTGCTCTAAGATCATAACACAAACAACATGAGTGAATGTTTCAACCACTGGGTAGATGCTCTAAGATTATTGTCAATATTGAATCTATTTGAGGAACTTAGGTCACATATCATGAAGAGTTTGACTAACAGAAGATAAAAGAGTTTGACATGCAACATGGTAGTAATGCCAAAGTTGCTAAAAAAAGTAACATCATGAATTTAGAGTCCAGGATGTGTATTCTGCAAGCAATGTGTTTGAGATTGATGACTACAATAAAAAGGTTTGTTGTGAATTTGGACAAAAAATCATGTGACTGTAGGATATGGGATATCAGTGGCCTTCCATGTAGGCATGCTGTGGGTGGGAATTACCTATAACAGATAAGATCTTGTGCCTTATATCCCTGAAAATCGTACAAAGGCTTCCTATATCAGAGCTTACAATGAAGTGATATATCGAGTGCCCCATCAAAATTTATGGCCATCTGTTTAAATTCTGCAAATGACGTGCGCATACCACCACTGGATAGATTAAAGTCTGGTAACCAAAGAAGAGTAGGATAAGAGAACATGGTGAGAAACCAAAAGTCAAGTAAAAGTACTAGAGCCTCGCAGGTAAAGTATGGACACAATTCAAGACTTTGCCCTACTAAGATAATAAAATATAAAATCTTTTATGTTATGTTTTAGAATTCTTAATTTATAATTGTTGCAAGAACTGCCAAATGGAAAAGAGGAGAGTCATCTGGACAGTGTTCTCAAAGCATGACCCTTCCAGATGTGTTTTCTTAAGATGGTTAAACTTACACCTTATTGAAGTCATGGCTGAAAAATGCCTTTAATTTTGATAGTTTGCTACTTAAAATTTATTTATTTTTTTGAATAATTGTAGGGGAGTGTGCATGGGGGTGTGAACGTACATTAACGTTTATTTCTTTCAAATGGCATCGTTTTTGATAAATTACATAGATCCCTCACATCACTAGGGTAAAATAGTCAAAATATTTGACATAATATTTAAATAAAAAAAGTTGGGGACAAAATGGGATAATCACAAAAAAATCTTGATGACACTTGGCAAATTTTAATTTTCGGTTAAGATTGGGGCTGAATAGTTAGTTTATGCCAAAACATAAGGGGTCAATTCGTTATTGTTCAAGCTAGATGTCAAAAGTTGTAATAAGTATTCTACAAGGGAGGCAGCTGTAATTATTCCTTGTAGAATGTTCTAATATTTCACCATTTTTCTTTGTCTTCAAAAAACTTTTCCATCAAATTCTTCTAAGTTGCAAACTACATCAAGTTCTCTTCTACTTCTCATTTTGGTGTTTGCATTTAGCTCAAAGTCATGCTAGGTTTTGCTAGAAACATCTTACAAATCTATGGATCTTAGCTTCGGTTGCAAGGTGAACCAATATGAACCCCTCTCCATTATAACCGAGCTTCAAATTCTTTTAGGTAACATTGGATTGAAGGATTTAATTTGAAGAAAAAGATTAGAAATTTAATAATTTGAATTTCATGGATTTGAAATGACATCTAGTTGGTTGTCATTTCAAATCATCCCAAAATGCAAAGGAGAATGCATGTAAGAAGAATGATGAATTTGAAATACTTCAATTTTTTACCCAAACATGGACGATGGATATGAGTGATAAATTTGAAATTCATTCATTTCAAATCTTTCAATCCGAACACAACCTTACGCATCTATGATATTTGGAGTTAATCATTTATGCCTTTGACCTGCCTCAATCATTCAATTGGATTGTTGAAGTTTCACACGTCTATGTTTTATTTCTCACCAAAATTCACTGACCAATACCAACCAATGAAATTCTTTCTTCTTCTTTTTTTTTTTAAATTTTTTTTAGATAGTGAAAGGACTCGAACACGAGACATCTTATATTGAGAAATAAATGACAAGACTAGGCTAAAAGCCTTGTTGTCGATCCAAACAATGAATTCGAGGGAATGAGGTTAAAGAAAAATTGTTTTTAATGGTAAAAAAGTAAAATTAAATAAAATAAAAAGAGGATGTCATTGTTCTATTTAAAGTACTTCATATTGGAGAGACTTAGAGATATCAAACGGAGCGAATGGCACGAGGCACGGCCCGAAACATGGGACGTGCCGGGCCAAGGGATGACAGCTTGTGAACTGGCACGACACACCACTGTTTATTTATTATTATTTTTTAATTAATCAGCGATCGATCGCCAATTATGTGGTGATCGATCGCCTAGAGGCAGTAGGCTATACACATGCTTGGCGATCGATCGCCAGTGACCAACGGTAAAAAAAATGCCGTTCAACGATTTTTAAAAAAAAAACCTTTTTTTTGGTTGTTATATATAGGTGTGTGTTGAGGAAACATTTTATCCTCTCAATCTCTAAGTTCTATATACTTGAAACGCTATACTCTCAATTTGTTCACAAGAAGAAAGAAGTTCGTCTTACGTTTGCCAATACAAGCACAAGCAACAAAGTCAATACTCCTCCTAGCAAATATTTGGTAACTTTTATATTTGTTGCATTAGATAATTGTAGTCTATATACATAATAGCCGATTCATCTTATAATGTGAATTATGATGATGTAATCGATCAATTCAAGAAAATGAAGAAAGCACACCAAATATTCAATCATCAAGTAGAAACACTTCAAAAAAAAAAAAACTAGTAATGTATGGCAACAATTCGATGTAGAAAATGTTGAGGGAAAGGGATCAATGACAGTTTGTAAAAAATGTAAAAAAGATTATGCATATGCTTCTTTTGGTGGTACAAGTCATTTATTAAGATACGTGGCTAAACATGAAAGGGAACCAACTGATGGTAATCAAACTACTCTTTCACAATTCGGTACTGATAGTAGTAGTTCAAGTTTAAGTATTTTCACTTATAATGTTGAAAGAGATAGGAGAGAATTAGCTAAATACATAGTATGGGAGGAGAAACCTTTTTCACCGGGGCGGATATGAAATTCACTAATTATATTCATCTAGGTTTGCAACATCAACATAAACGATTTTCAAGGAATACTATTAAATCGGATGCATTCACAATTTTTAATGAATATAAAACAAATTTAATTACATATATAGGTAATCTTTATCGAAAGTAGCACTAACAAGTGATATTTGGACAACTTATCTTGGCAATGTATCATATCTTTGTGTTACAGGACATTGGATTGACCATAACTGTGTGTTACATAGAAAAATTTAGGTTTCACAAAAATTGATTGGCCTCCTACATGTGGAGTTATTTCTAATGACATTATGCAAGTTACTAATGAATATAATATTAGTAATAATATCTTCTCTATTTCATTTGATAATGCAACTAATAATACCGCTGCAATTACTATATTAAAAATTTATTTGAAACCAATTTAAATGGTGATCTTTTTCATATTCGTTGTGCATGTCATATTTTAAATTTGTGTGTACAAGATGGATTGAAACCACTTGACCTTCATTTAGAAAAAATAAAGACTACACTTAAATTCCTTAACGGTTCACTTGCTAGAAAACAATACTTCAAAAGTTTATACATTTCTCATGGTATGAATTATGAATTGCTTGGCATCAATTCTGAATCCTAGATTAAAATTATATAGTGTAGAAATTATAATAGAATCTTATTACACCAACATGGGTTATGAAAATATTAATATTAATCAAGAGAAAAAGCGCATTAATAAATGTTTGTTTTCTTTGTTTTCTTTATATGATTCGTTACATAATTCTAGATCAATTCCAATAAGAGAAAATCAATTCCAGTAAGAGAAAGTAAAGTAGTAGTGGTGCTAGTAGTAGCAAGGGTTCTGTGTGAAAAATGTTAAGAAGAAGACAAGACATTACTTCCGCTTCTTCTAGTTCTAGTTCTGATGCATCTTCATTTACTGAGCTTCAGTTATATCTAAACCAAGTCATAAATTTCAGTGAACAAGAATTAGAAACTTTTGATGTTTTGCCATGGTGGAAGACATGCTAGACTTTGGTCAGTACTTTCCATAATGGCACGTGATCTACTAACTCATCTGATATCCACAGTTCCATCGGAGTCTTGTTTGAGTACATGTGGAAGAGGCATTGATGAAAAAAGAAATAGAATGAAAAAAACACTGTGGATATGTGTATTAATTTAAAGGATTGATTGAATGCTGATAGCCG
This sequence comes from Haberlea rhodopensis, assembly GCA_907163345.1. Classification (NCBI taxonomy): domain Eukaryota; kingdom Viridiplantae; phylum Streptophyta; class Magnoliopsida; order Lamiales; family Gesneriaceae; genus Haberlea; species Haberlea rhodopensis. The sequence continues at coordinate 3,596,532 of CAJQUN010000008.1, read as the reverse complement.
CTTACAAGGTTTGGGAGGACATGATGTTTCTTCGAATGAAAATGAAGAAAACTAGCATATTTTTTAAAACTCTTTTATAATTTATTATTTTGTTTTGTTGAATTTAATTTGTAGTTTTTCAATTCGTAGTCAATAAATTTTTATTTTACAAGTATATTGTGCCAACCTATATTTTTAAAATATTATTATATTTATATATTAAAATTAAACAAAAAAAAAGTAAAAAACGAAAAAAAAAATTAAAATTATGATTCGGGCTGTGCCGGCCTGGCGAAAATGAAGATGAGGTCATGCTAGGCACGGCCCGTCTCTATTGCGGGTCGTGCTGGCTCGGCACGGAACAGTGCTGGGAGGCACGATTTTGTCCGGCACGGCCCATTTGACATCTGTAGAGAGACTGTTGTAATTTTTCCATTACTACTAAATATAACATAAGATTTAGAACTTTAGAAAGAATAGTATTTTCTCACACAAACCCGACTATTTAGAAACTTAAATCAAATCAAGCAACTCGGATATGAAAGCTAATAACATTTCTTGTTTTCTGGAAAATTATGTAAGGGGGAGCCTGAGTAAAACAGTTATACGATCCCAAAAATGCGGCTGCAGCCCTCCCCCAAATGTATTGCAACATCCAATTCCAAGATTAATAAATATTTTGCCTTATCAGTCATGATTAAATATACATATAATACATGCATGGACATTGTTAAATAAATATTTAAATAAGAATGATAACCTTATTCCTGCATCCAAGATACTACTACTCCTTGTTCCTTGAAGACCGGTCTTTCCTGTGTCCCCCGAGAATCCGAGAAATCTGAAGACCTCGACTGAACGCTTGGTTAAATAACATCCGAGTTTGGAATTCTGAAACAAAGGGAAACCATGCGAGAAACGCCACCGGTGTGAATAAAAGCAAACCCATCAATATTTCATAGCCACGGGCGAGCGTCCTAACTGACCCCCAGAATCCAGCTCTTTGAACAACTGGTTTGCATGCTTGAGCAATCTAGCAAAAAACATGCAATAACATTGTTAAATTGTCTGCCTAAAACTTGGTCATGCGCACCATTCGATTCAACTAAAGTATTTTATTCAATCCATAATCCAAATTATACACAACTCTACCCACAACTCGAGTCGAGCTCAAGTATATTTTCAAACCGAATTACTTTTTCTGCCTAAAACTTGGTCATGAGCACCATTCGATTCAACTAAAGTATTTTATTCAATCCATATCCAAATTATACACAACTCTATCCACAACTCAGGTCGAGCTCAAGTATTTTCAAATATATTTTCAAACCGAATTACTTTGTTCTGCCTAAAACTTGAGATCGAGAATTTTCGAACCTTCACATGATAGAGTTGGATAATTAAGTTCAAACTTAACAAATTGAGCTCAAATTCAAACTTTAAATCGAGCAAACTATAATGAAAAATTTTCAGCAGACTAAAAAAATTTAATACGAGCTCAAATATAAAATCTGAGCAGTATTCGGCTCAGTCTGATTATTTACATTTCTCATATTGGTGGTATGCATATAGTGTACATCTCCCCAAAGAGATTATATACTCACTCCTTCCATGGCCAGAAAACTGTACTTTGAGCAAGTTACTAACGAAAGAAAAGCTACGAGTAAGCGCTGGAGGATGGAAAAATCACTAACCAGAAGTAAGCCCCAACCAGTTGGCAGGAAGCCAAGAATGCAAACCACAATATCTTTCGGTGTCATGTGTGGGAGAGCTATCAAAATAACAAGGATAGAGACAAACGTGACGAAGATCAGACCCTTGATAAGCCGGAAAAGGAGTTGAAAATTTGCACTGAATTTCCTTCGCCCGACAGAAATTGTCTGAAGAACAAACAGAGAGATCGTCAAAACACCTAAGAGCAATGCTTGCAATTTCAGTTGATTAAGAAATGCACATCTGAACCAAAAAAATCCACTGGAAGCTGTTGACATGCTCACTACACTTTATCGGCAACACTTATATGATATAATCAATTTCAATAAAATATCTTCACACAAGTAAGCAAATATAAGCTTAAGAAATATATAAGAGACACTAATACGATGGTTTCTGAAAGCTAAGCGAAATATAATCCAGTCCTGTTGCAGTGTCTATCCAGTTTAAGCGCGGATGTACAAAAAAAAGAAAAAGAAATAAACTTGCACCTATAGTAAGTACGAGATATTTGTTAAGGTGCACCAGATATATGAATTATCAATCGGACAGTATTTTCCTCACCTTCATGACAAAGAGAATTAAGAAGATCACAAGCCATGACATGCCATACACCTGAGAAATGGAGATACATTTATTAAAAATTCATATACTACCTTCACCAAAACAACGGGGAAAGTTAGAGGGCATGGAAGAATTTCAAGCCAGCATACCCATATACTTTTTGTATTCTTGGTGATATGCAAGTGATAGACTAGCCCATATTGATAAATAAAAAACCGCAAGGATAATATAATCTCGGCAATAATGCCACGTTTCCCAGAATGACGAAGATGATCTTGTTCCTCCTCCCACCATGATTCCCAACTTTTCTCTGGAGGAACACCAATACCTCCTCTATTACTAATCCACTTGTTCCAATCAGTCCAGTCATCAACTATCTTTTGCCATTCAAACCCGGAAGGATTGAAGAGGAAGGGGGCAAAAAGCCAAGTGCCCACCATAAACCACATAGATACAGTGATTAAGATATATGCAACAGCACCCCGGTAAGTCTGGCCAAAAATTTGATAAACAAGAAGCAGAATCATTAGCTCGAGTCCCTTGACAAAGTGGCTACGAGAGTAGAGTCGATAGTTATCAGCAAATTTTGCATGAAACACCACAAATCCACGACCTGTGGGCCTGTATTTTGCACCCCCATGTAGTAATGTCCTTCCATAATAATGTGTCTTCGTCCCAAGTGAAAAGGTGAAAAACACCGGTGCCAGCTGTAACTGCATCAGAACGAACTCACTTAATGCAGTTCGAAAACCCTTTTCCAAGCCAATTTCCATCATCATAGGGAGAGCCATCAGAAATCCAATTTGCACAAATGATTGAGAGGCGAGAGCAACTTGAAGAGGTTTGTACTCTCGAATTGAAGGCAAGTTACTTAGCCCTTTTTCAAGTCCACTAAGAACAAGATAAAGGCGGCCATACAGAAACACATACACAGTGAGCACAGTAATCTGCCATTAGAAACACAAAACTGTAATAAATTACCATCAGAAATTTAAATAACTGTTGAGCAATGTGAGCACAGTAATCTGCCATTAATAACTGCAATGTTGAGCAATAGTTAAGTGCTGCATACCAAAGTACTGACGTAGAAACCAATGGTGGTGAAATAGCATGATAACATTCTAAAATAGTCAAAACGATGCCCCAGCCTATATAAATCTCGACTCAATGTTTGTTCTCCATTTCCATTTGCAATTTTTGCCTCAAACAAAGAAATCTGGTTGAGACCGACATCTCTCCCTTTACCAACTTGTATGTACTCATGGTGTGTTACGTTGCCTTCACGAAGTGTAGAATTAAAACCTGCATTTTTTATACATACACGAGGGGTGTGTCAATTCACTGTCATTAATACACAAGAAGTTAGAAATTTCAAGCTATGCTCAACATACCAGCAAAGATGTCCTCACTCAGGTTAATAATCTTGGAGGCTTTGCTGACCCCACCTCTAGTAAGGTGAAATAGCCTATCAAAAACATCAGGATGACCATAGTGGAACCGAACCCTGTACAAATAAGGAGGATGTGGCATACAAAATGTTTACCAAATCAAGGAGGTAAGTTAAGAACAAATGAAGTTAGAGGAACGTACCGACACTTTGGCAAAGGTTAAAATTGGAAATGACACTAAAGTTTATCAGTTATCATAACCTGAATCAGCTTCAATCATCTTCAGCTTAATGAGCCGACTTTTATAATTATTAACAATCAATTTAAACTTTTCGGGGTGGCAATAACGACAAGGGAAATAAAGGTATATAATGTTATTTCCCAACTTCAAATTGCCCTAATAACGCTACTACAATGGAGCTCAATTGGATATGATTGATAAAAAAAGTAAACCAAAGAATGTCATCATTTAATTGTCATCTCAATATTAATTATTTCACTCACAAGTCACAAATAACACATAGAACCTCAAATTGTAGCCTCAACTAACTAATTTAGCTAACCTCATACAATGACTTAGTCTTCAGACATTGCACAAGGTGCTAAGCAAAATTAACCCAAAATAAAACGCAGTAAAGCCAGATTAACAATTAAGAATTATTTTCTAGGCCATCCACTGAGAAATACATATATGAAAAAATGATTTACAGGCCGAGAGATAAGGTTGGAGAGGGGAAAACTTACTTCAGAGGGTTGGCCAACAATCTCTGACCAATAGTGACAAAACTTGTCTCTTGATTTGACATAAACCAAGCAAGAGAAGAAACACTGCATCAGATGATACAAGATGCTAAGGTTACAGTAAAGCAAGAAGTTATGGATATCTCAGTAAAGCTGATGAACATGAAGTGCTTACCTTCCTGTAAAGATATGTTCCCTCAAACCAAGAATGGATGGGTATCTCACACCATCGTGCCTTTTAAGGAATTCTTGAAGCAAATTTCTCATCTTCAGAGCTTCTTCCAAGTAGTTATCCTAAATTTGGACATTAGTTTCAGGACCGGGAAATAGCATAATAGTCTAAATGGGTGCAGCATCCCATACCTGATTCATATCAATTGTTTGTAAGCCTTCTCCACGAGTAAAAATAATGGCATGGTTCTGATTTTCGGGCTTTCCCTCACCCAAGATAGCAGGCCCCGGTAGCTTAATTTGATAGATTACCTGTGAATGGGAAACCCAGTAAATAAGAATAAAACTTGAGAACTTTAAGGTTACTTTAAAACTGAACAACACGTATTTCAGTCTATGGAAAGATATCAATGGTTAACTAAAAAAACTTTCAAATGAGACAAAAAGATAAAGTTATATAACGAATCATGTATAGTTGTCAAATAATTATGCCTCTTATGTCTTGGTTCCATGGTGCTCAACAATGAGTGCAAAAAGCCTACATGTCAGCTGCTATTGAAAATTCAAATACTTAGAACCCATATTATCTATGACAACATCCATTTTATTCCCCAATCAAACTAAAGATCCCGCACCAGGAACACAAAATATTCACACATGTTTGTTAAACGAATAATATTTTCCTAAAATTTGAGCCAACTATCTACTTTATGATTGGGAGGTGACTTTTATTTTAGTTATCTTTTACCTGATCCAGATTCTGACCTGGCTCTGAAGCATTTGACTTTGGCAAAGCAGCCTTCACTAGAGTGGAATAGTACACTTTGTCATCAACCTTTTTGGACCTGTCTTTATTGGGTTCTTCAACTTCATCAATATACGCTACTCGAAGAGATGGATAGCTGTTCGGATAAACACATGTTAGGTTACAAAGTTAGACGACAGTAATCTCTAAAGCTCTGGCACTTACGTCATCATTAGTTTCAAAATATCTTGCGCACGAGGATCGCCAGATCGCTTGTGAATACCATATGACTGGCAGGACACAACATATGTGAACTTCATGTCAGCAACAGCCTGACATTGTGTCCATAGAGACCTCTCTCCCTTCATTTGTTCCTCATTCAACTCAATGGCCTTGTACCCATCCATTAAATCTGTAATCATTAAACATTTGTAGCGCTATCATTATTTGTGTCAATTGCCGTCTCATCTAAAAGCCCGAGCTATAGAGACAATTTATTATTTATTCTCTAACACTCCCCCTCACTTGTGGCTAGGTTTGTTCCTCTTTTTTGGAAGGTCCATCAAGTGGATATTTCATATGAGCGGGGTTGTTTATGAGTTTTGAACCCAGGATCTCGGTATTATCGGAGGCTCTGATATCATGTTGAATTGCCGTCTCATCTAAAAGCCCGAGCTTGTAGAGAGATGTGACAATTTATTATTTGTTCTCTGACAATATGTACTAGATATGAGAGTATGTAGCGAAGCAAAACAAATATTGTCAACTGTTCATTCAAAGATACAAGGGAACAAAAAACAGTACCATCATCCTTAGCCATATCGAGGAATGCTTGAAGTTCCAGTGCTTTGCGGTAATACATCATTCCTCTTACTGTCACCAATTAAGATAGACTTCAATCTACAAATCTAGACTCAATAGTTAACATATAACATCATATACTGTTTCTGGCATTAATGAACTATTTAATTGACGGTTGACACTCCTAAGCACACAATTTATCGTTCTTGGTACGCAAACTCATGACCAGAAGCAAGCAAGCCCAAGATCTATATGTACATAATCATGTCGACCCACAAATGTGATCCAACTGTTGACTGAAACATCGACAAGTTATTGGATGAGACACTCTAACCGTGTCAAATGTGGAATGGAAGAGAGATCGATGTGTTGTTTAGGCAGTATCATTGTGAACAGTTAATTAGCAAGTTGTATCCATGTAGAGGATATCCAGTGGCATTGAGGGTTCACCTAATGTATTGGATGCTTTTAACCAACTCAAACAGCTACACAAATAACTCAGATATTTATGCACGTAGGAATGGATAAAAATCAAATATTCCAATAAGTCACATACCGGTTCTAGTCAGTGTCTGGCCCCTATACGATGCCCAAAGGCGAAGTTGATCTTCTAATTCTTCTGATCCCCTAAGTTCTTCTTCGTTGTTACAGTTAACACGCTCAAGAAAATTGCTCCATTCATCTGCATATAAAATTGGTATTTTGTAGAACCAATACAATGTTTTTGCAAAATTTGAAGTACAAACCTGGAAAAATTTTCTGCAAGTAGAAGAGAATAGAAACTCCATCTTCATTTGGTACTTCCAGCTCAGGCAATGAGAAGAGAACCTCCTCAGTGTAATATGGTGTCAAAACACTGCAGATAGGAATATAATCTAAATTACAGTAACCAACAATAATGAACATATATAACGCGTTTAAATTGGATTGATTAGGAAGCCACAGAAATGAGACAAACAACGACTAGACTAGTGAAATCACATTCTTCGTCACACAGTCCAACCAAAAAAGAAACAAAATAAAAAATAAACAAATATGGCTTGAAATCACCAAAAAACTTAATTGAGTACCTTACAATTTAGTCGACTCTAAAGAATGATATTGTCATATATAGAAGTAGAAATCATAACAATCAGCTCAAAAGAATCGTATAACAAACGAAGGTTTGGTTTCACAATAAGATGTCTAATGACATTTTTAAACCCTGAAAGTACCCGACCATCAATATAATGATCTCATGTGATTATTTTTGTAGCACAATATAGCTCAGGTCTCCAGAAAATGTTCCTTTTCTGGGAAGGAAAATGTCTGTTCTCTTTTTTTTCAGTGAAGAATTTGTTCGTCCAAGCCCTCATCATTGAAAATTTATACCATGATTATTTCCCCTTATAATAGACTCATAATTGCATTTGCGAAAAAATTTGCAGGAACATATTCCCTGTGCACAGTATACAATTTCGTGCCAGCATTCATCCTTGGGAAACCATCTCCATATTCAAGAGTGCAAAAATTATAACGAGGAACTGCCAAATGAAACCGCCCAGGTGGTGCAATCGATGAGTAACTTTTCAAAAAGTCTTTCACTGGTGCTTCTGATGGATTTATTAGTGCCATGCACACAAAACTATCAGAAAAGCAAGCAAAAAATACTCACGAGAAAGATAACATATTGCGGACTTTAGGAGCTGTGGGCATGTCCATAAACAAGGAATTTGAGAAGAAGGAAATTCGCCTTCTAGCTTCTAAGTTCGATGGCACATCCATCGCGGATTCTTTCACAGTCAACAACAAATACAATCTCTTGACCTGTTCGAAAGAAAAAACAAAGGCGAAGAAGAGTCAAATTTAAGTAGCAGAAACATTACTAATTTTTAATTTACCTTCTCTTTCCAAGCTTCAGTTTCAGGAATTGGAAATTTGATGGCACCAGCCTGTGCAAAAAGCTGATATTGTTGCTCAAGGGGGACCATTCCTTCATGTCCTGATGCACCGTGGATTGAATCTAACGAGCTATTCATGAAAGTGAAATAAAATAAGAGAATTCTATCCAAGACTCAAATCTGAAGTATAGTTAGGTGCTGAAAGACACTTTACTTGGATATATGATCCTCCATCATTATGTCTCGAGTAACGACTTCCAGCATATCCTGGAAAAGGATGATAACTTGATCCCTGTCCCCCGGCTTATTGTCTAACTGCAAAAGGAAAAAAAAAAAAAGGTAACTTTGGCATAAACTTTATATCACCAAATTAACAGCAACAGAGTCAATAATTTCTTCAAGAAAAAATAAACCGAAAAATCAACAATAGAGAGAATTTTACCAAGTATTTTACAAGCTTAACAAAGAGATCATAAAGATTTGGAAGAGCACTCAGTTTGAATTCGGTTAATAGATCATCACCCGCTATATGTTTGTCAACTTCGGAAAAAATGTAATCAATAACCCTGAAAAACATATTGGATGTCAAAAAAGTATGTAGTATATACTGGAATTTCAAGAGCAATAAATAAATACTTACTCTTTTTCTCGATCACCACGAACTAAAAATTTAATGATATTCCTAAATGAAGCATAGCACTCCTCAACAGCAGAATCCATAAAATCATCAGACTTAATCCTCTTTTTAAGCTCACTATCCTTGCCATTACTGTCCTTAGCCATATCCACTGCAATTGGAATCTGTTTGATTAAACACAAGTCAGCAAGCTACAGACAGTCAAGTATGTTAATCTATCCCAACTACTGTTCATAAAACAAGAAAGTCAATACCATATGACAAATTCTTGCAGGAATTATCATCTTAATATATAAAAAATGCTCGATCCAAAAATAGGATGTATTAATCCACTGATAAGTGCCATTTTTGCACTTATATTTCTATGTTTTCTATATTTTATTGTGATTCTTGAACAATATTACGCTTTTTGGTATTAATTTGCATGAGTACGAGGAAATGAAGAAAATGAGCTAAAAACGATAAAAAAAGGACTCAAGCGAAGAAACAACGAAATCTCATGTTTGGGAGAAAAAAGGTCCACCAAACGACCGGTGGTTTCTTACTGATCGATGTTACCGATCGATCGGTAAATGTCGAAACATGAGCAACAAAATCTGGGAATTACCGATTGATCGGCAACCATGCAGCTATCAATCGGTAAACGACGTACACGAGGGATAAAATTCAAGGAATTACCGATCGACCGATAAGAAACTAGCGATCGATCGGGTAGGCGATAAAATTTTCAGATTTTATTTCCTTTTGAAGAGTTTGAGTCCAACAAGGAAGCTTATTCCTCAACAACTATAAATACATCTTGCACCAAATTATCAGACTTCGAACCATAATTCACCCATATTTTACCCTAGGAACAACCTCCATCCATCATCCATCATCCACCTTAGGACTTGGAACAAGCCAACAAGGAGATTGAAGAACACGAAGAACAAAGAAGTAAGAGAGGAAACTAGGATCTACTAATGGAGTCGACGCCGGGAGTTTTTTTATCTTTAAACATTAGTTTTGTTTAGTTTTGCATTATTATTATGAACTAAGTTTATTTATTAAGATTAGGGAATCCTTTGTTTTGAACCCATGACTTGATTATTGGTTATTGAATGAATTCATATATCATATGTGCATGATTTATGTTCTTAATGCTTTCAAGGGAGTAGCTACCTTTGAATAGATATTAGTTATCATGATTGAGATCGAGAGATGATATTGTGATACGATCTAGTAAATTGTGCCGTGGATTTCAGATTCAGACCGAGAGATGAGATGATCAAATACATGTGTTATAGCTAGGGGTGCAAACGAATCGAGCCGGCTCGCGACTCGAAAAATATTCGAATCGTAGTCCTTTCATGCATAACAAGATTATGGACGATACTGATGGCTGCTTTGTTATCACAAAATACCTGCTGGGAGATTCACTGGCCGCCCACCGCATCTTAAGAAGAAGGGTGATTATCCACAATCGACAAAGCTCTGGGGGACATGCTCTTCAATCAAGTGCTGACAGCTCTGGCCAGCCCTCGTCTCCTCAGGACTCCCTTCCTTTCACAAAGGATCATATAGAGCAGCTGTACAAAATGTTTGAATCAAGGTTGAGCAAATCCACTTCTTCCTCATCGTCGCTTAACAGACCGTCGCCGCTCATCTTCCCATATAGACCGTTGCCGCTCATCCTCCCATCAATGGCGTCGCCGTTCATCCTCCCATCCAGCGCTTTTCATCTTCCAATGCGTGCCGTCACCACTCATCTTCGATTGCCAGATCTACTTATTCTTAACACAAAAAGCCCATTTCCACTTTTGTGTTCTTCCATACCAGTCAGCCATTGCTTTCTTTTTTGAAATTTTTACTTACCATTTTTTAAATAAAAAAAAATTATTGTTTTATCATTTTTAAAAACAGTATTGCTCTTTACCTTTAAAAAAAACATTGTTGTATGAATGTTGACTAGACAGAAGAGGCTCATTTCCTCATCAATTCGATCTTTTGAGCATAAATTAGCATGGCTCGAAAAGGTTCGAATTCGAGCTCGAAAATTTCGATTCAAACTCGAATTCGAGCCGAAAATATTAAATGTTCGAACTTCGAATCGAGATTCGAACATGTCTAATCGAATTCGAGCTCAAACTCGAATACTAATTTTTTTTAAAGTACGGGTCGATTTGATTCGTTTACACTCCTAGTGATAGCCATAGATATCTAGAATCGAAAGCTAGGGGTTTTAACAGATCTTAATGCAATATTGAGTTGTTAAACAAGTGCACGACAACTTACTGCAATTTGATATTAAGTTTAATATAGCTCGAGAGAGTATATTAGATAATATCGAATAACTCGTCATCTTAGAGATACATGTATATTCACAATTGAGAGTTGTGGGGATTACATTGGTAAACCGACAATCTTCTCAAGTGGATTTTTCTCGTTATCTTTGATTTGCTTGGTTGGAACTAGGGGTGCTTACCGGGCCGGGTCAATCCGGACCCTGGCCCGGATTCGGACCGTTAAGTCCGGTTTTGCCGGTTCCGGTGCTACCGGTTTGGTTCCGGTTCCAGAACCGGAACCGGTAGTTTTAAAAAAATAAAAATAGCAAAAAATAAAAAAAAAATATCTTAAGAAGGCAACGTCTATAAAGCCGTTGCCTTCAATTAATTGCTAACGTTGGCAACGGCGTTAACAAATTTATTTATTTTTTTTAAAACTTTTTTAATAAAAAAAAAAACTATATTGGAGACTACAGAAGTAGTCTATCAGCTGTATTTTGGAGACTACAGAAGTAGTCTATCAGCTGATTCGTTATGCATGCTCATGTTACTTAAAGATTGGTTTGAAGCAGAATGTAAAAATAGAAGAGATGAGACGGTTGACGAATTCGTAAATCATTACGACGAGCAAGAAGAAGAAAACGCCAAAACAATACTTATCAATTATGAAGACTGCTAAGTACTAAATAGTAATATTTTTTTATTTAGATTTTCAATTGTCATGTCTTTACAATTATTTGTATGCATCTATATTATGAAATGAAGAAGAAATATATTGAATTTGTGATGAACGTCATTGAGGAAACATTTACAACATAATAAAAAAAAAAAAAATCGGAAAACCGTTAAGGAACCGGACCGAACCGGAACCAGTTGGAACCGGAACCGGTTCGATCCGGTTCCTTAACGGACCGGACCGGTTCCGCCCATAACGGGCCCGTAACCGGCCGGTTCCGGTCCGGACCGGACCGGTTCACCCCGATAAGCAGCCCTAGTTGGAACATTAATAGTTTAATTTAGTTATTAGTTTAATTATTAATTCATTATCGGAGGTTAAATATAGTTTAAAGCGTCTTAAATGGTACTTACAGTTAGTCCATGTAGGTTCGACACTCGTACTTCTCATTAACTCGTGCACTTGAGATAAAATCGTGCTATTTGAGTCAATGCATGCATCGATAAAATTTAAATGTTAAATAAAGCGCGATCACCCACTCCGCGAAAGTACAGAACTAAGCACCAAGGTAGCCATAATTTCAAATGTGTGAACACTTTAAATATTATTTACATACATTTATAAGGATTAAGGGTGCAAACAAATCAAGCTGGCTAACGCCATTTTCAAGCTAGCTTGAATATTATTCGATTCATATTCAAATTATCAATTCAAACAGAGTTGACATGTTCGAATATTTTTTGAACCTAATTCGAGCCTGAATTATTCTATTTTATATCTCACAAATTTTAATACTTTAATTAATCATTTATAAATATACTAAAATTACACGAACTCACAAGCTCGAGCTTTAATTCGAGCACTCGCTTAATAGATCTTGATATTAAATTTGAACCAAACAAATCGAACTCGAATTCGAATTTAAGTCGAGCCGACCTCGAGCCAAAAATAGTTCATTTCAAGTTTTTACCCGAGCTTCAAGCCAACAGAAAATCAAGCTTAAGCTTAAATATTGAAAAAAGATCAGTATTCAACTTGATTTGATTTGTTTGCACCCTTGATATTTATCAAGGATATTAAAATATATAGTAATATATGATTTGATATGATAATTTTGATTTGTAATATAGATGGTAATTAGCAGATTTGACAGAATCTTAGAAAATCTTAGGCTGATTATTAGACATGTAATCTTATACTATATGATGGACTAAGTGCTCTATTGAAAGGGATTGAGTTGTTAGATTAAGATTAAGATTTATTGACATGGTATCAGAGCCAAAAATATTTTGAAGGTTCTTTCACCGGCAACCACTGCAAACCCTAGCGACGACGTAGGGTTTCAACCCTAGCGACGACCTCTAGGGTTTGTCATCTTCGTGGGTCTTTGTCCATTTTTTTTTGATTTCATCTCTCGCAGACGGCTTTTCCACTTTGCTGCAATTTGTTTTCAGGGCTAGTTTCGTAATTTTCTTTCTGGCTTCACGATTTCTTTTCTCTATGCACTTTTGTTTCGCGATTTGCGTTCGCACATCTGGGCTGCGAGATTTCACGGTTTGCATTCGCAAATCTGGGCTGCATGATTTCGCGATTTGCTATCTCCGATCTGGTTGCGCGAACTAGGGTTTCGCGATCGGAGTTTCTGTGCGACGATTTGGGTATTTTGAAGGCGTCTTTTTGGGATTCGTGCACACTTGTTGTGCGCGGTTTGGGTTCTGCATACTGTTTCACGCAGAGCTGCAATTTCTGGGTGCTTGATGCAATTTTTTTTCGTTGGGCTTTGTGTGAGGCTATTTTGAGCAGATTTAGGGTTTCGATTTTGGGACTTTGCGATCTGGCTCTCACGATTTGTTCTTTCTTCTTATCGGTTGTGAGCTTGAATATGAGTTGGAGAGTGTAGTCCACTCATATGTTTCCTGCTCGTTTGCGTCGAGTTCTGCCAGTTCTTTCTGGTTCTTAGATCATCACATCTTATGGGTTTCTGATTTGTGTGTGGTGATCGGTACTTTTGGCCGTGGAATTTGCGGCGTCCTTGCACGGTTGTAGTACGTTTGAGCCTTGCATGATAGTCGTGTGTTTTAGCCTGACACGGTTGTCGTGCGTTTAAGCCTTGCACGCGTGTCGTGCGTTCGGTGCGAGAAGTATTTTGCACAAGTGTTTGCGACGGATTTGCCTGATTGGGGTGTTGATTCTTTTGAGGCAGATTATTTGGATTGACAAAGTGATGTTTTTTGCTTCGCCAGCATCAATTTGATGGGGAATATCAAGGATATTAAAATATATATTAATATATGATTTGATATGATAATATTTGATTTGTAATATAGATGGTAATTAGCAGATTTGGCAGAATCTTAGGAAATCTTAGGCTGATTATTAGACATGCAATCTTATACTATATGATGGACTAAGTGCTCTATTGAAAAGGATTGAGTTGTGAGATTAAGATTAAGAATTATTGACAATATGGATCCCCATCCCCACAAAGTTTATGATGGCTTCTTAAAATTGATCTAGACACCAAGGCAAAAAAATAGATGCATCCCTACCTTGTTCACATCATGATAAATTTAAAGAGTATAACAATGAATGAAAGGATCTCTTGGGGACGATTAACTGAAAAAGACCAACCAAATTTGTAACGTAATATAAAGTTCTCATAATATAAGGATAAAAAAGAGAACCTTGCTTGCAAGCAAAAATGGTGGCCACTGCATGACTTCCAAATCACGATCAGCCCAATATGGAACAAGTAACAAATCCATTTCTCTAAAAACAAAATTTAATTCAAACAATGAATGTGAAATAACTGTCCATATTTCTCCATATCTGTTCTGAAACTAATCAGGAAGAAGTAATCAACACATAGATTCAGATAGCGGGTCACCTATTACTTATAAGATCCTCCTCTCTGAAACTTGTTATTATTTTGTTCCACAACTGAGCAAACCTTGCAGCTCCTTTCTCCTTGCTGGATGGGATCTGGGACAAAGTATTCCGAAAACAAATTCAACTTCAACTTGGTTCAAGCATTTTATCTTTTCAATTCTCAAGATATCATGTAGTCAGTACTAAAATAGTGAAACAACTGCATAATTTACCACGTCGAACTTGCGGGAGAAGGTTGCCTTCAGCCCTTTCCTCTTTACCGTCTCATTTTTTTCCTCAGGGATTAAACAGGCATTAAATGCACCAGGCAATGATCGAAATCGAGATCTAAGCATTCCTAAGGTCCGAATCTGAAAAGTGATGTAGAGAAATTATTGATCCCAGGGAAAAGAAATCAGTGGTCTTGCAGAATAATACAATTCTAAGTCATGTTCAACATTAATTCCCTTCTAGATTTTATACCCCATACAGTTACTATTGAATTATATCCATCATAGAAAAACCTAAGCTAAAAGAAATTCAGGAAATGCTTGTTTGCGCAGCAAACAAAAAACAACAAACAGCAAAAATCTTCTTTCGAATGAAAAATATTGTCATGTATTAATACTATTAACAATAGCAAATGGCAAAAAAAAAACTATCACTTCTCTAAATCATATAGTCAAAATGATAGTAGGAAAATTCAGTTACCTCTCCAAGACGACGAAATGCACCATATACACCTCCAAAAAGAGTAGAGTATATCGCATACCAGATCTGGGTATCCATGAAATAAACCTGAAAAGGAAGAAGCTATTAATAGGCTGCATTCCTAAGGGAAAAAGAAATGCTATGTAGGCAAGGCCTCAAAGTAGAATAAAAATTATTCAAGAGGAAAAACCGTAAACTGAGAATAATGAATCATTCATACAAGCATAACAGGGGCCCAGAGTGCAATGACAACACCGATGTTACTCCTAGCTGCAAATCACAAGCATGTAAAAACTCAATAAATCTTATGCCAGGTCAGTACCAATATTTCATACAAAGACTTCCCATGAGAGATATAAGTGTAACTCCATTCCAGTCATGCTGACTACCTTGGGGGAAAAACTCGTGCCATTGGTAAGCTGATATGTGCACGCTCATAATAGTTTTTGTTGGACCCACCAGAGGCATTATCTGCAACAAGTTATGGGAAGTGAAGCAGCTATTTCAAAGCTTCATAGAATTGGATATCCAGAAATAAATTAATCAGCATTTCCATTAAATACACAGTTTTAACTGACACACATATGTTTTCCACTTCAGTGCAATTGAAGCATGAATATCTCAATCTGTGGATGCTGAAACATGCTCAAAACCTAATTATACACGCAACACAGCCCAGATGAAAGAAAATCTATGCTATAATGCCACGCATATGAGCCAGGAATTTGTGAAAATCCTGTTGGAAAGAAGAAAAGAAAGTAGTAACTGGAAAAATAATACTCAGTTTGTGTAGAAAATTCTGGACTGACTACCGTTCAAAACAAATATTGGTATAATATTCAACAAATATATCGGGATAATGGATAGCATAGGCACCTCTATATAATAACTGAAAGCCAACTTGGTAATGATAAGAAGCACCCAGAATAAAGTATACCTGAAAATAAAAAATTAATGGATATAATATTAAGATGAGATAATATTGCAAAACCATAGAAAATGTATATGAAGTTTTACTTGAAGAGAGAAAAAGTGCTTTCATGCATTCCCCTTCCAACATAGAGCCGAGGCTGTGAAGTATTTAAATGAAACATAAATATTAATACCTCTATATATTGATCAAAGGGAACATGATAGAGAGAAATCAGTCGATTACCTGCGACCACCACATCATGAGCATGGCAATTTTGTAATTGGAACTCTCCAGGAATCGTCGAATGAAGGGAAAAAGAAATAGAATGGCAGCAACCATATTTGGTGACAAATAAATAACAACAGCCAAGATAAACAAGGAAGGGGAACTTGAGCTATTGCCAAACCAACTTTTGATTGTTTGCGCGAACCCAGGAGGATTATCCCATGTATAAGAATAAGTAACAGAGAATATAACAACCCATGCCGCGGCAGACACAACCTTTAGGATATATCGTAATTTGACATGGAAGGACATGCTGCGTCTGGCTTTCCAAGTCAGAATTACATCAAGGATTGCTACAATAAGTAAATGAATGACAGAAAGAAGATTAGGTTTTAATAATTACTCAAGTAAATACTTATACTGCACAACATCAAGAATGCATTCAATAGAATTTAAGTATGAAAAGCCTGTAAAACAAAATAAAAATCAGCGGGTTATCGCACTAAAGCTAACAAACTCTATTCATACCTTGTCCAAGCTTCATAATTGCAGCAGTTATAAATATGCTCAAAACTTTCTTGAAAACACTAGCATCAAACATTGAACTTGGTTGTCCGGAGCCATTCCAAGCAACAATTATCATGGCCTTGACAAATGAGTGTTTCGAACTTAAAGTTATAGAGTACAAAAATTAATGAATGACAACTGTGTTAGAAAACCGAAAAGCATACCTGTAAGCACAATATGAAGAAACTCCACATTCTATCAAAACTTCTGAAGACATGCCAGTATGATCGGATCTCAACAAAATTAACTTTCCCTACCCATCGATCTCTTGTAGGCCTGTTATCCTATGTTTCGAAAAAATACATACTGTCATATACATAAGGAATGTGGTTCAAAAGATACTTGATATATTATACGATTATAGTTTAGCGGTTTCTCATGTGAAGATAATGACAGTGGAAACAAGTGCATTATTAATATTTAGTGCTTTGCTATTCAAAAGTAAGTAAGCTGGTTATCTGCCACAATGGCAATATAGCTCTAATGGCCCAAAAATTCCTTGGAACTTCGGACACTATTAGTTCTCAATAGATATGCAAAAACAGATGAGCAATTCAATTAAGTTGTATTGGTGGAAAGCAAGAAGGAAACAAAAGTTTCAGATCCACATCTTTGTAATCCATCTATACACTAGATACCATGTGATCACAAAACTAAAAAAGAAACTGATCCAATCTACCTAAGATAAACGAGGCACATACATGATCACTCCATATTAAGTTATGGATGAAATGCTATGAATGGCTTGGTTTCAACGTGGCGATGCATAAAGCTACGGTGCCAAACTATCTTCAACATAAGGGACTTTGGACGCACAATAATAGAAGACAAGGATGGACAGCTGTTTGGGTGACAGTAGTGTGGACTATTTGGTTACATCGTAACAAAGTTTTCTTCAAATGAGCAGAATCTTCGGATTACGATCTTTTTGAGTTGGTCTTGTTTAGGTCTTGGTTCTAGATTCATAATAAACGTGATATAAAGTTTAAATTTCACTCTTAGATTGGAGGAATGAGCCTATCATCTGCCTAAAGGCTATCTAGTTTACTTTAATATTTGTTTGTAATAACATTCTTTAATATTTGTTTGTAATAACATTCTAAGTACCTATGTACAAAGTTGGTCTTGTTTAGGTCTTGGTTCTAGATTCATAATAAACGTGGTATAAAGTTTAAACGTGGTATAAAGTTTAAATTTTCACTCTTAGATTGGAGGAATGAGCCTATCATCTGCCTAAAGGCTATCTAGTTTACTTTAATATTTGTTTGTAATAACATTCTAAGTACCTATGGTACTTATTGTTGACTAATAGATATAGATAATATTTATTATCTATTAAGTGATTAGAGATTTGTATTTTAAAAGTTCTATCTTATCTTAAGGAGTCTTTTAGGGTTTAGGGGTCTATTTAATCTTGATTGTATCTCTTTTCTGCTTCATGGTATCAGTCCCAGAACCGTCAAACTCATGACCAAATACGGCGGCACTTCGGCGATCCCAAATAACACATCTGCCCCGATCAATCCCACCTTTTCCGACAACACGGCCATTCCTATCACTACTCATAGGTTAAATGGTCAAAATTACCTTCAATGGTCCCAATTGGTTCGGATGTTCATTCGTGGGAAGGACAGGGATGATATTATTTCAGGATTAAGCCGTTGCCAACAAAATTCCAATGCCACGGCGTTCAAATCCTGGAATATTGAGAATAATATGGTTATGTCTATCAAAATACAATGGTTTTGACTGAATTCTTTTTCTTGTATTTATCTCTTCCTTAAATAAGATTACAATTACATTTGTGAATGAAAATAGAAACTATATTTACTGCCTAATTACATGCTACATTCTAAACTGATATAGCTAATTTACATGGAAAGGAGCAAGACTTGAGGTGTTGAGTGAGTGGATTGTGCGGTTGATTTGATTGGGCAATGATTAAGTAGTGATTGGTGGAATTAATGTGTTGACCTGATTGACATCCCCCCTCAAATTGATGCTGGTTGGTCAAGAAGCATAATTTGCCAACAAGAAATTGATGACGTTGTCGAGTCATAGACTTTGTAAATATGTCAGCAATTTGAATGTAACTGGAAACATGTGGAAGAGTGATGATCTTGTTGTCCACAACCTCTCTGATAGAATGACAGTCAATTTAGATATGTTTCGTCCTTTCATGGAAAACAGGATTTGTGGCAATTTGGATGGCGGTCGTATTATCTACATGAAGAGGAGTGGGGTTGAGTTGAGGGAAACCAAGTTCATTTAATAGTCCACGGAGCCAAATGATTTCGGAACAAGCAACAGACATAGCACGGTATTCTGATTCGGTGGAGGATTTGGACACACGATCCTGCTTTTTGCTTTTCCAAGAAATTAGCGATGGACCAAGAAACATACACCATCCAGTTACTGAGCGCCGAGTATCAGGGCATCCAGCCCAGTCAGCATCACTGAAAGCAGTAAGAAGAAGAGGACCTCCCGTGGGAAAGAACAACCCGTGAGGCGATGAGCCATGAAGATAACGAATTATTCGACGTACTGCCGCAAGATGTAAATGTCTTGGAGCTTTCATGAACTGGCTAACTTGTTGAACTGCGAATGAGATGTCCGGTTGTGTGATAGTCAAATAATTTAAGCTTCCTACCAATTTGCGATATAATGTGGTATCAGTAAGAAGATCTCCTTCCTCAGAATGATACTTCACATTAACTTCCAAAGGAGTGTCGACAGGTGGGCACTCCTGAAGTCGAGCTAGAGCAATAAGATCCTGTGTGTATTTATGCTGATTTAGAAATATACTAGATGGTTTGGTGTGAATTTCTAATCCCAAGAAGTATGTAAGTGGGCCAAGATCTTTCATATGAAATGAGGCCTGGAGATGATGTTGTAATCGTGCAATGAGAGCGGAGTCGGTCCCAGTAATAACAATATCATCCACGTAGACAAGAAGAAGGACAACACCTGAGATGTCTTACAAAGAAATAAAGAGAAATCATATTTACTTTGCTGAAATGAGAATTGGAGTAGAGTGGTGCGAAATTTGTCAAAACATGCACGAGGAGCCTGTTTCAAGCCATATAGTGAGCGTTTCAATTTGCATACTACCGATGAAGAATCAGAAGTAAATCCAGGAGGCAGTTTCATGTAAACATCCTCTTTCAAATCGCCGTGGAGGAAGGCATTTGTAACATCCATTTGATGAAGAGACCAACCTTGCGAAGCAGCAATCGAGATAATAGTCCATATTGTAGTAATCTTCGCAACAGGTGCAAATGTGTCTTCATAATCAACCCCATATTCTTGGCAATTGTCAAGAGCAACTAGCCGTGCTTTGAATCTATCCAATGTCCCATCAGATCGAAGTTTGATAGAGTACGCCCATTTACACCCAATAGGTTTAACATGTGGTGGACAAGGAACAACCACCTAGGTGGAATTTTCTCGAAGTGCTTGTAACTCGGTATGCATGGCATCTCTCCAACAATCATGTTTAATAGCTTCCGAATAGCAAGTAGGAACATGGTGAGATGACAAAGTAGCATGAAATGAGGAAGGGGAGAAACCATACCAATCTGGAGGATGGGCATTTCGGGAAGAACGCCGAAGTAAAACACCAGAATCCGTGGCTGTATCAGGATTGAGATTTTGTGTAAGGTCAGGTGGAGGGTCGGGCTCACGTGGTGCCAAAATTGGGCGCCTTCTTTCGTACACAATACCAGGTGTGAATCGTGTAGTAATAGTTGATAGATCATCAAAAAATGGAAGTGCTGTAGTTGCAGACTTAGAATCAATATGTGAGCTAAAGAAATATTGATTTTCAAAGAAAACGACATGACGAGAAATGCGTAATTTGTTAAGAGTGGGAGTCATAGCATCCATAACCTTTGTGAGAAACACTATACCCCATATGAATGCACATTTGACAGATTGAGCTGACAACTTGGTTCGTTTGAGATTAGGTAAATGAACAAAGCAAATACAACCAAAAGTGTGTAAATTAAGGTAGATAGGGTGATGCTTATGGAGATTGTAATACGGGGCGGCAAATTGTAATACACTAGAAGGTAATCTATTGATGAGATAGACGGCCGTAGATAAAGTCTCAACCCAAAATTATGGAGGAACAACGGCTTCAAGTAACAGAGTGCGAGTGACATCGAGTAAGTGTCGATTTTTACGTTCTGCCACCCCGTTTTGTTGTGGTGTATATGGGCAAGAATGCTAAGAAATGATGCCCTTTTGTTCAAGGAATGCATGGAATTCACGAGACATATATTCTCCACCAGAGTCGGATCTGAGTATTTTGATATTAGCAGAAAATTGATTTTGAACAAAATTGACAAAACGTTGGAACATTGAGAATACCTCAGACTTGGACCGAAGAAAATATACCCATGTGTATCTGCTATAGTCATCAATAAATGTAACAAAATATTTATAGTGTGCATGCGATATAACAGGAGATATTCCTCACACATCACTATTATCAAGTCAAAACAATTTTCAGCACGATTGCCTTAAGTCGGAGATGAAAGAGACTTGCTCTTCCCTAATTTGCATGTGGCACAATCTAGAGAAAATTGAGATGAAAAGTGGTTTTTGTTTCCCAACAAACCCGATTGAATGACATGAGAGAAAACAGTAGAGTTAGGATGTCCCAAACATTTGTGCCAAATAGCACTGGTATTATTGACTACATTACAAGCCATGGAAATAACTGAAGGAACAGAAAAATGTAAGAAAAACAAGCGGCCAACTTTAGGACCCTTCGCGAGAATCCTCCCCGACACCTGATCCTGCACAAGACAACCAGAACGAGAAAATAAAACGTTATAATTTGCATCCACTAGTTGTCCTACTGATAAAAGATTAGTAGACAGTTGAGGAGATACAAATACATCTCGAAAAGAGGAATTGACATCACCAATTTCGCAAATATGAAGTTTACTCCCATTTGCAATTGTAATTTGTAAAGAACCCGTATATGGTCGAAGATTGTGAAGAGTGTCGGTCGTCCTTGTCATGTGATTTGAAGCCCCAGAATCAACAAGCCAATATTTTAATTGTTCTGGATTTTTACCTTGAAGTCCTAGTGCAGAGAGGGCAGAAATGATCATCGCTGGATTGTATCAGGAGTGATGGCCGAGGATGTGCCCGTCACAGGAGATGAAGATTCGTCGGTAGCCTGATAACTTGTAGGCCTTCGATTTTTGGGGCGAGTGGGACATTCATTGATGAAATGGCCAGGCTTCTTACAATAGTTGCATTTCTTTGTGTCACATTGGCTAGCAATGTGGCCATATGCTTTGCATGTGTAACATTGAACTCGCCGCATATCCTTCCCTTTGCCTCTGACATGTGACGTATAGGCGGTCACGTTGGTTGAGTTCAAGTGCTGTTGGAACCCCCCTTGTGTAGTGAGGCGTTGTTCTTCACGCGTTGTTCTTCACGAAAAGTTCGCCGAGACAGATATCTAAAGAGGGAGAAGGATCCCAGTTCATCAATGTGGATCTAGCAACTTCAAACTCAGTTGTTAATTTCATTAGAAATTGGTCTCGCCTGCTCTGTTCATGGATGGCTTGAACAGCAACCAAAGACCCATCAGGAACATCTGCATAGATGATATCTGCAAGCTCAGCCCAAAGCGTCTGGAATCCAGAAAAATATTCCTGGATGGATAGTTATCCTTGAGAATAGTACTCCAATTGAAAGCGTCTAGCCACATTGTTTTGGCTATAGACTTTCTTCAAGTACTCCCACATTGTTTTGGCTGTTTTAAATGGGCGGAGGTTTAGCACAATGAGAGGGTCAACAGATGCTAATATCCAGGTCATAATTCGAGCATCTTTGATCTGCCATTGTGCTAACTTAGATTTGCCGGTAGGAGTCGGATCACTTCCATCAATGTGACCCCATAATTCTTTTCCCATCACAAACAAACGAAATTGAAATTCTCATACCGAGTAGTTTTTACCCGTGAATTTCACACCAAAAGTTTCAAAATGGCTCATGATGCAGACAGCTATGAATATACTGTGGAAGAAAAGATTAAATCGAAACAGTGATGCTTCAATGAATAAAGTCAAAAATTGAATAATTTTGACCAACTCACAATTAAGCAACGATCCGAATAAAGAAATAAAAAACGATCCCACAACAACACTCAAGAAATTGGAAAATCTCAGACGAGCCGTTCACGCAATTTCGGAAATCAATATTTTTCGAAATAGCGCACAACAGCGATTGTGGGAATACAATCAAGATATTGGAAAATTTCAGACGAGCCGTTCACTCAATTTCGGAAATCAAGAATTTTCGAAATAGGATCGGCGCACAACAGCGATTGTGGGAATAGAGAATCGAAACAAAATTTTGATCGATTATTTCGCGCAACAACGATTTTGGATTTCAGTGATTCATAAAGAAATCCCAAACAACGAAACGCGCAGTTGAGTTCGGAAATCCGATCTACGAGATTTGGGAAAAAAAATTTATTTTTCTGGAGTTTGGCTTTGTACCATATCAAAATACAATGGTTTTGACTTAATTCCTTTTCTTGTATTCCTCTCTTCCTTAAATAAGATTACAATTACATTTGTGAATGAAAATAGAAACTATATTTACTGCCTAATTACAAGCTACATTCTAAACTGATATAGCTAATTTACGTGGAAAGGAGCAAGACTTGAGGTGTAGAGTGAGTGGATTGTGCGGTTGATTTGATTGGGCAATGATTAAGTAGTGATTGGTGGAATTAATGTGTTGACCTGATTGACAATGTCCTAGCTAATTAATTACATGACGCCGGAATTGGTGAGAATTTTTTGTTGTATTCAACGGCCCACGAGGTTTGGGGGTGGCCCGAGATACATTTTCCAGCAAAGAAAACATTGCTGAACTGTTTGAGATTGAGAGCAATCTTATTGCCTTGAAACAAGGCGACTCCTCGGTCACTCAATACTTCACTGGCCTGACCCGCTATTGGCAACAATTGGATCTTTATGAGCATTATGAATTGAAGTGCCTCGATGATGAAGCCCTTTACAGGTCAATTGTTGAAACCAAACAAATTTTCCAATTCTTAATGGGACTCAGCGCTTCTATGGATGATGTTCGTGCTCGAGTTCTGGCCATCAAACTTCTGTCTTGCTTGCGTGAAACATTCTCTGTTGTCTGTCACGAAGAAAGCCGCAGAAAATTGATGATGAGTCCATCGATCAGTACTCCTTTGATTGATGGGTCAGCTTTGGCCGCCCAAATGTCTTTCTCAAGTGCCCTTGCTCCTCCGGATCTTGCTACACAGCCTACTGGCGCAGCAGCCCAATTCATCTAATAATACGAGGAAGGGACGTCCCTGATGTGAAAAATGCAACAAACCGAATCATACGCGTGCCAATTTTGCACAACCCAAGGGTCCTATGCTGGAATCACAGCCCTTTAGAAAGGAACAACTTGATGCTCTACACCAACTATTGAGTAAAGCCCTTCCATCCGCCAATCCTCCGACTATTGGTACGGGAAGCTATTACTTCCACCGCTTTGCTCTCACAATCACAACCGATATTATCCAATTATTGGATCATCGACTCTGGTGCATCTGAGCACATGACAGGAAATCTGCATCTGCCAAATTCCTATCAGTTGTGCTCCACTCATTGCTCGGTTCGTATTGCTAATGGCACATGCGTACAGGTTCGAAGGGTCCACCTTTCCAACAATTTGATTTTGAATTATGTGCTATTTGTTCCAGCTCTTGATTGTAACCTGTTGTCGGTTAGTCGACTCACTTTGGATCTCAATTGTGTTACTAAATTCTTGGCCGACTCATGTATTTTTCAGGACTTGGTTTCGGGGCGGACGTTTGGCGATGTTGAACACTGTGCTGGCTTATACCTCCTCAGAGCATCGGTTGACATTCCGTCTTAATGTGCACTTCTTTTAGTTCTTTGTTTTCTCGTCTTTCTTCGAGTACAGATAATGACATTCTTTTATTGCATTATCGTTTAGGGCATCTGAGTTTTATGTATCTTGCCAAACTTTTTCCTTCTTTATTTCGTAATAAATGTTTTAAAGATTTTACTTGTGATGTTTGTCAATTAGCTAAACATACTCGTCATAACTACAAGCCACTTACTTATAAGCCTTCTCAACCCTTTTCTCTAATTTATAGTGATATCTGGGGTCCTTCCAGGGTTAAAAATGTTACGGGTTCCCGATGGTTCTTATTATTTGATGATGATCATACAAGAATTTCTTGGGATTTCTTAATGAAAGACAAATCTGAAACGTGTCATATTTTTCAACAATTTAATAATATGATTCAGACCCAATTCTCTACTCGTATCCAAATATTAAAAACTGACCGTGCCCGTGACTTCTTTAACTCTGCCCTTGGTTCGTACCTTCACAATCAATGGATTGTCCACCAAAGCTCTTGTGTGGATACACCCCAACAAAATGAAATTTCGGAACGCAAGAATCGCCACTTACTTGAGATAGCCCGATCCTTACTCTTTTCCCATAATGTCCCACAGTTTTTTTGGGGGGATGCGGGATGCCCTCTAGTATTCTCAAGTTTGATACACCAATCCAAACACTCCTTCGATCGTACCCTTCTTCCCACCTTCTTCCTACCATTCCACTTAAAGTCTTTGGTTGCACCTTCGTTCACATTCATCACCACAATTGGGGTAAACTTGACCCCGCTCTATCCGGTGCATTTTCCTTGGTTACTCTCCCAAGCAAAGAGGCTATAAGTGCTATTCTCCTACTCTCAAGCGATTTTTCCATTCCATGGATGTCACATTTTTCGAAAATGAGCCTTTTTGCCCCACTTCTTTGATTCAGGGGGGAGAACAACCATGACAAATCTCAGAATAGAGAATCCATCCAGCCTGCATTTCCAAGTTTAGAACCTATTGACAACATCACATTGAATCAGGATCCAACTACATATCCAATTCCCTATGCCCAGCATTACTAAACCACCATTGCAGGTATACTCTAGGAGGAATAAGCAACCTGCACAGTTTCATCCTTGCTGTGACTCCTCCTTGGAGCCTGGATCCACTGAAAAACAACAAGGTACTTCTGACCATTCTGAAAACAATATTACTGATTCTGATGATAGACCTATTGCAGTAAGAAAAAAGGGTCAGATCATGCACACAACATCCTATATGTAAATTTGTCTCAGTTGAGCATTTATCACTAGCATATCGAGCTTTTGTGTCCAACTTAGATCAGGTTCAGTTACCTATTACTATTGAAACTGCTCTGCAAGATCCAGATTGAAAATCTGCTGCTCTCGAAGAAATTCGGGCCCTTGAGATGAACAATACATGGCTTATTACTGAATTGCCAGGCAAAAAGACAGTTTGGTGCAGATGGATTTTTTCAGTAAAGCATAAAGCAGATAGAAGCATAAAACGATATAAGACCAGATTAATTGCAAAAGGGTATATTCAGTCTTATGGCATTGATTATCAAGAGACCTTTGCTCCAGTGGCCAGAAAACGCCATCCGAATCCTCATGTATGTTGCTGCTAACTTAGACTGGCCTTTTATTTCAGCTTTATGTAAAAAATGCGCTCCTCGATGGAAACCTTGAGGAAGAAATTTATATGGACATTCCTCCAGGATTCGGAACCCCATCCACTGTCGGTAAAGTTTGCAAATTGAAGAAATCACTTTATGGGCTAAAACAATCACCCAGGGCATGGTTTCATCGATTCTCCATTGTTTTAAAAGGATATTGATACTTAGTGTCATCCTGATCACACTTTGTTTGTCAAACACTAAGAGGAAGGTAAAATCACAATCCTCATAGTGTATGTTGATGATAACGTACTCACAGGAAATCACGATGCAAAAATGACACAAGTGAAAGCTCTCCTCTCAAAGGAATTTGAAATGAAAGATCTAGGGCATCTGAAATATTTCCTTGGAATGGAAGTTGCAAGATCATCACATGGAATAGATATCTCTCAAAGAAAATATGTGCTAGATCTTCTAAAAGAAACTGGAATGTTGGGGTGCAAACCTATTGATACACCTATGGATGCCAAGGTAAAACTTGAGGCAAGGGACGACTGTCCGTTGGTTGCCAAAGGACGGTATCAACGATTAGTTGAGAAGCTAATCTACCTTTCTCACACTCGCCCTGATATTGGTTTTGTGGTTAGTGTTGTTAGCCGCTTCATGAATAGCCCAACTAAGGATCACATGGATGAGATATCTCAAAAAGAACTCAGGAAAAGGACGAACAACATCAAGGTATACAGTGATGCAGATTGGGTTGGCTCTCACACAGATAGAAGATCAACCTCTGCTTGTTGTGCATTCATATGGGAAATTTGGTAACCTGGAGGAGTAAAAAGCAGTCTGTAGTAGCTCACAGTAGTGCTGAAGCAGAGTATCGAGCATTAGCCCAGGGCATATGTGAAGGAATGTGGCTAAAAGATTATTGTTTGAATTAAAGTTGGACAATGATCAACCAATGGAATTGATGTGCGACAATCAAGCAGCCATAAGGATAGCCAAGAATCCAATGCATCACGATCGAACAAAACACATAGAGTTGGATCGACATTTTATTAGTCAGAAGATCGAGAAAAGAATCATTGACCTCAACTACATCTTCACTCACATACAACTTGTAGACATCTTGACTAAGGCTCTTCATCATCCACTGTTTGAAGATTTGAGTTCCAAGCTGGGCATGATTGACATATATGACTCAGCTTGAGGGGCATGTTGAATAATAGATATAGATAATATTTATTATCTTAAGTGATTAGAGATTTGTATTTTAAAAGTTCTATCTTATCTTAGGAGTCTTTTATGGTTTAGGAGTTTACTTAGTCTTGAATGTATCTCTTTAATTAATTATTCAGAAATAAGAGATTTTCCCAATTCCCTCCCAAAACTCTTTTCTGCTTCACTTATTTACTTATAATAGTTATTTTGTCTGACCAAAAAAAAATATTGCTTGAAACTAATAGAAGCTCATGCAAAGTTTGTTAAAAAATAAACATTATTCGGCCATCTCACATGAGCTTGAGCATCTGAGAAAGGTAATCTTCAACATTGTATAAAGGCATGGTTACAGGTTCAAGACCTCATGTGGGCATTGCCTCGTTATTTTATAAAATTGGTATTGGTAGCATTATTGCACAATATCCGACCACATTGCATATGCCTTGAATATTGATTTCGAGCATATATTCTCTGGTCCCCCACTTACTTGTGAGTGGATGTGTTCAAATAAATACTATTAATGGAACACATCCTATGATCTCAAAACATTATCGAGAAGCAATTTCAACAGTATAGGTTGTTCAGTTTCTTCTCCCTAAAGGGAAAAATATATTTAAACCACACCATGATCATGTATCCAAACTGATTTGAGCAACAAAGACTAAAAACACTCTTCATTCGCATGTCCAACTAGAACTCTCAAGCTAACAATCTTTCAAACATTTTCAAGTTAAATAATTAAAAGCATGACCAGAAAAGGACATATGTCTTCAATGAAATGTTTACCGCATTTTTTTCATTCCGGAGCTGATTCGCAGACTTACAAAAAAAATCAGCGTCAGCACGCATGGGCCAACCCAAGCGGAAACAATCTACAGACCTGGAACATATCAAAGATAAGTTAAAATACGCAATTGATAAATAGAATTTATGAAATAATAGTCACTGTATTACCAAAAGTACTCATTCAAGTCATCATAGTTTCTCCATTGTGAATGCTTTGATTTTCCTTTTTTGCTTCTTGCAGCTTCCTGAAAATTGAAACATCAACTAAAACTGCAGATAAAAAGCATCATGCTGTCTTGCACAACAAACTGAAAAAAAACAATTAAAGCCGGTTATACCAGAGCAATCACTTCATAAATAGGTGTAACAACTTTTTTTAGGAAAGCCTCTTCTTCTCCTCCATAGGCTGGCTTCACATTTTCACCAGTCATGTGACTAACATTTCCAGCTAGCATGCCATAAAGTTCAAAAGCCATCTGTCCAAAGTTCACAAACCGAAAAGATTACTAACATCCAGTTAGGAAATGCATATTAAGGTATTGTAAAACAGAAAAGGCAGGCCTGGTTATCAAAAACAACTTATTATCAGAAAGCATAACTGCAAGATGACATCTCATAATGATATTGCCGTATATATCGCCGAAGGAACATAAAGTTTTAGTTGGAATAAGCAAAGAGAAATGCACAAATAGACAACAATAATATTTACATGAATTACAAGCCCAAAAATCAGAGAACAGCATAGAGAAATATAGAATACATCCAGAGACGGCAATTGATCTTATTTGCTTTATTCGTAATTTAAGCATCAGACTAGCATTCAAATTCATACAACACAGTTAAGAGAATAAAATTTTTAACTATATTTCTGTTCATTAATTTCTTTCTTTCCAAGCACCATTAACGTAGAGAAGAGCAAGTAATCATATTCAGTTTGCTCCATCCCTAATCTAAGCATCAGAATAACATTAAAACTAATACAGCACAGTTAGAAAAAGGAAATTTTGCCCATCTTTCTGTTTACTCGTATCAGGTGTTTCAACCCCACATGTCAATTGAGGGCATTAATCTTAGTGTTAATCTTCATTAGTTGTAAAAAGAAACAAAAAATGTGAAAGTGTACATGATGATAGATGTAACAGAGGCACTCTGGCATGAATCTTAAATTGGCAGCTTCTCCCCATATAAGAAGATACAGTCCCATGTACAATAATTTACGTTGTTGTACTTCCTGCTGTATAGTGGGTAACCTACATGCATATACGAGTATCAACGATCAGAAACCATATTCAGTAGATTATATACGTAATACGACAAAAAAGAGAGATTGTGACATGGGCATGGGAAAACAATTCCCTTCGAGACCACGATATATAAAGGTCATTCTCATTTCAAATAACATACATATGATTGACGATACAAAGTCAAACTTAAATAACTTAACATCGAGTATATGGACAGCAATAATATCAGACCTCCTTGGTCCTACCATTCCAACTTTCTGATACAAAACAAAAGTAAATGCAAACACCAATCTTTTGACCTATAGACGTACCAAAGGCTACTTTTACGATCCAAATATTTGCACCACTTCTTGTAGTTCTTGAAAAGCTTCTTCATTACTTCATTCAGAGCACGTTCATCCAACTAAATGGCATATTCAAATGTATTGCCAAAAGAAAATAAAACAAGCCAGATCAATTTCAATGACACAGTGTATTTAAGATGAATATATTAAGCTAAAGATGGACCAGATAGAACAAAAGAACCTCAGGTGTTTCAATCGTTTTTTTCAGCAGGTAAAATTGCTTTCTACATCTTGAAAATGTCAGAACTTAGAAAGGTAAAGAAACATGAGTCAGATCTAGTAAAAAATTGTTCCACACTGAAGCAGTTAAAGAGCAGTATTCTAATTTTTCAACACTAAATTTACTTCAATTTCCATGTGGTCGAAGAATTTTGGTCATTATGTGGTGTTTGATTATAGGGGGTGAGCCTCGGCGCAGCGGTAAAGTTGTTGGCATGTGACCTCGAGGTCACGAGTTCGAATCGCGGAAAGAGCATCTTGTATTGTAAGGGAAGGCTGCATACATTAGGCCCAATGGGCCCGACCCCTCCCGGACCCCACACATTGCGGGCGCTTCGTGCACCGAATTTGCCCCTTTATGTGGTGTTTGATTATTTCTTAAATCCCAAAAATGGTAATGGAACAGCAAATTCAAAAGAAAATTAAATATTAAATGATGGTTCATAAACTATTACACAACCCCAATCTCTTCATATTACTGAAGCATATGAAATCAATTGGTGCTGCTGCAACTACAAGCAATATCATATTTTCCTTACGCAGGAGGTTCTGCAGACAAACCATGCATTCAAAACATCGAGACAAGGGGGTGAGATGCTTTCAAATTGGAATATTTGCATCCATCCATGGGTGATTACCACAAAACCTTGGTAAGGGGAAAAACAAATACATAGAGATGGAGGAAAAAGTTGCAAAAGACAAACCTTAGGCTGTTGATCTGGCTTTGGAAACTGTCGTATGTGTACATTGGCGAGTAACAAAATCAAATGCTCCCTTTGGTTTGCCACATTATCTTTCTGAATATGATTCGGCAGTCAACAATCATAAAATTAGGGGAACATAGGCATTAAATTCACCAAGCAAATATTTACCAGTTTTGGATTAGATACAAGAGTGAAATGTCTTCCACTTTATTTCACCAATTTCAACTTATCAAAATATGATATGTAATTGAAGAAGCTAAGCTATTTCACCTGAAAACCGAACATAGCTTGAAGCCAGTCAAGGATATCTTCGTCATTTTTCTTCTTGTAATCCTTAGGCCAAGGAAGACCTCTGGCATTCCGGAGAGCATGCACAGCAGCTTGAATCTGCAAGTTAATATATCTCACATGTGACATTAAAAGCAAAGCATCACTAGCAAATGTATGCATAACAGAAACCAGAGAGATAATTTGGAAGTAAATGTAGACCTCAGGGTACTTCATAATTGCCTGATTTGCACTATCAGGATCAAGAGGCAGAATATTATAAGGGACATATATTTCTGTCTTCTCTGCAACTTTATCATGAGTTTCCAATACCTATGGTAATAGTACAAACATTGCAACAAGAGAAAAACATGGTTCTGCTTATGTTTGTCCAACAATTTAAAGCAAAGGGGAACATGCATATTAGATCATCGTCATTAAAGACACCTCACGATCGACTTCCACCGATTGAGTTTGGTTGACAGCTTTCAAAACCTCAAAGAGAACATTAGCTGTTTGGTATGCTTTTGTCAGCTGTGCACTGAGCATTTTCGAAAAACAAAATGCTAAGAACATTAGCATTTATATAATACTTCATAACTAAACTTACAAATTAGGAAAATAACGAATTTAAAACTCACCGATCAGCTTTGTCAGCAGCATTTTGCAAAGCCTGAATATACTTTCTATAGTAGTGCTGATAAAAGCTCTGCATTTCACGTGCATCACTTTTTTTCACCCTTCCCATTAAGGTTGGATCATTTTCCTGAAATATAAAAAAAAACATAATATAACTAGGAATTTGACAGACAATATACATTTTTTTTTCTTACTGAACTCATAAACCAAGATTTGTCAATGATACATTTAGGCATTTCATTTTGTTGCGTACTCTAGTGATTAAACAATCATGAATTTGCCAGTAGATACAAATAATAAATGTGGGAAGATTTATGATGGGGTGACCACTTTCTGAAAACAGAGTTTAAAACTGGTGGACTTTGGAAAAATTTCTCCAACTAAGATCTTACATATAATCAATGAAATAAGATAAACAACATGCATAGTTCAATACTTCAACAAAGGATCTTATAACCATAGGATAAGAAGCAATATGCAATCACCAAAAATAATTTCTCATGGTTGTCTTTCATTTCCTCAAAACAGCCAATGGAGGAGAAAGTCTAGTTTTCCTGGGGTCACTATTCAAGTACGTGTCTGTAAAGTCTCTTGAGAGAATTGAAAAAAAAAAAAAGCTAAACTTAGAATATTCTGGTGTTATGTAAACCAAACTAACACGATTAAATGCAGAGCATCTGAATATTTGTGGACACACTTTATGATCAATTATATATTTTTGAGAGAACATATAGAGTGCCACGGTACTAAATTGAAGAAATATTGATGCAGTATATTTTGAAGGATTTTCTTGCACTAACCCGTTCCAAGCGCTGCAAAAGAGCTGTTTTAAATTGACGAACACCACGCCCACTTGAGGTGGGATCCAACCTATGTGCTTTCTCGAAAGCATAAAATCTACCTGCATAATAAAATAGAAATGCAACAGTCCTCCAACCAAACACCGAACGAAATGCAACATACAGGAAAAAATGACACCTGTAAACATAACTTCAACAGGTTTACAAATCAAAGCAGAGATTATCAAAGAATATAACACTAGGGAGCTGGGATGGGTGAGAAAAGTGAAATGTGTGTTAGCGTGCTAGAACACCTTTCGCAAGAACATCAAGCGACAGTTTACACAAGCTTCATCAAACCATGGGGTCAATAAGCAAGTCTGAGAGTTTGCTGATTGTCCTCCTTTGACAAATTTGAAAAATATAACCGCTCATGCTACGCATTTTAGAAGGGTGTTCTGACTTCTGGGAAGACCGCATAAATCAAGTGTTTATCTCTGAACAATGTACATATGTGTGTGTCAAATACGAAGTATCACAAAGGTCAAACGTGCTTACTCCCCCATAGTGCACAAACTTAACAAATGGAGTCCGAAAACAGGTGCAGCATGTGAGAACCTCATTCCCCTACCATCTCAAGATAATTTTCAAAAACCATTATGTAGAAAATAACGGCATATAATGGCAGGCTGGCAGCCATTTGCAATTATTTGAAATGGTACACCCCATCTCATAACTACAGTTTATGGCACTAATGGAGCATAATTAGGGGAAAAAAATAAAAAGGTGAGCGTAAATGCTTTAAATTCATATAGCTATACAGGCCCCATGGGGACATTCACCTTAAAACCACAGAAAAGCCCATATAAATTACATACTCAAAAAAAAATTATGTAAATCTCTCTGCATAATTTTCAGCTAAAACAAGCCTCGGCTCGGAGACATCAGGCGTAGGAAAAGGCTGATTGTTTGACACTGTCAGAACCTAGCCTCTTTCAACACTTCAGGAATACCGTGGAAATTCCTGATACGATCAGAAAATGTTGGTCTGATTTGGTTCATGATACGGTGAGTGGATCCATTACTCTGAACTCGGATGGTTGATTTTAAGGGACTGATATCAGTTAGCATAAGGGGCTTAATATTTCAGTGCATATTTCAACCAAGACAAAATGACACAATATTTTGTTTTCTAGTTCTATTCTATTATATTTTAGTAAAAGCATTGTTGTTTCTGTCTCTGTTACTATTCTGTTTTTGGAGGAAAACACTGTATTTTATATGGTCCGTACCGGCTGTCATTTACTGAGAGATTAACATGTCACCCACCCCCCTAAATTCCCTCCTCATATGAGACAGGAATTGGCGAGAAAGAGTAGACTGAGCTCTGTGGCTCGTGATTCCAGCTAAGATGTGTATTCCCTTGCTGCAACTGCTTACTTGGTTTCAGTTGAAATTATGTTTTGTTTCCTGCTTTTATTTTAGATTATGCATTGTTATAGTGGAAGTCGGGCTAAAACACTGCATTCATTTTATGATGTAAAAAGTTGTTTCCGCGATGTAATAGAATATACTGGTTTTGTCAAGTTTTTGTACTTTGAGGTTAATTTGATCTTGAAAGTTTATTTCTAAATTTTCGAGAGCATGCTAATGCCATGTTCCAAGTTCGGGGCATGACATACCATGATGATTAATATGGATAAAAGTTAATTAACAGATTATAAATTTGATATGTCCATTAGTTACAGTTTAGATGTATTGTTCACCTTTCAAACACAAAAAATTTAAACCGTAGAATGAAGTACATTACAAGAACAAGAGCATAATTGGTATCACAACGGGAGAGCAGTAAGGCTCCAGTAACACGCTTGACCTTGTGAATGAAAAAAATAATAATAATAATAAAGACAACTATTAACAGCATAAAAATGTTTAGAATGGATTTATGAGGGGAATAGGTCCCCTTTTTCCAATCAACAAATAGGTAAAGGTCCGTAGAAGGATAAACAACAACTTATTCTCAAATTACTAGCAGGAATACTAAGTAATGCACCGAGGACATTGCATTTTTTCCCTTCAGCAAATAAAACGCACATATTAAAAAGGACTGCCAATCAAACAATCCAAACAACCTGTTATTAAAAATCTCAACTTTGGAATTGAAATGAATAAAAATATGCAAACAAAATTATAATGTTATTTGTTTCCATCTTCTCGTACAGCCTCCACGGAATATCTTTTATTGTCCACTGGACTATAAAGTGTGGGAAACCTAATTCCATAACGAAAAAGCTTTAACTTCTCTTTTCAAAAAAAAAAAAACTTAACTTCTCTTCACACATGCAAATGGAAGCACATGCATGTAAGTGTAAATTTCTAAGTATATACATAATGAATAATTTTCTCATTATTAGTACTATTATTATCAAAATGTGAAGACAAATAAAACTTCAAGACTTACATAGGTAAGCAACACGAGGGTTGCTCGGCTCGACTTCATTTGCAACACGAAGAATGGGGGCAATTTCCACAAGAGATGAAGGCACCACTTCGCTGTCAAAGATAGACTCTCCCAGGTTCCCTACTGTCTGTGTACGTGTTATCCGCCGCTGCATATGTGAATTTTGATGTGAGGGTCCTCCTTGAGATGACATCATCCTCTTTCTTCACCTAGTGTGGAAACAAGATATCTTTAAAGAACATATGTTAATATTGCAAATCAGTCCAGTTTGTCCACATTGGTCACAAAACAATGCGAATGCTCTTCAAACCCCTCCAGATACATTCCAAAACCATTAACATCACCAAAAATCTGTCATAGAACAGGTCTATGTTACCGGTTGTAAAACCGAAAACGGTTGTATTTCAGAGAACCTTTAATTACTGGAAATTAAAGGTTAAATACCCAAGAAAATGGAATGCTGATAGACTAAGTGAATTGTTGCATCACGATATCCACAGTTTTTTTCAAGAAAAACAATTGGCTTGCCTTCTTGACCACCACACCACTGAAACTCGCATCACTGGCGGCAGTAATATTAAAATCCGCCACCCAACACTCACAAAAATAATAAAATTGAAGAAACATGGAACAATTCAAGTGTCTCGTACAGTATGGAAATACACAGAAAGAAAGCAATTAAACCAACAAATTTATTATACATTCTTTCTTGGGTTTATTGCATAGTCAGCAATGGAACTCAAATAAATCAATAGTAGAGCATGTCTATTCACCTTTTCAACAACCAATAAATATGTTCGGCCCTGAACTACCCTTAGATATACTAAGGTTTAATGGATAAAATTCAACAAAAAGAAATGCAGCAACATTTAGTAAAATAATACGTCATGGAGTTCACATCTTTCTTTTTTTTCAAAAACACTTCTATTGCTTTGTCGACTGCCAAGCTCATAATACAACACACCACCCACCTTCAAAAATAAAGGAAATCGGATAAATTACAAAGCAACGCCAATGTTCCATACAACATGTTAAGCTCCACTAAGAAGCAACTCATTAAACATCAAAATTCCGTTCAGCAAGGAAAATCAAGATACATCAACAATGGAGGTGAGAAAAAACCGAATTTTGCCAAAAAAAAAGTGCAGTTAATAGGCATAAACAAAACAGATACACCAGGAAAAAGGATAAAAACAAATGAAAATACGTTCACAAATCATGGGAAGCAAAAAATCAC
This sequence comes from Haberlea rhodopensis, assembly GCA_907163345.1. Taxonomy (NCBI): domain Eukaryota; kingdom Viridiplantae; phylum Streptophyta; class Magnoliopsida; order Lamiales; family Gesneriaceae; genus Haberlea; species Haberlea rhodopensis. Next base: position 3,560,245 of record CAJQUN010000008.1, on the reverse strand, counting down.
ATTTTCACATTAAACTACAAAGAACTCAAAATGAAAGCAAATAAAGCACGGGAAAAAAAACCCACCAATACTAGCTCTTTTTCTACGATTTCTCGGCTGCGTACTAGACAGAACTTGATTTTTTAAGTGTTTTTCAGATCAAAAAGCCCAAATGCATCAGCCCTGAGAGAGATAGAGAGAGAGAAAGGGTAGTGAGTGGGTTTGGGAAGAGTGCTGATGCTTTAAGCTACTTAGCAACAAAGGAAGAAAGAAGAGGCGGAGAGAATCTGAATACGGTGTGGAGGCAACGGAAAAAAAAATTTTAATTTGTTGAGTGTAAGTACCCCTGGTTTGTTCAGGTATTACGAGATTGCCACTCTCATATTAAGGAAATATTTGGAAAAAGGTAACATGTTAACAAAAAGGAAATTGTGCTTCTTACAAATAGGCGTGAATATATTAAAATTTTATTCATATGATTTTTAAAAATATTATTATTATTATTATTTATAAAGGTATTTAAATAATTCACTTAATGGTAAATTTTTCTCATAAAATTTTGCATTTAGATTGTTATTTTATTATGATTTTTCTATCATAGATATATGGGTGTTTTAAAAAAGAAAACTTAGTGTATTTTGGATATCATATGAGTGTCTCGCTCAACGATATAGTTCATATAACTAGAATTCTATACACACTTCATACATATATAGATTAATTTTTTGTTTATAATATTTTTAGGCGTTAAGTATTTTGTGTAAAAAAAATTAAAGCTATATGAAAATTAAGATTTTAAAGATGATTTTTTTATAATTAATTAAGATAATTATTTAAATATGATGATTTTGTTACTTTAGATACTTATGGTATATTTTATAATATTCTTTAAAAGTATATGATACTCTTACTAATGGTGATATAATATAGTTATTATTACAATATAATTGATTTTTTTGTTTAAATCGCTATTATTACATTTGTCATAACTTCTTGTAAAAGTCTTATCTTGTTATAACAACTATATTCATGATAAGTAAAATTTCAAAATCAATTGCCGCTTTGTTGATCATACTTCTTAATCTATCACTTCCCATTTTGCCACGATGAAATGGATACTTCAACCATATATTTCCCAATCCACGTGGCCTGCTTGACGAACGTTGAAGAATAAGCGTGTTCTTGGGCCATCATAGCCTGAAAGCAAGTGCTTGAGAATCAACTGTGACTGACCTTCACTTTCAACGGATCATGGAAAGTAGTGAGGAAAATTATTGTTTTAGTTTTCGTGGATTGGATTTCACTTGACTGTTTACGATTCCAAAAAAGAAAAAGGTAAGGTTGAAACATTTCGCTTCGCACCTTTCTTCTTGCTCATACGGCTTCTCCCTTGATTTGCATAACAAAGCTTATTGCAGATCCTGGTCCCACCCTGAATGGAATGACTCTCTCACTGGCAGCCTGTCATTTTTTTTCCCTTGGCTTTTTGTATGGATGTATTAATATTTGTGCTGATAGGTAGCTTTCATGGGATAGACGAGTTGAGGGCATTTGTGTAAATAGTAGCAATGATGGTGTCATTCAGATACGATGCGTTAAAATTCCAAAAGGTGCATGCTTTTTAATCCAACATGGAAAGATCATCAAATGCAACAGCCATGTGCATAGACAGTATATATTTTTCCATATGGGTCGGCTGAGTTCTTGAATGCCTTAGCATTAGATTCCAAATTTGATTTGTAATTAAAAAATATATCTTACATATTGGATCAATTTAAATATAATTTATTTTTATTATTGTTAACAGATAAAAGCAAAAACATCTGGTTGCTTTAAGTTGAACGTTTACAATTTTGTTATAAATTGAAGTTTATTAATTTTTTTTAATTTTAATATCAAATAGTCAATGATTTTGTTTAAAATCAATTTTTTCTAACTTTAAACAAACATGATATAGAAATGATTTAAATAAGTAACTGAAATGCAGCAAAATAAGGGACAAAAAACATCCTCCAAATCTTGAATAAAATATTAGGATACATATAGATAACGATAAATTATTTAAATTTATTTATCTATCTGATAATATCTAATACGTTCCTAATTTAAATCTTTTGTTGGATTTTTAAGCTTAATGAATTTAAATTAAGCATGAAAGAATAAGAAAAAAATCGAAAATGAAATTTTCGCTCAACAAATGCACATTGGACGTCTCGGTCGATCGCGCCAGAGGCCGCGATCGATCGCAACAACCAGTAGGTTGAAAAGAGGGGTTGATCGATCACGCTCATGGGCCGATCGATCGCGTCCTACAGTTTAAGTGAACTGGAACTGGTGCATCAGTTATCCTATATGAATTATAACACACAAATTACGGAGAAAATAAAGCATCAAAGTGAATATCCATATTGTGTTCTTCCTTTGTTTAAATAAGGGAGTTTGCAACTTTTGTGGTTGTGGGGCTTGTGATTTGAAGTGCTACTATCACATGCAAAGTTGTATCTTGAGAGAAAATTGTCGTATCTCATAATCACCATGTGCGGGGCAAATTTTCTTAAGGACAAAGTGTTATACACTTGCCTTGACTATTTGTTATTGCCATCTATCACTACCTGTTAAAGCAACGATGTTTCATGCAGATTTTAAAGCATCCAAACAAACATCTTTTTCTCACTTCGATATTTTATTTAACTTATCAACATATATTCCTATTGATGTGATGACAACTATTCGACTAGCCCAAATGTGCCAAATTATATTTATATTAATACGTGATAAACTTGCATGAGATTCATCAAATGTATGATCCCATCACATGCCACATAGCTAAAATTCAATTGTATAGTAGCAATATAAAAAAAGATTATTAGCGCTTCCGGCCTTTGCCGGAATAGTAAGCTCACAATGCATTTTGGCGAAAGACTCGAGTTCAAATCATATTATGCACACATAATTTTCACCCCTCCCCGATTAAAAAAAAAAAGATTATTATGAATATTAATATTTCAATGCACCTTTTTTCTTTACCACAAGTTTTACTTTATAGATCACGGAATTTTGGGACAATCGAATTCATTGAATAATGTGCTCAAGAAAGTATATATATTAGTAGATGACGTACACGTATTGCGTGTGTAACACAATATATGAATATTATGCGTTGATAATAATATAAGTACCCTACTACCAACATGAAAATATGAATGCAAATGAAATGTTATAAACAAATAAAAAACTCACAGCTAATTAAAAAATAAAGTTTATTTGTGTGATCTTCAAATATTATCCAATTATCTCATGGTTATTAATAAAATAAATAGAGAGTATTTTTGTTATAATATCACATATTATATATATATATATATATATATATATATTTATTTATTTATTACATCTTTCCATATATTCATTACTTTTCACAATTCTTCAGACATTAAATTATAAAATTCAAAATACTGCATATGTCAGTAATTAAAATGGCCAAATACATATGGTGTGGCAACCCAAAAAAAGGGCAAACTCGATGTACAAATCTATCGTTATGTGGATATCCCAAAACGGATCGTGCCACTTTGAGTTAATGTACACAATATTGTCTTTCACTACAAAAAGTTTGTTTTCGCGACTCATATCCATAACCTTCAGATCACATAACACAATATTATTATTGCATCAAAGGCTAAAAAAATATTTTTTCGTAAGTAGAACAAACTGTTGAGCTTGTTTGGATTATTAAAAGATAAATGGAGCAAAAGCGTACCAAAAAGAGGGTGCGTGCGTCTCGATGTGCTTTTCTTGTTAAAGAAAAACACGTCAAAAAGGCAGCAGCCAAAGGTTTTTTGGCTTTCGGACTTCTATTTTGCTTCTTCTTCATATCGTAATAATTGTAAAAAAAAATTAAATAAAAAATCATTCAAATTCGAATGAATACAATAATTCAAAATACATATTTTCTCAAGGTATCATGTAACACTATCAGAACCTCATTTTTAAAGGAAAGTATATGTACAATTCGAATTATCTTTTCAAATCTGTCAATGTCAAAATTAGGGTTGAAATAAATCGAGCTTGCTCATGACTTTTTAAAGCCACTAAAATATTATTTGATTCATTTTTGAAATTGTTAAACTCAATTTGTGTTAGAATATATCAAAATATTTATTCTAGACAAATTTGAGCCGTATTATTTTGTTCAACAACTCGTGACTTTGAACTTAAGTTTTATTAGTATAAATCATAAGTTAAATTAAATGTGAGAACTCGTTCCTAATCAACATAATGATTATTTATTTGTAAAAACGAAATATTATTTAAAAAATCTGCCAACAAGTGGCTCTAAAAATTTCGGCATGTCCTCCCCGCACGAGAGACATACAAAAAAAAATGAAAACACAATAATAATATCACAGTGCAGCAAGTAAAATACATAATATCATAGCATGCATCATAGACATCAATCACATAATCCCTACTAAAAATATTTACATCATATCATAGCATGCACAGTAAGTCTCCAGCACACATTTCATACTTAAAATATTTACATAATACCATCTGCAGTAAGTAAACACCGAATATTAACAAATATTCAAGACTGAACTGAAGTAAACTCCAATTACATAATTATTTATTCCAGGACAATAAAATTTAACTATCCTACGACTGGGAAAAAGACAAAAGAAACAACATCAGGTAAGACTTCAACGAGTATTCCCTCTTTGGGATCCTGGTTACCTGTAATACCTGCCATTGTCAACACACAAAGACAACAACAGCCCCCTAAGGGGTGAGTCAAAGCCCAATATGAAACTATCAAGTAATTACAATATGTATCTATAAAATCTGATAGATGATGCAATGCACTGTAATGCAATGCATGTCAGGTACAAGGAATCGAATCTCAAGATACCAAACTATCGGAGTCCAATGAAATGTATCATCAATCAATATCAAGCTCGAGCAGGGCGTCGACTCGCTCGTCGCTACGACATCACTCTCAGTCGAGCCATCGGTGGTCCATCATCTCTCGTGTCTGGGCGACGTCGGCACACGCTACGACATCTCTCAGCTCAATCTCTCCGCCGAGACATCGGCGTGCCCATTATCCCCAGGCACGCATAAAATATATGGGTATCAACGAAAGAATCGGTAGGATCAACATGACGTGCTCAATGTACATGTGTGTCAATGCATCATGCAATATCATAATCTCGTGTGATGCAACTCAATATGTCCAACGTGTATATCATATATCGATGTACGTTTATCGAGAAATGATGTATGTTAACAAAATATTTATTTTCGTACATTGATATGCGAATTATGAATGCTACGAATGCTCATAAATCAATTAAAATCACATAGCCAAGTAATTTCATTTAAGTCACGTAAGTTCGACAAATCATGTATCAAACAATACAGATACATGTCGTATGTTACGGATCGCAACATACCTTATCTTTCGTCTGATTCACGATATCTCTTGTACGACTCAGTAGGAATTCAACACCACAAAACAATCTACAAAAACACTAATACATTATTCAACTAATTAATTTACTATGGAATTATTCATTAGAATATTAAACTTTTTCTTATTAAACTTTATGAAAGTAACGCATCTCTCATTATGAATCTTGGCAAAATAATGTGTCAAAGGCAATAACCTAAACTTGAGGATATACTTCGATTACAAGCCCACCTACGACTATGTTCAAGCAGAAAACTTTCATTAATCGATAATTAATTCCAATTCATATTCAGATTCTTTACATTTCTTGTGTTAATCCCATGAATTAATATTGATTCAAGAAATAACCTAGACATACGACGGACTACTATAAACTAAAATTTGGATAATATTAATAGCAAAATTTTACTTTATTTTAGTTTCATTCCTCCAACACATTTTTCAATAGTATATCATCCTTTATCATTACCTTATATAAAACATTCAAGTTAAATCATTTCAATTCAAATTTGCACATATAGCCCAAGTCATTGTTTCACCAGTCTATAGCTTCACATATATTCAGATTTCTCACCAGTTAAATCAATTTAATCAAACTAACCAAATCTATAAACTCATATATGCACATATAGCAAGAGACGATATATCAATCCTTTCTTATACTAGTGTTGCGACAATTTTCAGCAGCAAGGGATTTCGTTCCAAACATGCAAGATCTTTACACCAACTAATTAGCATATTTTTGCACAGAAAGATGCTCCAACATCAAACCAAACTCAAATCATATTTTATCCAACAATTAGAGTTCAAAAGAAGGCTAAAATTCGAACTAAAAGCTGGGAAAATCGAAATCAAGTTACCCCAATTTCTGTGAACAGTAGTTGCACGCTTCAAGGGTGGTTTTCGGTGGCTCACAACGGCGATAAAAGCGGAGACCGGAGGGGAAACATTGGTCATGGTGAGGGGAAGAGCATCAATGCATGGATTTCAACCAATCCAAGGTTGAATCGACTGAATCGAGAGAAAACGCGAAGAATCTGCGCAAACTCGCTGTTCTTGTGCCAAATCTGAACGATTCCGCAATGTAATCTGTAAATTGCAGGTATGGAAATGACCGCCGGTGAGTGGGGAAGGTGAGGGTGGTTCGAGCTCGCCGTGAAATGGCCGGACGACGGCATGCGCAAGGCATTTCCCAACGGTGGTCGACGTGAGAACCGGGATAGGAAAAAAGGATCGAAATGAGCATACAAACACATTAATAGATGCATTTCGGTCCAGTTATGTACATCGGAGTGTCACCGGTGTACTGATAAATTAAATTTGCAATCGTCAATTATGATTTATATCCACTACTAAAACACACAATTAAATTCTTCATTTTAATAATTTATCAATTGACATTCATATTGTCAATTTCTAATTATTGATAAATTCCTGAAATATATTTAATTAACAGTAATAAAGTCTTGAGGCCTTACCAACAACTTAAAAAATTACGTAAAAATGTCATGAAATTTTTTTTTTTTTTTTTTAATATGTCATGAAATTGTTTGACATATATGATTAAATATTTTTCGACCTAATCCACCAAAATATTTTTATTTCAACTAGGTGTATTTCTGGTGCAATTACCAAAATAACCCTAATAGCCCACTGTTAACAAAGACGATTCTTCACACAGAAAATGACGTGATCGTCGGAGGCCCACGTTTTCAAGGCGGAGTTTCCGGGCTTGAAGAAGGATGAGGTGACATGTTGGGGTTGAAACGACCTTCAGATCAGTGGGGAGAGGGGAAATGAAAAGTTTACAGCTCTTGAAAATGATGAAATGTTTACGAGCATTGCGGTTGTAGATCTGAGTGCCGAAGACATCTTCGAATTCGTCTCAGACGAGAAGGAGCCTAAACAAGAGATCGAAAGCGTGAAATAGAATCGATTAAGCTGCTTCTTATAGAAATGATTGCTATCTCATTGGTTGCTTATTCTCGTTTTTATGGAACATAATTAAATGTGAGGGAATCCGTTGATTAAACTTTCATGATTTTGTTCTTGTTTTATACATTTGTTGATTTTTTAAACTCATTTGTTGAACTTTAATATAGCGGTGCACTTATCAAAACATACATTTTTTTTTTATATTAAGATGGTGGTGCACATTTACCACTTGAGTCTAACGGTTCATGTACATACATACACTATTAGACACAAGCGATACACTTAATTTTTAACAATGCATCGCTTGAGTCTAGCGGTGCACGTGGAATAATACGTGCATTGCTTGAGTTTAATGGTGCATACGGAATACGTGCACCGCTAGACACAAGCTGTGCACTTAATTTTAACAAATACACCTTTTGAGTCCAGTGGGAATACACTAGACACAAACGGTGCACTTAATATTAACAAATGCATCGCTTGAATCTAGCGATGTACTTGGGATTACGTGTGCTGCTAGATACAAAATGTGCATCAATCAAAATATATACATGTTTGTGTGTGTGCTATTTCTTTTCAAAATGAATACTGAGTACTCGTTTGTGGTTTCAAATGAAGTTCTCCTCTTCTAGAAAACGAAAATTGACTTTATGGGAATTGATTGCTTCATAAGTTGATTAAATAATTCTGATAAAAATAATGGATATACTCCGCATACAAAATCTATATCTATTTGGTAAAAATTAAAATATAGAGGTGTAAATTTTTTATTTCTATAATATTAAAAAATGATAAAAAAATTTAATTTGAAATATGAAGGAATGTTGCCCGATCAACCGGAGGAGCAACATCAATCGTTATTCAATAAATCACTTGTATTTAACATGGATATTTTAGTCCTGAAAATAGACTAATTAGATTAGAGATTGATAAAATAGATCAATATGAAAGAAATTTTCTAGAGGCTGGATTTAACTGAAAAAAATATTTTTTAGGAGATTTAGTTAAAAAAATTTTAAAAACTGGTAATATATAATTTTAAATAAAATAATTAATATGTTAGTTTATGTATTTTCTTATTTAAAAAATATATGTTTTAATATTGAGTCAATGGATAAATAGATCTCAAATTGGATCCGTTGAAATATTTCCCCCAACAAGCATCCCATTTGTTTAAGAGTAGAGACGGTATGATAATAACCGTACAATATATTTTTCACATTCTTTAAAAATATAACAAGCAACATACCGAGTTAAATTATACTATACTATACAGATATTTTATAATAAATTATGTAAATATGTAATTCAATAAATTATATGAAAAATGTTCTATTTTGTTTAATATTAAGCATCCAATCAAAGGCAATAATTTTTTTTTCCTTTTATGCTTTTTTTTTTTTGGTTTGGATAATCCCATAAGCCAGCATGAATTATAGCAAGTACCAAACAGAACCCCAAACAATTAAACCGAACAAAACTTGTATAAGAACAGGAAGTACGAAGTCAAGAATCAAGTTCCTGCTAACAAGCAAAAGCCAAGAACCACGGCAAGATCACCAACTTCTTAAAATCACTCGAGAATTACACCCCAAACCGGCGTAATTCTTCTTCTCCATGTGCAAAGTGGCACTTCAAACCAAAAGTGCAGGAACCTTTGGTGAAGTTGTCACAAGGTTTTGTTTTAAAGTTGCTACCAGGAGCAGGGCCAGTCGTCGTCCGATTCTTTGTGGTTCGCCCCAACCCTGACAGACTCACATTTACTATAAGTTCACGTACCATTTGACTTGCATGTTTGATCTGATCAAATGAGCCCTCGAGCTCAATGTTCTTTGAGTTGGGATCAGATTCATGATCTCGTATGGCAAGCTTGGCTCCAGTTACACGACATATTTGCTTAGAATTCATGCCACCCTTTCCAATGACAGCTCCTACAAGAGAGGCATCGATACTAATCTTAGCAGTGGCCGAGGCTCCAAAAAGATCTGGTTCATTTTGCTCAAAACGACCACTACTGTATCTTCCTAATATTTGTCCCATAGCACGGGGGTCTTCATGTGATGAGTGTGCTGGTCTGCCCAGCTCCCACTCACCATGTGCATAATGGCACTTGTCCCCGAATTTGCACCCTTCTGCTGTGTTGAACTTAGTGCATAAACGAGTTTTCAAAGCTGCAGAAGAACTATCGGGAAAAGACGGTTGAACCGTCGGGTTTCTAGCAGCTGGTAGAGCTGGATTGCTGCCGAGTATTTGAGTTACAGCCTTGATTCCCCCAGGGACATTATGCAAGAAGTGGCATCCATCCCCAAATGGGCACCCAGAAGTACTGCATGCAAAACCAAATAAGATGATCGACGGGAATACAACAACCACCAAGCCTTTAATTCCAATGAATTAGGGTAGGTTAAAGATAATTAATGGGAATGGGACACAATTTAAATAAGCAGAAAGTACAAATTCCTAAAAACAAAGAGTATAACTTGGCATAAATTTTTTTCCTTTAAAACATTCGGCTAGAATTTAAACAATAGAACAAGAAAGTTTCATTTATTTTTACTTCATCTAATAAGACAAATCATTTCACTCTTAAGACCATAACAAACTTTAATTTCATCCTTGTATGATTCCTAATTTTGCTTATCAAATTAAGAACAGCACAGACCAAATTGCAGCATTGAATGACAATTTATAAGTCATGATGGAGTCAAATTTGGGCATTCGAATTAAAGATTAGTTTTTGTTATTGATAGAGTCAAATCTGGGAGAGTTTATTCGGCCACATAAAATCTAATATGAATGTGAAAGCCACATCCTCACAAACTATTGCAGCACTGAAGTAGAAACTTCAGAGAAGCTGAGAGTTGAAGAATAAGACAAGCCTAGCCGATCACCATCAAATGCAAACTTACAAACATTTATTAAATAAATTTATCATCTGGAGAAGAAATTAGAATGGAAGCTCTTAAGCTATGAACATTTTAACACATATGAAGAGTTTGAGATGCTATGTTAGGCAACGAGGTGCTAAAGCAATTCATTCACTGGAAATAACGATTGTGGAGAGATCCACAAGTTTCGAAATGAAAAGCCGCTAAAAACAAAAAAAGAAACACGCCTCAAAGTTAAACCCTCCAGATTTTAGTTCACAGGAATGCGAAACTCGTCAAAATTCAAACTCTAATTCATAATTATACATCAACAACAAATGCCTCATGGGATTCAAAACAATGAACTCAAAGACACAAGATCCAGGAAATTTTATCATCTGGAGAAGAAATTAGAATGGAAGCTCTAAAGCTATAAACATTTCAACACACATGAAGAGTTTGAGATGCTATGTTAGGCGGTTTGGACAACTTAAGAGGTTCTAAAGCAATTCATTCACTGGAAATAACGCCTGTGTTTCGAAATGAAAAGCCGCTAAAAACAAAAAAAGAAACATGCCTCAAAGTTAAACCCTCCAGATTTTAGTTCACGGGAATGCGAAACTGGTCAAAATTCAAACTCTAATTCATAATTATACATCAATAACAAATGCCTCATGGGATTCAAAATGAACTCAAAGACATACGATCCAGCCCATATATAAATGTACCTTAATTCAATGAGGCACATAGGAAACTACTATTAGCAACTGTCAGCAAGTACAAACATTAGACATATGAAAAAGAACCCATCATCAAGTGTTTTTAACATTATTCGCGCAGGTGTACCCAAAAGGGATCCACTTAATATGATTATATCATTTAGATGAAACAAACATTTAAGTTCAAAAACTGTCAAAATCAATCCCGAGACAGGTCAAGCTAGAAACCAATATTTATCAACTTTGACATAATTTGTAGAGAGTGAATGAATTATGAAATATGAATGATGAGGCAACCAAAAACCAGTCAACCAAAATTATGTCACATCCCTTGAATTACGCACTATTGAGAATCTGAAAAGCTCAACCATGCTTTTGTTCATGACCGTTTCAACTCTATATAAGTTGCGGTTCTCCGAGCAAGTTGTTAACTCAATAAAATTGCCATTCAGTCATTCCATTCAAAGATGGAAATTATCGATTATACAACCTGTTCACAACTTTAAAACTCCAATTCATTAGTCCAAATCATGCTGAATTTAAATATAAAAAAGAATATTCAGCCACCTGAATAATCACCAATATATGAAAATGCATTTTACAACATTAATTTTAAATTGGTTATGATTAGAACCTGAAAAACTTTGTGCATGGCTTCAATTTGCTTCCTATACCAGTTGTAAAGGACTCCATTTCTGTTGCAAAAAATTAATAGCCTTCCTTAGCTAAAATTTCCTTATTCTTAACCTCAAAGCTCATAATCATCTTAAGCATATGATGATAATCATTAAAAAAGTTTATCATAATTCAAGAAGCATAGACTTTCTGGTTGAGGACCCATTAACAAATCCATGTGACAAAAACAAATGAGGATTAAGGGCTTTCTTTAGGTTGTGTGTATAGCTGCTAAAATTTCTCAACGCTTGCACTTCCGCTGAATGCGCAACACTGTAATGAAGTGTTTGTCTCTGCATGTGGCGCACCCCTTGGTGCTCAATGAAGGCTCAAATAATACGCCTCTTACATGTTGCGATTTTTATATCTCAAAATATTGTCATCTATCTAATTTAAGTATATGATGTCTTAAGACGCCTCACTATGATAAAGTGAGCGCCTTCCACATATGCTATAGTGCATTTGTGTGGACCTTGCTCTTGCCCTTTTAATCATTATTATGGTTTGCAATGTATATTTCGAAGACATCTTCCATTTTTGAGAAACCTAAAACTCAATTTCAACTTGTGAAAATTTTACTCACCGGGAAAATGTGAGACAAAAACAAAATGCAGAATGTTGCACAAAAATCAGATACTATAAAATCGACAGCGAAAAAAGGATAGCGGACTACATTAATACCCCACGACTGCAAATGGAGAATAACCATGGACCGGTTCAGGAGAGTTCTAGCAAGAAAATAAGCATACATTTGGAAAAAAGCAAACACGAAAATTACCTCGCTTCGATTTCTTGAAACCTCCATTTCCATTGAGCCCGGCTTCCACTTCGCCTCTCCTTTTTATACCACCAGTTTCCATTGCAAAAATTATCTTCTTTAGTTAAAACTAACCCAAATACCCAAAATATTTCAAGAAATTGCAGAGAGAGAAGATTAGAAGCAAGAAAATAGGAAACACACAGCAAAGATTGTATATTGAGAAAAAATAGTGAGAACACAGCTAAACCCTAGAGGGAAGAGGGAGTGAGAGCGTTCACACTTCACAGATTGCAAACAAATCTCTTGAAATATAGGGAACCGGCGGATATGAAATAAAGAAAAACGCGATTTTAAGGTTATAAACAATATATCAGCGACAGCGTTACGTTTTTGTACGCACAAATCAGCGCATCGATGGGCCAGGCCTCAATTTGCTATACGAAATTTGTATCTATATTAGATTTTGATTTAAAGCAGGTGAAAGAAATTATGAATGATCAAATATGTAGATTGAATCTGGTATTTATAGGTGGAGAAATAAGAGTTATTATGTAACAATGACTCATTCCATGTTTATTCAAATCTTATCAAGATATGATATGATCTTGTGAATACAATCAAATCCCCGATATTGCTCGGCAGATTTCACACTTGCCTAGTTTTTAGGAGATATAGTTTCCTTGTGTCCACGAACTAAGCAGGGGATGAGAAGAGCTCGATCAATGAGCTCGGGTCACAAAAGAGGTCGCTAGGATGTTTGCCGAAGGGCAGACAGGCAGGGCAAAACACGTCGGCCTGCCAAAAAGTTCGGAAGAACAGACGAGGACTTTTAAAAGATAATTAGTATGTAATGGAGCCAGGTCGGCTCATCAGGTTGTGGCTTCTTATTAAGTGGTATCACAGTCCCCCTCCCATTAGAGCTGACGTTGTAGACTAGAAGTTCGTATGTATTGAGTCAACCTGATGAGCCAACTATTCTATCTATTGATAATTTAGGCGGGAATATAATGGCTAACCAGTTTGAATTTTGAATTCAAAACTCTGACCGTTGGGGCGTCTGTTCGTATTCCGAGGTAAATCCTAGCCGTTCAATACATCAGAGATCAACGGCCGTGATTCGAGGAGGCCCCCCGATATATATAGCATGTCTCATCCCCCATTGCCTGATTTTGCAACTATTGAAATAGATCGACTCCAACCTCTTTTGCATCATTCTCCGTTTTTCTCTTACTGAAAACTCATAGGTACGTTTATTCTTAGCTGATTTATTGGAGAATGTCTTCTTCCCTTGATAAATTATTTCCTTCCCCCCGAAGGGATTGTCCTCCCTGAGGAACTTGTCCGAACTGAGGAAGTTGTCCAAACTGAGGACACCCAGGAAGCTGGGGTCTCGGCCGAGCATGAACTTCAGTGCTGAGGCAAGCCCTCAGCGTATATCGGAGTCCCCTTCTGGTAATTATCCCTGGTACGAACTGTTCGTTCCTACTTTGGATGATTCAGATGAGGCTCAAATCCGCAAGCTCAACCAAGCCCCTTCTGACCACGAATTCATATTTCCTTCTTCATCCCAATGACCGCACCAACCTCCTGAGTGTTATTACACCTTTTACCGTGGGCAGCTGGAGGGGGTTTACGTTTTCCTCTTCCTGAGTTCTTCAAGAGCTCGGTAATTTTTTACAAACTTAACCTCAGCCAATTCTCACCCAACTCTTTTCGTATTTTATGCAGCCTTGTAGGTATTTTTAGGGCGTTGAGGTTACCTTATGACAACCCCTCCATCTCATACTTTCTCCACATCAAGAGATCCGACGAGGGGCCTTGGTATGTGACTAGCCGACCTGGCTGTGTTTTTGTTGGGGGGGGGGGGGGTACCCTAGTAAGATCAAGGATTGGAAGAACAACTTTTTTTTGTTAAACTTCCTCGGCCATGGGTATGATGTACTGACTGGGTAGAGTATCTTTCGGTTCTCCCTTCACCATCCAAAAATTTCAAAAAGAGCCCCCTCTACTTAGATGTAATGAGAGACATTGGGGGCCACTGCTTCAATTCATCTAAACTGTTGGTGGAGGAACTCCTTTGTTTTGCTGGGCTGGGTCCGGTCTATATAACTTTGAGGGGGAAAGCTGGTACTTGTTTAAGCACACTTCAATAACTATTTTACACTTTCAAGTATTTTTACTAGGTTAGGCTGACCTCTTATCTGTTCCGATACTCAGGGGACAGAGTCATGAGTTCGTTAGTGCACAAGGCTCTTAAGCGGAGGAAACAAAAGCAAGCCCAGCAATCCCGCTCAGCTGAGGGAGTAACTATTGTGGATGTGACGGCTGAGAGTCCTCCTATAGTCGAGGATGTCCCCTTATCTAGGAAAAAGCGGGCTGAGCCAGCGAGAGAAGTGAGGGGTCCTCGGCAGTGGATGCTCAGCCGATGAGGTAGGTTTGAGTTCGGACCGAGCCTTCAAGCGCACCACATGTAGGTGCGAAGGGAACTGAGCCAACTCGGGTTGAGATGCGTTGGGAGAGGACGCTTTGTATATGAGCGAACTAAGATGGGGTGATCTTGTTACCCAAACTGGTAGCCGTCTTACTGAGGTAAGGCATTGCCGAACACTGTTATATTTATAGAATGTATTTTTATTATTATTTTATTATATTTTTCATGGAGTTTTTCTCCTCAGGCCATGCTATTGATGTGGGAGCTTGCATCTCGGGCTACGCTGATCCAAAGACAGCCTCTAAATGACACCAAAGTTTTTGAGGCCATGCAAGACACACTGGCCGAGGCAAAATCCCTACATGAGAATGAAGTTGCCGATCTTAAAGCTCAGATAGACAGAAAGACCCTTTTGGAAGATGAGGCCCGCTCTTTAAATGAGGCACAAAAGCACTAGTATGAGACCGATCTGCGGGAGCTTCGTAACAAGCTAGCACTGGTCAAATGGTTGGCTGACTCTGCTGAACAGGAGCTAGCTAAGGCTCAGAAGGACGCGGCAGAGGAGAAACAAAAGTCTAAAGAGCTGGTCGGGGACAAGCTCCTTAGTTTTATCGAGGCTGGTATCCAAGGGTGTGTAAGCCAACTCAAAGAACATGGTTGTCTCCAACATGACGTCTCCTTGGATTTTCTGGATGTATAGAAAGTAGTTGACACTCTTCCTCCTGACATGTAGATACTAGTTCTCCTTTCAAGTTTTTATTTTCTCCTGACCTATTGTATTGATTTTCGTGATGTCACCCTTTGATTCTAAATAGAAATGTTTTGTAATTTTGCGTGGGCTCATGTTTTGACAACAGTTTGTCTCTTTTGTATATTAATGAACCAAGTAAAATCAGATAGGATTGTTTACCCTTGGCTTTATTAATTGATTGCCTTGACCGAGTTAAGTAACAATAGATAGGACTAATAACATAAATAGCTCGTTAATAGTAATGTTTTACCCCGTAAGGCAAAGTAATAACAGTTAAGACCAAGCGTGTAACAGCTGGCTAAGAAAATTAATTACCCCGCAAGGGCAAAGTAATAACAGCTAAGACAAGCGTGTAACAACTCGGCTAAGCTAATTAATTACCCCATAAGGGCAAAGTAATAACACCTAGGACCAAGCACGTAACAACTCGACTAAGCAAATTAATAACCCCGTAAAGGCAAAGTAATAACAACTAAGACCAAGCATGTAACAGCTCGGCTAAGCTCATTAATGAGCTCGGGTCCCAAAAGAGGTCGCTAGGATCTTCCAAGTTGATCGTGTAGATCTTCTAGGTTGATTTTTTCCATTACTTTGTGGGTAGTATTGGATCTCCTCGGATGACATCGATCAATTTTTTTGTTTCTGTCATGGGTCTTTGGACATCATTGGCTTTCCCTTTTTTTATGTAAAAGGTGTTTTGTTCCATAGGATGGTGGTAACCATCCTCCGTTCCTTCTTCCCAAAGAACATGGTCTTGACTCCAACTCCTTAAGTCGGATTTGAACATCTCGACGGTTTTCAAGAATTTTCTCTTGATGTTTAATCATAATCTCCACCTGATTTTGAATCTGATGGACCTGTGCAGGGACATGGTATTGCAGATAGCCATAACGGTGTACTGTCTTCTAGATTTCTCTAAGATCTTGGGATATCTTAGAGTATCCAGTTCGATTTCTCGAAATATTGGTTCTCCCATCCTATTCGTCTCTTCCAGATCCCGTCGGGTTGTTTGGATCTGGAATCATGGGGTTATGCTCAGGATTATCTCTCTCCTGGGCCTTGGTAATCTCGAATTGTAGCTTGAGGTTCATCATGTAAAGGTTCCTCGCTACCTTCTCATGTACTTGATACTGGTATATGCTAGCAGGGCTATCACCGATTTCCAGTAGAGTATTCCATTTCTGGTTGAAGTGTTTAGCTTCCGTTATATATCCTTGATTTAGTTCTTCCAACTTCTGGAAGTACCACCTGCATGACTTGCACCGCCAACATTCGTTCAGATCCATAATATTTCTTGAATCGTCTCCTCTGTATAGTTACAAATTAATATTCAAGATAGTATTATAGTATTTCCAGAATAAGCCTAGGCTCTGACACCAGTTTACGAAGACGGATCGCGAAGGAAAAAAGTTATTGGAAAAAATGGTAAAACTTTGGGTAAAGTTTGAAAAGTATTTAAAACTCTAGAGGGTATCATGCAATTAATCCCTTTTAATTTTGGAAGGGTAATTTGGTAAATTGTTGTGGGGTAGGGAGTTATGATGAAGATGAAAGTATTTTTGGGGAGTTAAAATATAGAATAGTAGACAAGATGAGTAAATTTAAAAAAAGTTTTGAGTTTGTGGAGTTTTTATGAGTTTACCCAAGAAAGAAAGTATGAGACTTGTGACATAACTTATAAGATGGGTTGATTTAATTAATATTACTAATGTATATATAAATTAGTTTTTTTGTGATTCTTAGAATATTAAATAAATTTGCTCAAAAAAAATATAGAGCAAATTAAGAACATTAAAGATAATTTTCTATAAGATTATTTGAAATTTAATTAGCATAATTATTTAACTTAATATTTTTTGTAATGTTTCAAAATTTATGATGTTTTTATAGTAATTTTGTGAATAAGAGGTTATATGATCATATTTTGTGAACATGCCAAGAAATCAAGATTGGTTATTCTAATTCCATCTTCTATTATGATATAGTACAAGATATTTAAAACCAAATTTTTTTTTTTAAAAAAATAAAAGTAAAATTTCGAATTATATTCAATTATTCATACGCTTGATGTCCTTCTACCACCTCATTTGTTAAGGTTATTAAGTTAAGTAACACATTTTTTGAAGAAAATATAATGTATGATATTAAATTATCATTTAGAGGATGAGGGGTTCAATAGTTAATCTAGAACTTTTGTTTAGATGATAAAAAATAATAACATAAAAAAATAAAGGGTAATTTTTTTTTTAAGTTGATCAAAATATACTTTTAGAGGAGATACAATACAAATTTTTTTTTGGGGGAGAGGAATGCATTTTACTTTAAAAGTAATAAAAAAAATTTCTTAGAGGGGCAGCTACTTGGAGGGGTTTAGCGCTATGTCATAAACCAATCGAAATCTTGGCTATGCTTGAAAATGGTTATTAAATCAATGACTGATATAATTTAGTAATTTTTTGATAGTTAATTTGTAGGATAAAAATAATTTTTATCGAGGAGGTATTGTGATTTTTGGAGTTTTAGAGCAAATTGAGATGATGTTTTTTTTTTGTTTTTTGTTAATTATTGAGAGCCAATTAGAGTACTCGTGTTTGATTAATTGTATGTTGCCTTTTTTTTTTCCTCCAATTTTTACCAATTCAATGATCGAGTAGTCTTTTCAAAATTGGAAAAAAAACGTATGTAATTAATAACGTTGATATTGTCAACTGCGTATGCATTTTTTTTCAAAATTATAGAGTCTTGTATAGAGTCAATGGAGAATGTTGTCCCTTGGCTCTACATGTGCAAATTTAATAAATTTCTTCTTGTATATTTAAGTTGGGTTATTGACAATAAACTCCTGGTTATTTGAAAATAAATATATTGAAAAAATACAGTTTACCCAATATGATTTTCAAAATATGCAGTATACCCAATATGATTTGAAAATAGAAAGTTATCCTCCATTGATTTGTGAAAATAGGCAGTTTGCCCATGTAGTTTGTGAATAAGTGTAAAACAACCATCCATGTATGTTGTTTACCCCTTGGTTTGAAAATTGGTCATTTACTCGTATAAATATGTTGTTTGAGTTGTGTTTGTCTGGCAAGTTCTTCTGTGCACTCGTGGACGAATGTGCGGTCATCTATCTTCTATTGGCTTAACAACATGACTCATTAGCACCTATAGAATGTAGGCACTCATATTTACATGTTGCTTAGTACGGAGCTTTGCACTGTCACTATAAGAAAATAAAGTTGCGTATCTGCTACAAGCTATGTCTTTTAGCCTCGTGGCAAGCATTTGATCATAATATATGTGCTAAACATCACATCAGTGTATGCTATTTTTTTCAAAAAAATGACGTAAATTGTCTATTTGGAAAATCAAATTGGGTAAACTGTCTATTTAACCATAGGGGCAACGTGTCTATTAAGGATACCATACAGGGTAAAATGTTATATTTACAAATCATAGGGGATAAAATGCTTATTATCGATACATATGTAGTAAATTATCACTATCTCGTTTTAGAGCAAACTGAGATGATGGTGCTTTTTTTTGTTTTTTAATTGAGAGCCTATTAGAGCACTCATGTTTGATTAATCGATAAGATTTGTATGTTGGCTTAGAGGTTATCAAATTTAAGGATTATAATTTCTGAAAACTTTACATAATTTGAGCTGCTGCCCCTTGAAACAGAATAGTGCTCATTGATGGTCTAATTTGCTTTTCCTTTCTTTTTTTTCATATGTTTTTTTTTTTTCTTTTCCAATTTTTACCAATTCAATGATTGAGTTGGGCTTTTCAAAATGGGAAAAAAACATGTGCAATTACTAACGTTGATATTGTCAATTGCTTGTGCATTCTTTTTCAAATTATCGAGTCTTGTATTCAGTCAATGGAGAATATTCTCACTTGGCTCTACTATGTCTTGTTATATATTTAAGTTTTTGCTCATTGAACATCCTAAACATAATCAAATGGCTTTCGCATTTTTTAGCAGAATATTGTTCGTTAAAATATTTATTTTGCTTCCACTATCATCGATCGCCCAACAATACAGCAATGTTACTATGGGTTCTTTTTTAATTGCAGACAACACAAAATCCAGTTGGATATCACAGTCTGGTGAATTTGCTTTCGGATTCCGTAGGATTGTGCCCGACGGAGGCTACTTGCTGGCCATCTGGTTTGACAAAATACCCGAGAAAACCATAGTTTGGTCCGCTAATCGTGATAGTCCAGCCGAAGAAGGATCAAAGGTCCAGCTTTTTCCAGATGGAAGGTTTGAACTCAATGGTCCAAGAGGCGATCTGATTTGGAATGTTGCCCCACCCAGTGGGGTTGCCTATGGTGCCATGCTTGACAATGGTAACTTTGTGTTGGCGCTCAATACTTCAGCTGCAGTGTGGCAGAGTTTTGATCATCCAACCGACACATTGTTGCCAACCCAGATACTTGATCAAGGGGATAGTCTAATATCCAGCTATTCTGAGACCAACTACTCAATGGGCAGATTTGTTTGCACGGTACAAAATGATGGAAAACTTGTGTTACAGTCCAAAAACTTCCCAATGGATAACAACGTGTTTACATATTGGTCGACGAACAATACCGACCCTGGTAGATTGATCTTCAACCAGTCTGGCTACATATTTCTTGCAGGGAATAATGGGAGCATACTCAAGTTCTTGTTTGACAGTGGGGTTACGACTAACCAAATTTATCAGAGAGCAATACTGGAATATGATGGGGTTTTCAGGCACTATGTCTATCCTAAGTCTGCTGATTCAACAGGTGGGAGACCGATGAAGTGGTCCGTTTTGGAATTTTATCCTCAAAATATATGTACATTATTTGTAGGAGACACCACTCCAGGTGCCTGTGGTTTCAACAGTTTTTGCTCAGCAGGAAATGAGGAGAGGCCGATTTGTAGTTGCCCTTCTGGATACTCTCCCATGGATTCAAACATCAGGATGAGTGGATGCAAACCGAATTTCGCATTACCTAATTGTGATCAGCAGTCACAAGAATCTGAACATTTTAGGTTCGATGAACTGCTCAAAACCGATTATGTTGCGGGTGATTATATGGGTTACAGATCGATGGATGAGGATCAGTGTCGACAGGCTTGCCTTGACGATTGTTTTTGTGCTGCTGTGGTTTATGAAAATCGTAACTGTTGGAAGAAAAGATTCCCTCTTTCTAACGGAAGAACAGCTTCCGACTTTAATGGAAAGACTTTGATAAAAATACGGAAAGACAACAAGACAATACCCACTTCTAGCCTTAATCCAAAAACAAATGAGAGCAGCAGATCGACTCTGATACTCACACTATCCGTTTCGTTTGGCGTTTCGACGTTTTTGTTCTTAGTTATGTTAATCTTGCTGTTTGTTTTTCATTTAAAAGAAAGAAAATCAAATATTCTTGTTCCACATTCAAATCTTCCAGGAGTAAACTTAAGAAGCTTTAGCTTTGATGAGCTACGAAAAGCTACAAATGACTTCAAGGAAGAATTAGGCCAAGGTGCTTGCTCAACAGTGCACAAAGGAGCCCTGAAGGATGAAAATGACAAGATAATTGCTGTGAAAATGCTGAACAAGATCGCTATAGAAGCAGAGCGAGAATTCAAAGCCGAAGTGAGCTCAATCAGCAGAACTAACCACAAAAATCTAGTCAAGTTGCTAGGATACTGTGAGGAAGGTCAAAACAGGCTTTTGGTGTATGAGTTCATGACCAATGGTTCATTAGCAAGCTTTCTTTTCCAGAAAACGAAGCCCAGTTGGTACAGAAGAGTGCAAATTGCACTTGCAACTGCAAAAGGCCTTTGCTATTTGCACGAAGAATGCAGCACCCAAATCATACACTGTGATATAAAGCCTCAGAACATACTCTTAGATGAATACCTTACAGCAAAAATATCGGATTTTGGTTTAGCCAAGCTTTTGAGGACTGATCAGACAAAGACCACGACCGCGATCAGAGGGACCAGAGGGTATGTAGCTCCGGAGTGGTATAGAGATATGCCTATTACAAGCAAGGTGGATGTATACAGTTTCGGAGTCTTGTTGCTCGAAATCGTATGCTGCAGAAAGAAGGTGGAAAGCCATGCTGAGGATGAGTCAGACTTGATTCTTGTTGATTGGGCTTATGATTGTTATGAATCAGGGAGATTAAAGCTGTTGGTTGAAAACGATGTGGAGGCGATGGATGATATCAAACGATTCGAGAAATTAGTGATGATAGGCATTTGGTGCATTCAAGAAGATCCATCATTGAGGCCTAACATGAAGAGAGTAGTGCATATGCTTGAAGGAGCAATCGAAGTGCCTAATCCTCCACATCCTGAATCCTTCATTACTTAGGCTTTCATTCACCTTTTCATTCGGAAAATAAGTCTGTTATTTATTACTATTGTTGTTAATTTATTATTATTATTATCGTTAGTTTATTATTGTTGTTATTAATAATAAAAATATCAAATATGTATTTTTATTGTTCATGGTTATTCTTATCTTTATCACTGTATTTGTTAATAAATATTTTTACTTTTATTTGGAAAAGGGCAAAAAAGAAATAAACAATGTAATTCATCAACTTACTAAATTTATATGAGAATTGTTTTTACTTTATTAAAAAAATTATATACTGAAACCTTCCAATCTTAAGAAAATAAATATGCATAATGAAATAAGTTTATTTCAATTATTTTGAACAACTGATCTTTATTTTATCAAGCATTAGTAATTAATTAGGATAAGAAAGTATATAAGAAGGATATTTTAGGATGTTTAAATAATAAAAGACTATATTGTGTAATAGTGAATAAAAAGTTTTTTAAAAAAATTGTGTCACGGAAACATTTATGATTCATATCGAGGCATTACATGTTCAAATGAGAAAAAAAGTTATTCACACGATTAGTTGGTTCATATGCTATATTTCCGAACGTCTAAAATCTTGTAATAAAATCCATATAAGTTATGTGAAAAAAATCTACAAGTGTTTATAAAAATCTTTTTATAACTCTGTGTGATTCTACAAAAGCCAATAGAAATCTATCAACTCCATAAAAAGTTATAATTTTAAATAGTCATTAAATCTCTAGAATGAATACACGCCTAAGCATTTTCATTTCAAAAGGTACTATAATATTTTATTTCATCATATTAACGAAGTTACTATTTTTTTTTAATGAATGTGAAGTTACTAATTTTGGTGGAATATTAAATGGATAATACTTCCTAGCTATATATGCATATTATGAATACTAGTCCCCTTCTTCACGTGTTGCGTGCACATATATATATTTTTTGTAAATTGACATGATTATTGTAATTTTGTTTTTTGTTTTGATTTTATTTGTTTAAATTTACATTATGAAATGATTATACATTATTTTTATATTTAATTTTTTTGGATTTAATAAAATTTTTAGGGTAATATCGTAATTTATATGGTAGGTGTGATAGTAATTTGTAAAAGACATAAAGTATATTGGTGGATACATAGATGGCATGTATGATGGTAAAATTTTAGATTAGCAGGAGCATAAGTGTAATTAGGCATTGGTCTGAAATAATCAGACTACTACGATCCTCACGTATTATATATAATATAGTTATATTATTAAAATTCTGTGTAATTATTTTGTCTAACACGCTGTCAAGTTTGGACGGTGACTCGGTCCAAGTCAGGCCATATTAATTATATTTAGGTGAGATTTCTTTTTTACTTGAAAGACTGAATGGGTGGAAGAAAGAAATTATGAGACTTGTGACATAACTTATAAGATGGGGTGAATTAATTAATATTACTAATGTATATATAAATTAGTTTTTTATGATTATATTAGAATATTAAATAAATTTGTTCAGAAAAATAAGAGCAAATTAAGAACATTAAAGATAATTTTCTAAAGATAATTTTACATTTAATTAGAATAATTATTTAATTAAAATATTTTTTGTAATTTTTCAAAATTTAAACTTTTTTTGTAGTAATTTCATAATCATCTCTAAATTCTATAAACTTATCAAACATATTAAATACTAAAGGAAGAAAATAAACGGAAGTTGGATAAGTAACATCGGAGAAGCGTTACGTCGCTTCTTTGAAAGTACCTAACAATGATACATAATTTTCAACAAATTCCCAATCCTCATTAGTCAAATAAATACTATCATCGCTATCAGGCATTTGATATGCATTATAAAATGGAGTTAAAATATCTTTGTAATGTAACATAGCATTCAACATATTGTACAACGAATCCCACCTAGTTTCTATTGGTGATGGAAAAAGAAGATGTTTTAAACCATTAGATAAACATAATTGTTTCCAATCGCGCTTTACACGGCTCGTGCGTAACTATTTAGCGCAGTATTTCATTTTCTCAGTACATGCTGAGTGATTGTCCTCATAACCAACTTTAACAGCCAAATTAATCACATGACATGCACATCTAACATGAAAAAAACACCATCAAGCATTGGTTTCAAATAAGTCTTTAAATCACGCATCGCAGCATTGTTATTCGCAGCATTGTCTAATGTTATTGAAAATACCTTATCCTGAATTCTATAATGTCTAGAAGTGTTGAATACATATTTAGCAATTACATAACCAGTATGTGCACAATCTAACTCATCTAAAGACAAAATCCATTTTTGCATACGCCAATTATCATCAATCCAATGACAAGTGACAACAAGATATGAATATGAATTTACATTTGTCCAAATATCGGTTGTTAAGCTAACCCTACAAGACAAACTAGAAAGATGTTGAAACAATGTATTTCTATATTCAACAAATACTTCCATACAATTTCTTTTTAGTGTGTGCCTGGAAATATGTTTAAAACATGGGCTGTATAGACGAAGCAAATTCAATAAAACCAGCATGTTCAGCTTGTATAAAAGGTAGTTCACATCTAATCACATATCTAACAAGTGACCTACGGTTAATTTCAGCAGTTAAAATAAAATTCGTGCCAGTGAGAATAATAATTTGTGCTTATGTTGCTTCTCGACCTAATGGTTGTAATGTTGTCTCATCAAAATTATGTTTTTTTTCTAAGTGTTTTTTAAATATTCCAGTGCCTCAACTGGAACCACCAGCTTTATCTGAATATTGCATGTTACATAATTTACATATTGCAACGTATTCATTAGTACTTTCTTTTTGAGCGAGTTCAAAGTGATCCCATATCTTACTTCTTTTTGCACGAGTCGATTGTCTACTTGTTGCTGTAGTGGCTTCGGATGACTCCACTTGTTGTCTCTCTTGGGCTTGGGCAGCTGGAGGTTCGACAGGTTGTTCGGGTTGTTGCGGTTCGACATTCATAGAGGAACCACCAACATTGAGGTCAGCAAAAAAATCATAACTTTCATTTAACTCAGGTATTGGTACAGGTAAATTCATTGCCGAATATGAACTCAGTAATAGACGACCCGGGACGAGACCCCGGCTACGACCAGCGCCGCTGCTAGATGAAGATGCCATTATTATATAAGTAAATTGTAGATAGTACAATTGAGAGAAAAATATGATATTGAAGTATAGAATTGTGAGAAGAATGAATTGTGAGAGAATGAAAAAAATTCACATATTTATAGATTTAAAAAAAAACAAAACAAAAATTAAAAATAAAAAATAAAAGGAACGATGGCAACGGCTAAGAGCTGTTGCCAACGTTCAGCATGATAAATAGGGATGGCAACGGGTCGGGTTTGGGACGGGTTTGGCCAATACCAGGACCCGCCCCGGCTCAAGAAAAAAAAAACCAGGACCCGCCCCGGCTCAAGAAAAAAAAACCAGGACCCGCCCCGCCCCGTCAATATGACCCGCCCGCCCCGCCCCGCCAGGTCGCGGGTTCAACCCGCGAACCCGTTTCGTTTTTTTTTTTTAAATTTGTTATTAAAGATTAATTTTCTATTAAATTATTTGAATAAAACATGATTATCAATCTTACCAACTTCATTTCACTGTTAGCATGTTATTTTTCTATTAATTGCTTTCCTTATAAAAGATTATTTTTCTATTAATTGATTTGAATAAAAGAATCATTAACGGGACCAGAACTTATAAGATAGCTGAATTCAACATTTTTATGTCGATAGTCTGACGATTATTTTAACGTTCTGTTTTAGAAAAACCTTCTTATATTTAGAAGTACACGGCACAATTATTGACTATGATGATAAACATGGATAGATTACCCAAATTTATCTCCATGTGTATGGGTCAGCAGATCAAGAAGAGATGAGGGACAAATTCTTTGAGCGTTTCCTTCCTTATTTTATGTGGTGTGGCATAAGACCAAAATGGGGGGGAATTTTCGCTGTGCAGAAATGAATGAACGATTTACAAATTACAATTATTTTTTTTTTATAATTTATATTTATCCGGGGCGGGTCCGGGGGTCCGACCAATACCAGGACCTGCCCCGCCCCGCATCATAAACCAGTTGATCGGGTCCAGACCCGCCCCGGGACCCGTTTGACCGGGTTTAGTCCCGTCCCAAACGGGACGGGTTCAATACGGAGTCGGGTTCAGACCCGTCTCATTGCCATCCTTAATGATAAAGTTGTTGCCATGCTGAATAAAAATTTAAATTTTTTTTTAAATGTAACCGGTTCCAAACCGGTAGCACCGGAACCGGTGGTGCTACCGGTTTGGTTTAAGGGAACCGCCCCGGATCGGTTTGATGCGGTTTCGGTTTCGGACCGAGTCCGGATCGACCCGATCGATAAGCACCCATAGCTCCATGGCTAAAATTATAGAAATTCACTAATTCTGAAGCAAAAAATTCAAGATTTAAATATTGTTTGACCTACTTATGAAGTAATCCAACAATTCTTTCGAACAAGAAAAAAAGTGTCATAATTATCAAATTAATTTCGTAAACAACAAAAATATCATATTTTAAAAAAAAATTGTTGTTAGTCTATTGCATCAAATCTTAAGATCATTTTTATTCAAATTTTAAATATAAAATGTCACGAGAGAGTTAATTGGAAATGAATAAAGTTAGAGGCCATGTGTACTTAAAGTAGAAAACCCAAATCCAGTTACTTCAGCATTTACAAAGTCTGACACACTTGTTGAGAAGCTAGGGGTGAAGATTTGTCTTCTACTCTCTTCCACTATCATTTATCTGTTTCCTGGTTCACGCGTTTCGCCCTTCTCGGTACTTTTGAGGCCTTATCTTTCATCAAGAAATGGAAATTTCCTTAAATATTTTTGAATCGTTTTAAGATTCTTACCGACATTCATGATCTGGGTTGTTAGCCGTTCTCCAAGATCACATTTTTTTTTTTGCTGTATGAGTTCCCTGTTTAGCTTTTTCGTTATCTTATCAAAATCTTGAGATTTAAATTTAATCTGGGCATTGGTGGTTTTGAGGCATATTCTACGCATTGTTCAATAGATTCACCCATCCAAATAACTCCCCTGATGGTTTTTTAGGTGAGTTCTTTATTTTCATTCATTTTTCGTATTGAACTTTAAGGCTTAGTGATGTTTTTAGTTTTGTTTTTGCTGGTATGTATTTTCAAATGGGGAGATTAAAATCTTGGATTTTGTGGCTCTATGTACTTTCAGTTGTCCATGGATCTGTTCTTGTTTTGTTTTGTTTGTTTGGTTCTTTTTTGCTGGGACCTTATGAAAATTGTTTTTGCATGTGTCTTTCGGAAGTAAATTCGTCTGTTATTTACTATTATTGTGTGTCTTATCGCCTGAATCTAAGTTTACTATGAGTTAAAGATTTAGTTTATATGTATAGATGTTGTTCATGTGCTTCTTGAATATGCTGCGTGTGTTGTAGACTTGTTGGTGTAAATATTTGGATCATGATTCATTACTTTTAGCCTTATTCAGACCGAGGGATAGAGCTGGTTTGTTTGCCATATATTGAATTGGAAACAAAAAATCATTTTTTCAAGACTCATTTGGCGATTGTTTTTCCACATCGGAAATTGGGAGAAGCTTATACTTTGGAATCTCGTGTTGCAGATAGATTTATTTGAAAATTTGTGTTGCATTGGACATTCATTCTCGGTGTTTGTTTGGGTCGTTTCGTGTATTATTGAAGAAGCTTTCTAACAAAGTTTAATTGCTTGAAAATGGCACGAACATTCCAAGAAAATTATGTGATGTGTATTATCTGTTGTTATATATTCCTGTCCATATCACTTTGTATGCTGGACATCTCTAACTGTGCAGTGTTTGTGGTCTGAGAATACTGATAAGATGCATTGTTGTCCATACACGGGTCAAAAGTTTAGCTGCTAAAATTAGGTATTGAGAATGAGCAATCTGAAAAATCAATGGCTCGTCACATGGTTCGTTTTTCTGACTCTTCACATTGAAATTGTCGATGAATATTGCCCCTTTA
Source organism: Haberlea rhodopensis (assembly GCA_907163345.1). Lineage (NCBI taxonomy): Eukaryota > Viridiplantae > Streptophyta > Magnoliopsida > Lamiales > Gesneriaceae > Haberlea > Haberlea rhodopensis. The sequence goes on along the minus strand of CAJQUN010000008.1, from coordinate 3,532,270 downwards.
TGTAGTTGTTTGCATTGGCTATATAGTTGAATGAAGCTTGAGTACGAAGTCTATTTGATAACATTCACTGGCCTGTTTCATATTGGAACTCGTCATTCGTGAAACCCTGTTCAATACACATGCTCATTACATTCGTATCGTGCTCTGAGATTTAAGGATCATATGAAATCCTTCGAACGATGATTTTCTTGATCTTTATATGTTCTATATTTGTATAACATTTGGTTAACTGCAATTTTTTTCATCAGTAATATCCACAACTTGCGTGATAGTTTAAGATAATGGGCCGAGGTAGAGCCAAGGGAAAGAAGCTATCCACGAGTAACCAAGAAGACAATGGGAGTGGTGAGGAAGAAAAACTTCCTGCACAGAAGAAAAGGGGACGACCTCAAAAATCACTTAAAGACGAGATAGATGAAGAAGAAGCTAAGAAGATAGAAGATGAGTCTAGTGAAGACACAACTGAGGCGCCACCGAACAAAGACTCAAAAAGCAAGACCACGGCACAAAACGGGAGAAAACGTATAAAGAACGGTGAAATGAAGGAGAAAGCTGACTTGATGGAGGAGGAAAATGGAAGTGAAACAAGAATAATCACCCCCGAGTCGAACAAGTCTAATGGTTTTCGCCAAAGTGGGAATAGGCGAAAGAGCAAACCTCATCGAGCTGCTGAAGCAGTTGTGGAGTGCAACTGAGGCATCAATATAAGCCCACTTGAACTGTTTTTTTTTTCATGTAATGGTTTATGATGTCGAGATTAAAACATTTTGTCTTCTTTTATTTTTTCCGCAATTTCCCCTCATTCGTGGTAACGTTCGATTCGGTAACGAACCTTTTGTTCTGGTAACATTGCTGCTGATCATACTTCTCTAAAGATCTTCTATGGCACTTGTGATGATTGTTGCTTTCATTGTTTGTTAATGGATCATGACTTAGAAGATATGGTAAACCACAACCTAGAAATAGATCCTATTTCTAACGCAGCTGTGCAGTAGAAGGAGCCTAAATCGACCCCTTCTTTCTTTCTTTCTTTTTTCTTTGAAAAAAAAAGTAGTACAAGGAAACTTTTATTTAAGTTGGATGAGACTAAGCAGCTACGGAACCGTTCACGCCCTTATCTCTTACATGCCTGGTACTTCATTATTATTATTAAGTATTCGAGTTTGTATTATGTTATCGGAACCACACAGTGAATGAGATTTTGGGACATTAAGATAACATAACATAGTGTCTGAAAATAAACATATTATGTTCTTGGAAAAGCAACGCCATTTTCCTTCTTGCTGTCATATCTACTGCGTGGATGGTCATAATTTTTAATGCAGAGAATTACCATGCTCCACCATAAACAGCACATCCACTCAAAATTAGTCACTTCAAGCATTTCAAATTCGGCCCATGTCGAAAAATAACATTGCTGAAAATTATGGTGCAACTCTCACGTTTTGGCTCTTCTGGAAGTTAATAAGCCATCGACATGAATTTCTAACACACCCTTCATCAATGCCAAACCAATGCCCTTGTGTAAATTGTAGACCCGCTAACATTATACATCCTCTATCATTGCAACTTGGGAACAACAGCATGCCATAAAGATGTAATGTCCTTTGTCAGAGGACATCAAAAGAGGAGACAATGTTAGCTTCATTATCATCATCCCCACTTGCTGATACGGAGCAATTTGCCGAACTCGCTCCAGCTCTTGGACAATTTTTCTTGATGTTGCCAGGTTGTTCACATCCCAACAGGCTTTCTGTACAGAGTTTTTTTCTTCCAATCACGAGCTACCTTTACAAAACTTTCATGTGGACTGTTACTTCTGCCAAGTCTCCTCTATTCAGAAATAGTCTTACTAGTAACCTATGAGAAAATGATTTTCTCCTTCCCATGAGTCAAGATCGGCTTCATGTGCTCATACGAACGTGGAAGAGACCAGATGAGTCTCAAGGCCTGATCATCATCATCAATTCTAACTCCAACAGATTCAAGTTATGAAATAATGTCATTGACAACACTTAATGATTTGAAACAGTAGTACCTCATTCATTCGTAATGTATGAAACTGCTCTTTCAGATAAACCCAATTTGAGACTGACTTTGTCTGATACAACTCTTCGAGCTTTTTCCCAGCGTTTCTTTGCCGAAGACTTCCATGCACGTTTGCTATAACATTTTTAGTTAGGCACAGATGGACTGCAATTGCTACTCTCGAATCCAGATCCTCCCAATCTTCATCGCTCATTCCAGCCTTGCCCTAGTTGTTCCACCAGTCGAACTAGTATCACTACTGCTTTCGGGGAATACTCTGCCCTTCAATGCCTTGTGTAAACCAAACTGAATCAACACATCCTTGACTTGCACTTGCCACAAGCCAAAGTTGATTTTCCCATCAAATTTCTCCACGTCAAATCTAACTGTATTTGAAACGTTGCTTCCCGACATTTTCTTGTGATGCTTTGAAGAATTTTATTATAGACCTGAATAGTACACACTAAGTAAGCTCAGGAAAGAGAGATCTCGATCTTTCCTAGACAGAACTTCAAGATTCATAGGAAAATTGGTAGGGTCTCACTAGTCCCACTTAAATACCGATTTTTCTAGACAAAACCTCTTTAGTCAATACATATTTTCCTACCACGCCAAAGCTCCACCACAACAAAAAGACCCAGGCTCTGATACCACTTGTTGGGAATTTGACTCTAAAAATTCACCCAATAGGATCTGCATATTTTATGTAAAAGAAAGTAAAAGGATAAATAATAACGACACAAGGATTTAACATGGAAAACTCACAAATCAAGAGAAAAACCACTAGGACCAGAGAAGAAAATACAATATCTGAAAAATTGTTACAACCACACAATTTCTCTCCTAGCTAAAGACACTCACAAAGCTTTCGCACTAGCCACACTTTATAGCTCACACATCTCAATTTTACAAGAAAGACACCTAATAAAATCTTTTATTGTATGAAAGCTAACTGACAACTGCAACCACGGAGCATACTAAGAATTTTACTAGAGAGTAATCTATCTAAAGCCAACAGTTACTAGACAAGTTATTGACTGGTGCACTTAAAACATGAGCACCAAGCCTCCTTATATTGTACAAGATTGGCCAAATTCCTTTTTAAGATTGATTCAATTTTTATTTTTTTTGTTATAGTTTAACTTTTTTTGCACAAAATCAAATAGGTTCACTTTCTAGAAACCCACTTCATACTTAAAAGTAATAGAATTAAAATTAAACAAATGAAATAAGGCTTGGTGTTCAATCGATTAGAAGGAGATGTTTTCAGATTGAAAACAAAAACACTCATCTTGAAGAATTGTTGAGAACTTACACTAATTGTTTCTTGTGAAATAAGAAAAAGAAGAAAGTGGAAGAATTCAGCAAAGTTGCTTAGGAGGATTAAGTATGTTTAATTTATTTAATCATAGGCGATACAAGATCGAGTTTCAGGTAGGATTTTAAATTTTTTTAAACAATTACCAACCTTGTTGTATATCGGGTACTCGTATCTGAATGCCAACCCCTAGATGCGGTATATAATACTTGAGCCCAATCTTTTTCACAAAATACCTGACGTGATCCGATCGTGTTGGGTACCCGAATGCATAATCCCAGATGTGTCACACCAATATATGTACATTTTATCTGGTAATTTGACTCTACAATTATCTATACTTTGGGTAAAACCCAATAATGTGAACTGTCTAACTGACGTGTCTAGCTGACGGTTCTGAACTATGTTCAAGTCTACCACCAATGTCCATGATATTAGTCTGAAAAAGCAGCCCATAGTGCTAGTCATGCCGCCCATCTTCAAGCTCAACATAAAATAACGAGATTAATGTCAGTCGTCAACACATTTTCTTGGGATTTAGGGCTTAAAAATGTGTTTGATAGCATGGATTTGGTGAGGTTTGATAGGATTTGAGGGGATTTGGAATTACAAATTCCATTTCGAGTGTTTGGAGAAACGAGATTCAGAATGAAATTGGTATTTGATGGGATTTAATTTAACTAAATGAAATCTATACAAAATTGAAAGGATTTAGAGGGATTTGGGTTATTGGGAAGATAAAAAATATTTTTAATATTAAATTTGTGTAACTTACTCATTACTTTGTAGTATGCTTTTCAAATTTAATAAAATATTATTTTCTTAAAATCTATATTATTAATTCACATGTAAAAAGTATTTTGTATTTAAAAACTCTATAAATTATTCCTTCTACTTAAAAACCTTCATTATTTTTAAATTCTTAAATCTAATTTACCAAATTTGTCAAACTTTTTCTAACTTTCTGATGTAAAAAAACTATTTAATAAAAATATAATTTTGTTGCTATTTTTAAAATATTTTCTCTTATATATCTTAATAAACAATACATGATTATTTACATAAATGTTTTTCATAAGCAATATATTTAAAAAAAATAAGTAATATAAACTTTTTTTAATAGCAAATAATATTATTTCTTAGTATAACATATAATTCTTAAATAACATTTTAAATTTTTACCAATTACCAAATGAAATATCAAATTCATGGAACTCCAAAGTCCAAATCCAAACCCAAATCCCACGAACATAATAACGCGAAAGAAGAGCATTAATGGCTGTCAGGTGTTGAACGGTAAGCTTTCTGATTACTCTATGCGTTGTTGTGTGTGACAAAACGAAAATGGAAACCCCAGGAAGCAGGGAGAGCCCAGCGGAAACGAAAAAGACGAAAGGGAAAACACCCAGAAAACCCAAAGACGCAGCCCAAGTTCTCAAACAAAGTATGTTTACACATTTCATTTCTATGGCGCTTCTGTTTGTTATAAACTTATATGTTTGTAGAAGTTTCAGGGTGAAGTTTCTGAGCTTCTATTGTTGTCTTTTTTGGTTGATGATTTATGCAGAATCTCCGGCTGAGTTTTTTGCAGATAACAAGAATATTGCTGGGTTTGACAATGTGAGATCTATGATTGAGGCAACGTTCATATATTCTAATTCTAAGGATCGCATTTGTATAATGTTTTGAATCTTTCGATTTTATTTTGCGGCCTACCATACCTGCTTTAAAAGTTCAAACCAACATTTTCTTTGTAATAAATTACTACAAAGAAATATTCATGTGAAATAAATAATGACATTCAAAATAAGCAAAACATCTTTGATCCATGAATCAGCAAAACCATGGAACATGCACAACGTTTAACTAACTGAAAATGAAGGCTTGTTAGAGGTTAAATTCTTCACTTCTGTATCTTAAGTTTTTCATTCTTTATGTATATTTTCTTGTTTCACAGCCAGGAAAATGCTTGTATACTACTGTGAGAGAACTAGTTGAAAATGCACTTGATTCAGCTGAATCAATAGCTGAACTTCCCGTCATAGAGATAACAATGTTAGTGTGACTACGTGTAGTTCTAGACAGATTTTTATTTGAGTTTCGTTGGGGTTGGTGGTTGATGGTTGATGTTTAATTGCTTGTTCGTTCTAGTGAAGAGATTGAAAAAAGCAAATTCAATTCTATGATTGGTCTTGCTGAGCATGGACGTGTTGACAAACAGCTATATGATGATTTTGAGACAGAAAAGGCTCGTGAGGTTTGTTTATGTTTACAGCTGGTTCTCTGCTGCCACATGATTAGACTCCATATTATCAAGTTTGTGTGTGGATATGGACGCAAATGTTTGTGGTGGTTAATTATACAAGGTTTTTATTGTCTTTTAGAAAAGACTTGCCAAGGAAGCACGACTACAAGAGATCCAGACAAAGAATGCTTCTCTTGGGAAGAAATCCAAGGCGCCAGTTGGTGCAAAGTCCATAAAGAGTCGTGAGGCATCATATTACAGAGTTTCATGTAAGGTACAAATCAGATAGCTTAGAACAGTATATACAATTCTCTTCATAGATATATTCTGGCTTCATTTTTTTTTAATTGTAGGATAATGGAAGAGGAATGCCACATGATGATATTCCGAATATGTTTGGACGAGGTGTTGAATCTCATCGTGATGGTTATTTTGTTTTGTTTTATGATATTTATAAAGCAGCTGCATTTCTTGAAAGTAATTGTCATGATACTGCAGTTGCTCGAAGTTGAGTGCTGCTTTCTGTTTTTTCCTTACCTTTGAGCTTGAGCAGCATTTTTGCAGTTTTATCTGGAACTAAATATGGTTTAAAACAGACACGTGGGAAGTTTGGACTTGGTGCCAAGATGGTAGGTTTTCGTCGTTATTTTGTTCATGTATGTATGTGAATGTTTTATTAAGACATTCTCAGCATTCGTCACATTATTGAAGCAAAAGTGAGTATGTTGATGATATTGTTAATTGGTGGCCCTTTGAGACTTCATCGGTTTCCCCTTAAACTACTGGAATGCCCATTATGGCTTCCCGTATGGTTTATGTTATGGGACAAACATTTCCATCCTTAATCTGTGCTGCCACTCTTCGTAAGTATTCATCATCCTTGTAAATCCTTGGGCTGCTCCTTCGAAATCCGGCAGGTCGGACCAAGTGTTACGACCACAATTTCCTTGAAACAGTAACTAGGAATTCAAAGTCAAATTCACACGGTGAGTTACTGTAATAAACTGAAATTGAATTACTATTGTTAAATGAAATGGAATTCAAAGGAAAGTAAATTCTCAACACACACACACTCAAGGAAGGAGATCCCCCCCTTGCCCAAGCCTCAGCCTGTAACCACCTTTCACATACAAATTCTGGACTACAGAATACGCCCTATTCCCCCTATTTATTCCCTTGTTTCCCCCCAAAACTAACAAAGGAAGTTCCCCCCACTAACTTCATAACTCCCACCCCACTAACTTCATAACTCCCCACATATCCTTATCTGATTGTGTTTCTAACCATTTGTTTTGGGCTTCTATACTGGGCCTTTTAATGTCTTGGGTTGGAAATGTTTGTCCCGTAACAGTTTCCCCTTTAGTGGTAGAAATTTTAATATAATCCTATCAAAACATTACAATTTATATTTCTTTTTACATGTGCAGGCACTTATTTGGTCCAAGATGAGTACTGGTCTTCCCATTGAGATCCATTCGGCAATGGAGGGGCAAAGTTACTCATCATTTTGCAGATTAGATATTGATATTAATAGGTATTGTCAAAGTATAATTTAGAACATCCCATCTAAATTCTTAGATATCATATACATAGATTCATGAAAAAATGATCGTCTTTGAGTGATTAAGTATAGGAACATTCCTCACATTCATGTACATAATAAAAAAGAGAACAAGGAAAGATGGCATGGAGCTGAGATCCATATAGTCATTGAAGGGAACTGGACGACATATCGTGTATGAATCCCTAGTACGCCGTTAATTAAAATTTTGAGAATTTTGGTTCGATACTGCTGTCCCCTCCAGCAACTTCCTTATGATTGTACTGTTTCCTTAGTTATAGCTTTCTTCCGTTGTATCTACAGTCCAAAATACTGCATTACATGCGACAAATGGCTGTCATCACTCCTTATGCGGAGTTTCTCTTTAAGTTTTTGTCGGAAGTACCAGAGTACTCTCTCTCTCTCTCTCTCTCTGGAATTTCCTTCTGTTGTATTTAAACCAAGTGACTAATTTTCTGTTTTCTTTGAAGTAAAAGTGTCAGTGTCAGATTTTCTAGGAGGACAGATATAATGCCTCCAGCTCCTCTTGAAACCAAGTATCATCCATCAGCAGTAGATTTGCTTTTGATCAAACGGCTTATCACGGAAACATCAAAGCCTAAACTTTTGCAATTTCTTCAGCATGAATTTGTGAATGTTGGGAAGTCCTATGCTGTGCGATTAATTGGTAAGTGATCATTATTGTTTGAGACAACGCTAGAGTCACTAAACCTCAATCCATGTGTTAGTATGATTTTGCCATAGGGTTGAAAGTTAACCAAATGCATGTACATTGTACAGTATTTTTTGTTATTAATTGGCACAGGATTGTATTTTCACATTTAGGGGAAATGGGCCCTGATTTTAGCCCAAGTATGCCGGTTAAATCTCTAAACTCACAGCAAATTGTTCGGATTCATCAGTTGTTCCGTCAAGCAAAGTTTGATGATCCAAGTGGTGATGTAAGTTATTGTATTGGTGTATTCTTCCCTTATATCAGTTTCTTTCAGCATAAATCCTTTTGCAATACTTTTTATTGTCCTGGAGTTTGGAGTTTATTCTTTCGTACATTCTGCTCTGTCTTTTAACAATTTAGCTTCCTGTGTTAACTTTGAGTTATCTTTAGTGTCTTAGTCCTGCTGGAGAATACAATCTCCGTTTGGGAATTATAAAGGAATTGCATCCAGATATGGTTGCAACTTATTCAGGAAGGTACAATGAACTATTATGCCTCCTCGAATTATACGATTTATTCCTTGTTTAAAAGAAAAAATGTTTATATTAGAAAGGAGAACTAACGTCAGATGTCTCATGCAGTGCTCAAGTGTTTGAAGGCCACCCTTTCATTGTGGAGGCTGGGCTTAGTTTGGGCGGAAAAGATGTTAAAAAGGTGAGTTTTAGCTATATTCTAATGCCTTTGATTCCATTCTGAATTCCTAGTTTCAGTATGTATACCTGCTAATAGAGGATCTGTCGTTTGTTCAGGGGTTTTTATTTCACTGAAAATTCTATCTTAAAGCATCAATTATTTAGTCACAAAATCATTGAAAAATATTTAAAATTCTCATACTGCGGCTTTTGCCGCATTCTGACATTTATAAATTATATTCTGGGTGAACTTCTAGGGCCTAAACATTTTCCGATTTGCTAACCGGATTCCACTTCTGTTTGAGCAAGGTGCTGATGTTGTCACTAGAACTGCTATAAAGAGAATCAAGTGAGTTCCTCATGCAATTTCATCGAACTTTTATAAATTTGTGAACTATTTTTTTGGTGATGTTGGCCTGTTCAATATTGTGTCTGGTATTTCCTACATGCAACAATCTGCTTAAAGTTTCCCATGCCGCTTTTCTTTGGTAAAATAATTTTTAGGAAGGATCCACCACCCCGTTTTATTCTTTGTTTTAATGATGGTAGTCATTCTTTGTTTTTACTTTTTACTACAATTTTTTAACACCAAGTTGAGCATATGGCTAAAATATAAAAAAACTTGATGCCCAGTTGTCCTAAAATCGATGTCCATTTCAGTTGGAACAATTATAAGATCAACCAAACACAAGATAAGATCGGAGTCTTTGTGAGCATTGTAAGCACCAAGATTCCTTTCAAGGGAACCGGGAAGGAGTACATCGGTGATGACATTAATGAAATAGCTTCTGCCGTCAAGGTATGAACATATCCGATTTTACTTCTCTATGTAAGAAGACATCTGGTAACATGAAAACATTACATCTCCAGACATCTATTCAGCAATGTTGTGCACAGCTCAAATCTAAAATAGTGAAAAGAATTCAAGCTCGTGAGCAGCAGGAGAGAAAACGAAGTTTGAGCAAGTCAGTCTTCCTCTCCCATTATGTGTGTAACAAGAGGTAGATGAAGAAAACTTTGAAGTCACATTTCTACCAATTTGCAGGTACATTCCAAATGCCACGGGTGCTATATATGAGATTTTAAAAGAAATGTCTAGCTCTCATGCTTCAAAGAAGAGACGGTCCGAAGACAAGGATGCAGAATTACTTAAACAAGTTTCAGCTAAGTTAGTAACAGAAGAAACATTGCGTGAGAAGCTCACTCAACATGTGGAACAGGTGAGAATTTCATCACTTTCTTGTCAAATTTTTTGGTCTACCTATCAATACATTGGCAATTGGCTGAAGTGATGCAATTTTCTAACACGAAACCTGCATTCACTGTATAACACTGTTAATTCTTTCACTGTTCCTGTTAGAACACAATCTATTTTCCCATTTTTGTTGATGTCATGATCTTATTTTCAAGATTTTGTGCTGGTATTGCCTTTTATTCCATGTCGTGTGTAAACTTACTGTTTCAGGTGGACTATGAGATGGCTTTGGAGTATGCAACCCAGACTGGTGTGAACGAGGAACCCAGAGACTACATTTATATATCATCACTGAAAACTGAATACAATTTCATTGATTTTTACAGTCCTGTATTTGTGTTCAGGCTCATTCACTAAGGTACCTACTATCCGATATTCGAATGGTTCATTGTTATTTCCTATTTCCCTGCAAAAAGAATGTAGGTGCCCGAGGTGCATGCGTCGCTTCGTGTATATTTTATTTAAAATATTTGAATTCCATATTAACAGTGAATATTTGCACACTCTACTGTGATTATTTATGCTCTCCAATTTTCTTTACAGGCTTATATTCACTATATACATTTGCTTATCATACCTATATGGCTATATCTTTTTTCTCACACAGTGATTATGCAATAATTTTCTTTGATTTTTTGGTCAGACCAAATTTGAACTTTGGATGAATAAACTTTGTCCAATCGTCATTCTATTAGATTTTATCCTGCTACCAATTGGCAAATTGTATTGCTAAAGTCCCAAGAGTAACACCATCAATTGGAGCAGAAATAAATAATGATCAAATTGCATGGAATTAAAATAATCGATATCAAGATTTTTTTAAGTCCCCGTGAAAAAAAGAGCTCGTCGCCGCCTTCAACAGCGCTCATCGCTGACCTCACCCTAGTGGTTCATATCTTCAGTTTTCACCGATCCTGGCTTCTTTCTCGGCGTTTTCTTCACCTCTCACCGCTGATCTATGGTTCCAGGCCATCGTGGTTCAGAGGTGATGTGGGTATCACCCCCCAGGTGATCCATCCTTCTCTCTTTGGCTTTTGCCGTGACCCTTTTCTTTCTATTTGTGTTGGTTGGCTTTGGGCGTTCGGTTTGCAAGAAAAGACGGGTAGGTGATTCATTTCCGTTGGTCTCCTTTTCTCACCAGCTCCCTCCCCTTGCCATTGTTCGTGTTCTTTTGTTGTTGTGGGGCCTTTTGGATTAGGCTGGCAGTGGCTCTTTGCCTCCATGTCACCTCACTTTGTTGCTGGTTTTTGTGGGTTAGCGGGGGCCTTTTTGGTTTTGGCCCACGGGTGTCTTTCGCCCGTGCATCCTGTGTTTTGGGTTGATGGTGCAGATGCTGCTGCTCTTGCTGGGTTTCTGGAGCTTGACAGAATTAATTTGGTTTTCCAGGGTGGAACCTTAGTGTTTGTGCATCATCGTTACTGCGGATTGACAAGGTTTTGCCGGCTGGAGTTTGCGGTTTTGAGCCCCAGACAATGTTTTTTTTTGGTCGTTTCTTTCGGGTTGTGGATTCTGGATACAAGAGCTTGGGCGTTTTGAGTTTGTTATCATAAAGTGTCTCCCGTTTATCCTCTTGCGTAACTTCCCTTATTGTGGCCTCCTTGGGTTGAGGGACCTGGTTTGCTCCAGTGATCCCTGATTTTTCCGGTTAGCGGTCTTGCACTTCTGTTACGAAGCTCTCCCCTCCTGGGTCTTTTCGTTCACCTTTTTAGGGGTAGTTCTTGGCCCTGCATGACACTTCTGTCTCTAGCTATGTTGTAATATGTTGTGTTTTCTTTTCTGGATTATGGTTTGTTTAGGGGTAGTTAACGGATCGGTCCGGTCCGGTCTGGAGAATATATTTACCTAAATAAATTTTTTTTTTTAAAAAAAAAACGGATCCGGTTCCGCCCGGAACCGGATCCGTTTGATCCGAAATCAGTAAGATACCGGATCCGAAATGGTAGAATCGATCCGGCCTAGCATCTTACCGGTTCTGGACCGGTTCGGAACCGGTTATCCCTGTTCCGGTTCCGAACTTGGAAGTTAACAGCTACTTCTGGACCGGTTCGGAACCGGTTAGCCCGGTTCTGGATTTGGTCAGGGTCCGGATTGACCCGGCCCGTTAAGCAGCCCTAGGTTTGTTCCTCCTTGTAAACGTTGAAAATTAATATATGGTATGTTTTATGCTAAAAATAAAGACCCGGCTCGTTAAGCAGCCCTAGGTTTATTCCTCCTTGTAAACGTTAAAAATTAATATATGGTATGTTTTATGCTAAAAATAAATAAATAATCTATATCAATAATTACATAATTTGTGATGACACCACTTTTACTCACATTGATTTTATCAACGGAAGTGCGAGATTCGGATGTACTCATGCCAATTGATTCTTAAATTAATTTTAATTATTGCGTATTTCGTTGAATCTTTTTAAAAGGGGGAGATGAGTTTAACCACTTCAGTTAAGACCGAAAGCTCATTTTGCATTGTTTATTTGAAGCTATTGAAAATAATTTTGCTTGGCCAAATCAAAATATGATATCACAATATTTTCTAGCTATAAACACTAAGCAAAGTGATAATATTTTTTTAAAATTCATAATATATTCACTTAGCCGGAACCTGAAATGAGCTGTAAGGGTGCTACTTACATACTGCAGTAAGAATTTAGTTATTTTAATGGTTGAAGAGACATTGTAGTTAATTTGTATCGAGAAAACTTGGAAATTAACAGCTAGTCTTTGGGTAGTTTTTTCTTTTTTCTTTTTCTTTTTTTACTAAATGGAGGCTTTTGATATAAAAAATTGTTTGGTGAAAAAATAGCTTGTAAATATAGAAAAATAAATTGTTTGACCGTTTATAAGAAAGTTTGGTTACGTTTAACTTACTTTTTAAGATCTTATTTTGATATATTTAAACATCTATTATTTATTATTATTATTAGTAATAAAATAATACTTATTTAAAGAATAATCATAATCACAATAACGAGAATGATGATGGTCGTCATATCGTGTTCTTTTTAGTGCTTATTATAAATAAAAGATGTCATAATACAGATCATATCATATTTCAAAACTCTATGATTTTATTTTATCCAATTATCTTAACAAGTTATTTTATAATAATATCATACAATTTATATGCTCCTAAACCAACTTATTAAATAGTAGCTCATAAACCACTTTAAATTAATTCAGCGAAACATACTTAGGAAATAACTTTAAAAAAAAAATTTGATACGAAAAAATTATAGATATTTTATTAATAATTAATTACATGCAAAAGTATATTATAAATTGAATAGTAATAGATATGTACTCGTCCCATGCAAATGATCACTAGTAAATATAAAATAAAAGTACATAGAAAAAAATAAATTCAAGCATATCAACCGATGTTTCTCAATTTAAATAATTTTGAAAACCAACAAAGTACAACTTAAATTTCTATCAACATTTCACTTTTAACTTTGTTGTTTTTAATATTTGGTTTTCCTAGTATTATCCTCAACGGTATATAAACAAGCAGGACAATGACCTAATAATTTGTCACTCTCCTTTTTTTATGGACTCAAGTTCGAGTCCTCATTCCCCATAGATAGTAGGTTGCTCAAAAAAAGTATATACAAAAATTATGATACCTTATAACTAAAAAATTAGCAACAAAGTTCACACATTTAATTAACAATAAAATTCACACATTTGAAAAACCATAAAATTTATAATTCCCAAATAATAAAATAAAGTTTAAAATATGTCCAGGTGTCACGTTTGGTTTTGCCATGATAATGACAATTACAATACTATTTTTTATTAATATATATATATAAATAAGCCGGCAAAAACAATAGATATTTTTATGATTTGTAACGCCCCTTATAGAACCCATTTATATCATAAATTTAATTATATATTCTCAAATCTTCTTTTTGGCTTTATTTAATTTAGTGTGGTCGTATAATAATCATCTAAAAGAGCACAAAAACAGAATATCTCCTAACAGCAGACAGCAGCTAAGTTGAATTCTCGGATTCACCAATGAACAAAATCTAATAATTCTTAATATCACATATACAGTAAAATTTAAGTTCTCAGCTTGATCAGTTCAATTTACTAATAAATTCTAACATTTCATACTTGCATGTGCACTATATCTATAAACATTCAGGCTTTTACTAAATTAAATTGAAATTTTCGTAAATGAATACCGTCGAACCATACATTGAAACTCATACTTAATACCTGATTATAAATGTGGGCAGACAAACCAATGTTTTTCAATATGCTGCTGTAAAAAAGGTTAAAATTTTAACTGTAATCATCGATTATAACTAATATTCCCGAACAACGAGCACATGCCTAGAGGCAACGATAATTTGTCATGTACCCCTTTGGACTATAAAAAGCATCCATAGATGTGATGGATATCATATAGTCGGCCACTGGTGGAATTCTGGTCAATACAGAACCCATAGTTCTCTTCTGCCATTTGGCATTGTAAGTACAATTTTTCAAGTCAAGTGTTGAACGTATAAAACAGTCACTTCTTGCCCATATCATCTTTCATGTTAGTTTAAGAAGAAATATAGTTAGTTGGTATTACTAAATTTAGCGTCTTGTGTAGTTGCATGAACTGTGGTGGCCATGTTTATCGTAGGATTGAGTAGGGTAAGATAGGAATCTGAATTTTTTTAGCAGCACTACGGTTCCGCACTTGTTCTTGAATTGTATTTTGAGTCTTTTTAGAGTTTGAGGTTTCTTGAAGTGTTTAACTTTTGCTAGAAATGGAATTACAGAGAGTTTATCTTTGTGGAGGGAAGACAAGACAGCCGAAGGAGTGATTTTCCGGCAGGTATCATATGTTTTCGTGTTTTTTTAATTAAGATCAGCTGGGAAATGTGATGAATCTTGCTGTCAAGAAATATATATAGGAAGTTATAATTCGGAAGGGTGAATCCAGAAATAAAGTCGAGCAGAGCGACGTAATGTATTTTGTGGGGCGGAGAAGTATACTAATACATGTAACATCTTTTTTTATGGGAACAATGTTCTTATCAATGCGTCTTTTGTCTTGTTTGAAGTACTCTTGGATGGAATTGTCATTTAAGAATTTCTAAATCATTGAATCTATGATTTGTACAAAGGAATCAAACTGTATTCTCATCTTAATTTTCTGCCAACTTTTCAAGTAAGTTCACGTAAATCACCATCTATTTTTTTGGAGATCACAGAGAGTGGAAGTATTACATCAGCAAAAATGGAGCCTGAGAAATCGATCGACGATCAATTTTCAAAGCTGCACCCATGCTTACCGGTGGACACAAGAATCGCCATTTTAGGAGGTGGGCCAAGTGGATTATCAGCTGCTTACGCACTAAGTAAACTGGGATACAGTAATGTAACTGTGTTCGAGAAACACCACACAGTTGGTGGGATGTGTGAATCAGTAGATATTGAAGGTATATAGAATATTAAAGTAGCATATTTGATATGTCATTTTTCATTTTCTAACCAGGCACACGTCCGGTGTGTCTCAATCAAGTAAAATCAACTGCTCGACTAATGGAATAATTTGTTGGCAGTTGGATTGTCATTTTTTGAACAGGAACATCTGATTAGTGTTTTCTGTCACAGGAAGGATATATGATCTAGGAGGACAAGTTCTTGCAGCTGGTAGCTCTCCAACTATTTTTCACTTGGCAAAAGAAATGGGTTCAGCTTTAGAAGAGATGGATGCCCACAAACTAGCCCTGATTGATAGTTTCACAGGGAAATATCAAGATATCCAGGTTGCAGATGACTATGTATCAGTGATCTCATTAACCTTAGAACTACAGGTGCATTTCTTTATTTTTTTTAAACTATCTTATTGATATGTCCAACTAGCAACGGATACTTTATTGTTATGCTCCACTGACAGGATAAAGCTAAGAAATCTGGTCGAACTGGAGTTCATTCTGTTAGCGACTCTGCTTCTGATTTGACACCTGAGTTTCTTGAACGCTGGGGTTTAAAATCAATTCCTAAAGCAGTGGCTTATGGATATACTGCTTCAGGGTATGGATTTGCTCAAGACATGCCTTACGCCTATATTCATGAGTTCACTAGAACATCCATGGCCGGTAAAATTAGACGTTTCAAAGGTGGATACTCAAGTTTATGGCAGAAAATAAGCAAATCTTTGCCAATACAAGTCCTCTGCAACACCGAGGTTGTGGCAGTAAGACGTCATTCATCAGGTGTCAAGATTGATATCAAACATGGTGAAGGATACTCCAAGAGTTTGGAATTCGATAAAATAATCATATCAGGAGCGTTTCCATTTAAGAATGCGAAAACATACAGATCATCATCGCTCTCTTCTGAAGGTATGGGAGTCAATTTCTTTATCAGCACTTGTCTTGCTGCGAATTTTTTTAAACTTGATTCTGAAGAAAGTTTTCTTTCTACAGATGTTCAAAATGATTTAATGGATTTGAGTGAGATTGAAAAGGAACTGTTCAGTAAAGTGCAAACAATTGACTATTACACTACCGCTATGAAGATTAAAGGAATGGAACATTTGCCTGTTGGATTTTATTACTTCAGTGAATTCATGAATGATCCTTCTGCAATAGGAAATCCTGTGGCGGTTCAGAAATTCTATTCTGATACTAATATATTCCTATTCTGGTCATACGGCAACTCAGCCGATATCAAAGGGGAAGAAGTAACAAAGTTGGCCATTGGAGCAGTTAAAAGAATGGGGGGAGAGGTTGAAATGGTAATTCTACAACGACGATTCAAATATTTTCCTCATGTTCAAAGTAAAGGTAAGTACTAATTCGAGAAAATTCTTAACCCTCCAATATTCAGAGTAGGTAATGGATTCAGATGACTTTACTGCAGATATGAAGAATGGATACTATGAAAAACTAGAAAACAAGCTTCAGGGAGAACAGAACACTTACTATGTTGGCGGTTTAATGGCATTTGAGCTTACGGAGCGAAATTCAATGTATGCCATGGCTTTGGTTCGCAATCATTTTGCCATTAATGATCCATTGCCAAGATTTCCCTACGTTAAGGTTTGAAATCAGATTTTCAAAAAATCAAAGTAAGATTGTAATATAAAGTAGCGTGAGTTTAATGTATACTTGACCATTTTCTTGCAGAGATTGTTTCCATTGAAGTCTCAGTACTTAGACAAGATCCCTCAAAGGCTAGCCGAATGCAAAGGAATTGAGTTTCCAGATCTATCTAGCCTTGACGACTATTTGAGACACTGGGGAACTCATAATATACTCCATAAAAAGATTCTTTATACTTGGATAAACGATGAAGGAGAAGAGGTCAACCAGAGAACTTTTGGAGAGCTTCATGCTAATGCTGCTTGTATTGCTGAAAAGTTATTGTCCAGCCGAAAACATGCCACTAAGCCTGGTGATAGAGTCCTTCTTGTTTATGTCCCGGGTCTCGATTTTATTGATGCCTTCTTCGGGTGTTTAAGGGCCAGGGTATTACCAGTCCCAGTTCTTCCACCTGATCCACTGCAAAGGGGTGGACAAGCACTGTTAAAGATAGAGAATATTGCTAAATCAAGCAACGCAGTGGCAATTCTCTCAACCGTGGGTTACCATTCAGCAGTTCGTGCAGGTTTTGTGAAGAACTTGATACCACTGTCCTACAGAAACGGGAGATCCTCTGGTCGTTGGCCGAATCTTCCATGGTTACATACAGATTCTTGGATCAGGAATTCTAAAGGCACCATTGTGCCTACAAAAGAAGCAGATTACAATGTGGTACCTCGGGCTGACGAAGTGTGTTTTCTTCAATTCACTTCTGGATCGACTGGCGATGCAAAAGGAGTGATGATAACTCATGGTGGGCTAATACATAATGTGAAGCTAATGCGGAGGAGATACAGAAGCACATCAAACACAGTACTCATCAGTTGGCTCCCACAATACCATGACATGGGACTGATTGGTGGGATTTTCACAACTTTGGTTAGTGGTGGAAAGGCTGTCCTGTTTTCTCCAATGACATTTATAAAGAACCCTCTTTTATGGCTTGACATCATCAGCAAATACAAGGGAACTCACAGTGCTGGCCCCAACTTCTCTTTTGAACTTGTGATTCGAAGGTTAGAGCTTGACAAGAACAAGGTTCGGACCTATGATCTTTCCTCGATGCTGTTTCTAATGATTGCTGCTGAACCAGTGCGACAGACAACTTTGAGAAGATTTATTGAGCTCGGTAGTCAGTATGGTCTTTCCCAATATGTAATGGCTCCTGGCTATGGATTGGCGGAAAATTGTGTTTTTGTCAGCTGTGCTTATGGGGAAGGGAAACCTATATTAGTTGATTGGCAAGGACGGGTAAGTTGTGGTTATGTAACATCAGGTGATGAAGATGTGGATGTGAGAATTGTTGATCCAGAAACTGGTAAAGACCATGAAGAGCAAGGAAAGGAAGGTGAAATATGGATCAGTAGTCCAAGTGCAGGAGTTGGATATTGGGGTAGAGAGGAACTTAGTGTCAGCACTTTCAGTAATGAGCTTGAGAATCATCCTCGTCGGATCTACACAAGAACTGGAGACTTAGGACGAATAATTGATGGAAATTTGTTCATTACAGGAAGGATAAAGGATCTCATCATTGTAGCAGGGAAAAATATTTATTCAGCAGATGTTGAAAAAACAGTTGAAAACTCGTCTGAGCTCCTCCGCCCTGGCTGCTGTGCTGTCATTGGAGTGCCTGAGGAGATTTTGTCGGCAAAAGGGATATCAACGTCAGATACCTCTGATCAGGTGGGATTGGTTGTGATTGCAGAAACTAGAGATGGTAAACCATTTAGTAAAAATGCTGTTGAACAAATAAAAGCAAAGGTTGCAGAAGAACATGGTGTGAATTTAGCTGCTGTGAAACTGATCAAACCAAGAACAATCAGCAAGACTACATCTGGGAAAATCAAGAGATTTGAATGCCTCAAGCAATTTGCTGATGGGACACTGAACTTGTTACCAGAACCGGTGGTTCCAAAACGGTTATTGCTTCGGTCAAATACTACAGGAACATGCAGAGAGGGTCACACACCTCGACCCCAGCTCAAGATAAATATTACATCACAAAGTAAGATATTAAGTTATACAGAGATCATAGAGTTTTTGAAGGCACTTGTCTCAGAGCATACTGGTGTTCCCATCAGCACAATTTCAACAACTGCCAACCTCACCTCTTATGGAATTGATTCTATTGGTGTGGTAAGAGCAGCTCAAAAGCTTTCAGATTTTCTTGGCGTACCAGTTGGAGCAGTTGACATTTTCACAGCGACAAGCCTTGATGACTTGGCTTGCTTCTCAGAATCTTTAGTGATGAAGTCTCAACCTCAAGATATGAGAAATACTGCTTATCATACAGAAGAAGCTAAGGATATCTGTTCACAATTGATGACTGAAGTTCACCTACCTCAAGAAGTTTCTTTATCACACAAAATGCGTATCATATTATTGCAATCTCTTCTCCTTACATACATCACATTCTTGCTGATCCTTCCTGCATATCTAGTGATTTCCATCCATAAGAAGCTGATGTCTTCCACCCTTAGTCTGATAACAGTAACTCCATCAGCACCGTATGTGATCTCCTTACTACTCGCACCTCTTTCTTGGATCCTATGCATATTTTCCACATGCAGCTGCATTGCCCTTTTTGGAAATTCATTTCTTCAACCAAATTATGCCTTAACTCCCAATTCATCAATATGGTCAATCGATTACATCAAGTGGTGGGCACTGTACAAGGCTCAAGAAATTTCCTCGAAAGTATTGGCTGTACATTTGAGAGGAACACAGCTGCTGAACTTTTGGTTTCAAATGCTTGGAGCCAAGATAGGATCATCGACAGTAATTGACACAATCGACATCACTGACCCAGCACTAGTTTCTATTGGAGATGGAGCTGTACTTGCAGAGGGAGTGCTAGTACAGGGTCATGAGGTGAAAAATGGAATCTTGAGTTTTCACCCCATAAGAATTGGCAATAATTCCTCAGTTGGTCCCTATGCTGTGATCCAAAAGGGAAGTGTTCTAGGAGATGGAAGTGAAATACCGGCATTGCATGTCACCGAAGAGGGAAAACTTTTTTCCAAATCATACAAAGCTAGCAACATCCAAAAAGTACGAAGTATCTCAATTAACTACTTGTTTTAGAAACTTCGGAGAACTTATGATCTCAGATTGATGTGAATTTTATGCTCGCTATTTTTCTTTCCAGATTGAAGAACTGAAGAAAGTACAAATTGAAGCTAGATATCAGTTATTACCTCATCTCATGGGTGTCTATGGAGTCGGACTAATAAGCTCTTTCTCAGCTGCCATCCTCTACTGCATCTACCTCATGCTAGTGCAAAATACTCCTTCAATTGAGCACTTCACTTTTCTGTGCATCTCCGGAGCTTTCCACTGGTTTCCTTTCACCATTGTTGCATATGCTACACTGATTGATAGTACATCTCTGAGTCCATTGAATTTTTCCATAGCAGTTGCTGCAGCATATTTGTCTCACGGCTTGATCCTTTGTCTGCTTACATCCTTAATAAACCTTTTTCTGTCTGAAAATGAGGAAACACAGCAATCACAATACCGAATGTGGCTTCGTCACAGAATCAATGTCGCCTGCCATCTGAGATTTGCAAAGCTCCTTTCTGGGACAGAAGCTTTTTGCATATACTTGAGGCTTCTAGGAGCAAAAGTGGGGAAATATTGTTCTGTTCGTGCAATCAATCCAGTTTTAGATCCCAAACTTGTATCGATCAGTGAAGGAGTACATCTAGGCGATTTCAGCCGTATTATTACTGGTTTCTACTCATCCTATGGTTTCACAAGCGGAAAAGTTGAGGTCCATGAAAATTCAATCGTTGGGAGCCAAAGCATTGTCCTTCCTGGTTCAACTATTCAAAAGGAGACGATTCTTGGTGCACTTTCAGCTGCTCCAATCAATTCTGTGCTTCAAAGTGGGGGCGTTTATATTGGAACTCAGACTCCCATTATGATAAAGAACACTATGCATGAGCTGGATGAGCGTATCGAAGAGATGGATACAGGTTACAAGAAAATTGTTGGAAATCTTTCGGCGAATTTGGCTGCAACAACTCTTAAGGTAAAATCAAGATATTTCCATCGAATTGGAGTTAGTGGAAAAGGAGTACTAAAAATGTATGATAACATCGAAGGTTTGCCTGAACACAAGCTTTTCCGAGCTGGGAAGACTTATCCGATCATAGTTCGGCACAGCAACAGCTTGAGCGCTGATGATGATGCTAGGATTGATGCACGAGGTGCAGCTGTTAGAATATTTTCCGATACAGGTGATCAAACCCCCGTCTTGGACTTGACGTTGAAAACAGGCGAGGCATTTTATGCACGTACTATTTCAGATTTTGTTACATGGCTTGTATGTGGACTACCCGCAAGAGAAGAGCAAGTGAAGCGTGTACCACATATCAGAGACGCGGTGTGGATGTCACTTCGCAACGCAGAAACTTTTACTGAACTTCATTATTACTCAAACATCTGCAGGCTCTTCAGGTTCACAGATGGGCAAGAAATGTATGTCAAATTCAAGTTGAGACCTTTTGATAAAAGCATTAGTGAAGACTCAGGCAAGGTTGAGCCCGTTGGAATTCTTCCTCCAGAAACAGGTGCCATCCCTCGCGACAGTAACGACAAACGTCCGATGCTTTTTCTTGCAGAGGATTTTCAACAACGTGTGAGCTCGTCTGGTGGGGTTCGTTATGTTTTCCAGCTCCAATTCCGGCCTATACCTCAAGATGAGGTCACACGAGATGTTGCCCTTGATTGCACTAAACCATGGGAAGAATCCGAGTTCCCCATCGTGGATGTAGGAGAGGTGATTATTACTGAAAACCTCACAAAAGAACAGTCAGAGCAGCTTGAATTCAATCCTTTCCTTAGATGCCATGAGGTGGATGTCATACGCGCAACATCAGCCTCCCAGAGTGCCTCAATTGATCATGGTCGTTCACTAGTGTATGAAATCTGTCAGCACTTGAGAAACAACCAACCTCTCCCAGAGGCATGGAGAGCATTCATAGAGCAATCAGATGTCAAAGTAGACCTCTCAGGCTGCCCAGTTGCAGCAAAGTTACAGAAAGGGGGCTCAACCTCAACCCAAGTAACACTTGCAAGAACCTGGTACCAAACATCATGGTCGATTTTCATGCAACCGTTTCTTCAGACATTCCTGCCCTACTTCCTACTAGCATACGCCACCTCCACCCCACTAAACTGGCTGTTACACGCCAAAAACACCATAAAATATCCACTGCATTGGCTCTTGCCTCTGTTTTGGATTATTTCAGGCACATGGGCAGCACTGGCTTGTGCAGCAGCAAACTGGGTTCTGGTAGGAAAAAGGAAAGACGGCGGGACCGCAGCTATGTGGAGCAAAACAATCTTAATGGACACTATCTGGCAAGCTTTCAAGACACTAGTGGGTGAATACTTCGTCGAGATGACTAGCGGATCGTTCTTATTCACAGTTTGGATGAAGATAATGGGATCGGAGATTGACTTGAGCGGGGGAGTGTATGTGGATAGCATGGGAGCTGTGATGAATCCTGAAATGGTAGCGATTGGAAGTGGGGGTTGTGTGGGCCGGGAAGCTTTGCTGTTTGGCCACATATATGAAGGTGAAGGAGGGAAAGTGAAGTTTGGGAAGATCATAATTGGGGAAGGAGGGTTCGTGGGGAGTCGAGCAGTGGCCATGCCTGGAGTAATTGTGGAAGAAGAAGGGAGCCTTGGTGCTCTTTCACTTGCCATGAAAGAAGAAATTGTGAGGTGTAAGTCACACAATTGATCAAACAGTTGGTGTGCTTCTTAAGAATGCTCATGTCTCAAATCATATACTTGGAATAAAATCATATTAGGCTGAAATATAGTAAATAAATTGTCACTCTTTGGTACAATATACCGTTAGGGATAACCAGCTTAAAATTATAGCTCATCTTAATCTTATAAATGTACCAGCCAGTGCCAAAGTTGTTTAGCCATAATAATAGTAATGAAAGTCATATGGTATGATTTTATCTATATATGAAGGTTTTGAAATTTTATATGAAATTTTAAGTGTTTTAATATTAGCCAATTTAACTATACCATTAATTATTTGAACATGTTCATTTGAAAGTATTTTAATTATTTTATAAATTATATATAAAAAATCTTAAGATATAAAAAGCCACAAAAAATAACTTGTTCATTTGAAACTTATTTTAATTATTTTACATATTATAAAAAATAATCTTAAGATATGAAAGCTACAATTCATTTCCGAGAAACTTGACCGCTATGTTGCATTGACACTCCAAAAAATCATCATATGCAGTGTCGGACACTCTGCAGACACAGACACGGCAGGACATGAGAGCGACACGTTGTCGGACACGCCACGTGGTATTTATTTTTTTAAAAAAATATCGGACACGTGTCCGACATGCCTGGACACGACACAACACGCATTGGACACTGCCAGGACACGGGAAATTGAATTTTTTTATTAAATTTTTTTTTTCATAATTTGTTTAAAAAAAATTATAACTTTTTTTTATATAGAAAAATGTTTAGATAAAGTTTAACATATGTAGTTTGAGTGGTATTATTATTATTTAAGTGGTATTTGGTGTAGTATGAAAAAAGAAAAAAATGTTAAAAAATTGTAATTTTTTTTGTTTATGTAGTTTGATGGAATAATGTGTTAACAACTTTACTTATTTTAAATTTTATTATTCAAATATATATTATTTAAAAATTTTCTTGAATTTTAGTATATTAGAACATAATGTATATGTAGAATATATATAAACAATAAAAAATATTGTCGTATCATAGACGTATCGTGTCCTGTAATTTTTAAAAATATGTGTCTTCGTGTCCATGTCGTATCGTATTCGTATCCCCGTATCCGTGTCCGTGCAGCATAGCTTGCCTGTAACAAATAAATTTGGGGTATATATATTTGGATCACACTGCTTTTATTATTGGGGAAATTACAATAAACTACACTTTTGGGACACAAAATCTACTTAAGTCTTGGGAAAAATCTTAGTGCATAAAAAGTCAAATTGGAAACAATTTTGTTGAAATAGGTCCAATTTTCAAATTTTCAATCAATTGGGTGTTTTATGATGACTTTTTTACCCCTCAATAGTTTGATATATTGCATTCTACCCCTTAGGCTCTTGTTTAAATTACAAACAAGTCCATATATAATATTTAATTATCTTTTATATCATTATATTTATAGAAAAGCAACATTTGACGTCGACTTTTTAAAGTCCCCGTTTTTTGCGATCCTTGGCACAAAATGGTATCAGAACCTAGGTTTATTCTGGAAATACTATGACAATATCTTGAATATTAATTTGTAACCTATACGGAGGAGACGATTCAAGAAATTATGGACACGAACGAATGTTCGAAGTGTCATTCATATAGGTGGTACTTCCAGAAATTGGAAGCACTTAATCAGAAGCATATGGCAGAAGCTCAAGCTTCAACCATAAGTGGAAACAATTACGAGGAACAGGTTTATGCACACCAGGCATAAATCATTACAAGAAATTGGAAAGGATGGCTAAGAGGTTTCTTCAAGTGAACCTCAAACTACAGTTCCAGTTGGCCGAACTTTTGGAAGACAATCATCCTGAACACGAGGACGTTGTTCGAGACCCCAATGATCCAACAGGGTCCGGACCAGATGATTAGGATGGGAGAACCAACCTTTCTAGAAATCGAGCCAGATTCTTCTAAGATATCTCAAGATCTTAGAGAGATTAAGAAGACAGTGCAGCGTTATGGCTACCTTCAATACCATGTTCATGCACAGATCCATCAGATTCAGAGTCAGATGGAGATTATGATTAAACATCAGAAGGATATTCTTGAAAACCTTCAAGATGTTCAATCCCGAGTTAAGGAATTGGAGTCAAGACCAAGTCCGACTGTGTGGGGTCCTCGTTACTTAATCCATTATGTATCATGTTACCATACATATGTGAGTCTGAATTAAGTAATAACATGCACTGATTAAGAGTATCTTACTAGTTAAGTTGTTACAGGATTTATAAAAACCTCTCAACCACACATCATATGTACAAACAACAACCTATTACAAGATAACTCCTAGGCAGTGGTTCAGTTCGCAGCGGAAAATGACTCACATCCCGTCCTCCCACGTCTATGAGTCCCTACAGAAACATTCACACAACGTAAGTATAGAGAATAAATATTTCAGTGCGGTATCAAAACACAATAACAATATCAATGATAAAGCATAATAAATCATCTAATGTGAATGTTCTGTATCATGCATCAACAAATGCACCATGTCATGACATGTCTCAACAATTACCCTATTATCACGAGACCAATATGATATGCCTATTCAGCTCAATATGTCAGTGGAACCACCTCACATCTTCATATTAGCAGCACATATCATAGTATCGTCCTCAAATGATAATAGCCAGAACATATACCCAAAAACCGGCGTATATCTCTATATAGCATAACCGACATATACCCAAACCAGACATATATCTCTATGTAACATAACCGAGCATATACCCAAACCAGGCGTATATCTCTATGTAACATAACCGAGCATATACCCAAACCAGGCGTATATCTCAAACACATGATATCCATGAATGTATATGCATATGATACTACCAATCATATGATACTAACATAACACAATTCATATGATATCAATCTCATAACATCATCACACAATATCTATACTCCGTACGTCAACACGTACCTGTACTGCGACACAAACGATTTAAATTCGACGTCACTGGCTAATTGCCTCGTTGTCCCGTCCCCTGAGATGATGCTACAATAATGCCAACAATATATCATGTTATCATAGGCATTAAAATCAAATTCTACAAATATATAACATTTTTCAACATTCTGACTCTGGCGATCGATTTCATGATTTGAGGCGATCGATCGACTAAAGTTTTGGTCCTAGGCGATCGATCTCTTAATTCACGCGATCGGTCGCCTCCCCTTTGGAAAAACATACTGCCTCAAGGCGATCGATTGCCACATGTAGCGATCGATCGCTCAATGCACCGCCACTCTCATGTTTAGCCACAGGGGATCGATTGCCTCATACGTCGCGATCGATCACCTACTCTGTTTTCAGAAAATTCATGGCGATTTTCAAGCATATCTTTCTAGCTCTTCTCCTATAACTCGAATTTAACCATTTCAACATGTTTCTTGCAATCTCTAGGAACATATTAACATGTTTCTATCATCATAGAATCCAATTCATAACATATAAACATGATATGATTCTTCACATGAACATTTGATATTCCACTTCACATACATCAACACCAATTACATAATTCAAGTGTAAAACCATGAATTCCTTACCAAGATATTAAGAAATCACTTCACACAACTTCCTAGCTCAATTCACAAGTAAATCCCAAGCTCAACCAAAAAGAAGTTGAAAGAGATGGAGAGGAGCTTGTGTAGGATTTTAGTAGGTGAAAGATGAGAAACTATGTGATTCTCCTCCCTAAATCACTTGATATAAGGTCATTAACTCCCTAAATCACTTGATATCATGTCATTTGGAGTTAATGACATGTTAAGTAACATGTACATGCAAATGAAATCCAAATTCAAATGCAACTCCAATTCAAATCAAATGCCTACTAGTTCATGTTGCTTGCTATGTTACTATTCAAATCAGTGTACACCATGTTTCATTCCTTGCCATAGATCATTTCATACATGTATTAATTCATTCTTGGTTCCACCCGAACCCCCATTATCATACCGTCATTTGATATAATTACACCATAAGTATATCATATGTGTATAAAACAAATCGAGGCATTACAATTCTCCCCCACTTATTGAATTTCGTCCTCGAAATTGTATATACCAACATAATACATGCTTCACATCATAACATATATGATATATGTAACATAAGAAACATGTATAATTAACATATCAACATACCAGAAAACAACTCTGGATACCGTTGCATCATATGCTGCTCCGTCTCCCACGTTGCCTCTTCGACACCTCGTCTGTCCCAGTGTACCTTAACCATAGGAATCACTTTATTACGCAACCTGCGCTCAGCTCGATCCAAGATCATAACCGGTCGTTCCTCATACGACACATCTGTATCCAACTGTACATCAGGTAACTGTAATACATGTCTCGGATCTGGTTCATACTTTCTCAACAGTGAAACATGAAAGACATCATGAATACCACTCAATGCTGGTGGTAGTGCCAAGCGATATGCCAACGTACCAATACGTTGCAATACCTCATACGGACCAACATACCGTGGAGACAATTTTCCACGTTTACCAAACCGTACTACACCTTTAAAAGGTGAGATTTTTAAGAACACACGGTCACCAACTTGAAATTCAAGTGGTCTACGTCGCTTATTGGCATAAGCAGTCTGTCTATCCTGAGCAGCTTTAAGTTTCAATCGAATTAACTTTACTTTTTCTTCCATTTCATGAATCATATCCGGTCCATGTAAAGTTGATCCACAGCATCCCAATACCATGACGATCTACATCGTCGCCCATACAAAGCCTCAAATGGTGCCATCTGTATACTAGACTGATAACTGTTGTTATATGAAAATTCCACTAATGGCAATGACTCTTGCCAAGAGGTATCAAACTCTAATACACAGGCACGCAACATATCCTCAAGTGTCTGTATCGTCCGTTCTGTTTGTCCATCTGTCTGAGGATGATATGCTGTACTCAACCGCACTTCAGTTCCCAACGCTGTCTGTAACCCTTCCCAAAAATGAGAAGTAAATCTCGGATCCCTATCCGATACAATGGAAACTGGTATACCATGTAGTCTCACTACATGTTGAATGTACAACTGTGCCATTCTCAAATATGTAAATGTCATACAATATGGCACGAAATGAGATACTTTGGTGAGTCGGTCAACGATCACCCAAATAGCATCGCAACCAGAAGACGTCCGTGGCAAATGAGTCACAAAATCCATCGTGATATGTTCCCATTTCCACTGAGGAATTTCCAAACTGTGTAATTCACCTCCTGGTTTCTGTCTTTCTGCTTTCACTTGTTGACAGATCAAACACCGTTTCACAAAGCTCAACACATCCTGTTTCATAAGTTTCCACCAAAATTGGGTACGTAAATCATGTTACATTTTCTTTCCTCCAGGATGTATACTGTATCTACTACAATGAGCACGTTGTAGTAGTTCTTGACGTAGTCCCAATGAAGCAGGTACTACCCAACAGTTTCTGTACTTCAAAGTTCCATCACTTGCAAGTACAAATTGAGATGTTTGTCCTTGACTTATCATTTCTTTTCAATGTTGTACCTCATCATCAGTCATTTGTGCCTTTCTGATTTTATCAAAAATGTCAGGTTCAACCAACAATGTTGATACCCTTACTGGCACTATTTCCACATCAAAATCATAACCCAAAGTACAACAAGAAGTCATCAACGCTGATAAATGAATCATCTCCTCAGCCGTATGATGTACTTTTCGACTCAAGGCATCTGCTGTAAGATTAGCCTTTCCTGGATGATATTCAATCTCACAATCATAATCTTTCAACAGATCCATCCATCTTCTTTGTCTCATATTCAACTCTGCTTGAGTGAATAAAAACTTTAAACTCTTATGATCTGTATATATGGTAAACGATGTACCATATAAATAATGTCGCCATATCTTTAAGGCAAAGACAATGGCAGCTAATTCAAGATCATGTACTGGATATCTCATTTCATGTGGCTTCAATTGTCGTGATGCATAAGCCACTACATGTTTATCCTGCATCAATACACAACCCAAACCTAGTAATGATGCGTCAGTATATAAGGCAAACATGTCATGCTCCGATGGAATAATCAAAACTGGAGCTGTAGTTAATCGATGTTTCAATTCCTGAAAACTACGCTCACATGCCTCCGACCATCGAAACGGTACTCTTTTCTGTGTCAATTGTGTCAATGGTTTGGCAATTGATGAAAATCCTTCAACAAATCGTCTATAATAGCCAGCCAAACCCAAGAAACTACGAATCTCTGGCACAGAAGTAGGTGCTGATCAATTCAACACTGCTTCGACTTTCTTCGGATCAACTGATATACCTTCTTCTGAAATTACATGCCCCAAAAAGCCGACACTAGTCAACCAAAACTCACACTTACTGAGTTTAGCATATAACTGATGTGTCCTCAACAATTGCAATACCATATGCAAATGTTGAATATGTTTTGCATCACTCTTTGAATAGATCAGTATATCATCGATAAAGACAATGACAAAACGATCAAGGTATTCCTGGAACACACGATTCATTAAACTCATAAAGACAGCTGGAGCATTTGTCACTCCAAATGGTATCACCAGAAACTCATAATGCCCATAACGAGTTCTGAATGCTGTCTTCTGTATATCTCCTTCCCTCACACGTATTTGATGATATCCTGACCTCAAATCAATCTTAGAATAAATCTTTGATCCCTGTAATTGATCAAATAAATCATCAATACGAGGAAGAGGATATTTATTCTTTATCGTTACCTTGTCCAATTGTCGATAGTCAATGCACAGTCGCATTGTCCCATCCTTCTTCTTCACAAATAAAACAGGAGTACCCCCAAGGCGATACACTAGGACGTATGTACCCCTTGTCCAATAAGTCTTGCAATTGAGTTTTCAATTCTTTCAATTCAGTTGGTGCCATCCGATAAGGAGCTCGTGAAATTGCAGAAGTACCAGGTATCAAATCAATACCAAATTCCACTTCTCGACTCGGTGGGAATCCAGGTATCTCGTCTGGAAACACATCCGCATATTCTGCAACCACTGGTATCTCCTCCACTTTCCTTTCTCTTTTCTGTTCAGTTACATCAAGGGCATAAATCAAATAACCTGCATGTCCACGTTCTAACAAACGCGACATTCGGATTGCTGATATCAAAGGAATCCTCGCCCTCGATCCTTGGCCATAGAAGAACCATTGATTTCCAGTATCAGACTGAAATCTCACTATCTTCTGACAACAATCCACAACAGACTGATATTTACTCAACACATAAATTCCAAGGATGCAATCAAAATCTGACATATCTAACACAATCAAATCAGCTTGTAGTCCACACTCAGTCTCAAACTGAATATCACAATCAGACACACTCTGACAAGCCATCACAGTAGTTCCCATGGGTGTCGAAACATAAAGAGGCATCAACAGTGGAGACGAGCATATATGATACCGGTCAATAAAATTTTGTGCAACAAAAGAATGTGATGCACCAGTATCAATCAAAAGTAAAGCTGGATAAGTAAACAAAGTACACTTACCCGCTATCACATCATCAGAAACTGCCTCTGCTTCCTCTCTGTTCAGTGCATACACCTGAGCCTGAGGTGGTCCTGTCCTCTGTCCTCCACCAGACTGTGGTACACCCTGTGGTCTCTGCTGCACTGTATTTTCTGACATTGGTCCTCTCCTCTGTTGTCCACCCACTTGAGGACAATCACGGATCACATGTCCTGGTCTCCCACAACGGAAACAAACTACTGGAGTCAATTGAGGACAATCTCGTTTCAAATGTGGTCCGCCACATTTAAAGCATTGTACACCACTACCACTACTACTACCTTGGAACTGTCCCTTTGAACCTCGTTCACTACCCTTCCGCATTGTAAACCGCTTCCCACTAAATCTAGAGGAAGATGCACCACCTCGTGGTGATTTAAATGGTTCTCCTCTAGGTCTCATACTTTCAGATGTAGGTGGTTGGGCTTGTCCAACATCTTTGTGTACCCCTACGGCAATCTCAGCCATCTCGGCTCTAGTCAATGCTTCTTCATATGATGTAGGGTTATTGGACATGACCCTATCAAACAATTCAGGCCTCAATCCTTTCACAAATTGTCTGATCTTTGCCTTTGTGTTAACAACAATATGTGGTACATACCGGAGTAAGGAAGAATATTGTACCGCATAGTCCGATACTGTCATTGAACCCTGTCTCAAGTTTGTAAATTCATCCTCTTTCCTCTGCCTTGCAGCAACAGAGAAATAATGCTCAAGGAACTTCGTTCTAAATACATCCCAGTTAACTGTCTGTCCTTGAGCCCTCAGTTCAAGCACTGTGGATTTCCACCACATCATAGCTTTCTTAGCTAACTGAAATTCAGCTAAGCGTAACCAAGCAGTCTTAGCACACGGTGCTGATACAAATATTTGTTCCACACGTTCCAGCCATTCCTCCGCCAGTTCCCCTGATTCAGTCCCCTCAAACCTGGGTGGCTGATAACTCAGAAACTGCGTCAACGTCAATTCCCCAGGCAACAATACCTGTTCCACTGGCCCTTGCTCAATTGGTGGTGGTGGCACAGGCACCATCCTCACACTAGCATTGCCACTCATGGCATCCCCAACATCCTCATGATACCCTCTGTCTGTCATAACTGTATATCAAGGGTTAACAATAACATTCAAAATGATAAAACATGTTAGAAGAACATTACATGACAAATCCTAACATGATATTATCATTCCCAACATGTTTTCAAGTGTTTAGGTAACTCCCTAATACACTTCCTCTACCCATGTTCATCCCGTTCTCGAACCACTGCTCTGATACCACTAATGTGGGGTCCTCGTTACTTAATCCATTATGTATCATGTTACCATACATATGTGAGTCTGAATTAAGTAATAACATGCACTGATTAAGAGTATCTTACTAGTTAAGTTGTTACAGGATTTATAAAAACCTCTCAACTACACATCATATGTACAAACAACAACCTATTACAAGATAACTCCTAGGCAGTGGTTCAGTTCGCAGCAGAATATGACTCACATCCCGTCCTCCCACGTCTATGAGTCCCTACAGAAACATTCACACAACGTAAGTATAGAGAATAAATATTTCAGTGCGATATCAAAACACAATAACAATATCAATGATAAAGCACAATAAATCATCTAATGTGAATGTTCTGTATCATGCATCAACAAATGCACCATGTCATGACATGTCTCAACAATTACCCTATCATCACGAGACCAATATGATATGCCTATTCAGCTCAATATGTCAGTGGAACCACCTCACATCTTCATATTAGCAGCACATATCATAGTACCGTCCTCAAATGATAATAGCCAGAGCATATACCCAAAAACCGGCGTATATCTCTATATAGCATAACCGACATATACCCAAACCAGGCGTATATCTCTATGTAACATAACCGAGCATATACCCAAACCAGACGTATATCTCTATGTAACATAACCGAGCATATACCCAAACCAGGCGTATATCTCAAACACATGATATCCATGAATGTATATGCATATGATACTACCAATCATATGATACTAACATAACACAATTCATATGATATCAATCTCATAACATCATCACACAATACCTATACTCCGTACGTCAACACGTACCTGTACTGCGACACAAACGATTTAAATTCGACGTCACTGGCTAATTGCCTCGTTGTCCCGTCCCCTGAGATGATGCTACAACAATGCCAACAATATATCATGTTATCATAGGCATTAAAATCAAATTCTACAAAAATATAACATTTTTCAACATTCTGACTCTGGCGATCGATTTCATGATTTGAGGCGATCGATCGCCTAAAGTTTTGGTCCTAGGCGATCGATCTCTTAATTCACGCGATCGGTCGCCTCCCCTTTGGAAAAACATACTGCCTCAAGGCGATCGATTGCCACATGAAGCGATCGATCGCTCAATGCACCGCCACTCTCATGTTTAGCCACAGGGGATCGATTGCCTCATACGTCGCGATCGATCGCCTACTCTGTTTTCAGAAAATTTATAGCGATTTTCAAGCATATCTTTCTAGCTCTTCTCCTATAACTCGAATTTAACCATTTCAACATGTTTCTTGCAATCTCTAGGAACATATTAACATGTTTCTATCATCATAGAATCCAATTCATAACATATAAACATGATATGATTCTTCACATGAACATTTGATATTCCACTTCACATACATCAACACCAATTACATAATTCAAGTGTAAAACCATGAATTCCTTACCAAGATATTAAGAAATCACTTCACACAACTTCCTAGCTCAATTCACAAGTAAATCCCAAGCTCAACCAAAAAGAACTTGAAAGAGATGGAGAGGAGCTTGTGTAGGATTTTAGTAGGTGAAAGATGAGAAACAATGTGATTTTCCTCCCTAAATCACTTGATATAAGGTCATTAACTCCCTAAATCACTTGATATCATGTCATTTGGAGTTAATGACATGTTAAGTAACATGTACATGCAAATGAAATCCAAATTCAAATGCAACTCCAATTCAAATCAAATGCCTACTAGTTCATGTTGCTTGCTATGTTACTATTCAAATCATTGTACACCATGTTTCATTCCTTGCCATATATCATTTCATACATGTATTAATTCATTCTTGGTTCCACCCGAACCCCCATTATCATACCGTCATTTCATATAATTACACCATAAGTATATCATATGTGTATAAAACAAATCGAGGCATTACAGACTGGAAGAAGGAATGGATGATGGTCACCACCGTCCTACGGAACAGAACCCCTTTTACATCAAAAAGGGAAAGCATAGGAGGTCCGGAGGCCTTTGACAGAGACTGAAAAAATGATTACAGTCATATGAGGAGAGCCATTACATCCCACAAAGTAATGGAAAGAATCAACCTGGAAGATCTACGTGATCTTGCTGATTCATTTGCGGGATTAAATCTCGTAGAATTCAAGACAGGAGAACTTGTACAAAGACCTCCACCACAAGAGAGTTTCGGGTCACACAATCCACCCGAAGGTGATCAAAGTATGCCTCACAGGGAAGATTTTACCTCAGCAACTTTGGATCCCCCAGTTGGAACAAGGAATCGTTCCCGAAGGCCAGATATTCATCAGACGCCCTACGGAAAATCTCAGTTAGATCCAATCCACCCATATGGGCTTATGCTCAACATGGATATCTTGGATTTCAAAAACAGAGAAGTTCTTATTGATGAATGGGCTTCAACAATGAGATAGCAGCAGGAACCCTTGACTTAAGCAAAGAATGATTCATTTTACTTCTTAAAACGAGTCTGGAAGGATCAGTCAAGATTGCTTGGGATATGGGAGACCCAGGTACCAAGGAAGAAGTTTTAGCCGGAGAGTCCCTGAAAGAGATCGTGGACAAGATGTCAAAATTCTTTAAATTCTGTTTCATTGGAGTAAGTTACTTCGAAAGAATGGAGGAAGAGAAGGCTAAAAATACAGACAAGCTCTAATTACCCTGGAACTACATGATATATGTTGTGTAGACGATTACATCAAACTATTTACAGAGTATCGATGGAAGACAAAGATTGAAGAAAAAGATGCAGCAGAACTGTTCTTTGCCAAAATTCCGAGCCCATGGAGAGACAAATGCTTATCCAGGAGTATACACCTCATGCAATCGAGACGGTGTCCAGGAGAATGTCATTTCTCAAAGTAAAGCTTGCGGAGTGGTGCTACCAAGCAAAGCTCCAAAAGAATTTCAAGTACCTCGGAGGAATCAACAAAATAGCTCATCTTTGTTGTACAGGAAATGATATCCCTACAATCAATTGAAACTACCCACAAAGGCGAAAGATGAAAAAACACAGAAGTCATCCATATGCCCGAGGAAGTAGTTCAAGAAGAATTAGGTCTTCATGGAGACCTAGAAAGTTTTGGTCAAAGCAGAAAGCCCGAAGCTACAGATCGGGGCAAAGATCAAGACCAACAAGGAGTAGAATCTTGTCGACAGGTCTAATCAAGCTAGTTCTAGCAGAACAGCAACAAAGAAAACTTTCAGACGCACACTTACTCGTGCAAATGATAGTTTCAGAGATTGTAATTGCTGGACATGCGGAGCAAGTGGACATATCTCTACAGATTGTCCAGAAAACCAAAGCCGTGGAGTAAGACAGTTCGAGCATATTAAAGAATTTGAGGATGGTGTTTATTTCCAGGATTTGGTACAGGTGTATCAATTTGAGGACATTCCCTCAGATGAAAGCATCTACGAAGAAGAGATCTATTCTGATGGAGGTGAATCCAGCTCAGAATCAGAGTGAATGAGAGTTCCTTCAGCACATGATCAGAGAAGACCCGTCATGATTTTTCTCTCATACGACGGTTTCTCATTAACCTCTTATGAGGATCATGAAGGAAGAACCAAAGCTTCAAATGTATGATGGATTTACAATTGGAGCAATGGAAAAAGCCATGGATATGATAGGTCTTCGAAGCAGGAATAATCAGATTATCCATAGGGTAACAACAGGTGAATTTGCGATCCCGATGGAATTCACGGGAAACCAAATTGAGATGCAGTTAATCCCCTACAAAGAAATCCAGGAGATTTCGCAACAAGCATGGTGGTGAAGGAAAACGTCGACACCCGAAGATGAAAGATCAGCGAAAATTTGGAGAGGCAATTCTTCAGTTCCGACAACAAGGTCATAGTGAAAAGGATTCTCGAACTTTTGACTGGGTTAATATCATGTTTTTTAGAGAACAGGATGAGGAAAAAATGACTCCAGAAACCTTGTTGCTACTGAAAAATGCATTACGAAAAGAAGTTCCACAACCTGAAACTACCCTCGAAGAGCAAATCACTCTAGAGGATGTAAAAAGGAATATTCGGAGGAACTACAACGAGGATCCACTAGCATGGTGGAACAAAAATGAGCTTAGAGCTACTTTGAATGTAAAAACTGGAAAAGAAAATGAGTTTGTTAGGTACAAGCCGATCCCCATGAACCAGGAAGATCGTAAGGATATGCAGATCATACTTAAGGAGCATCTTGACCTTAAGTTAATCTCAGCAGGTATTTCTCCATACTGCAGCAAAGGATTTCTTGTTCGGAATAATGGAGAAATTAAACGAGGAAAGTCGAGATTGGTGATCAACTATAAAGGGATCAACGAAATCTTGGAATTCGATGGATATTTTATCCCAAGCAGAGAACATTTGGTAAATAGCATCAAGAATGCCAAAGTGTTTTCTAAGTTCGATTGCAAGTCTGGGTTCTACCAGATTAAAATGGAGGAAGCAAACACAAAATTCAAAGCCTTCTCCACACCACAAGGACGAATCTGGAATTATCCTGCAGAATCATATTGTTGAAAAAGTACAAGGATATCCGGATGACCTCAAGGATTTAAAATAACTTCAGAGTTTTTTAGGAGTTGTTAATTTTGCTGGGATGTTTATCAACAATCTAGCAAACCACAGGAAGGTGTTCGGTCCACTACTCAAGAAAGATGTTAAGTTTGAGTATCACAGACAAACTATCAAACAGCTTAAGGAGGTTTGCAAGCAACTACCAAAGTTTGCAATATCAAACGATAATGATGAACTGGTATTATACACAGATGTCAGTGGTCATTGGTGGCTGCAGTTCTCATGAAAGTCACACCAGAAGGAGAAGTGTCATTCAGATATTGTAGTGGGCCATTTGATAACAACGAAGTTATCAGATGGCACAACAACGAGAATGAGTTCTTTGTTGTTCGAAAGACTTTTAAGAAATGACCAATTTTTCTACTTGTAAAGAAATTTATCTTGAAAATTGATAATACGAGTGACAAGGCCTTTTTAAAAAATAAAATCGAATTAAAACCAGAAAAGGCTAGACTTTTAATATGGCAAGCTGAATACCAATATACGAAAATTTTCACAATTCGAAAAAGTGTACCAGCTTGATCATTTCCTTGTTTTTTTATGCAAGTAGTTTAAAATGTTTATTTAGGATGTGGCTCGAAAAAGCTCGAATTGACGTTCGAAAATTTCGAATTGAACTCGAATTCAAACATTGTTTCGTACCGATTCGAGCCAAAAATTAGAAAAAAATCGAGTTTCGAATGTCTAATCGAATTCGAACTCAATTACTAAAACTTTTGCTAAAATTCGGCTCGATTCGATTATACCTCTAGACAAAGACTCACATGCATAAGACTAAAGCCCAAAATCTTTTTTAAAATTTGGAATCTTGAGCCATCTCATTTGCCATTAGGCCAAGATCCTTGGCAACCCATACCGTTTCTATTCAAGGAATGTTGACCGTCGACAAATGCATGCATCAGTTGCTCATGAATCATGATCATGCGTGCCAACCTAGTAATGGCCATCAAAAAAACTTTTAGTATCACTTGATCTAATGATATTTAGCTCTCCATATGAAGATGAGGTCTCAAATTCCAAACCCTCAATCTCCACCCCTAAATACATATTTTTTAAAAAAAACTACTTGTAGAAAGATAATGATTTTTTTAAAAAAAATTACTTTTATCTGTCTTTATATAAAAATTATTTAACATTTAATGGTCCCATTATACACCATTAAAATTGTGTTAATACATATATAATTCAATAATAAGCTGATCATTTTTTCAAAGAAATATATTTCTTCGTCTCCACTATCTAACAAATTCTCACAATGTAACTCAATGGAGAACAAGGGATTTCTTAAACCAAATATCTAATCTTGAACAAGGAAACCAAGTCGAAGGTGACGAGGAACCACGTCCCATGGAGAAAAAGGGATTTCAAACTCAAGCTCTCTCGCCTCTAATCCTCCTCGCCAGCTGGATATCTTTCGGCATAATCGTAACTCTCTTGGCATGAATAGCGCACAAATTGGTGTCCTCAAAAAGACCCACGAGGTACGCCTCCGCGGCCTCCTGAAGCGCCGCCACTGCGGAGCTCTGGAAGCGGAGATCCGTCTTGAAATCCTGAGCAATCTCCCTCACAAGCCTCTGGAACGGAAGCTTCCTGATTAGCAACTCGGTGCTCTTCTGATACTTTCGAATCTCCCGCAGAGCCACCGTCCCAGGGCGGAAACGGTGGGGCTTTTTAACTCCTCCGGTGGCGGGGGCGGATTTTCTTGCCGCCTTCGTAGCCAGTTGCTTCCTGGGTGCCTTTCCTCCGGTGGATTTTCTTGCTGTTTGCTTCGTTCGGGCCATTGGTTTTTTGGTATGTTAATTTATGCTATGAAATCGCGACTAGGATGAAAAGTTTTGGTAGGATTTATATAAGAGAGATTTGAGAATTGGTGCTCTTCAAGCGGGAGCTTTTGAAATTTTTGAGGGGATTTGGATTTTGGAACCTTTTTGGAGAGAGGGCAATCTGCGCTGTTGGATTGGATCCTTAATCGACGGTAATCACTGCTTCAAAGGATTGATGATCCGAGTTAGTTTTAACCAGCCAATAACAGAGGAGAATAGGCAGTGGAGCGAGACACATTTATCACCGTTATTTTGTTGTATTGAATGGTCAAGATTTGTTTTGTATTATTTGTATATTTGCACGTAGGCAAAATTTTAATGATTAAAATTTATTGTTTTTATCTATACTATATTATAATGTTTAAACCCCTTACAAAAACTAACTTGGTATGACTATTTTTACATTCAAAAAATTACCCTCCTTTTCTTTTTAAAATTACCAGTATCTAATTACACTCATGCCCTTACCAATCTAAAATATTACCATCACACTTGCCATCTATGCACTAATCAATTTACATTATGGCATTCACAATCATACAAATTACAGTCATACCTATCATACAAATTATCATATTATCTTAAAAAGTTATTAAATTCCAAAAAAAATTAAATATAAAAATACTGTATAATCATTTTATAATTTAAATCAAAAAAGCTAAAACCAAAATAAAAAACGACGTTACAAATCACAACAATTTACAAAAAACAAATGTATATGCACGCAAGACGTACAAAATGAGACTAGTATTATTGAATTAACACCAGGGTATGTATATGTGGTGTCCATTTTTCTCTTCTTTTACCTGTCCATTCGTTTCTTGATCCTTTTGACAAGGATGATTCTTCTTCATTTTCTTTAAATATCTTTTCTTTTTTTTTCATTGAGGAGGAAGGAGGCAACATTGTCGATCTCATTATTCAGTACAGACTTATGTCAATTTATCTTTTCAAGGTCGGCATAGAACTGTATGATTATAGTATCGAATTCCTCTCTTTCTCTTCATTTCTTCGATTTTGTCTTGCGTTTCCTTAATTTGTGTCTCTCAGAAAAATAAGTGTACTTGTTTCTTCAAGCTGCAATGTTAGTTCCGTAATTTCAAAAAATTGCGCTGTTAAAAGTATTTGTTGCTCATGAAAAAAAGGCAACAACAATGTTCATTAGTTCTGTTATTTCATTCTCCTTTGTCAGGAGAGTCGCCTTCATTTCTTGAATAACTGTTGCAAGTGTTGTAGCTTGAAGAAGCTTTTCGCCTTGATTGGAATCAAGTTCAGTCCTTTCTTCAGCCTGTTTGGTGATAATTTCATCGTCTTGTGTTCGTTGCTCATCAATAGCCACATCCTCCAGGTTGTCCTCTATTTCAATGTAGTCATCGTTCAATGAGGACTTCGGCATTATTGGAGTATGTTGTTGTCGCATCTTCAACTGTTATATATGCTTCAAGTAAGAAGATTTTTTTCTGCATGCAAGTGTGCTTGTTGATCTGCCATTGGAGATTGTAGTGCACCAACAATGTCTTTGTTTAGCATTTCATTTCTTCAATTGAAACTTTTGTACCACTTTTATTAGCTTCAATTGAATTGATGCAAGTCATTTGGTTTCACCAGCTAAATACAAGAAAGTGCACCAGTTAAGTTAGTTGCATGTACCGGTATAATTTACCGGTATAATTTATGTGTGTGCACCAGTTTTGTTTGATTGCATGCACCGGCTGAATAGAAAATGAACTACCCGAAGTGTAATTGGCATTTACCATGCTAGTTTAATTGCATGGACCAACCTAATTTAATTAGTTAATTGTTTGCACCACCTGGTGAATTTGTCTGCACCAGTTTCTGTTGAATTGTGTGCACCATTTAGGGAAATTGTATGCACCAGCTTGTGTAATTGCGTAAACAAGAAAACTTACGAAATCACGGTAGAGCTCCTTGATGTCAATTTTTTGAAGCCTCTCGTAAAGATCTTCAAGATTTCACTTAATGAACCTTGTGATAAGGTTGGGCTGGATTGGATTGGATTTATGAGTTCGATCATCTCACGTAACCAATACTACAAAGCATTTGCAATCGATGTTATTATAAAAACAATAGAAAATAATTGTTGTTTGAAGACTGGTATTTAATACGTCTTACAAGTAGTAGTAGTATAACACATCTTGAGTGTTTTTCATAGTTGGACTGCATCAGGTTGTTGAGCAATGTGTGCAAGATGTGTTTGGACCAATCGTAGCTGCAAATCGTTTCCAAGTCCTTAACGAGGGAGTGTACGCCCATGGAATGTTTGATAAATTCGTGGATATGAAAAAGGATGCCATAAAGTATAGTCGACATTCGAGCAACGTCATTGACATAAGTATCAATGTTGCTTTGTGTCTATATAGTCAATTTCTTATAGATTGAACTATTATTATCCTGATGTCCTTTTTTCTCCTTGCTTCTCGGGAAAGCACATTTGTAAGAATTATTTCGTGTTTCCAAAACCCAACACATAGATACATGCATCAGTGGTTTCAACTTGTTCATGAGGTGTAAGTGCAGCATAATAAGATTTTAATAAGTCGGTGGATGTAATATACATGCACCGCCTGAGTTTTTCAATGCATGTATGTCTCTAACCAAAAAATAGACACACGCACCAATGAGTTCAACTTGTTCACATGATGTAAGTGCAACATTAGACTTAAGTGCTGCATGCTACACGAATGCTGCACTTACATCGAACACAAAAATTGTTTCATATATGAAAACCCTAATTTAATGATAACCAGATTTTGGAGCACGTTTTTCTTCCCATTCTTGCTTGTTGAATGTTTGGTTTGAGGAATATTCTTTGGTTTGTGAGCCATCTTACTAGTTTTTCGACGAACAAAATGATTCGATGAAATGGTGGAGAAATTACAGTAAATTTTGAAAGTTTTCGATGATATGGTGGAGGAATTACTGGATTCTTTGAACAATTTCGATGAAATGATGGAGAAATGACCATAAATTTTGAACATTTTTTAGCGATGAAGATTGAGAATTGAAGAAGACAAACATCACGATGAAGAAACGAAGAACAGATGCGATGACGAAGAACGTAAGGGATAATTTGGTAATTTTTACTTAAATTGGACTTAAATGAAAGCTAGATATGTTGGTGGACAGTGTCGAAAAAAGTTTTACATTGTGTTACCGGCCCGAATTTTGCCATTTTTTTAAAACAACAAAGGTGCTGCTATTTTTTATTCTAAATTTAGTTTGTATTCATTTCCAAAAATAATATATTCTTATCATATTCCAATTTTTGGACAGTAAAACAATGTTCAAATCAGAAATCCCCAATTCAAATCACTTGAAAAGTTTTTAATTTCATATTTAAATTTTTTAAACGAGAATTTTACCCAAAAAAAACAAAACTGATCCAAATCTCAAATCTTTGAAAAAAAATGTGTACCGATATAATTCCAAGAAAACGTTACCAGTATGTCGCAGATAATAGAACATGAATTTAATTTTGAATTTTACGTGGACCTTTCCTTTTTTTCTAAGTTATAACAAATTATTAAGTGACGAAATGAAGTATATCTTAGAGTTATATAACTATTTTTTTCAAATATATTACTTTTTAAATTTGTCCTTCGACCCAAATTGGGACCCCAAAAATACACTATACTAAAAAGGATACTATTCTTTAAAAAAAAAGATATTAATTTATATATAATATCCACTTTATGACTAAAAACGAAGCTAAGTAGAGTTCATTCTAGTATATCAATAATACTTTAATACTAGATCCCATGGTATAAATTTATGTGGACTTCGTAATTTATGTAGATCACACACATTCAAATTAAATTTGAGCAGTTGGATGTATGGTATGTTTAATACCGGATCTCATTTTCTCATTCCGATAATATATGCTATATCGGTTCTATACCACCAACTCGATAAGAGTCAGATACTTAGTAACAAAACTATAGTTTACCAAAAAAAAAAAAAAAACTATTTTAATATTTTTGTGAGATAGATAATAATATATCAAGTTTGAGAGTGATCACTTGTACTTGCTTCTTCATGTCATGATTCACCATATATGTACCCCATGTGTTTTGATTTTCGTAAGTTAGCTAACACCTTTTTGTTGTTACGGACTTTTTTTTATCTTAT
Source organism: Haberlea rhodopensis (assembly GCA_907163345.1). Taxonomy (NCBI): domain Eukaryota; kingdom Viridiplantae; phylum Streptophyta; class Magnoliopsida; order Lamiales; family Gesneriaceae; genus Haberlea; species Haberlea rhodopensis. The sequence goes on along the minus strand of CAJQUN010000008.1, from coordinate 3,490,223 downwards.
TTTAATAACAAACGTTCATTTTTTTTCCTTCTTAAAAAAAAAAAATTCGAATAAAAACAACATAGAAATATTTTAAATAGGTAACCAAATATGATAGAAAATCCCGGCGAAAAGTGGCTGTTTCCGGCCAAAATACTCCAACGAGCCAGCATTTAAAGACCTCTATTATTGTGGGCCAAATGTCAACAGGCTATTGAGAAGTTTTCCTTATTTCTGCGTCGTTTGTCTTGTTTGGACAAAATTATTAATTCAAATAGGGGTTTTAATTTGAAATGTGTCATATTTCATATGACCCATCGTTTATATGTCAAGATTAAACTAATTAGGGATTATTTAAACAAATAACTTTTATTTGATTATGATTTTGAAATATAATCTTTTTAATTATTTATCTTTATTTAACATTTGTTTTTTGTTTGTGTTTGAATGTCATTTTACAAAACAAATACTTAAATTAGATCAAAAAACATATTTGACCAATGTCATTTCTCAAACTATCGCGATTAAACTATCAAATATAATGGAATGACAAAAGTAACCTGCTATAAATTGAACCAACTTTTAAGATTATGCCGACTTCAGTTTATTTATTAGCGTTTTTGCATCGAAGATCACATGATTAACACTTAATGATCCCCATTTCCCGAAATACCGCGATCCGTCCGTCCCTGGGTAAGATTTACATGAAATGAATATTCAGAGATGAAACATAATCGGATCTTGTTTCACATGGCGAGTATGTCATCTTTGTTTTATCATGTGCCCACATGCAGATTGCAGGTGTATTTAATAAAACTTCGATAATGCAAGTATGCAACGGCTAAATCTATTCTCATGTGGTAAAAGTTTGAAACTTCACATTACAACTTACCCAGGGACGGACGCAGTATTTTCGGAAATGGGGATAAAAAAATATTAACATAAAAATTGAGGATAAAAAAATTTTTAATTGTCAAAATATTATTTAATGATGGGCAAAAAATAATTTGGTAAAACTGAGTTATTTTTTAAAAAAATTAGGTACTAAATTTTTTTTTGCTCCACAGATCTTACCCCTACCATGTTACATGTGCACCAACAGTCACACACCACATGTCAGGGGCAAAAACGTCATCACCTCCATCCCCCTCGCTATATAATCAACCATGCATGAAATTGCATACAGAACTCAGTCACCTTATTCAAACCTCCATCACCGAGATATAAAACACACAGAAACAGTGTGAAAAAAAGTGTGCTATAGAGAGAGAGAGAGAGAGAGAGAGAGAGAGAGAGAAACAGCTACATTTCGATTCAAGCTCGAAAATTGTGTGAAAAAGGTGGCTCAAATGGGTACCTTCTTGTGTGTATTATCAGCTGCACTTGTGATTTTACGTATAGCTTGTGTATCTAACGCCTGCCCGTCGTCCGACCTTGCTGCTCTGTTATCTATCAAGAGTGGCCTTCGAGAGCCTTATTTAGGCATTCTCAGCACGTGGAAGGGCACCAACTGTTGCCAGAACTGGTACGGCGTCAGCTGCGATCCGGAAACCCACCGCGTTGCCGACATCAACCTCCGTGGTGAATCGGAGGACCCGATTTTCGAAAAAGCGAACCGGACCGGGTTCATGAGCGGCTCGATATCTGCGGAGATATGCCGGCTCACCAGGCTCTCAAGCCTCACAATCGCCGACTGGAAGAACATTACGGGAATTATACCACAGTGCATTGCTAATTTACCGTACCTCCGAATCCTTGACTTGATCGGGAATCGGCTCACTGGTGAAATTCCGAGCGACATCGGCCTACTGAGTCGGCTGACTGTGCTGAATGTAGCAGATAATCAAATCTCCGGCACGATTCCTCTATCGCTAACGAATCTTTCCTCGTTAATGCATTTAGATCTGAGGAACAACAGAATTTCCGGCACAATACCGAGAAATTTCGGGAATTTACGTATGTTGAGCCGAGCTTTACTCAGCAAAAACAGATTAAACGGCTTGATTCCGAACTCAATCTCTACCATTTACCGTCTTTCCGATCTGGATCTTTCTCTAAACCGACTTTCGGGACAGATTCCAGCTTCTCTAGGCAAAATGCCGGTTCTAGCGACGTTGAATCTCGACGGCAACCTAATCTCCGGCGAGATTCCACCAACTCTGATTAGCTCCGACATAAGTTCGTTGAATTTGAGCAGAAATTCGTTGGGAGGATACATTCCAGATGCATTCGTGCAGAGCTCGTATTTTACGGTACTGGATTTATCGCACAATTTGCTGAGGGGCGGCATTCCGAAGTCCATATTATCGGCGGGATTCGTCGGGCACCTTGACGTCAGCTATAACCACCTCTGCGGGAGGATTCCGGCTGGCGCGCCGTTTGATCGTCTTGAAGCGTCGTCGTTTATTAACAATGATTGTCTCTGTGGGAAGCCGCTTGTGCAGTGTAAGCCGTAAGGCGTTCTCTTTCTGTATTATTGATAATTATAAATTAAATAAAGAAATATTTGCTTTTAAATTAAAGTAATAAGTAACTCATATTCTTTTACAATTTTTTTATGTGCGTAAACATACAATGCTTAGATAAAATTAAGAAAAAAATTTAAAAAATTCTAAATTAGGCAAAATTAATTGTCTTTTCAGCACAAAATTATGTGATCGTCACTTGAAAAAAAGTTTTTCTTTACATAATATATAGCCTGGTGCATGTATTTTAATTTTTTTAGCACAAAAATTATGATATTTAAAACAGTGACCATAAACTCGATGGAAAATCCATGCCGTTTATCTTAAAATAGTTTTATCGCAACTTTTGATTTGTTTAACTAATAATGAATGGATCCTTATAGAGGAGACTTTGTTGCTGTCATTAAGAGCGCTGTCCTCAGGAGCAACATCCACCATCCAAATAGAATCTTTTTTTTTCTTTTTAAAAAAATGATTTCAAATGAATGGCGATGATGCCCCTAAAGACACTACCCTTAAATGCATCATCAAACAAACCCCTTATAGAATAGCTAACTATGAATTTCACTCAAACTAGTTATAACGGATGGATTGATGAAAAATTACAATTATATATCGTATGATTTGACATTAAAATATGTAACATAAATAAACGTTATTGTTAAACGAGACGAAAGTCTATATATAATCCAACTTTTGTTTTAAATAAAATTTTGTTACCGTAACGAGACGAAAGTCTATATATAATCCAACTTTTGTTTTAAATAATTTTTTTGGAACCGTGACATTTAATACTTGGATAAGGTTCAATGTCATGCGGGAATTGAATTCGGTCAAAGTTTAATCATAAAATCATAATTATAATTTTTTTTGTTTGACATAAAGTTCTCACTAGGACTAGCAAATCCAACAAAGAAGGGATATCTCAATAATGGTCAAGTAGGAATGAATTTGTTAGCAGTAGTCATATTGTGAAGGTTTAGTCAATTATCCCGAGAAGGGATGAATTGTTGTTATCATTTTTAAAATTTTTTAAACTAGTAAGCGAGAAACTCGAACTCGAGCTGTTTACAAAGAAAATTATATACATATATTTTGATCACATTTATTGGAAATTAAACGAACATATATATAACAAGTTATTGGAAATCAAACGAAGAAATATTACTTCAACTGATCTTTACACAAACTACACAAAGATATAGCGAGTGGCAAAGAAAGACGGAGATCATTAAGGGGAGTGTGGATTTTTTAATTAATGGTGTGTGTACAAAAATTAAGATAATATAATATAACTTCATTTTTTTATCATTTTATTTCTGGCTCCACAAAAAACCAATGCACGTGGCCATCTGCTAACGGATTGAAATAATAATTGAGAATTATTATTAGGTAGGGAAAATTATATTCATAAGGAAAATTAATGCCAATGTTACATGCATGCATCTCTTATATATACTAGCGATCCTGCACGCGTTGCGTTCTTATATAATCGATTTTTATATATAATATATTTTTTGTTACAATAACTACATATAAATAGAATATATATATATATATATGTATATATATATATATACTAAATTTGGTTTTATTATATAACAATTGTGTTGAAGTGAGTGACCCATGACAGTAACAAAGAATCTGATTGGATAAGGTTGATTAACTGTCATTTAAGAAAGAATTGAATAACATGAATGTATGTGAGGGCAGTGTTGGGATTTTGAAAAAAGCTTCACCAAAAATGATGTCATACGACATCATCAAGCCTTGTTACATTATTATGCGGAGCGGATATATATATAATTATAATATGTGCGCACCTTAGAATAATTATTTTGGTATGACCATTGTGAAACTCCAAAAATACCCTCTACTTACTTTAGTAATAGTCATGAGACCATAAGATAAGAGATAATATCAGAAGATCACCTATAAACTTCCCAATTTTTCACCAGTTTTTTTTTCCTTCCGCGGCAATTTTTTTTCCTTCATAAAATATCACTTAAATTAGATATTTCAAATATAAAAATTTAGTATACATATACAATATATTAAATTTAAAATTTCATTATATACACAACGCGTTTGCGTCGGCCGCTAGTAAAGTGTAAATTATTAACTATATTTTATACGATCGATCACATCAATTTTTTTTATCCAATCTTGTCTTAATTTCATGTCGATATTCAAATTTCGACTTATTAATAATTTTAAATAACTGTTTAACTCGTTTTTTTCTCAATCTATGATTTTAGATATAAAAAAATCTTAACTAAATCAAAGATTTATAAATCTTTATTCTGTACATTTAATTCACTAGGACGGTGGTACATGGGCATTTTGCAGTGTCACAAACAAGTGAACCAAAAAACGCCACGAGGAAATAGACAAAAACATTAAGAACTAAATATGATTCACACCTGACAGTACACATTAAAAATTTTAGATCAGGAAAACAAACCGTTGAGCCCTCGCCGTTGAAGGGGGTGTTTTCAAAAACTACAAGTCCTCATATCCAAAGGAATTTGAACTATTAGATTGTGCACATTAAAAGAACATTTACTTAAAAAAGTTGCTAAAAATACAGCAGCATGTGCAATGAAGATCAACTGCAAAACAAATACGATAAATTGTCCCAGCGCAGAACACACAAACTGATATACCATTGCTCACTATTTTACGAATTTATCAGAAGTAGGTTTATAGAAATTAACTTCATGATTACCTCATCCAAATCCAAACCTGGCAGCAGCAGCTGTAAATATCATTAATTTCTCCTACTCTTCTTCCTTCTCCGCCTATCATCACTATCGGTCTCACTTTCACTCTCACTCGAGCCAGATCTTGATTCCGACTCAGTGCCAGAACTTTCAGATCCATCATCTGATTCTGATACAGCTTTTTGCTGTTGCATGATGAGTCTTGGCATGTTTTTGAGATACTCCCGCAGGTTTTCTGTGATTCCACCGAGCCCAATGGAAGTGAAAAAGTTGATAGCGAATCTAGTGTTTTTGGGACTATCCCGTGGAAAAATAGATTCAAAGGAATCTTGCATGGTGGGATCACTGAGACGTTCATTGAGCAAGCGGATGCCAAGGTGCTCAGATAATTCCTGCAGTGAAGAAGCACAAAATAAGATACATAACAAGCAAATAAATATATAATCCACCAAGCATACATGCCAATTTCTTCCCTTATGTTTCTTGCTCTCTATATAACCATCTAAATGTGAGATTACAAGAACTTGTGAATTTGGGTGTTTCCAAAGCTACAAACCTACTCTTATTGGCCTATGATCTATGTGCATTACCAAGGAGTAAAATTAGGAATACACATGTCATAACATACAGGGGATAATGTAATCAAAGAGCACGAAAAACAAAAATTGATGTGATAAGGATTAAGAATACGAGATAAATTAATGAAATCGCACCTGGAAGAGAATTTTAATGAAAATACGGGAAGAAGAAGAAGTGTCCTCTTCAGTCAACCGAATATAGGACAAAACATGCCAAGGAAGGGCGTCTGTGCCTAATAAATGAGCAAAAAACTTTGCCACATTCCGCAATTTATTGGTCTCCAGTCGGTGGATCATGGAATACTGTTGCACAAAACTCTTTTCAAAGTTTTCTTGATGAACCTTGTTTATCATGCAAAATCGCTGCCCGAGAAGTCCATAATAACGGAGGTAAGTTCTCTCCTGACTACAGCACTCCAACAACATAATGCACAGCTCCATCTGCACAGATGAACCCAAAAAAAAAAAAAGGAAAGATATCAACATGCAATACATGTAACAATTTAATCTGCAATACGTAACAGATAACATTTCAAGACATGAAGTAAATGAAACCAGACAATAGTTACCTAAATATAGTAAGCCACAACCATATAGCAATCACAAAACATACAAATCATTATCCATGACACTTTGAAAGCTTTTGGCGAACCAAGAAATTATTGCCTTCAGTAGGGCTGTAGGCAGAGCAACTTACGTAGGGCATGTCATAACAAACAAAACCAGGTTACCTAACTCAGAAGTCCTCGGTCCCCTAATACTGCCTAACAAAAAGTATAAAACAAGGAGAAACTGTTCATCAAATGATATTAAACAACACTTGTATGTTCCACATCTTGTCTTCCTCGACTGCATAAGAACAACCAAAATGGAAGTACAGACCATCTGCATGCGGCCATTGGCTGTGATGGTTAAAATTATGCCTTTTAAGTCTCCTTGAATCATTATTTACAACACATTAGCAATATAATACAAGTAATTTTTCATCAAAAAACACTAGTGACAAGATATAAAGATCATACAGCTCACCTCTTGCCCAGGCTCTAATTTAATTTTGAGTAGCTTGTGTCCAGCTTCTTCAAAATCAACACTGGACATAATTGTCAAGTAGATAGTTCTTCGAAGATTGACCAAATTTGTCTCTGTCTCATCATTTATTTTCATCTGTTCTTCGTCTTCTTCCTCAGAATCTTCATCATCCTCGTCATCTGATTCTGCTGCATCGGAATTAGCTTCATCCTCAGATTCTTCACCAAGTATTTGTTTCTTTAATTCTTCATACCGCTTCTCATTCTCTGAGAATTGGGGATCCGGCTTGAAGATATCTGCAATCAGAATACAAGTACTAAGGTTTCCTATAAGCGAAATCGAAAGAGTAACAGATGACAAGAGCAGGCCATCATCATTATATACCTAAAGCAATCTCAGGATCAATTTCATCCAGTAGGGAGATTTCATGTGTCAATTGATCTTCCTGCTCCACCAAATCCAATTCTGCTCGAATGGCTGGGTTTCCCTGAACAAAATGTATCATGAAAGAGTTTTAACTCCATGGTAACTCCATGGAATTTAACATTTTAAAAGAATTAAACTAGATTTATTATGTTGAGACTCAACATAATACAATAAAGCTCACCTGAAACTTTGCCTTTCGCAATGCAAAGAGACCTTCAATAATGAATTGGACACGTTTATCGATTTCTCCTTCATGAAGAATACCACGCAATCGCTCAAATATGCCTGTTGAGTGAAATTCAAAATATGTCACAGAAAGGTGCATATGTACAAGCTAAAAATGACCATATGCCACCAACTCCTGTAGTAATCCAATCCGATACAATAATATGCATCAATAAGAGAAAATAAATTAGTAAAAAATCTTACTGGAACAGAGGAATAAAACCTCTCAACACAATCAATTGGAAAACCTTCAGCTTTAACATTTCATAAGGAAACTAATTTCAAACACAATATGAAGCGTGGATATTCGGATATTTTTACGACCTACAAACATTTTAGACTTTTAGATAACACAAACACAAAATAGAATCATAATAAAAGACTTCAGCTTAATCAACATTGTCCCACCCATTAAACTCTTGGGTATGAGTATTACATTAATTCCTATGGCTAACAATCAAATCATACCCTAGCATACAATATATCCTTGACAAAAAAGAGCCACAAAAAGTAATCATCACAACAGAAATAAACCAAACAAAAACAAGAAGCTGGTATCAGATTATAGAAAAAGCCACAATGCATAAACTGAGCTTGCTAGCACTCACCATGCAAACCTCGAGGAGAAAGGTCCTGCAGCATAGCGCCACACTCGGTAACGAATCCAACAGCCACTTCAACGCTATCATCGGTAGGTTTTTCTAACAGCAACGTCAGCAGCTCAAGAGCGATAAGCTCATGAACTACTTGCTGGTTCACCAGGTGCGCAATAAATTTGACTGCAGCAAGAAGTTGTGGCTGCCAATAAGTTTCACCATCATCAGAGCTAACAATAAATCATCAGATATTGTTTGAAAAATTAAACTTGAACCAGTGGAAGAAAAATAAAAGAATCTGAAGCATAAACCTTATCATTGCGCTTAAATGCCCTCTGGAGCTGCAAAATAATCCTCCTCAACAAAAGATCACCAACTTCAGGGAACTTGGTATTAACCACAGCGACCAACCCTGCAAACACATCTGTGAAGCCTGGAGAAGCCATTTGAGATTTCATACATGAACGACAAAATAAACCCCTCCCTCTTATCAGATTCTCAGCAAACAACTCGGGAATAATATTCTTCAGATTAGTAGCATTCACTTTATTAACCAATCCATTAATACTCTTCCTCAATGCATCCCACGTCATTCTCTGATATTCAATGCTGCTTTTATCTTGGATTTCCTTCATCATTCTAGCAAATTTAAATGGCGGTATATAAACTCCTCCACTCCTCCCTAAATTAGCAGCCATGTCCGTGCCCACATTCTCCTTAGGCTTTTCCAATTTATCAGCCTCCATTGCCCTCGCATCTCCCTCTTTTTTATTCATACTTCTACTCTCTTCATTTCTCTCATCTTTATCCTTCTCTTTTCTCCCCCTATCCATATCTCCATCCTCGTCGCGCAGCCTCTCTCTTTCTCCCCTTCTGTCCCTTCGCCCCGTTCTCTCTTGATCCTCGTCATGACCATCCTCTCCACCTCTATACCGCCTTTTCTCATTATCATCCTTACGCCTACCTCTACTTCTCCGCCGCTGATCCCTACTATCACCCTGCAAATCCCTTCGCATATCCCTCTCCCTCCCCCTCCCCCTCCCCCTGTGACCATTTTCAGCATCTTCTTCGCTATGATTTCGCTGCCTCCCCATTCCGATCGTCCTATCATCCTCACCATCAACTCCACTATCTCGATATTTCCTCTCACCACCCCTTTCATTTTTCCCACTCATACGCTCCTTCTCCTCACGCCCATTCTGACGCCTCTTATTGTCTCGCTCAGAATCGCTACCCTGGTTCAAATCCCTTTTTCCATAGCTCCTCTCTTCCTCCCTTATTCTACCCGACGTTTCCAGTCTTTTAGCATTAATTCCAACCCTCCTCTCTCCCCTATCAAGCCTCACTTCTTTTCCCGAACTTTCACTCGCCGAATCCTCCGCTTTCTCCCTCCTCTTTCTCCTGTCTTCATCCGAGCTCTGTCTATACCGACCCCTACTTTCCTGTTCGCTGCTGCTAGAATCATGTCTCCTAGCCATTCTTAAAACGACAAAACGTAAAACCCTAATTTTCCGAAATCACAAATCTTCCAGCTACACCCTCTCACACAACATACAGATTCAAGTATGTATAGTAGCCATTCTTCAACACGACAATCGTCAAAACCCTAATTTTGGAAATCACACAAATCTTCAAGCCACACCCTCTTAGACAACATACAGATCTATGCATTTATCCATAAGCTCCAGATTGATGGTACGTAAGCATGAAGCGTGAACAATTGCCCAAAGGTCCATATAATTTTGGGCCTGGGCCAAACATTAGTTTCCCATAAATCGCACCAGGCTAAACCCAATGGGCTTTAAGCGTGAACAATTGTGTAAAATATTGAGAAAATTGTAAAAAGGTACCAATAACAAAATAATAATTCAACTAAATCTAGGGAAAAAACAATTTTCCTTAACAGTGTTCATTTTGAAACTTTTATTCATGTAGGTCTATTTTTAAAACTTGTAATCGATTATGTAATTTCCTCTTGCTAAAATATCATCTCGCTCGTCTCCAAGAGCATATGTCTCCACCACATTCTTAAACTCATCACTCCCACCACCACCAATTACCCCGACCGCCATAGACACCGGATCTTGCATCATGGGAATCTTCACATAAATCCTAAACCTTTCTGTGGAGCTGGTGGTGTACGTTCCCGGAATCATCTGCCTAAATTCTCCAATCCATATGCGTGAATCATCTGCCCATCCGCGTGAAATCATATGCGCGAAAAATCTGTGGCTTGCAAATCCTTCTGAGTTGGGCATTTGCATGTTTGATTTTGATTTTGAATTTATGACTTCGATGGGGTTGGCGGCATGCAGATGGTTTGTGTTTTGATAATCTTGGGTTCTTCAGAATAATTTTGGATTTTGAACTGCTCGTGAATAGTGGTGTTACAATAAATTAAGTGCACCAAGATGTAAAAATCGAACAATAGTGTACAAAAAATCATGCACAAATGTACAAAAAATTGTGCACCCATGAATAAAAATTGTACATAAACTAATCACGCACAACAAACTAAAATAATCGTGCACCTTCAATTCAATTCAATTCAATCGTGCATCTTAACTCAGTCGTGCATAACACATGATTTTTAACATGTTGGTGCACGATTATTTAACATGGTGGTGCACGATTTTTTAACATGCACGATTTTTTAGCATTTGCTGCACCATTTTTGCAATTGGGTGCACGATATTTTGTGATGGGGTGCACGATTTTTGTAAAGCGGGTGCATAATTTTTTAACATGTTGGTGCTCGATTATTTAACATGGTGATGCACGATTTATGTAATCGTGCATAAACCAACAATTTTAACTGTGCATAAACCAACAAATTCAATTGTGCATATTCAAACATTACTAATCGTGCATAAACCAACAAATTCAATCGTGCATAAAACAATCGTGCACAACAAACTAAAATAATCATGCACAACAAACACTACTAATCGTACATAAACCAATAAATTCAATCGTGCATCTTAACTCAAATCCCTCATACATTAGTACATAAACTAATCGTGCACAACAAACTAAAATAATCGTGCACAACAAACACTACTAATCGTGCATAAAACAACAAATTCAGTCGTGCATCTTGAATTCAATTCAATCGTGCATCTTAACTCAATCGTGCATAAACATGATTCTTAATATGTTGGTGCACAATTATTTAACATGGTGGTGTACGATTTTAAACACTGTGGTGCACGATTTTTTAACATTTGCTGCACAATTTTTGCAATTGTGTGCATGATTTTCTGTGATGGTGGTGCACGATTTTTGTAAAGCGGGTGCACGATTTATGTAATGATCTGCACGTTATCTGAAAGTTCTGAAATCAGATATGAAAGATTGTTAGGGTTTCCAAGAGGATGAGCAGCCGCATCTTTCATCGCGCCTGAGACTGATGTTGGTCGTGGTTGAGTTGATCAAGCTTTTCCTATCGTCGAAGCTGAATTCAGATCCGCTAACTGCTAGGGTTTTCGAGTTTTGTAGCAGTGTCCATCGCGCATTGACTTCCAAGAACGTGGAGTTGATATTTTTTTTTGTTGGAATGATGCTTTGAATATATTAATAAGGAGTTGCAGTTGAATGTTTTGATTAAAAAAAAATTGATGATGATGTTTGTTTGTGATGAATGAATTTGACGAGAGAATGAGAAGAATGGAGGAGAAGTGTGTAAATTGAAGGCTGGTCAATGAAGAATAAGCATCGTGGCCTTTTTTGTAATTTTACCCAAAATAGATCTATGTGAACTTAAGTTTTTTTGACCGACTAAAGTGAATTATGTTCCATCAGCTGGTACCGGCCCGTAAGTACCCCTAAAATATTTGTATAAACCTGATATGAGCTCCACCACCTATGGACCAGCTCAATATAACTGGTTTAAAATGGTTCTAGTGTTACTTTATATATTTTATTTAAAATACCGTGTTTAATGTTGAAATTGTGTATAAATGGGCTCAAACCAAGTACATACGAGTATTTTCGTGTTAGGCGTTGGACAAAAGCTCAAAAAATACATATTTTTATTGATTGATTTTAATTAAAACTAAAATTATTAATTGAAATTAAAAAAACAAACATTCGAGGCTATATATCATAGACCTTCAAAGATTATATTTCTAGATAAATGTTGATTTAAATCTAGAAATTCATACAAGTTTAACTAGCTTGATGTTATTGTTATTTTAAACATTATTGCATAATATTTAATCTCAATGAGAAATTATAAAAGAACTAAATATAATCACCAAGTCATAATAATCACTTTATTGATTATCGATGTGTGGTGTATATCAAGGGTTCAAACTCAAAAAGAAACATGGTAGTTAAAAAATGGCAACGGCAGTGGCATAACAGACATTTAGTCTGAAAGTAAACAAGAAAACTTGATGTTGGTATTAAATGAACTGAATCGAGTCGAATATGAAGAAAATTTTAAGGCTCGAAACAGGTATATTCGAGCTCTAGCTCGATTCGAAGTTAGAGTAGTTTAAATTTTTTGGCTCGAGTTCGGCTCAAATTAAAACTCGAGCTGGAGTTTGGCTCGAAATTTGAACATGCTCGCGAGCTATTTAAACTATTGCTTGAAAATAAATACTCGAAAGGCTCAAAATATATTTATTTAATATAAAATTATATATATTAATAAAATATTAAAGCTCGCAAGTCGTCGAACAAAATAATTTGGGTTCGAGTTCGGCTCGAATTTTTTTTGAACATGTACGTGTTAGGCTCGAATTCGATAATTTCGAGTAGTAATCAATCATTTTTCTAGCCGTCTCTAAAAGCTCGTGAACCGTCTCGATTTGTTTACATCTGTATGTTGGCCGCTAATAGAAGGGGTCCAAGTGCAAAATTCTAAATGTTTAAGTGGTTAACGAAAAAAAACCAACTAATTGAGGAGTTTAAGGCAATTACCCAGATACATACACACTGCCCGCTCCAGTTGGTGGTTCTCTGCACCATTCCCATTTCTCCTTCGCCCGAAGCCGAGGCGAGCGCAGCTCTGGTGAATTCTCCGTCTCGATTCCATATTATTTTCCTCTGATTTCATATACGTATGAATTTTTTCGATTTTCTTTTCTGAGGATCTTGATTAGTTTCAATTCCGTTTGATTGTTCTTTTTATTTTTATATTTTTACTGTTTTTCCTCAGCCGCGTTGAATTTTTGTTCATCCTTTGGTTAGTAGAAGTATTTGTATCTGATCTAAGTGCTCCTGATTCTTTAGATCCGTGGTGGTAAAGTTCTGTGCTGGTAGGGAGATCAAGGTCTGGACGAGCTTAGATCTGTCTCTCAACATCTGCAATTGTGAACTGATTTTTTATTTGTTGATTATTTTGATATGATGTATTGTTATTCATACTTCGTGTGAGAATTATTCATTTTTGTGACTTCATTTTTATTTGTTAAATTTGATTTGATTTTATTGCTACGTGTGATTCGAACTTTTTATTTACTCACTCATATTTTGTTCATAATCCTTTGTGGCTATGCTTTTCCTTTCCTTTTTGCATCCCCATCCTTTTCTTATATCTTATGGGTGCTATGAGCTCTAATTTTGTGAAGTCAAACAGCTTTTGATTTTGTTTACACCCATCAATTTACGAACTAGTTTTTCGTTGATGTTCAAACTTTGTGGTTTCTGAATATTTGGAAAATGTTCCTCAATCCTTATAATATCTGGAAAAGTCCAGAAAACAAAACAAAAAAATGATACTGATCGAAGATGGTTGGAATTTGGTTACCTTTGTGGCATGGCAGTTTCTTATTTTTCATATTTTGAAAGTTTAGGGTAGAAAGATTACAGAAATAAGAAACCTGAAGAGCTAAAAGCTTAAAACTTGATATGGTTTTCTTTCACCTGAAGTTGAATCTCATTTTTATTTATTTTATTCAATTCAAACCCCTTCTTTCTGTTATGCATCCGTTTGGTAACCCTTTTTTTTCTACTTGATCAGAACATTCTCAAGATTCACTTGCTACAAACTTTTCCTTAACTTGGCCAGTGGAAAATGTTCTGTTATTTTGTTCATTTAATGGCAACAAGTACTTAGCTTTATTCGTTTGAACTTCTGAAGGACATCTAGTCATTTGTGAGAGGCTACTTGATTCTAGAAAAGAGATGAGTTCTGGTTCATTTTTCTTGGTGATTTGGCTTGATATATTATGTGTTATTAATGACTGTCGAAGTTAGTTGTTGATGCACTCATGTTGCTTCCCCCATTCTGCTTGGTCAGAGGAATTTTAAGCTTAACCTGTTTCAACCCCCTTTCATTTAATATGCTTTCAAGAAGTGAACCCGTTACACTTTAGATTATGACTATATTAGTACAACTTGTGTAGTCTCTGCCTGTCATTGTTGTCATTGATCTATGTGATAGCCATTTATGGTGCACTCTAGTATTGTGTTGCATTCTCTGGAATCAATCGTTATACGGCTATCTTATGTGATTTTTACTGTCTTGTTCTAGTTTCAGTTCTTTGAAATCTTTTCTGTACCGCCACACAACTAGAATGTCCTTGTAATTGGCTTATATCATGGTTGCGTAGTCCTTGTCTACCTTTTGATCTTGGTTTTGTCATGGTTGACTAGTCCTTGCCTGCTTATTTTGTACAACTGCAGGTACTCCTTAAAATGACTGATCAACGCCAGCTCCCAACTATTGTGCAAAAGATGGCTAATCAGCTGCATATAAGTTCCAGTTTATCCCAGGATGTTCAAATACGATATGGGGGTTTCCAAAGACCTGCCATGTATCAGAGACGATTTGAATATGGCAATTATTCAAATGCAGGATTGCAGTATCCATTGACTTGTCAAGTCTCCCAGAATCTACCATTGATTTCTGCAAATGCTTCACCAGTGTTTGTCCAGGCTCCGGCTGAGAAAGGCTTGGCAAGCTTTGCTATCGACTTTCTTATGGGTGGAGTTTCAGCTGCAGTGTCAAAAACAGCTGCTGCCCCTATTGAGCGGGTAAAGCTTTTGATTCAAAACCAAGATGAGATGATTAAGTCTGGCAGACTCTCGGAACCTTACAAGGGAATTGGAGACTGTTTCAAGAGAACCATGCAGGAAGAAGGATTTGGATCGTTATGGAGAGGGAACACAGCCAACGTTATCCGTTACTTCCCCACTCAGGTTCACCCAACCTCTTATATTCAAGATGCATGAGTATACATATCTGTTAATCTGCTCTTACCATGCGTTGCTATATGTTATAACTTGTTCCACAGGCCTTAAACTTTGCATTCAAGGACTACTTCAAAAGACTCTTTAACTTCAAGAAAGACCGTGATGGCTACTGGAAATGGTTTGCTGGCAACCTTGCTTCTGGTGGAGCAGCTGGTGCTTCCTCATTGCTCTTTGTCTACTCATTGGATTATGCTCGTACTCGTCTGGCCAATGATGCCAAGGCTGCGAAGAAGGGAGGTGATAGGCAATTCAATGGTTTGATTGATGTGTACCGGAAGACCCTGAAATCTGATGGTATTGCCGGTCTTTACCGTGGGTTTAACATCTCATGCGTTGGTATTATTGTGTATCGTGGTTTATACTTTGGAATGTACGATTCTTTGAAGCCTGTGCTCCTAACGGGGTCAATGCAGGTTAGTATTTCTGTATGCTGAATTTGTAGTCGTGGATTTGTTAATATGCTCCAAAGCTGTGATGTAGTTTTGAGCCGAACTTTTATTTTCACTTTAGTTTTGTTGTTTTCAAAACAAAATTTCTCTCTCATTAGGCGAATCAATTGAGCAGGGATTAGAAGCTGTCTTCCCTCGCAGATAAGTTATTTGTTTTGATTATAAGCGCCACATGTGTAAAGTGTAAAACATGCCCTTCTAAAATGTACTAAAGTCCCCTTAACTCAATTCTTGGGTCCGTAACCATCTATACGTAGCACAGTTTCTATGATGTTCAACACAATGCATTATATATTTGATTTATTTACATGGTTTAATTTTTTAGAAGTTACTCAATCTAATGCGATTTACTCGTTCATGATAACAGGACAGCTTTTTTGCTAGCTTTGCCCTTGGTTGGCTCATCACAAATGGTGCTGGTCTTGCCTCCTACCCGATCGACACTGTTCGTAGAAGAATGATGATGACATCTGGTGAAGCCGTGAAGTACAAGAGCTCTCTGGATGCCTTCTCTCAAATCCTTAAGAATGAAGGTGCCAAATCTTTGTTCAAGGGCGCCGGTGCAAACATTCTCCGTGCAGTTGCTGGTGCCGGTGTGCTTGCAGGTTACGACAAACTTCAGGTAGTTCTCTTGGGTAAGAAATATGGCTCTGGTGGTGGTTAAAATATCGCCACTTTCCTTGGGATGAAGATGATGGTGATAAGCTTTTTATTGTTTCGTTTGACAATTGGCTTCGATGCTATGTTAAAGCAATTTGAATAATTCAAATTCAGAGAGGGTCTGAACCGGACATTGTTTGTTTACCTCTTTTTTGGGGTCGGATCATGTTATTGTTTTCATGAGTTTTTGAATTTTAAGAAAAATACTAACGCTCTGAATCGAGTACAAATATCGATATTTGTAACTTGTGGGGTGCCTCCTTCTAGAAAATTAATGAGACCATATTTATGTAAAAGTAGTATCTTTGTTCAATTTCCATTTTTAGGTTGATTTCTAGGTTGGGCTTACACGTAGAAGTTGGGTAGTATTTAGTCAAGCATTTGAGATTGTGTTTAGCAGTTTGGAGGATTTCGATTATGAGCCATAGGCTCCTTTTCCATTTTCTCCCAATAGTCTAATCGCGCAAACGTATGCGATTTCCACTCGTAAAAACAACAAAAGATCCAAAATCATGTCTGCTCGCCTCGTGTGGAAGTCTACTGTCAATGTGCCGATTTCCACTTCTGCAAAAGCAGCCCCATAAGTGAAGTAACGGAACGGAGGCCCTTTACCTGTCTTCCAATCAAATTAATATCAGCAGTAAGTTCTATCCTCCTCTCCAGGTAGCATGCGGAAGCAGCTTATTATTGAAAGCATGTAACTCGTATCAGGGAACAAGATATATTGACTGTTTACTCAAACAAATTGTTTTGGATGGTATGGTCAAGAGTACGAGAATCTAAAAAATAGGGTAGAAAATGTTTGGTTTTCTAAGATTATTAGATGAAAACTCAGATAAGAAAGAAAAATTAGTAGAAGAAACGGGAAACTGACGTGCAGTTGAGCTTACCTCGGCAAAACGAGCCAAAATTATGTTTTGATGCAATCGGCTGCATTCGATTTCTTATAAACCAATTCTTTAAATTCTTGCAAACTTGAAGTTTAGGCGCAAAGCTTGCAAATATGAAACTAGAACTAAATATGAGAATTAAATATGACATTTTGCTGCATTATGTCAAAATATTTTATCAATATTTCCTTCATCATTTTGATGATCTCTATATTACTTCTCACAATGAGCATACCATCAATATACAAACATATAATTGCATATGCTTCATTATGTCACATTTGTCACACTCGTTATTCTTTTAGACATTGTTTTGTTTTGTCAAATTTTTTGTCATGCCATTATTTTGGAGCTTGTTATGACTTACTTTAGTCAGGCATTCCCACATTTTAAGTATTTTGTAGGAAGACTTTTGTCCTTCCCACAATTGCCCTATATTTATTGAAAAGACCTTTTTTCTATATAATCTTTTCGCCACAAATACTAAGTTTTGGGTAATACAACTTTGTCGAAATCGAAAGACTGGTCACGCGGTAAGCAATAGATTAGATAAATCGTTCGCTAAAATGTCATCTTCAGTCACAATGACTTGGTCATTTGCCTTCCCACGATAGTCTCATTTGTTCTGACAATTCTTTGCTAAATGGTTTGACCCTCCGCATTTCTAACAATTTCCTTTGAACCTTTTGCCATTCCATTCTTTGAGGCTTTACCATCGAATTTTCTTTTGTTTCCGGTATTTTGCTCCACAAAATTTGTTCTTGAATTAATACGCTACTTTGATTCTTTCCTTTCAGAATTTCTATTGTCATCCTCAATCCGTAGACGGACTATAGATCTTCAAGACTCATATCTTTTCGTTTATGTTTAAGATAATTCTTGAAGTCCTTCCAAATAAGAGATAATTTTTCAATCAGAGTGGCCACTTGGAACGAGTCACTAAGACTCATCCCCTCTGCATGTATGTCGTGCATTATAACTTGTAATTCCTGCACTTGCATCATTGCTGGTTTGGAATCAATCATTTTGAATTTCAGGAATCGTCCGACTATGAATTTCTTCAAGCATGCATCCTCTGATCGATATTTATTATCGAGTGATTCCCATAATTCCTTCGCGTTTTTCACATGACTATACACGTGTATAGTGCATTGTCAATTCAAGTCCACTAAGAATGCAGTTCTTGTATAGGAAGTCACTTTGTTTCCATGCGACAATCACAACCCTCTTTAGGTCTCGGTTTCACCATTTTCAAACGTAGGGGCATCCTCGTTTAAAAACCTTGCAAGTTCAAGGTTGTCAAGTAGATGTGAGGGCATCATTCCTAATTAAGTATTTAATTATCACATAATGAAGTTTATTGTAAATAACGGAAGATTATTTAAATTTTACAAACACGTGACCCTAAACATTTCGGCATGACCTCCCTGCATGAGGGACATACCAAAAACATAAAACACATTTAACAATATCCCCAGTGCTGAAAGTAAATACATAATACCATGCACAATAGGCATTTAACACATAATCCATACTAAAAATATTTACATCATACCATAACATGCACAATAAGCCTCTAACACACATCACATACTCAAAATATTACATAATATCATCAGAGGTAAATAAACTCTGAATATCAACAAATATTCAAGACTAGACTGAAATAAATTTAATTTACATAATTATACGATCCATGACACACCCTAACATAACTTAACTATCCTACGACTGGGATAAATAGAGAAACAACCTCAGGATGGTTTTCATCGAGCATTCCCTCTTTGGGATCCTGGTTACCTGTATCACCTGCCATTATCCACACACAAAGACAACAACAACCCCCTTGGGGGTAAACCAAAGCCCAATATGGAACTATCAAGTAATTACAACATGTATCTATAAAATGTGATAGATGATGCAATGCAATGTAATCCAATGCATGTAAGGTACAAATCATTTCAAGATATCGAACTTTCGGAATCCAAGGAAATAGACATCAACAATATCAAGCTCGAGCAGAGGGTGGAGACACACACACATGACTACGCGTGACTACAGTACTATCTAAACTGCATGCAATCGTCATACCCAGCGTCCCCATGACACTATAGATCTCATCATAATCAGAGGGTATCAAAAGAGCGGTAAGATCAATATGATATGCCCAATATGTATGTCATGTATCGATGTACATTTATCAAAATGATGTGTGTTAACAAAACATTTATTTTCATACATCGATATACCAATTATAAATGCTATGAATGCTCCATAATTCAACTAAAATCACATAGCCAAGTAATATCACATTGTTCACATAATTTCAGCAAATCATGTACCAAATAATACAGATACCTGTATATGTTACCAATCGCAACATACCTATTATTCCTTGTTCTAAAAGCTGAAAATCGTCATCATAGTTCGTGGAACTCCAATGTTGTATGTTAATCTATAAAATTCATACAATACCATTATATGCATCATCTATTTTCTGGATTTATAATCATTCAACTACAATTTCCTTTAATTCACAATATAAGGAACTGATGAATATTTTAGCTTTCTTTTATGTATTGCTAGAAATCCTTATTCCTTTTTGTTGTTTCTGAAAGTTTGGTGATTAGAGTACAACTCACCCTTTATTGACAACATAGAGGATTATCTACTGAAGTTGGACATATTTGATTGTTTCTTTAGTCGATTCTTGAAGCTCACTTATCATTTTCACATATCAAACTAACCAAAATGTCTACTAACTTACGCATGTACACATAATCGTCCAAGCTAATCAATGTACAAAATTTACCAAAATTCAACAGATAAGACAGTCTACACTAAAGAGTGAAATTTGAGCATCAACAAATTCGAACTCAACCAAAAATGCCTTTGAGATTACATGCAATCTATCCATACGTGATTCATCAAGCTAAAACATGATCTAAACTAGTTAATAATTAACTAACTACGAATTTAGAACCTTCACCCTAAAGCCTTCACCCTAATTTAGAACATTTCAACAAAATTTCCCAACATGCAGCATGTTCTTGCACTTAAAGCATAAAATCATTGACAAATTTATAAAAAAATTTCAACACAAGATTAATTAAGCTAGAACATTATTTAATTGAGTTAAAATCGACCAAGACATGATTTAAGCACCTTCACCCTCAATGCATGAAACTCGATCAATATACCCCCCAATACATCGACAAAACCGAACCAAACTCAACATGCAATGCAAGAAATTCAAACTACTAAATCTCAAATCTGTCAAACCACATTATTCTGTCAAAATAAGTTCAAATGCATCATAATCATAGATATCAAGGCTGGAAATTCAAACTCACTTTGCCCTCTTTGCGTGAACAATAATTGTGACCTGCATGTACGGTTTTCGTCGACTCACGGCGGTTGTAGGGGCGGCGACTGGTGCAGAGAGGTCGTCCAAGGTGTGATGAAGGCGTTAGTGGTATGGTTCTAACCATTAGATAGCTAAAACAACGGAAATCAAAGCAGAAATTCAAAGAATTGTGCAACTCGTACCTTTCAGGGCAAAATCCGTCGAATGCGCGGTGATTGCCTGGTATGAAACATCCGCCGTTGAGTTGGGAACACGATGGTAGGCCAGGTTCGTCGGATGGTGGCCGGACGGCGGCGGGCGCATGGGTTTGGTGGCGAGGGGTCGGGGCGCGCGGAATAGGCAAGAGAAAGGGGATCACATTTTTAATAGGTGTAAACATGTATTATGTATGTGAATGTCTGATACAAGTTAATATTGGTATTCCAAGCCAGATATGTATATCAGAATGTCACCATTTACTGATACACTAAATGAAAAGACGACACCTGAGATTTATATTCACTACTATAACATAAAATTTAATTCTTCATTTTAATAATTTATTTTTAAAATATTATCAGAGTTTATTCGACCATTCAAAAATTATCTCATATTCCGATTTAATTGTCAGTTGACATTCATATTGTCAATTTTACCTCTAATTAATTAATCTTCAAATTGATTATAATTAATTCATAAATTATATTTAATTAACATCTTTTGTTGCCAACGTTTGAAGTCGGACCCTTTAATTTTTTTGGGACTTTCTCATGATGAATGGATGTCGTTGTTGCACCTGTTGAAGACATTTTTCTGTAGATTTTAAAATAGTTGGAATAAATTTCATGATATATCTTTGTGCAAAATATGGGCTATAAAAAATGGCTAGTATGTAGAGGCATTGGTTTAACTATCTGTCCTTAAAACGATATTGTCACACAACATTGTTTACTGTGTCTGTGACAATTCGTTTCCCAAGATACAACAAATATGACTTTTGATAAAAGCATTTCAAATCACAAACTCTTTTAAACCACCAAAGTTTAAAAGCACTCAGCCTTGAAAAAAGATTATGAAATGAAAAATGCACATATTTTTCTTTGATTTCTAGTGTCTCATCTCTTGAAAAGTATGTTTTAATTCAAAATGAGTTGTTCTATTTATACCAAATCAATAGACATCACTAAAAGATATCATTTGGAAGTAACTTTTCATGAAACATCGCAATAATATGCCAAAGGGTACGCAACCCTTCACAAAACTGCATGGGAATTATAGCGAGATACCTACTGTTTGGAAAATTCCCAGTGAGGCATGCAGCACTTGGACGCTGCCCCAGCTTTGCCCCACTTGCCTCAATTTTTACCGTTTCTCCAGTTGCATTTTTTTGGCTTTTCATGCTTAACTGCAATTCATTAAACATATTTTTCCAACAAAAGTTACAGTATAAAACCGATGTGTAACTATTCCAATTTTTTTTTTCATTAAAAATTTGTAAAAAGTATATAATTTTTTTTATTTTTAATATAAAAAAATATGTGACAATAGTGATGACCGTTCTGCAATGTCAATTTAACTATAATAACAACCTTCGGGATCGTGTCAACGAACCATGAATCTAACACATCCCGAAAAAAGTAACTTACATGCAATATTCTAAAAAAATATGTAATAATTAATTATTTATGGGAATTGCTTATAGGAGTTTGGAAAGTCGAATTGAAAGGGGCTTTCAAATGAAGAAAAGAGGCAGTTTTCAAAGGACAGAAAATCACGGCCAAATATCTTTGTTGGCTCATTGATTTTCATTGTCTTCTTCTAACTCGCACCCTTTCCCTTTTACCCTCTCATTTATTTAGCATAATATCTACATAGACATACATATGCTTACAAGGTGCCTTTCTTCACCACACATCAACTTCCATATAATGTTTACTTGCATCCAACAAAATTGCACCATAAATAAATATAGGATCTAAAGAAAATTTAAATTATGAGGACTTTAAGCCAATTCTTACCCCTTTATATAGCACATTACATAAGAAAAAACGAAGTAGATGCTGTCTAAAAAATAAAGGGCAAAAGTCGACATTGTTGTCGATGACCTATGAGTAATTACATGTTTTGTAAGACTATGAGCAATCGAGTTTGTCGTTCGACAAAACAATATTGAAAATTTGTCTGATGAGAACAAAGTGTTTTGACAAAAAGATAATATCGGATTATCAACGTATCTATAACATTGCTTATGAAGAGCACTATACATAATTTAATTGTTTAATATTCAAATATTTTAAGCACATTTTATACAAAAATTATATAAAAAATAAATATTATAATGACCATTTTATTTGATTATTTTTAAGGTGAAATATGATCAAATCGATGTAAGTATATAGCTTCATCTTGGTTGTTTCCCACGGTTAAAGCTGACTCCAACATGATCCTCAAACTAACCGAATGAGTATTCCAAGCGCACCACCATCACCATTGGATCAAATTCCAACGGATCAAATCCACTCTCAACCTTTCAATTGCATGCTCTACACTCGGCACCATTTCCAAATCCTTCTTCCCGATCATAGAATTCAGTTACAGTCACACACACATCGAAGAGTGTACTCTCCGCCGCCGCAGCCACCAAACGCCATTAAAGATGGCATCTTTGGTCCTAACCTCCTCCCTAAGCTTCCGCTTCCGCCATCTCTCCACCTCTAAACTCCAAGATTCCAAGGCCTTCCGCCTCACTCCAAGAGTCAGATGCATCAGCCACAATTCTGTCAACATTTCTGACAAAAACTCATTTAGTGGATTACCTCCGAAGAAAGATTACAGCCAATTCACTAATCAAAGTCCCAGATTCTTGATTAAACGAGACCCAATTATTACAGCAGTATCAGCTTCCACGGCGGTTACGCCGGCAGTACCGGCTCCTCAGCCGTGGGAAGGGGCAGCCATTAAACCACTCATAGCTTCTATAGCGACGGGTGTTATTGTATGGTTCATTCCGCCCCCTTCTGGAGTTTCCCGCATCGCGTGGCAGTTGCTTTCCATTTTCCTTGCCACTATAGTCGGGATTATCACGCAGCCGCTGCCTCTGGGAGCCGTGGCGCTAATGGGTCTCGGCGCCAGCGTGTTGACTAAAACTCTAACCTTTGCTGCTGCATTTTCAGCTTTCGGTGATCCAATTCCGTGGCTGATTGCATTGGCGTTCTTTTTTGCTCGTGGGTTTATAAAGACTGGATTAGGTAACAGAATTGCTTACCAATTCGTATCTTTGTTTGGGAGCTCTTCATTAGGATTAGGCTACAGTTTAGTTTTTAGTGAAGCCCTTTTAGCCCCGGCTATTCCCTCTGTCTCTGCTCGAGCTGGGGGGATATTTCTGCCATTGGTGAAGTCCCTTTGCGTTGCTTGTGGTAGTAATGTTGGTGACGGGACGGAGAACAAGTTGGGGTCTTGGCTAATGCTGACATGTTTCCAAACATCAGTGATTTCATCTTCCATGTTTTTGACGGCTATGGCTGCAAATCCATTGGCTGCTAATTTGACAGCGAGTACTATAAATATGCCCATTACTTGGATGGATTGGGCTAAGGCCGCGATAGTGCCTGGCTTGGTGTCGTTGATTGTGGTGCCGATGCTATTGTATTTGATCTACCCGCCTACTGTGAAGAGTAGCCCTGATGCACCCAAGCTTGCTAGGGAGAAGTTGGAGAAGATGGGACCTATGTCAAAGAATGAGATCATCATGACTGGAACTTTACTTCTAACGGTATAGAAAATTAAAAATTCTTACTCGGATTAAAGTTTTTTATTATTAGTTACTGGTGCTTGGATATTGTCTTCATTATTCTTTCATATTTATGCTAAAGTTTAATTACATCCTGGAATTGTTACGCTGGGAATGTATTGCATCTCTTTGTTTATTGGATGTAATATAAGACTTTTGATCCATGTTAGCTCTTTAAACTCCATTTAAAGACAAAATGAATGCAGATGATTGGCGGATCAATGTACCATTCTTTCAAGTGTCACGGTTTTCTTGCCTCTCTGGTTAGCTCGAGTAGCGAAAACTGCTCGCCAAAAACTAGAACTTCGCCTTTAGATAATAATAAGGACCAGTTGCTAATGTGGAGAGCCTTGCTTGCACGGTCCTTCCTCTGGCAATGTAAACCAGTTTTCCCCCTCAAGTAAAAATCTTGTACTTATAATATGTGAATTATAAGAAAATACAAATTCATCTCCTATTAATTTAAGAAATTGTTGCCCTTCGCCTCCTAGCATTCCTTTGTTTCATTTATAATAATATGTGAATTATATAAAAATACGTACTTCATCTTCTGTTAATTCAAGAAATTGTCACCATTCGCCTCCTGCTTTACCTCGCCCTAGATCCGCATGATCATATGGTTGAGTGGGCATTCTAGCTAATTGTTTCCTTTTTCAGCTTTGCTCTATCTGAACCATGGTTGGATGCTCAATATTTTCATATAATCGATGATTATCTTTGTTCTTTTGTTTTCTATCGTAGTACTATCTTATGCTGGGTCCTGTTTTTCAGATTCATTATCCATACGATCATTTTCTCCCAGGTGTTTTGGTTTAATCAAAAGACAATATTTTTCCTGTGGCTTTGCACTTGTAAAACCCTGCCAATACCCCTCCTCCCCGCGCCACCCTTTCTACACTCATGCATGAATTATTCATCCTTAATCTATGACTAGGAACCCCTGCAACATGTGATCTTTGGTTGCTTTGCTTTGTTTTGTCTTTTGGGCATCGATCTAAATGTGTCATTCACAGATACTGGCTTGGTCGGTTCATTTCAATTTGCAATGCCAAGATTATCCATTCATTTGCCTTCTTTTATATGACTTGACATCTCCTGAGATTTCCTTCTTCCTATATTTTATCAGGTAGGTCTCTGGATTTCTGGAAGTGTGCTGAATGTTGATGCAGTTACTGCCGCAATTCTTGGATTATCCATCCTCCTGATAACCGGCGTAGTCACGTGGAAGGAATGTCTATCTGAATCAGTCGCTTGGGACACCCTTACGTGGTTTGCTGCACTCATTGCAATGGCTGGATATCTTAACAAATACGGTCTCATTTCCTGGTTTAGCCAAACTGTGGTTAAGGTTGGTTTGCTCCTACACATCTGACTTAATGGGTAGATTCAAGAAATTAGTTCAGGTGAAGGCAGTAAGGGATTCCTTTGGTCACCCCACTTGAACCAAATCAGGCCGGGCTTGTTAGATTTTTAAATCAAGTTGAATAATAATTACTTGACTTGAAATAAAGGAATTCAAATAGAGCTAGATATAAAAGTAGAATCTGTATTCTATTAAAATTTGAACCCAAAATTGTTCACATAAAACAATATGAGTTGTGTTTGACTTGATTCAGATCATCCACACGCCACCCCCACAAGGGCGGCCCCGACTAGTGAAGGCAATATTTAGTTGTTACTTGCATTCCACACATTGTTGATCCGCTAATTATATTTATGTATTCTGCAGTTTGTTGGTGGTTTAGGTCTTTCATGGCAGCTATCTTTCGGCATTCTTGTTCTTCTCTACTTCTATTCCCACTACTTTTTCGCAAGTGGAGCTGCACACATCGGTGCCATGTTCACAGCATTCCTATCCGTAGCTAGTGCTTTAGGTACTCCATCGTATCTCGCGGCTCTTGTCCTCGCCTTCGTTTCGAATCTTATGGGTGGCATTACCCACTACGGGATTGGATCAGCACCCATTTTTTATGGGGCTGGCTATGTGCCACTAGCAAAATGGTGGGGCTACGGATTCTTGATCTCTGTTGTCAATCTTGTTATATGGCTTGGGATAGGAGGGGCGTGGTGGAAGGCCATCGGCTTGTGGTAGACCTGATAACCGGATCTTCTTGCTTTTATAATTGTGGTGTTCTTAGTATCTTTTGAGTGAAAGTTATATTGGATAGTTTGTGTTTAAATGAAGATCTTAGTAGTTTTGGGTGGGGAGATGGTTTTGTAATTAATTTGCAGTTACATTTGTGCTGCAGTTATTTGACAGAAAACAGTGTACTTTACTTATTGGTACCAGAAAAGTAGGGTAAAAGTCAGATATCAAATTTGCTACCTATGGAAAATTTGGTGTTGTAGTGTGGGGTGCCCACTCCGCAGATGACTTGGGTCGTGATGTCCACACCTTAATATGTAAGACTAATAGTTCCAAATGAACCGAAGCCATCAGATCTGACATGAGGGTATTCCACAAACGTAATCTGTCGTGTTTGATCTCATCTGACCTGAAACCCACAACAGGGAATCTTGCAAGAAAATGTTTTTATCAACTTTAGTAATTTTTTCTCACACCTTATACATCCAAAAATTATATATATTCCATATATTTTTACATTTTAAAGTATCTTATTATTTCTTATCATATTTAGAAGAAAAAATAAATAAACCAAGAATTTTTTTTTAACAACTATTACAATTAAGGGGGAAAAGAGGAGGGGTTGATATTTAAATCCGATACCTCGAGCTCTATGTGAAGATTTCCAATAACCATACATTCTAATATTATTGCAAAAGGCAATTTTAAAAAAATTGAAATAAAATTATTAGAAAATTCAATAAAATACGGCGTAGGTTGGGAGCTGAATTATGCAACTGAATGGTAATAAGAGAAACGTGGCCGCGAGTTAGGGCTGCATAACGGATCGATCCGGTCCGAAATCGACCGGTTTCGGATACGATAATCCCAGAACCGGCCCGATCCGTTAAGGAATCAGATCGGATACGATTTTTTTTGAATTTTTTTCTTCAAAAAAGCGAGGATATATTTATCTAAATAAAAAAAATTAATTTTTTTAAAAAATAACGGATCCGGTTCCGGATCAGCCTCGAACCGGATTCGTTTGGTTCCAAACCGGGTTAATCCGTCCAATTTTAGACCCGACCTATTAAACAACCCTACCGCGAGTCGACCATGACTGAGAGGGCCACTGAAGCCGATGGGGACCACCAATTACGCCACGCGTCGTCCTAACGCGGTGCGTGTCATGTGGTCTTTGGAAGTTCGTTATCTCTTTCTTCTGTAAATTCATGATAAACTCACCTTGGCAACACACAAATATATTGGTACTATGAATCGGTTAACCTTGTCTCGAGCCTGAAGGATTATTCAACCATCTCACGTTTCTTTGACTAGTATTTAACTATTTGCCCCACTTTTTAGAGCTAGATTGGCCAAATTTTCAGATAACAACATATCGTGAAAATAAAGAACAAGATTCAAGCTAGCCACTTTTTGGATCATGGGTAACTACACAAGGAGTAACTCATGAACAAATGCATTAGCCTATAATTTACTATTTGGATGGTGAATGAAAGAAATAATTGAGAATTCGATATGACAAGCTTGAGAATAATTTATTGTCTGAACAACGTTTATTGCAATTGTTTTGAGCTACAAGTATACTGCCACACACAACTAAAATTCCAACTTGAGGCGAAAATTACTTGGAATTCGTCTTGCACGTGTGAGCATCAATGTTCCTTGAGAGCTATATATTTTATAATCTATTTACAAATAAAAATTTATATTATATTATATATGTATATATATTAAGATAACATAATGATTGTTTTCACATCCTTATTCTATCCGATGTTTATATAGAGTTCTATAATAACTGGATTTACATATCATTATATTATCCATAGCTTTCAATTTATTGTATCAATATTACACATTATTTATTATCTCATCACACGAGCTAAACAACGACATATGTCATGTGTGTTTTATAAATAAATGAGAGGATCATTAAAAAAATAGAAGAATGTTATAAATGGGTCATGTATCTAACCAATATTTTATACCGCATTATATGTTCCAATATAAAAATAATATCATCATTATTTTGTAAAATTATATAACAAATGAAGGTGGGGGGGTGGGGGGGGGGGGGTGGGTGGGCAGGGGGGGTTTATGCTTTTTAATTTTTAGGTGGTCACTTACCGACCGGTGAGAATAACAAAACTCAGCCAACATAGAGACCGATGTCCAAACGACACTCTCTGCAATTCTCTTTTCATTTCTCTTTAATTTTTGCTCTCTCTGAAGAGTACATCAGCACATCCATTCACCCTTCACACTCTCTTAAAAATAATCTCGATTTTTTTATCAAGAAAAAATCTCAATTCTACCCATAAATCTAGGGCTTGTTTGCATCCTAACCGTCATCTCTGGTAAAGTCCTTGTTTTTCTCCCTTAATTGCCTCGATTATCTTTATTATTTACTGCATGATGTGTACCTATGTCTGTATCTGTGGACTGTGTTAATACGTGTGGCATGCATGCATGATTGTTATTTTGCATACAATTATGTTTCTGATTTGGGTTTTTGGTTTTGTGCTGGCTTTACCATTGTGAATGCGTGATTTGTGGTTTGATCATTGTTTCGGGTGTTGGTTTTACTTGGGCTTCTGTGATTTGGTGAGGAAGGTTAGATTTTGGAGTTGTCTGATCTAAAAGTTGAATTTTCGGGCTTAATTGTAATTGAAGTCGGAATAATTTACCGGTAGGTGACCAGTGGCTGCCCCAGATTTAGAATTGGGAGGCAATACTTGTAGAAGAATGGCCAT
The DNA here is from genome assembly GCA_907163345.1 of Haberlea rhodopensis. Taxonomy (NCBI): domain Eukaryota; kingdom Viridiplantae; phylum Streptophyta; class Magnoliopsida; order Lamiales; family Gesneriaceae; genus Haberlea; species Haberlea rhodopensis. Next base: position 3,461,022 of record CAJQUN010000008.1, on the reverse strand, counting down.
GGATTTTTTCTTCTAGCTCCTGGGGTTTGTCCCGTTCGATTGATCTTGTGCTAGATGAGATAGGTGCACTAATTAGCGTTGGATACTAAAATTACATGTGACCGCCTTGTGTATATTTCATGATCAATGAAATAATGGCAGCTTGAATTTTATCCTCGTTGCATATAGTGTATCCTGCTCACCGTCAGCAAGTCCATCCTTGAGGGAGAATTTCTTGTTGGGGAAAGTAAAGTATAGCATTGTATGAACTCAAACAGTAAGGGAGAGGTAGAACAATTTTAGGTTTTATAGTCTTTCTCCACACATTAGAAAATACATGATGATGTTAATCTTTTCAGAATATTCGTAGAATAAAGTGTCCTGGTACATTCCTGGGGTTATGTTCAATGTTGTCAACATCCGTCAATAAGTTTCTTGGATTAAGCAATTTTTAGGCTTCATGCATAATAAAGGTTCTTGGATTAAGCAATTGTTAGTCTTGAGGCATTTGTAAATTGTCTGTTTATTCTATACTTACTCGTGTTTCCTTCTTGAAGCAATCTCCGATGATTGGAAGCAAATTATGGCATAGTTATGAGGCGATATGGTCATAACATTGCTGCTGGTTTAAGCATGTCTGACCTGTAGTATTGCTGTGCATTAGTTGTTAATTTTCTAATGATGCTTTTTGTGCATAGTAAATATCCACCAAGAAATAGTTTTGCTAGTCCTAGCCTTTATTATGAGTTTTTTCCCCGTGAAAGTTTAGGCTGCACGCCTTGAATTTTTCCCCTTTACTTGGACTGACTGGGCTTTATCTGTCCTATATTTGGCTTGTGTAAGGATACACTTGAGTTCTTAGGCAAATTTGGAGAGCATGCAACCCAAGTCTGAGGGTGTTAATCAAGGAGAATCTAAGCTGTGTAATGTTTCCAATTCCAATGTATGCTCAGAACCATGGTGGAATAATGGTGGAGGTACTTCCTCTTCTCCTGCCATGATGCGGGATAAAGCATCAGACTCATCATCCCTGGAACAATCTGCAGATGGCAACTCACAGTCTGAGGGTGGAATAAATGAGGAAGATGATGATGCAGTCAAACATTCACGAAGTACTATACCTTTGCAACCAGGTAGCTTCAATATGCCAATAACTTATATGCTTCATCCATCAATGCCACGTACGCGTATGAATGCAACACTAATGATAATGTATGCCACGATCAGATACAAATTATAGGCACATGGAGAATCTTCAGCAATTTGCACCAAGCTTACATCAAGGAAATGATGGGAGCCTCGCACAACATCCGCAACAGTTTGAGCTTGTTGGACACTCAATTGTAAGAACGTCATAATCTTAAATCTTGAATTAAAATATTTGCAATCAGAAATATCAAACTATAAATGTTGCTATCCGGATATATGAACTTAAAAATTTGCGATTTAAAATAATTATAGTGGCTGATGCCTGCCAGATGGTCACGGCAGTAATATTGTAGTTCGTCTTTGTAATCCGGGAATCTACTTTACGTTGTTTAACAACCCTTTTCAGGTAAGTTCTTCAAATCCTTACTATGGAGGAATGGTGGCAGCTTATGGGCAGCCTTTGGTATGTGCATGAATTGTTACTTGTTTTACTTTTCAGTGTTAAATCTTGTGAGGAGAAGAACACTTGATGTGATTTTGATTTTTATCCTTTGGAATGACATTCCATTTTGGACATCCAAAAATGAACTTCTATGGGTTGGAGTCCTACTTTTGAAGGAAAGATAAAAATGCGTTTGTTAGGACTAAAATACTCATTTTCCAATGTTGCTATTCATGGGTTTCAACTAAGAAAGTACTTTTTTGATCAGGTTCCTCATTTATATGACATCCATAATACGAGGATGCCGCTGCCCTTGGAAATGGCCGAGGAGCCTGTTTATGTGAATGCCAAGCAGTATCATGGTATTATGCGAAGAAGACAATCACGTGCTAAAGCAGAGCTTGAAAAGAAGTTGATTAAATCTCGGAAGGTGCTTTTTTACTCCACCAAATATGCCTCTGTGATGAGAGAAGGCTTATTCTGGAAACTTTCATTAAAAAGCTTTTCTTATACTCATTTTTTGGGCTTTTACAACTTTTCTAATTTCAACCCACAGCCATATCTGCATGAGTCCCGACACCAACATGCCTTGAGGAGGGAAAGAGGCTCTGGGGGGCGTTTTGCCAAAAAGTTGAATGCTGATGCATCCAAGGGAACAGACTCTGGATCGGCCACCACTTCACGGTCAATCAGTTCATCAGGTTCTGATCCCTTTCTGTCTGAGTCTAGTCGATCAAAAGCACCTAAGGCTCAGCAGGAGCCGGCATATCAGGCTCAATCCAGTGAGAGGAGGGAACGGCCACACTTCCAGTCAACGGTTAGGACATATCCCATCTAATCATGCACCTTTCTATGCGTACTTGGACTCCCATGGTAAGAAGGTAGGTTTGGTTTGAAGAAAGTAGAACTCTTGGCTTCTAGGCTGGCCGGCAATTCATTCTTGGCTTGTTTCATTTAAGGTTGTGGAGGAGAGGCACGCTGGGATTTTCTTAGCTTCTTTTAGTGTACAAAAGACTAGAAACGTAGTTTGAGTAGGAAAAACTCATGTTTTGTCGTGTAAAGTTCGTGCAGGAGAGCAGTGTTTTGTTGCGTTTGTTACATTTTGAAGCCTTGTTTGCATCAACTGCAAATCTTTCATGTTTCCTTGTTAATTATGATGATAATTATGAGCCATCATCATCATTTTCAACCATGTATCTTGGACTGGCCATAACTAAAGATGCCAGATTTTCAAAAATTCTCATCGGACTAGTTGCTTTCTTAAATTTTAGTCTTTTTTCATCGATTATCTAGAATATTTTCCTGAGCATTAATTATTATATATATTCTGTTATTTGAATCATTCAAATTTCAAAGAATTCTCTTTAAAGGGGGCAAAACAACCAATCTGACTAACCCGGAGGTGTCACGTTCAAAAGAATTTGAACCATCTTTTAGTGAGAGAAAGATCATCATCTTCTTGACGCACAAATGATATGCATTTTTGGATTGTTAGTTTTATATAATATAAAAATACTTTCGTGGCTTCGATAAAAGAGCGATCACTTGCCTTGTATTTTTCTTATCGCCGATTTACTCTAATGACAGACATTCTATACTGGGGGCCAAAAAATCATACTAGAATTACACCACCAATTTTTTTTATCGGATCTAAAAGGTCCAATAATGAAATATTCTTTTGCACTTGTGTGGTTGGAGGATTTGAGGGGATTTAGAATTACACCACCAATTTTTTTATTCTTTGAACGATAAAAAAAAAAGCGAGTACTGCACTATCCCAAATAAACTTACGGGATTTTGAAATATATACCGATGAGTTGGGTGCACTATAATGATCCAACCCAAAAAAAGTTATCTCCACAAAATTTATGTTTAACACATTTTAAAGAAAATTATGTTTTTATTTGGAAAAGAATTTCTTTGTACTTACCTGTATTTGAAGAGTCACCCACATTCCTCTTGGAATTCATGGCGGAGAAAACATTGAAAACAAGCATGAGGGTCCTGAGGCAAGAAAATAAAAGGAGTGGGGAAACTAAATGTTTTCCTAAAATCATTTGGGAAAAAATAGATGAGAATTGATCGGTAAAAATGAATTGTGAAAAATGAGAGGCTAAACTTTTCCTAAAATCATCCCTTGAGAATATCACAAAATTGTTGGGAGGAAATCTACGAGACATTTTTGAATTAAAAAAATAGATTGATTTAGAAGGTTTGTGGAAGGAGAAAATTGATTGAATTAGAAAAATATATATTTGTAATTTTTAAGATATAAAATTTAGTAATTTATATAAAATATTAAAAAATTATAATATTTTCCTCATAAAGGGGAAATATAATTTTTTTCAACCTTGAAAAATCTTTTCATATTTGATGGCAAAATTTATTTGAAAGAATATTTATTTTCTAAAAAATAAGTACATTTATCAAAAAGTAAAAATTAAATAATGATCAAAGGATAAAATATAATTCGTTTTTTAGTCGTAATCTTAATCAATAATCTTAATAAATTAAAAAAAAACATATTATTTTATCAGTCACTATTGAATATTCTATTAAATCATTTTATAAGCACCGTATAACTTATCCATCTATAATCTTATCATTCATATCAAACGTTGTTGTGTATGGTGATGCTGAGTAGTTTACAGGACAACACTCCCCCCCTGTAATCAAAACCTCACTTTGGAAGAACTATCTGAGAAAACAAACTCGAAATATGAGTTTGTTTACGAATCATGAGGGCCATCGAAGGATTGAGTCTTTCTCAGATTCCAGTGAAGCCCATCGTGGATGCTTCGTAAGAAATCGTTGGTCGAGTCGACCTGGCATGAGGTGGGGACAGGCCATGGTGCCATGCTGCAAACAAGTGCATCCCCAGGGGCCAACTGTTTCCTGTCCTTTCCATCAAAGGATACCCAGGCATGGCTTCTGCTGTTGAAAGGGACGACTACTCTGATAGTCACATGCTCTGGTAATATTAGCGGCCGGAAGGATAATGAGTGGGGGCATATCGGTGTAAATAGAATCCCGGGAACCTGTATATTGTCAGATTTAGTTAAGGTATTATCAACTATTCACGAGAATGCGAAGATCAAATGGCATATGACATACCTGAGGATGGACCATTGATCCTCCAGCTGCCAGGGAATATGCTGTGCTCCCAGACGTAGTAGACAATATAAGACCGTCCCCTTGCACGCAGGTGACAAACGAGTTGTCGCAATAGCATTCGAGATTCGTGAGGAACGATGAAATGCCACGATCGATAGTAACTTCATTCAAGACGAGCATGGGACCTTCATTCTCAGCTTCACTTTTGGCAGCATCTCGAATGATATTGCACTGCAATCGATGTCTCAACGTGATACTAATAGGACCACGAAGGATGGAGTCCAGATATTCTCGGTAATGTTCGCTATCTGGTCGTGTTAAAGTTCATTTGACAATCTAAATTAAGTTTTAACAGAAGATAGCTTATTCCCAGAAGATAAGATGAATAATGATGCAAGAAAATAGAACTAAGAACGCAAACAGGAAACAATAATTGAGAAGATCGAGGATACAAAATGGGGTCATGAAACCGAGAGAACCTAAAGAGAACGGCACGATAGGAGGAACCGGGCCTTTGAACATAGAAGCAGCCTGGATAAAAATAAACAAATATGCAGTCATTTACAACAACTTTTTCAAAGTTCTCAAAAATAGGCTGTACTGCTGTAGGCCTAAGTAAAGTTAGGACGGACGGAAACTTCATCGACAAAGGACATGCAGAAGCAAGATTCAATTTCGGAAAGGTAGAAAAGAAAAAGTTCCCAATTCCATAAAACTGAGTAGAGAGCATCACACATACCCAAAGTACCGTTCCATCCCCGCCTAGAGTTATAACGAGATCAACCTTTGTATGCAAGAGTGTCATTTCCTTGTCTGTGAAAACAAGCACGGGATGGAGTTCTCAGAAGCAAAGAAACACTTGAATCAACTATCAAAGATCAGGTACACAACATCAATATGTTATCTAGTTTACTAGTGTACTGCGATCAATATGTGGAGTGCTATCATACAATATCCAAGAAAAGTTCAGGAAAAGAAGGATGTAAAATCGTGCATTTAGTATCATCGATGAAGAAAAAAGCATGATCATGTGATATTAAATATATTACCATCGAGCCAGGTTTCTACAAAGTCATAGTATGATGATTCTGTCAGAAGCTCATTCTTTACTCGTGGCTCCACAAATATATTTAATTTTTTCTGCTCCTTCAACCATCTGGGAAAGAGAGAAAGGCATCAGATAATCTTCTTGTATATCATGATTTGTGAAACAAAATTTGGTCAAAAAAGGGGACAATGCAGAGGCAAGATTTGAGATAATATCGAATAAGATTTACACTGATAACAAATCCTACTGGGCATTTTTCCTAATCACTATTAAGTTTAAAGATGCCTAAGTGGTTTCAATTAGTTTAAGCTTCGTCACCTTGCATCTCGTAGTGGGTAGCAAGTCCAAAATTTTAACAAAACTCAGGGGTAAAATTACTGAGCACGATCAATGAGATATATAATGTCAGAAACATAAATCTTAAAAGCATCTTACCTGACCATTTCAAAACATAGAATTTGTACAGAAGTTGAATTTGGCTTGGTCAATATAAGCACAGTCTGTGGCGTAGATTCCCACTTCAAAGAAATCTGAAACAAGATAATTTTTCTTACAGAGTGTTGCTAAGAGTTAAAAAAAAAAGTACATAAAACCATTTAAGATATTGAATTATAAGAGATCAATTAAAATGATGCAGGATAACACTTGAAAAACTCTACTATAAGCTATACCTGTTTACTGCTACGTTCTGCAGTTGTTATATTACCCTTCTCGAAAGAGACAATGTCATGTTTGCGGCGACCACTTTTTTCACCATTGCAGCACCATGATAGCCTAAAAGACGCCTGTCTCCATAGAACCAAGATGTTAATTATTGTTCCATCATTTCTTTTTATTTTCTCATTGGTAAATTAGTACCAATTTAATGCATGTAAAAAAATTAAAAATTAAAGAGCACATCTCAATGACAGGAATAAGAAAAGATATCACACCTTCCTCATCATCTTACTTTGCACCAGGGAAGAGTCTGAATCAGATTCACCATCTCGAAGAACCTGATTAGCACATATATCATCTTTCCCATTGCACAACTCACATTTTTCGTCGTTTTCATCAGACAACATGATTTGGTCTTGCAAGTTTCCATCTTTCTGCACATCAAACTCGCTGCATTGCCCTCTTGATGACAACACTGCAACGATGGCCAGAACATTATATCTTGGAAATTCGTTAGAACTTTAAATTAATGGAGTAACCTCCGTTGCATAGTGAAACTTAACTAAAAACAAAATACATTTACAGTATCATTATCATGGAAAACAGAAGCAAAATTAAGTAAGAAAAATTCAATGATTGATAAGAGATGGGGGGCAAACCCATGCAAAATAAAAATACCAGGTCAGATTCTCCTTATGTCGTATCCAAAAATCTACTAGGAATATACATCTCTCGGAAGAATCCAAAAATGGGGAAATGTATCTGTTTGCTGTTAGTTGTAGCTTTCAAGACAGAATAAAACAGAAATAGAATAGTTATGGCCTTGTGGGACGAAATAAAAATAAAATTCATCAATTTTTGTTACTCTTGGTTGATTCATCTTCCTATTTTGACTCAATTTCGGAGTCTTCGTATCCCAGAAAAAAATAACATAGATCACTTAATTAGTTTCATCCAAACTGAGCTGGAAGTGACAAACAGATATAATTCATATGCCTGTCTTTTTTAACCTTCAACGTGATATAAGTTGCAAGTCAACCTAAGGAAATATGTCAATAAATGACCTAAAACCTCAACCAATATCACCTTATAAACTCAATAGGTAATCACCAACTTCGAGCAATCATTAATGAAAATAATCAACATGCAGAACATGTGTATTTGAATAGACTTCTATGTGCTATATAATTGATGCAATAAGTAGTGAACTTTATTATATACAAGCAGGATGAGGGATAACCTTTTTGCTCCAGCTGCAAATTACGTGCCCTCTCCAGCTCATATTTGTGCTTCCATTCAGCAGCCCCAGCTTGAGCAGAAGCCTTCCCTTCAGTAACTCTTCTCAAGGCCTTCGCCACAGCTAAAATAACAGGTCAAATCAAATGTTTTTTTTATTAAGATGTGCAGCTGGTTCTGGTTACAGCATAAACTTCAAATCGTTAAGTACTACAAAGGACCCACTTCTCAAAGCCTCTGAAAATTCGAAGAGATGATCATCAATTCCCTCGACAAGAGGTTGTTGGATAAGCTCCTGGACGGCTTTTTCGGAGTCCAACAGCGTCAGAGAATCAATTAAACCATTTTCCGCTGGTGACATACTAGTATTGGCCTGTTAAGAAGTCTAATGTTAAAAAACTACTTTTATTCTAGTCTTTAATCATTGTAAACTAGGGAACCTAATAAATACAAATTCGAGGAAACTAGTACAACAATCAAGTAGCCGTGATCTAACAATATGCAGCTGTAATTGAGATAAGTGAAGTAGGTCCATTATAAAGAGGCCTTCTATTCCAAAAGCGCAATAAAATACGGAAATTACATATATAGCCGTTATTCGATCTTATATAGAGCACTCTAAAAATTAATTGAATGCGTACAATACTTCACTAGATAGGATCGTAGTGGTCCTCGTAAATGATGACTTATCAGAGTTTTTTCAGTACTCTTCACAAAGTAATATTACTTGTAACGGATATTTATTATGCCTTTGAACGTACATGCGATTATACTCGAGAATAATAGATGATCTCGTATATGGTGAAAAATCAGAGTTTCCTAATACTCTTCATAAAGAATTTTACTTCTTCTGAGATATATTATGTCACGTTCTTATGTGGTTATGCCTTTTGGACGAACATGCGATCATACTCAAGAAAATAAGCAAGCTACGTATCACACACTTAGATAAGCACATATCACTCCAGTTTAAAAAAATTTATGAGCACAATTTACTTGCAAGTCGAAAATCAAGGAACCGAAGTTTATAATCTTTTAATTATTAAAAGGTTTCCATTTATCCGATCACACCCCAATTTGGTCCAATATACGTGAGCATAATCAAGTATTGGCCTTCACCTCGCCAATCAAGAAATCAAGAAAACAATTGAACAGCATAGAGTCAGTTAGTGGCACAATCTCATCAAACCATATTCAAGAAATTAATGACATCATTAAGAATTCAAATATAATTTGTTACCCGCAACCAAACCATATTCAAGAAATTAATAACATCATTAAGAAATTCAAATATAATATGTTACCCGCACACAACCTCGCCATTCAAGAAGACAAGAAATCAATAAATAATCAAAATTCTTACTGGTCCGCATCCCCGTCAATCAAGAATTCAGGAAAACAATCAAACGGTAAGCGTAATCAGTACCAACCCTCATTGATCATCAATCAAGAAAACAAGTAAATAACGAGAATAGTAAGCTACTGCCACACATCTTCATCAATCAAGATTTCAAGAACCTGATTCTGTACTAAAGATAACGACCCCCGTGAAGAACTTTAAGCCCAGAAAACCAAGAATATGGAAAATAAGCTCTTACGTTGGAGGAGGAGTTGCCCGGAGACATGAGACCCTCCCTCTTGTACATAAGATTCCGTATGCAAATACACACGAAAAAACACACACAGCGGGAGAGAGAGAAGAGGGGGAGTTCAAATTTTGGACAAGAATCTGCAGAGAGCACAACGATAAAATGGGAATCACAAAGGTTTTGGAAGGCAGTCGTGTTTCATTCATATGCATTTATTATGATGATGGAAATTGAAGGAAGTTCATGGTGGGCCCCACTCTACGACGCGTGTTTGGACATGGGATGGGAGCTCTGACTGGGGAAGTAAACTTCGAGCTTTGGCTTGGGTTTGGTAGAGACAAGCGCAGAAGTGGGGATAGGGCTTTCGATAAGTCAATGTATATTTAATTTTTAGTTATATCTAAGACTCTTATAATGCTAGATCCAAAATTTTAGTATTAAATTAAATATAATCTCATAAAATTTATTTTAATCAAAAATAATTATAAATTTTTATTTTAATCAATACTAGTTATAAATTTTTGTTTTTAATAAAAAATGATATCAAAGTCACATATTAATTACTAGACCATTTTTATTAAAAAATAATTTATGTGGGACAAAATTTGTTAAAAACATTTATGTGAGACTAATCTGATTAAAATTAATTTATATAGGAATTATATTTGATTAATACTAAAAATTTTGGACTAGTATTGAAAAAGTCCATCGGTGGAACCACATTTTAAATTTACCTTAATTTTAGTTATAATTCTATAAATTCATCACATTGATTGGAATTGATAAACCGATAATGACAAAGAAATTCATATATATACCATATATATATATTAAACCATATTACCTTAAAGTGAATAAACCACTTAACAACACTTCAAGGTAGTCATTTTATATATTAAGTGTCAAAAATTAGATTAATTGTGTTTACAAACTAAATATATAATATTATTCAAATTGTATTACCCGTTATCAAATACATAATAAAAATTGTTATTCATATTGATTTAGTTGATTAAATAAATATAAATAACTATGAATTTAAAAATAAATTATTATATATAAATAACATAAATAATTTTATAATAAAGATACTATTTATTTTAGATATATATATTATTTTGTGTGTCTTTTACTGCCAATTATCAATCAACGTAGCAACCCACACTTCGAATATATATTTTTTTTTGGCAATTTTTTGTCTTTTATGATTTTTTGAAATTGAATTGACTTTACCTACCAAATAGTACATAGAAAAAAGCCAAAAAGAAAAAAATAACTTGGTCAACTTATTATTTTAAGGATTAAGATGCCATTTAGGCTACGTTTGGTAGGTGTGATAGGATAATTTGATGGATAGATAATTTGATGGATAAGCAGATGATTATTAAGGTAATGAATAAACAATTTTATGTTTGGTATAGATAATTAGTAAGATATCGAAAAATAATAACGTGTTTGGTGTAGTTGATTAAACATTAGATAGATGTAAAGTAAGTACTAAATGGCCGAAAATACCCTTTTTAATAAGTTTTCTTATTAGAATATTTCAAATTATATTATTTATAATAATTATTTTATTCTATCAAATATTTATTTATAAATTTATTAATATATTCATAAATAAGGCAATTATAAAGATGAAAATAATAAGGCAGATTGTTCGACCCCTAATCGCTTTGACGTGTGAGTGCTGTAAGTTTGAATGTGAAATATAATAAATTACGTTCAACAAGACACGAAAATTCTGGGTCTTGTACATGATGAGAGAATCGCTGATGTCGTTGCCGCTTTTGACATCCGAATGGATTTTTTTTTAAAGCAGCTTTTCGAAGCTGAATTACTTTTATTTAGGGCAAAGGGTATTATGGGAAAATTGAATTGGTTGTCAGGAGTACTGTGGTATTATGGTTAATAATACCTTGCCAGCCTTTGTGATTAGAATCCAGCATTTAAACACGTCAAATCACGGGCTTCCAGGAAAAGGCGGGTTAGCGAAAAAAACGAAGCAAACAACGGATTAAGCTAATATTCACTTCACTATCACCTCTAATCATGCCTACCAAACGGGGCCTTAAGGATATCATTAAATAACCAAGAACAATAACAAAATTTTAAGTATCTGTTAGGATCGGTCCGGAGTGTTTAGAGGGGGGGGGGTGAATGAACACTCCTTACAAAATTTATCCCTTGTGATTTCTTTGTGATTAGTGAAAGAAATCTGTTACTTAATCAACTCTTTGAACAGAACAGACCACTAATAAGTAAGTGCGGAAACGGTCTGCTCTTGTGTAAGTAAGAACAGCTCGATGGCTAAGTGCAGAATGATAAGACACAGGATATGTTTCTGGAAGTTCGAAGGTGGTGTAATCCTTCTACGTCTCCCCTTCTTCCAATTAAGGAAGGTTTATACTAGAAGACTTTGATTTATACAATCCTGTTGTACAAACCCGATTCAGGCTGGATTTACCTCACTACCAGTCTGAAACTCCTAGTCACTCAACCTGCTCAGACACACTCTGTCTGACAGTTACAATATGTTGCTCACTTCTATTTTTCAATACACAATGCGCACAGTGATCCTACAATGATCAAATGTTACAAAGTAATTGCGCTTAAATAAATAACTTCAGCTCGAAAGCTTCTGAACTTTGTAGGCGTGTGCTGTTTTGCTTTCTTGTATATTTTTCAATTGATCAGCGTGAGTTGTAGAGTCCAGAGTCTTTTGCATCTGTTTGTTGCATCCTTTTATAGTTGAAGGTGGCAACGGCATTGTTTCCCTTAATGTGCAGCTATGACTCTTTTTAAACTCTGAGAAAGCTACAGTCTTCTTCTTCAGGATACTTGCCGTTCTGGTATATGCTTTCGGCGACTGTCAGGTAAGCTCTTCTTTGTCTTCTTACCTATTATGGCAATCTTCAATCTTTGGTCCTTTGTAGCATTAATTGCAGCATTAAATGCTGCAATAAATATCCGTTGATGATTCGGACTGAGAAGCCATCCTTTATGTATCCTTGACTGCTCTGATCTGATAAAGGTTGAGATCGATCTGAAGCATCGATCTATTCAGTCTGGAATCCATCGATCCGGTCTGATATGCAATATTCTTTATCAGTTTGCTCTGATATGTCCGATCGATCTGGTATGCCTAATTTCCATCGATCCGGTCTGAAATGCTTTGCCATCTTGCTCTGTTGAGTCCGATCGATCTGGTCAATCTGATTTCTATCGATCCGGTCTGAAATGCTTTGCCATCTTGCTCTGTTGAGTCCGATCGATCTGGTCAATCTGATTTCTATCGATCCGGTCTGAACTGTTTTGTCATCTTTAAAATCTCATCGATAAGGTCCGGAACTAACAAATTCCCCCTTTTTGATGATGACAAAACCTAGCTACTAAGTCTTTTTAACCAGTCTTGATAAGAGCTCTGAAGCGAATGCTTTTCGGATCGATTACTTCTTTGTTCAAAATAAATGAACATTATTAAGTTTGATCGATTCAATCTTTTATTATTAAGCCTTTATTAAAGTTCAAAATAAATGAACAAGGACTTAATCAAAAGAGGATTTTATTGATCATCAAGAAGTCCTAAATACAGACAGTCTGATAAGTTAAAAGATTAAGACTGCTATCTTCTTGAGCTTGGAGGCGGCTTGAAGTCTGTCTTCTTTTCCCCCTTTTTGTCAGCAGCAATCTCTTGAAGGAATTCAACAACTTGGGCTAGCTGCGCGCTGATAGCGTCAAGACGAACGTCTTGAGCGCGGAGGGAGTTAGAAACAGATGCTCTGACTTCAGTGGCTAACTCGACCTGCTCTTTCCTCAGACTGTTCTTGTAGGAGGCTTGTTGAGAAAACAGATCGTTGATGCCGCGCTGGAGGCTTCCGATACTGGCAGTCATTTTCTCTTTGAAAGAATTAAAGTCCAAAGTTGTGACTCTTTGACTTTGATGAACTTCGAGAATTCGTTGAGTTAATGACAGACAGTTATCAGAAAAATGCTGGATAGTCCGTGCCAGGGATGGAGGTGTATCAGATAGCTGGCTGGGAGAGTGATCTGATGATGACATAGCATGATCAACTTCTTCAGCAATCGGCACGATTGAAGAAATGGCAGCTTGATGACTTTCGGATTGGATCAGAGCGACCAGATCCGAAGAAAAACTATGAATGAATGCCAAATCTTCATCTGATGGTCCCGGAGGAGAGTGGGGACTGGAGGGTTCCTCATCTTGGAGAGCTGCAACCACTGAAGAGACCACCAAATCCGGATCGATGAGGTCTGGTACTTCAGTTGGTGCACATGCCTCAGCTGGACTGTTGTGAGCATGGGAGGCTGATGACTTCAATGGGATAGATGTTGTCGGAGAGTCCAACAGAACATTCATTGATTCATCATCTGTTGCAGACGGAGCATTAGGCAATGGCTGCTCCGCTGTCGGTTCTGGTACGAGTTCTGCAGGCTGGTCTTCTGTCTGTTTTGCTTCAGCAGAAGGAATAACCTCGATAAAGGGTTCTGCCAGAGTCTTGCTGACAGAAGGATGATCCGGGCTGGTGGCTGGAGTGGAGATACCTAGCATCTGTCGTTGAAAGCGGACAGCTAGGGATAGAGCATGAATGTCCATCTCAAGTTGAGCAATCACAGCCCCATCATCTCTGGCAGTAGGAGCAAGCGGATCGAAGTTCTTCTTTTTGGCAGTGAGAAGCAGATTGGCCAGTCTGAATCTGTGTTTTGCCGTAAATAGCTCTCTGCGCTGCACCGCAAGTCGAACATCATCAGTTTCTGTGCCTCTCAGAACCTCGTCTTCCATCTTCTTCAGTCTGTGCAACTTTCCATAGAACATATCAATGTGGTGGACAGTCCGGTACTGGACATATTCATCAAAGACCACAAGGAGTTCAGCTAGCTTCTCATCAACATCCTCCATAGCGATGTCGATGGCAGTCTGTGCAGCAGATTTGGGTTTAGAAGAGATGGGTTCTGTGAGAATGGCTTTTCCCTTGCCGGTGGAGGAAGGGGACTTAATCCCTGATTGGGTATAGTCACCCAACTCAGTGATAACTATCCCTTTGACTACGGGATTGGCAGAGGGAATTCTAGGGGTGACTTTGGGTGCAGGGGTTGAGGCTTGTGAAGGCTGAGTGGGGGGTTGAGGTGCAGGGGTTGCTTTAGTGGGTGGCAGTATGGGTGGAGGTAGATGTCTGGTTGGTTTGGTAATCTGGGTTCGGGGCTTTTTGGGAAGTGGCTTGGTTGGGGATGAGTGAGCAGACTGGGTTTCTTCTGAGTCAGTCTGAATGGTCAGCTTCCGCTTGACCCGAGGTTTGCGCACATCAGCTTGTTCCTCGTCCTTCTCAATCTTGACTGAGACCAGAGTGGTAGGAGTAGGCGGAACACTCTTGGACTTCAGCAGTGCAAGCCCTTTGGAGTTGAGTACCTTAAAGGGGGCGGAGAGCAGATGGCTTGCTCAGCTCGAGGCCTAAGGACTCCAAGAGCTTGCTGAGAGGAACAGCAAAGCATACGGCGTGCTTGGATGCAATCACCGTTTCCAGCAGTACTCCAAACAAAATCATGGACCAGTTTATCTTCTGTCCAGATACAATAGCTGCCATGGCCCTGAACTTCTCGGCGGTTACAGCATCGAAGCTTCCTGCTTTACCCAAAAGTGGCTTGGCTACCACTTCGCACAGCACCTGGAAATGGAAGAGCATTTCCTTCTTCTTAAATGAGGGTTGCAACCGGTGGCCAGAAATAGAGATCTTCCCCTGAAGATCTAAGAGAGATGCTGGAGGAGTCTGTCCGAACTCTGTCAGGCCGGAACTGGGGAGGCCAAAGGTCTTGGCCATTGTTGTTGGCGAGATCTCGAAAGATTTGCCCTTGACAGTGGTAGAGATGGATGACTTCCGGGAGACGGCGTTGGCGAACAGCTCGCGGATTTCTGGTTCATAAACAACTGATCCGCACTCCAAAAAATTCCGTAAACCAGATGATTCCAGGGCTCTGAAAATGGACACCATCGCAGCATCTTCTCCCCTGTAGATGTCATCAAACTCAACGGAGAGTGAGTTATGAGTGATGGTAGCCATATGAAAGGAGTTTAAGGAAGGTGCGAAGAGTAAGAGAGTAAGAGAGTGAGAGAGTAGAAAGCGGTAAACTGTAAAAAGTGAAAAAGTTATGAAATGTTCAGCCCGCTAAATAGGAGAGAGAAGACACGTGTCTTTATCTCCAAGACTGAGAAATAAACTATTCAAAATGAACGGTCAGGATAAAGAAAGATAAGGCGGTTAAAGTACAACTAGTTAAAAGGTTAATCAGTCCGGGCTGTTTTGTTTTATTTTAAAAACAGATTATTGTCCAATCAGATCATAGGATAAAATCAGACTTGACGAGGATCGGTCTGAAAGTTCGGACCGGTCTGTGTCTTTCTGAACATTGTATTATCGATCTGTAGTGACAAAAATCTTTAAGATCGAAAAGAATAAAAACATCTAAATTAATTAAGATAAGTCAATTAAACCAAGAATTTGACGGAAATAATTGAACTTAGCCTCAGGAAGTGGTTTGGTGAAGATGTCTGCTGCTTGCTGCTCTGTTGAAATGTGTTCGATCCGAATTTCCTTTTGCCAACATGATCTCGAATAAAATGATGTCGAATATCAATGTGCTTTGTTCGAGAGTGCAAAACTGGATTATACGTTATAGCGATTGCACTTGTGTTGTCGCAAAATATCGGAGAGTCAACAGCTTGAATGCCGTAGTCTTTGAGCTGGTGTTGAATCCAGAGCATTTGAGCGCAACAGCTTCCAGCGGCTAGGTATTCTGCCTCAGCTGTGGATGTGGCAATAGATGTCTGCTTCTTACTGAACCAAGAGATCAATCTTTCACCTAGAAATTGACATGTTCCACTGGTGCTTTTACGATCGATCTTACACCCAGCGTAGTCTGCGTCTGAATATCCGATCAAGCTGAAGTTTGAATCTTTGGAGTACCAAAGACCAACGTTCTGAGATCCTTTTAAGTATTTCAGAAAAAGCTTGGCAGCAATGAAATGTGATTGCTTTGGTTCTGACTGGAATCTGGCGCACATACAGACTGAAAACATTATATCGGGCCGGCTCGCTGTAAGATATAATAGCGATCCGATGAGTCCTCTATACATGGTTACTTCAACTGCCGTTCCCCCCTTCGTCCTTGTCTAACTTGATTGTTGGACTCATTGGAGTTGATGCAGTTGAGCATGTTTCCATTCCAAATCTCTTGAGGAGCTCTTTGGTATACTTGGTCTGATTGATGAAAATGCCATTGTTGAGCTGTTTTACTTGAAGACCCAGAAAGAATGACAATTCTCCCATCATGCTCATCTCGAACTGTCCCTGCATTAACTTAGAAAACTTCTCGCACAGTTTGGGGTTAGTTGACCCAAAGATTATGTCATCAACATAAATCTGAACTAATAGGGTATGTTCCCCCTTAATGAATTTAAAGAGAGTTTTATCTACCGAACCGATCTGGAAGTCATGGTTCAGCAGAAATTGAGATAGAGTGTCATACCAGGCTCTTGGAGCTTGTTTCAGACCATACACTGCTTTATTCAGTAGATATACATGATTAGGATACGAATGGTTCTGAAATCCAGGTGGTTGCTCAATGTAGACTTCTTCCTGAAGCTTTCCATTAAGAAAGGCGCTCTTGACGTCCATCTGATATACTTTGAAGTCTTTAAAGGCAGCATATGCAAGAAAGATTCGGATTGCTTCAAGTCTGGCGACTGGTGCAAATGATTCATCGAAGTCGATTCCTTCTTCTTGTCTGAATCCCTGTGCCACCAGTCTTGCTTTGTTTCTAACCACAGTTCCATCGGCGTCTAGCTTATTTCTGAAAACCCATCTGGTTCCAATAACAGGCAGATCGCTTGGTCTGGGAGTTAGACTCCAAACTTGATTTTGTTCGAATTGATTAAGCTCTTCTTGCATTGCTTTAATCCAGTTGAAGTCAGTCAGAGCTTCATCGATCTTCTTGGGTTCCAGAGTTGAGATGAAAGCAGCATGAGTGAACTCATCCATCATCTGTCCTCTGGTTCTAATTGGTGCAGACGGACTACCAATCACTAGATTAGGTGGATGCTTCTTAGTCCATCGATAGCTTGACTCTGGATTGTCTGGTTCGGTCGGATGAATAGTAGCAGCATGATCTGCATCTACTTTAATATTTGAGTCAGGAGCATCTGGATCAGCTCGATCTGAAGAAGCTTCAATGGCCTGATCCGGTCTGTCTGGCACTTCTGGTTCTGGTGGATTGTCTCTTGACCTGTTAGCTACAATCTCATCATCACTGTTAGCTTCGAGATGGATATTTTCCATCTGATTTTGAATTGAGTCCTTGTTGCCCTCAACACATAATGATTCATCAAAAACTATATGAACAGATTCTTCTACAGTTAAAGTTCGATTATTAAACACTCGATAAGCTTTGCTAATTGATGAATATCCTAAGAATATACCATTATCTGACTTAGCTTCAAATGCTGTAAGATGACTCTTACCATTGTTGTGAACGAAGCATTTACAGCCAAATACATGAAAGTGAGAAACAGATGGTCTGTTACCAGTCCATATTTCATATGGAGTGAGATTCAGCTTCTTGTTAATCATAGATCGGTTTTGAGTGTAGCAAGCAGTATTTACAGCTTCTGCCCAGAACTTTTGAGAGATTCCAGAATCAGCAAGCATTGTTCTTGCTGCTTCCTTGAGCGTTCTGTTTCTTCGTTCTGCAACTCCATTCTGTTGAGGAGTTCTGGCGGCTGAAAACTCATGCTTGATTCCATGATCTTCTAGAAAGGATTCAAGATTCTGATTTGAAAACTCAGTGCCTTTGTCACTTCGAATCCTGTCTATGCTGGATGATTTCTCGTTCTGAGTGCGTTTCAGCAGCTTGATCAACTTCGGACCGGTCTGATCTTTACTGCTCAAAAATATAGTCCATGTAAAGCGTGAGTAATCATCAATAACAACAAGAGTATACCGCATTCCCCCTAAACTTGTTATTGGTATAGGACCAAACAAGTCCATATGCAGTAATTCTAAACATCGGGAGGAGGATTTGGCATTCTTGTTTTTGAAGGATGATCTGATCTGTTTGCCCATTTGGCAAGCTTCGCAGATCTTATCCTTGGCAAAGTCGATCTTGGGCAGACCGATAACTAAATCATGTTTACACAGGCTAGCAATGGTCTTAAAGTTGATATGATTCAAGCGCTTATGCCATAACCAGTGTTTATTATCATTGTTAGCGATGAAGCAGGTAGGATTATCAGGTTGAGCATGATTCCAGTTAATCTTATATGTGTTTCCATTCCTGATTCCTACGAGCATGGTTATACCGTCTGATGATTTAACAGTGCAAGTGTGTTTATGAAATTCTACAGCATAACCATTATCACAGAGTTGACTGATACTAATCAGATTATAGCACAGATTTTCGACTAACAGCACATCATTGATAATAATGTTACCATGGACAATCTTACCCTTGCCCATGGTCTTACCCTTTGAGTTATCTCCGAAGATGATCTTGGGTCCAGTGCATTCTGTGACTTCAGACAGCAGCTTGATGTTTCCAGTCATGTGACGAGAGCACCCGCTGTCCAAGTACCAATCTGATGCGAGATTCTTCTGTACCTGTCATCACACATATTTATTGTTGGTACCCAATCCTATTTGGGTCCAGAACGGATTAGCCCTTTGGGAACCCACACCTGTATCAGCTTTAGTGGCTTGTGTGTGTAGGGTGTGCTATGTGCTGGTCTGTCTCGATGTTGTGTGTGATAATGTGTGCGCTGTGAAAACCTTTGATTTTCATAAGGTAGTCTATATCTTCGTTGAATCGGTTTTGAGTTATAGTAATTGTATTGTCTTCCTTGCCTTAGATTTTGCACTTTTGGATTTGGTCTCACAGACACAAATCTTGCTGGTGCCTTATCGTTGGCTTGGTTGACATAACCAATCCCTTTTCTCAAATTTTGATTCACGTAAGAGACTCCTGTTTGAATCTTAGGTGCTTCAGTTTCATATACTGTGCTGGATTTAACAAATGTCATTTGTTTGACTTGATTATTTACCAGCAACAGCTCAGACTCATCTTTGGTGCATTCTTTGGTGTCAAAGCCTAGGCCGGTGAAATCACCGACATTTCTTTGAGCTTCTTGTAATTCTTCCAAGGATGTTCTGGATTTTGTCCATGTTTTGAATATATGTGAGAGCTTAGCATTTTGTGTGCTAATTCTCTTATTTTCTTCATGGAGCTGATCATAAGAGATTTTCAGCTTATTCAGCTCGTTCTGGAGATTTTTGCACTCACCCTGCTCAGAGCAGCTTGGTTTGTTGTGCTCATCCATTTGAGTACTGATTTTGGCTTTATTCTTCTCAAATGATTCAGCTAAGATCCTATAATCATTTGCCATGTCTTGCAGTGCGGACATGAGCTCTTCTCGTGTAAAATCATTTGATTCAAATTCGAATACCTCATCTGTCTGACTCATTTCTTCATCTGCCATCAGACATTGAACCTCTTCTTCGCTTTCGCTGGAAGAATATTCAGAGCTGTCTGAATCGGAATCAGTCTGAGCCCATTTGCTGTTTCCTTCCTCAGCAACTAAGACTTTTTGGGATTTTCCATGATTCTTGCGGTCTTGGTGGTGCTTCTTCTTTCTATCATCTCGATGCTTCTCTTTCCTTTCTTCTTTCTTCGGTCTGGTGCAGTCTGCAATAAAGTGTCCGGTCTTACCACAATTGTAGCAAGCCTGATCGTTAACATTATCATCTTTTCTTGATTTATAATGATGAGAGGGTTTGAAGTTCCTCTTATTTTTAGACATAAATTTACCGAATTTCTTTATAAATAATGACATAGCATCGTTACTCATCTGTTCAGCAGATCGGTCTGATGTTGAAGCGATCTGGTCTGGGATGGCTGCCAGGGCCTTGTTGGGTTGAGAGATGAATGGCTCTGCTTCACCTCTGCTTATTAGTTCAAACTCATAGGCCTTGAGATCTGCAAACAGATCATGAAGTTCAACCTTGTTAAGGTCTTTTGATTCCCTCATGGCAATGGTCTTTACATCCCATTCCTTTGGCAGAGCTCTCATTACTTTCAGAGCGATCTCTCTGTTAGAATATTCCTTCCCCAGACCATTCAGTTCATTTATGATGCTGGTGACTCTTTCATCAAACTCATTTAGAGTTTCACCACTTTTCATCTTTATGCTCTCAAATCTTTGAAGAGCCACAGTTAACTTGTTTTCTTTGGTCTGGTCGTTGCCTTCACATAGCTGTGCTATCTTCTCCCAAATTTCTTTGGCAGTAGAGCACATTTTGATTTTGCTGAACATGTTCTTGTCCAAAGTTTTGAACAAGATGTCTTTGGCCACATTGTCGAGGTTTGCTTTCTTTCTATCCTCATTCGTCCAGAGGGATCTGTCTTTTTCTACCATTTGTGGTTCTCCACTGGTAGTGGCGACTGCTGTATTTATTTTTAGGATCTTCATTGGTCCATCGGTGATGACGAACCACATGTCGTCATCCTGAGCTGCCAGGTGAGCTTGCATTCTGATTCTCCAGTCATCATAATCTTCTTTTGAGAACATGGGGATTTTGTTGAATGATGCATCAGCTTAATATTCTTTATGCTGATTAAGATAACCTGCTCTGATACCACTTGTTAGGATCGGTCCGGAGTGTTTAGAGGGGGGGGGGGGGGGGTGAATGAACACTCCTTACAAAATTTATCCCTTGTGATTTCTTTGTGATTAGTGAAAGAAATCTGTTACTTAATCAACTCTTTGAACAGAACAGACCACTAATAAGTAAGTGCGGAAACGGTCTGCTCTTGTGTAAGTAAGAACAGCTCGATGGCTAAGTGCAGAATGATAAGACACAGGATATGTTTCTGGAAGTTCGAAGGTGGTGTAATCCTTCTACGTCTCCCCTTCTTCCAATTAAGGAAGGTTTATACTAGAAGACTTTGATTTATACAATCATGTTGTACAAACCCGATTCAGGCTGGATTTACCTCACTACCAGTCTGAAACTCCTAGTCACTCAACCTGCTCAGACACACTCTGCCTGACAGTTACAATATGTTGCTCACTTCTATTTTTCAATACACAATGCGCACAGTGATCCTACAATGATCAAATGTTACAAAGTAATTGCGCTTAAATAAATAACTTCAGCTCGAAAGCTTCTGAACTTTGTAGGCGTGTGCTGTTTTGCTTTCTTGTATATTTTTCAATTGATCAGCGTGAGTTGTAGAGTCCAGAGTCTTTTGCATCTGTTTGTTGCATCCTTTTATAGTTGAAGGTGGCAACGGCATTGTTTCCCTTAATGTGCAGCTATGACTCTTTTTAAACTCTGAGAAAGCTACAGTCTTCTTCTTCAGGATACTTGCCGTTCTGGTATATGCTTTCGGCGACTGTCAGGTAAGCTCTTCTTTGTCTTCTTACCTATTATGGCAATCTTCAATCTTTGGTCCTTTGTAGCATTAATTGCAGCATTAAATGCTGCAATAAATATCCGTTGATGATTCGGACTGAGAAGCCATCCTTTATGTATCCTTGACTGCTCTGATCTGATAAAGGTTGAGATCGATCTGAAGCATCGATCTATTCAGTCTGGAATCCATCGATCCGGTCTGATATGCAATATTCTTTATCAGTTTGCTCTGATATGTCCGATCGATCTGGTATGCCTAATTTCCATCGATCCGGTCTGAAATGCTTTGCCATCTTGCTCTGTTGAGTCCGATCGATCTGGTCAATCTGATTTCTATCGATCCGGTCTGAAATGCTTTGCCATCTTGCTCTGTTGAGTCCGATCGATCTGGTCAATCTGATTTCTATCGATCCGGTCTGAACTGTTTTGTCATCTTTAAAATCTCATCGATAAGGTCCGGAACTAACAGTATCTTAAATTATATAATAACAAATTGCGATAAACAAGCTTTTATACTGAATTTTGAGTTATTCAATTGCATTTTGTGTGGTAGTTTTATAAGGGTGTAAATGGATTTGATTTTGTTGATTATGGTTTCAGCATTAAAAACTATTGATTCAGGCTAAATAATATTTCAAACCAAAATGATATATTAACCGAAATCAAATCAAACTGAATATTGATGTTTGGTTTTCGTTTAGCTCAGACAAGAAGAGATAAAATAAGAACGAAGATATTCGAGCTGAAGTATGTGTAGTTTGTATAGAAGAGATGATGCGAAAAAGTCGCTTACGTTGGTTTGATTGCGTACGATGTAGGCCCAATAATGCACCTATGCGTCGTGTGGAGTTTATGAGTTTCGGACATTTCACAAGAGCGAGAGGACGACCGAAGAAGATATGGATCGAAGCTATACACAAAGACTTGAAGTTCAAAGGGATTAAAGAGGATATTCTGACATATGAAAGCGCTTGGAGAAGACTAACACACGTGTCCGACCCGACTTGATTCTCTATATTGTTCATATAGTCTACCAAAATTCATTGAAATTAAAGATTTACTTGTTGTTAATTGTGATTTTGGTGTAGTTCGAAATTTGAACAAAACATCTTTATTTTTTGGCCTCTTTAAATAACATTTTTCTATTTTATTTTAAATCTCAAATTGAATTAGGTTAAACAAATATGTTTGTCTTCATTAAAAAATATAATAACAAATGTATTGCACAAAACTTTAAATTGATTTTGGTTTTGGTACGTGTTCTATAGAATTGAACTTTTGTTGTTTACCAAAAATATAATTGGTGGTAATAATGCAATTCACTTAAGCACTATATTTTGATTCTTGTGCAATTCAGTTAAACGTAATATCGATATCTCTATAATGAATAATCTCACTACCTCTCAAATATACAGGAATCGATTGAATACATGACTTTAACTCTAATATCATTTGTTGGTGTGCTGTAAAAAGACAGATCAGAAGGATTGAATAGACTGCAATGAAATTTTACGGTATTTTTTAACTTTACAGTTGTACTACATTTGAAGTTTGTTACAAAAACTGGTTAATACTTTGTAAACTCGAGGCAAAGAAAACTTTGTTTAAGCAAAAAAATGTTGTGAAAGACATGAAACACCATCCAATAAGAAAATGGATGAGCAAACTGATGGGGGATGAGCATTGTTTTCTCCCAGAACGAACGGGGAAGAAAGTTTAGCCAACTCCAATGTTATAAAAGTAGGTCAAAACCTTCTATTTTAAGTGAATCAGTCGATAATTTGTGTAACAATTTTTAGATTTCTTTTTTATAAAAGGTGCATTTTCCCAATTGGGACAAAATCTAAAATTTTGAGACCCATGTAAATCCCCAAGTATTAGAAAATATAAAATAATTACATATTTGTGGGTTTTTTTTAAAAAATAATTTAAAAATTAAAATTAACTTAAAAAAGAACCTAAAATGATATACATTTCAAAACTAAGGCAAAACGTCATTCGGTCATTGTCACTGATAATGGAGAATGCTACAACATTATCCTGCAGCATTCGGCCATTGTCACTAATAATGGAGAATGCTACAACATTATCCTGCAGCAGACAAACTGGCGGATGATGCAGCATCCGCTAATATGTTAGGCGGATGTACAGCGGCACAAAGTCCCCAAAATTGCCATGGTGTTTCACGTCCTTCAATATAAAATGATTGCAAAATCTAGGAACACTTGGTATCATCCATTTGCACCCACCCATGGTTTGCAAAGAGGGGGCCGGAACGGACTGAAACAGAACAAGCACGGCTCATTCCATTGTAAAGTTTCAGGCTAAAATGAGTATGTATTTATGTCGGCGATTTTACGGCCTTCGCGGAATGGTGCGAGGATTTCACGGAGTAAAACGGCAAATTCACTACAAGAACAGAATTTTTTTAATTTTTTTCAATAATTTTTTAAATAATTTTATTTATTCAATTAATCTTATTTTTAATTTTAAAAAATACCGCTACAATAACCGCGATCGTCCCGTGAAATGTCGTTGGAACTGGACTGAAGACCTCCGTTCCGGATTCCGTGACCGCGATGACGAACATTGCACCCATCTATGTCGTTTTCAATTCACCAGCCGTCATTTGCCCAAGAACCACAAATTGGGAAAATCGATCAATTTGAATGAAATTCAAAAACTCATATACTCATCCAACTATTGAAGCTCGGCCTTCAGCTGTTGAATCTTGAGTCCCATCGCCCTCTGAATCGCCACCTTCTCGTTCTCTGATAGCTTTCTCAAAAGCCCTTCATGCATATCAACAACTTTACTCACAGCTCTATGAGCACATTTAGCTTCCTCGTTGAAATAAACTCTCTTTCGACTCCATGGCCGACTTTATCTTCTCCCTAGCCTCTGCAAACTTGATAACTTGGAAACTTGATCAGCGGAAATAAAAAACTGTAATCCTTCTTCAGGAACCAACTTCGCCTAGGCTACACCTTGAATATTTCTTTCCCTATGACATGAACAAAACCTCGATCTTTTGATCCCAATAAATGGGGTGAATTTTCATAAAAATACGAGGGATCCACATGATCAAATGATATTTTGGGTGGCGGTGATAGTTTTTTTTGGAAGTAGAATAGAATGCCCACAAATTTCGCCATATCTCTTCAAGATCATTAACATAACAATAACATAAAACAATAGATATTTATATACATAGCCCAGTAATTTTTTGAAGTGGAACATAACCATCCTGACTATATTGCTCAATCTTTGACTTTAACCAACCATTCTGCAGCTTTCACAATTTTACTGTTTCCCTTCTTTTACCACATTGAACATTGGGCACATTCTTCTAATTTTCCATGGACTACTGCCATCGCCAACAAATTGTCCGTCGCTTGTGGTCGCGATGGTAAGGGTGGTTTCGGCGGTTGTGGTGGAGATGGTTTTGGTTCGCCATTTTTGTTCTCTTGCTCTTTGGCGGTGGTTGCGAGACAGCCTCGTCGCGCGGTGTGAGTCCCTTTTGTAGATATGCACGGGATTTGGGAGCATGTCGTGCGTTATTTTGGTTCCGACATGCTAGTCATGCAAGGTCTCCTCTTTTGGTGTATATCTCTCCCTGTCTACTTTATACTTTTATAGTTGATGTGTTGTCTGATAATTTTGTTGTTGTTCGACGCAGCCTTGTGGTGTGTGCTTTTATTTCCTTCCGTTTGGTTTTTGACTTTGTTTTATTGTTGCAACATCGCTTGGTTATGACTACTGGAATTTTCGGTTTCGTGCACCATACAGTGTTGATCCTGAGTTATTGGGTTTCGGTGATGACTCTGGAAATGAGAGCTTGCTCGGTTGCTATCCTTTATCAGTTTATGCTTCTCGATTTTCCTTCTCTGTTCCTTCGGAAATGTTAGAAGACAGTTCCCTTTCTCACTCATACTCTAGTATGCATGGTTTGATTGGACCTGGATTGGTTCAGGGGGTCTCTGCCCTTACTGATCACAGTCGTCTGCTTGTTGCTTTGTTCATATTTGTGTTTTAGTCAGTGACTATGCTTGATGTTTGTATTTACTGTTGTATTTGGGTTGTCTAGCAGTATATTTGCTGAACATTCATTGTAACTTGTTGTGCTCTTAATATAATCTGTTGGAAATTTGAATCAAATTAAATGGTGTGTCCATTCATGTTGGGGTGCATTTTTTCACGATTAGTTGCTTCCAAATTAAATGGTGTGTCCATTCATGTTGGGATGCAATTTTTCATAATGGATGCTTCCAAATTGTGTCTATTGATGACACTTGGTATACAAATAAGAAACAACCCTTGAATGAATTACATATGAAATTTTGGAAATTCACATCATATTTGAAGATCAAAATTTGAGTAATTTTGTGAGTCTTCATCATTGTTATGGTTGGGCGTTTTTAGACCTTTGTGGTTTAAAGGATTTGTGATTTGGAGTGCTCCTATCATAAATCATAGTCGTTGTATCTTGGGAGACAAATTGCCAAAGTAAACCGTTAGCACCGTAGCGGGGCAATATTGTCTTAAGGACAGAGATTACAAATCTCGCCTCGACATTTCTAATACAAAGCCATTTGTTATTTTTGCTTGCTACTTTCCTAAGATACACACCCAATAAATTTTATACAACAATCTTAAGACAATATTAGCAACAAATGGCTTCGTCGAGTGCAACAACGACTCCAGTTCATCATGGTGAAATGCCTGAAAAGTTCAATGGGAACGATTTCAAGCGATGGCAACAAAAGATGTTGTTTTATTTGACAACCTTGGGGTTGGCAAGATTCCTCAATGAGGATGCTCCTACTATTATAGAGAGTGAAACCGACAACCAAAAGAGAGTTGCGGTTGATGCGTGGAATCAAAGCGATTTCCTGTGCAAGAATTATATTCTAAATGGACTGGACAACACATTATACAATGTGTATTGTCTAGTGAAGACGGTCAAGGAATTGTGGCAATCCTTGGAGAAAAAAGTATAGATCCGAGGATGCCAGCATGAAGAAATTCATCGTTGGGCGATTCCTGGATTTCAAAATGGTTGATACAAAGCCTGTGATAGCACAAGTGCAAGATTTGCAAGTAATCATGCACGAAATTCATGCGGAGGGAATGATTCTAAGTGACTTATTCCAAGTGGCCGTCATGATTGAAAAGTTGCCTCCGTCATGGAAGGACTTCAAGAATTATCTCAAGCATAAGCGAAAATAGATGAATCTTGAAGACCTTGTGATTCGCTTGAGAATCGAAGAGGACGGCAAAATTTCCGAAAGGTTACTCACAATGATGTTTGTGATGGAAAGATTGTGCAAACTAGAGATGTGAGAAAAGTAATTTGTTACTTTATCAATATTTGCACATGATATTGTTGTGACTTTTTTGCTATGAAGCAAAAACGAGGCCAGTGAGGTGTTTAAACACTTCAAGAATGAGATTGCAATAAAATTTAGCAAATGAGTTTTGCTATGGGAAATTGTGAGTATATTATACTTGTGTTGTCTAAGAATTTGACGCTTAAGCTTGAATCTGCAAGACTATAAAATCTTGAATTCGAGTTTCTAAGCTTTGTACGCTTAAAACACAAGTGATAAATCGAAGCCACAAATTTTGATTAGGCGTTGTAATATCTCAAATTGGTTCATTTTGAATTTCTAAGCTAGTACGCTTATAACATGAATTTGCAAGTTTTAAAAAACTTGAATTCAAGTTTTCTAAGTTAGTGCGCTTAAATTGCAAAATGTGAACCGAGTTTGAGAATATTATCCAAGTTTCAACTTTTGTAAGCAAGTACGCTTAAATCCGAAATTTTCAAGAAATAAAAACTTGAATTTGGATTTGTAAGACTATAACGCTTAGAACTTGAAACACGGAAGTTTGAACGCCAGTGCACTTACTGCCCGAAGTTGTGGGGGTTGCAATTCTAGGATTCAATCACTTACCACATTTAGGCAAGGACGAAAACCTTGTGATTGAAGGAAAATAGAGTTTCCTACAATATTTGAAATGTGGGGGTACTTGGCTAAACTAGAAATGAAGGCCAAAGTAAAGTCATAATAAAAATCAAATAAAAGACATGAAGAGTTTGACAAATCATGTTGTCAAATATATTAATGAGTGTGACAAATGTGTACACACCTAAGCATAGGTATGCTTGTGTATTGATTATATGCTCATTGGAGAAGCAATTTAGAAATCATCAAGTAACAAAGGAAAAATGTTGAAGAAACATTTTGACATGTGTGCATCAAGAATAATGTTTGGAATGAAGTTTCCAAGACACTTGAAGAATGAAATCTCAAAGATTAATTCGAGTTTCAAATTTTAAGCTTTGCTCTTAAAATTCAAGTTTACAAGAAATAGAATCTTGAACTTTGTAATTTTTAAGAATCTATGCGCTTAAATATGAATTGTGAATTAAAATTGAGTATCTCTTTGGTCTCGAATAACACGTTAAGAACGCTTAAAATTCGATGATGGAAATATCCTAAAAGGATAAAATGATGCAAAAGAGGTAATGTGATTACCAAAACTGAAGATATATTATTGTGGAAA
The DNA here is from genome assembly GCA_907163345.1 of Haberlea rhodopensis. Classification (NCBI taxonomy): domain Eukaryota; kingdom Viridiplantae; phylum Streptophyta; class Magnoliopsida; order Lamiales; family Gesneriaceae; genus Haberlea; species Haberlea rhodopensis. The sequence continues at coordinate 3,432,759 of CAJQUN010000008.1, read as the reverse complement.
ATTCTCGATGTATGTGGACCAATAAGTACACAAGCTAGAGGTGATTTTCAATACTTCGTTACATTTACTGATGACTTCAGTAGATATGGGTATGTGTACCTAATGAAACATATGAATGAAACCTTTGAAAAGTTCAAAGATTTCAAGAATGAAGTACAAAACCAACTTGGCAAAAGTATCAAAATCCTTCGATCAGATCGAGGAGGTGAATACTTAAGCCAAGAGTTTCATGACTATCTAAAGGAGTGTGGGATAGTCCCACAACTCACTCCTCCGTATACTCCACAATGGAATGGTGTATCCGAGAGGAGAAATTGAACCTTGCTGGACATGGTTAGATCAATGATGAGTCATGCAGATCTTCCGATATCCTTTTGGGGACATGCTTTAGAAACAGCAATATTCATACTGAACCGTGTTCCATCTAAATCAGTGGAAAAGACACCATATGAGATATGGACTGGGAAGCGTCCTAGTATGTCTTTTATGAAGATTTGGGGTTGTGAGGCTTTCGTTAGACGTCACGCCACTAACAAACTTGGACCCAAATCTGATAAGTGTTTATTTGTGGGGTATCCTAAGGAAACAAAATGATACTATTTCTATTATCCCACCGAGAACAAAGTAGTTGTTGCTCGGACTGGTGTATTTCTTGAAAGAGAATTTATTTCTAGAAAAACCAGTGGGAGACAAATAGAACTTAGTGAAGTTCAACCACAAGAAAACATTGAACATGATATTGAGATGGAAACAGAGCAGACACCACAAGCTGTTGTGGATAAAGTGTCTGCTCAAGAGACACAAGCCCATCATAGGTCTGTAAGAGAACACCGGGAGCCACAGAGATATGGATTTCTCGTGACTCAACAAGGTGACTTACTACTTATTGATGAGGATGAGCCGTCATCTTATCAACAAGCTATAATGGGCACTGATTCTGAGAAATGGCAAGAGGCCATGAAATCTGAAATGGAATCCATGTATACAAACCAAGTATGGACTTTGGTTGACCTACCTGAAGGGGTGAGACCCATAGGGTGCAAATGGATTTTCAAGAAAAAAACCGACATGGATGGTAATGTACAAACCTATAAAGGTCGACTAGTAGCTAAAGGTTTCAAACAAATTCATGGTATTGACTATGATGAAATTTTTTCACCAGTTGCCATGGTTAAATCCATTAGGATCTTACTTGCAATAGCTGCATTTCATGATTATGAAATCTGGCAGATGGATGTCAAAACAGCTTTCCTTAATGGAAATCTGCTTGAGGATGTGTACATGACACAGCCCGAGGGTTTTGTCGATCCAAAGGATGCTGGAAAGATATGCAAGCTACAACGATCCATTTATGGATTAAAGCAAGATTCTCGGAGTTGGAATCTTCGTTTTGATGATGCAGTCAAAGAGTTTGGTTTCATCAAAAACGTAGATGAACCTTGTGTCTACAAGAAGGTGAGCATAATTATCTTCCTAATATTGTGTGTAGATGACATACTTCTAATTGGGAATGATATCCCTGCCTTACAATCTGTAAAGATTTGGCTAGGGAATTGCTTTTCTATGAAAGACTTGGGTGAAACCACCTATGTATTAGGAATCAAGATCTATAGAGATAGATCAAGAAGATTACTTGGCCTAAGTCAAAGTACATACATAGACAAAGTGCTAAAACGGTTTAGCATGAAAGAATCAAAGAAAGGATTCGTGCCTATGACACATGGAATTTATCTCTCGAAGGAACAGTGTCCTTCAACACCAGATGAGAGACAACGCATGAGTAAGATTCCATATGCGTCAGCTATTGGATCTATCATGTATGCCATGATATGTACTCGTCCCAATGTATCGTATGCTTTGAGCATGACGAGCAGGTATCAAGTTGATCCAGGTGAAGGTCACTGGATTGCAGTCAAGAATATCTAAAGTACTTGAGAAGGACTAATGATACATTCTTGATTTATGGAGGTGATGAAGAGCTCAATGTAATTGGTTACACTGATGCAAGTTTCCAAACCGACAAAGATGATTTTCGATCGCAATCTGGATATGTGTATTGCCTAAATGGAGGTGCTGTGAGCTGGAAGAGTTCAAAGCAAGAGACAGTAGCCGATTCTACAACGGAAGCTGAGTACATTGTTGCCTCTGATGCAGCAAAAGAAGCTGTTTGGATTAGGAAGTTCATTTCTGAACTTGGAGTGGTGCCTAGCATTAAAGATGCGATAGAACTCTATTGTGACAACAATGGAGCGATCGCATTGGCTAAGGAACCTAGATCTCACCAAAGATCCAAGCACATACTTCGGCGCTTTCATTTCATTCGAGAAATCGTTGAAAGGGGAGATGTTAAAATATGCAAAGTACCAACAGATGATAATGTATCTGACCCATTGACGAAGCCACTGTCACAGCAGAAGCATGATCATCATACTAGATCTCTAGGCATTAGATATATGTCTGATTGGTCTTAGTGCAAGTGGGAGATTTGTTGGGATATGCCCTAAGACAAGTCATTAGATGATTGTTTAAGACATACAATGTTTTATGATTTTATAAATGACAAATCATTATTATATATTATTCGAATATCTGTGCAATATGAATTGATATATAAGTTAATGTCCTTAGAATAATATTGCATTACTCTTAAAGATTGTCCCTAGTCAAGTATTATCATAAATAAGGATAATGATAATACATTGAGACTAGTATGTTTTGATTGATGAATTGTTCATAGATATGAGATATCAAATCAACACATGGGTACATGTTAGAGAACAATGTACTGGACAGACCCACCATGAGAATGCTACATAGATAGTTATATGAGTGTCATAAGCAATTCTCATTGTGATAATAATGTATTTAATCCTTACGACTTGAGATCATCAGAGATCCCAACATAAGGAGTTATGTATCTTGATATTGTCAAACGTTACATGTAACAGGGTAAACTATAAAGGCGACTATTGGATACACTACGAATTATGTAGATGGATGTTGATTGATCGAGGTAGGATTTGTCCCTCCTATATAACAGGAGAAGTGTTTGGGCCCTTGATCAAGTAAGACTAAAATGCATGGCCATGCTCGAATGAGTCGATATGGGATATCGAGCTTATTCGTTTATTCTAGTTCTACTTGGGGATCAAGAAATAAAGATTGAATATACGAGTATGACTATTACATGACTCGTGTTCAATCTAAACACAAAGGACAAATGGATTAAGTTACATGATTAATATTATCACGGTTCCTAGGTTATGTCGAGTCAATGACATTCTTGTAATTTGGGTAGCATTGATGTGTTGCTAGATACCGCTCATTGCTTGCGATATAAAATGAGATTTTATGTCACTGCCAACATTACAAGATCCTATCGGGTCGCACAAAAGATTAAATCAAGAAGGGAAATTAAATTCATTGGATGAATTAATTAATTAAGAGGAGTCTTAATTAAATGATTAAAAGAACTTAATTATGGGTTTGTGCCCATAAGACTTTGAGAAAGTCTTGAACTTTAATTAAGCCTTTTAATAACAAGGTTATTAATTAATTGTGGGAGACAATTTTTCATACCATTCCAACCTAAACTCACAAGAGGGACTCTCAGCCGCCTCTCATATTGCTCTCGGCTTCTTGATAGTCGAAGGAGCTTTGGTGGATTACGGCCATCCTTTTCGATTGTGAATCGAGAGTGTTTCTTGTATCTGTTTAAGAACAAATCTACCACTTTGTTCTTAAACTATCCCTTCCCGATTTGATCGTGTGGATACCGTAGAGGCAAAACTTGATAAGTTTTGCTAGTGGCTCTAAGGACGCGTTGGACGTGGTGCTGCTTTGTGGAATCTGCTCAAACACGCTACAAGGGTGAGACTCTTATAATCCTTTATCCGATATGACAACTTTGTATAGATCCGCGGTTCTAGTAATCCAAAATTTTAAATTCCGCTGCGTTGTATGCTTGTTGGATTACTAACAGTAACTTACTTTGAGAAGTTCAGATTCTCTAGTTGTCGTAGAAGCAAATCTTCTCGTTCTTCAAAGACGAAACTGAAGGTTATAGTTTTTTTTTTTTTAAAGAACTTACGTCTCGTCAAGAGGCCACGGACCACCAAAATCAGACTACTGACTTAATTTTATTGAAATTTGATAAAATCAATCTATTTTGCAACTGCTGGTGTTTGGGATTGGCTATAGTTGTGCAAGTATGTTCAAATTTTCATGATAGTTTGCTGATTTTAATTCTTTGGTCTTTCTACGGGTTTGTCTTGGGTGCACCCGGTGTTTGGTGCACCCAAGACACATACATGTGTATCTATATCTATACATACATATAGATACACATGTATGTGTCTTGGGTGCACCAAACACCGGGTGCACCCAAGACAAACCCGTCTTTCTACCCTTGTTTTTCCTGGCGAAATTGATATTTTGGGATTATGTACGGTATGTTTCTGGGAACATTTGTGCTTCATTTAGTGTTGTGCAAGAGGGTTGAGTGTACCCAAGAAGCCAATAGATGCGTGCAATATAAATGCACGTTTGAGTCTAGCGGTGCACGTGAAATACGTGCACCGCTAGACTCAAGTGGTGCATGTGGGTTATTTTTATAATTGACTCCTTAAATGAACATAGTTGAAGACAAAATATTTTGGTGAACTTGATCAAAAAATCTTTCACCATCAAATATCGACCCGAATTTTTCCTTTATTAACTTCAAAATGACCCGATTCCTTTTTGGGTCGTATTGTTGGACCTGGCCCATTGAAGATTTTTATACATTTGGCCAGATTGTGTGTCCTCATATTTCCTTTCCTTTTTTCCTGAGTTAATTTAGTATACTCAAATCGCCTCCAAACTCAATTAATAGAGATGTCTATTTTAACCAAACACCTCCAATCAGTTTACCTAGTCAGCAAACCAAGATGGCCCGACCTATTTAACTTGTTCAATACCCGGCTCATAGATTATCAAATGGAACGACTAACGAGATTACGAGAGAGACTGGAATTATTTTAAAAATAAATTTTAGTTGATTAAAATTTTGAAATATAATTTCTAACATTTGCTCGACTTTTTTTATTAGTTTGAAAATTAATTTGTACTTTTTTTAAAAAAAATTAACTAAAAAAATATTGGATCAAATCATTTTCGAGACAAGAGAACATGCCTCGGAATTGGTTTGACCTAATGCGATCAATAGAAATATTCTTGGGTATTATATGTGATAATATTTTATGGGATAACTCCATCTATTCATTAGAAATATCCCGCCAAATTCTAATGAATGGATGTATATCCTATGTGGCACTGAACGAAATAACATATCGATCATTAAAAATATTCTCAATAAACATATATATATATATATATATATATATATATATATATAGATTATGAGATACTAGTCATAGCCAAGAACTAATAGCGGCGCACGAGAAAGGAACGAAATAACACATTGATCAGGAGTGAGAAATCCGTACAAGTACATGCACTAAATTAGCCATCCATGCATTGTCCACTGGTATTCTGTTGACCAAAGTATGATACGTGCTTTTTTATCGATTAATACTTGATAGTGATTCCGTATGTTAAATGTCTGGCAAGTAAGTGTATAAATGAATCGAGTTGCTCGGTATTTTTTTCGAGCAGACCCCAAAATTATTTGTTCTAGATTCGAAATTATCAAATTTGGGTCGAATTTGAACATGTTCTAATTTTTGAGCTGAGCTCAATGCCAAATTATTTGTTGACAGTTCGCAAGTAACTCACTTAGTTTTAATATTTTATTAATATAATTATATATTGAATAAATATATTTTGAATATTTTGGGTTCAAATTATTCACGAATATGTTCAAATATTGTGAGTTGAACTCGAACTTGAGGTTTGATTCGAATTGAATCAAGTCAAAATTATTAAAATTTCCAAGTCTCAATCAAACTCGAGCTTGAATCGAGTTAAAATTTTCGTAATATTCAGATTGATTCGGTTTGTTTACACCCATCACTCCTAACAACGGTGTAGATATATTTACCTTTTATAACACACATGAAATTAAATCTTTGCCACCTAATTCCTGATCATTCCCCAAATTAACACAAAACGCCCTCCAATGATCAACTATCTCTTCGCTTCATTTCCCTCAAATGGTTCTTAGTCTTTCGTAATTAAACCCTACAAATTCCCTACCCTTCACTGTCAATCCCACTCTCTCCTCCGAGATTTGGATGGAGAAAAGGAAAGATAAAGATTAAAGAAAAGCCATTGTTCAGTGGAATTCTTGCTGGAGTTTACAACTTGTCCCTGCACCCGGAAGCAAACCCCCCAAAAAAAAAAAACACAGTAAAATACAAGAAAAAAGATAAAGAAATAGTTTCAAGTTTCAACTCCCCATGGATGCATCCGAGGCTACCAAAGTGGTGATGTCAAGAATTCAGACTTTGGATCCGGAAAATTCTATGAAAATCATGGGTGTTGTACTGATACAAGACGAAGGGGAGAAGGAAATTATAAAATTAGCCCAAAGCTCTGATGCCATTTTGTTATCTTACATTAATGAAGTGAAGATTTGTTTGGGAATTAATTCAAGTAGTCATTTTTCCGACGCTTCAAATGCCGTAAGGCCAAAGAACCCAAGAATCTTGATTCCAAACGATGGATTCCATTTGAATAACCCTTCTTCCCCCGCTGGTGCTTTTCCAAGGATAAGCCCCAGGCCTGTTTCGTCATATTCTTCTGTGATAAATGGCTCTAACACTAGTGGTAATACCGGTGATAATTTTTCGTGTTCGTCGAGTTTGTCTTTGTATGGAAATGAGCTTGGTGAAGATCGGCTGATTCTTGATTCCATGGTGGATTCAATAATAAGCCCAAGTGGGAGGAGTGATTCTATGCGTCTCCCTTACGGTGAAGAATTTAGCAACAGTGTTACTTCTACTCACCCCAACCCGTTTCACCGAAGGAGTTATTCTGTGAGTGACGCTTCTTTTCTTGCTAATCTTGAGGAAGGAGGTGCTGGAAGTGGATTTGGGTGGGCTCCTTGCATGTACTTTGCGAGGGGCTTTTGCAAGAATGGTAGTTCTTGCAATTTCTTGCACAATGCCAGTGATGGTGTTCAAGGTATTGAGGTAGGATCTTCATGCAGGAATTTTTCTGGGGTTGATGAGTTCTTTAGAATGAAGGATTTTCAGCAGCAGAGGCTTGCACTCACGGCTTCCGGAGGTCACTCTCCTTATGGCTACAGCAAGCGTGCGAACTTTCTGAATGAGAATCGGAGGTAAATTTTTTGTTTGAAATTTACCTTGTCCTTCACTTTTTTTTATCAAGTTCATCAAATGTGCAAGTTGTGACCTTTTTTCGAAGAGTTGAAATATTTTTTGCCACGTTGTTTTCACGGTTTGTGCTCCTTGTACCATTGTGCTTGTGTGTTGCTATCTTTACATCCGTTTTTAGAGGGCGACTATGTTCTGATTTTGATCCTCATTTTGGTTCTGGTAAATATTATTTTCCGTTTGTTTTACTCCACCCGATTTTGGATTCGTAGATTGTGATTTTATTCTTGCTCCATTCCGCATTCTTTGGTGTATATTCTACTTTTGGTAGATGTTATTTGAACTGAAGGTCTGCTAAACAGTACTCCATGAAAATTGTGCAATATAGTTTTGCCAATTTATGATGGAAAGCTTAACCAAGGAGATTACATATTGGTAATAGAATTGTATCTGTTGGGAGATGGGGCAACACTATTTAGTCTTCCATTTGAACTAGTTTAATCTAATTTCTAATCAGCAATATGATGCACTGTTAGATTGGCTGCCACTGTGCTAATGATGGGAGATGATTTCCAAAAAATTAACCGCTATCTAGCTGAGAGGAATGACTTTTTCCCTATGGGACTCAGCAGTGGTGCAAATTGGAGTTCCCGGAAAATTTACTTGACATATCCTGCTGACAGTACGTTTAAGAAGGAGGATGTGTCTGGTTACTTTAGGTAGGTGATTTCTTTTTACAGTTGATTGAAACTTGATTCTTGGAGCTGACACTAGAATGTGCTTGGTCATCTTTGTTTGAAGCAATTTTGGGCCGGTGCAAGATGTTAGTATTCCATATCAGCAGAAACGAATGTTTGGGTTTGTCACTTTTGCTTTCCTTGAGTCTGTAAAACTCGTTTTGGCGAAAGGGAACCCTCATTTTGTTTGCGATTCTCATGTTCTTGTCAAACCCTACAAAGAGAATAGAGCAATCCCTGACAAGTACTATTTCACGCCCTCTCTCTTTCCTAGGAGTTATAACTGTCACTTCATACTGGTTATGATGTTGAATGTTTATTGAACCACTTGTAGGAAACATCGCCACATTGAGTTGGGGGAATATGCTGCTTCTCTAAGCCCTGCGGAAGTTGATTCTAGAGAGCACCTCGATATTCCGTTTCGTATGTACACATGGATGGCTGCATATTAAGCGGAACACAACTATTATAATCTGATTCTTCTGTTTTTTTTTTCCGGCACAGGACCTAGAATGCTGCTCAATTCACAAGAGATGATGCTGAGAAGAAAAATGGAGCATGAAGCTGAATTACAGCATGCTCTGGAACTCCAAGGAAGGATGATGAATTTACGCTTAATTGAAGGTGTCAATAACCATGAACATGTAGATGAAGATGAAGATGAATCTGATATAATCTAAAAGGTATTAGAATTTCTTTTAACGAAGTGCGGCAGGATGCGTTTTGATAACCTTTCTGTGAAGGCATACACGAAAAATCCAAGCTTCAACTATCCTGCTTGTTATTTAACTGTTTATTAAAACTTCAATTTTTGCTCTATTGATTACTATTGTATGTTTCTTGTTTTATTCATGAAAAAGTTTGGCGTACGCACTTCCTGATAATTTATTGCCCACAAAATTTGCTGCAGAAAATCGACTTCTAAATATAGCTCTCCCCTATAGTTTCTCCCAAATCACGTTTATTTTAAATGTTAAGGCACTTATTTTCCTCATTTCCTTGTGCGTTTTGTTCCATAGTTTCACCATTTAAAAAATTTACTTTAGATCAGTTATTGACATGCCCCGCTTTTGTTATCGTCAAGGAACAAATGAAATGGAGGGATTGATAGCTGTCAATAAAACAAGCCGGCATTAACAATAGCTTGGTAAGAGCACCGTTTTACAAAAAAATTTGCTATACAGTTGGCTGCCTTATCAACCAGTGTCGCATCAACATCATTATAATTTTATCATAAAGAATGTGGATTGATAGTTTTTATATTCTTGATTCTGATGTTCTCTTTACATTGTTTAATGCAGAAAACTCGAGTAGCACATACAAAGAAGTAATTACATTGTCTAGCTGTATAGCCAAAACCATAGCCACAACAAAAGAGAAGGATCTGTAAGCAAGATCATCTCAATATCATCATCTATTTTCGTACAGTAACTCTTACTATCATAGAATGCAAATTTACCTTTATTTTCTTTGGTTTTTTATACCTTCTAGTTAATCCTCTGATTACCTTGGACTTTCTACGCTGCACCATATGATACCTGTCAGAATTTGATGGTGATCCTATCATGATCAAGATACCATTGTGTATGCTTTGAAAAACAACTTATGTCTTGTGATATAAGACCCTTAAAGGAAAGGAAAACAGAAAGTTTCGACCCTTGTATCATGCGCGAAATCTTAGACTAAAATACATGTTATATGATCTGCTATATCAGGTAAATGTTCCTCTTACGATTGCATGGGGCACTTTATGATATATAGTCGAAGTAAAGGAAGGAAATTTGTGTGCATTCACAAGTATATTAAACTCAATTCTTAACCTCAAAAGTGGAAAAAAAAATGGATGGATGAAAGAAAGATGTGTTGTCACTCTTTTTTCAGTTTTATCTGCTATATAATAAAAGATGTATAGCTTTTATATCATATGTTAAATTACATATGGGTTAATTTCACTTTAGTCCCTCCGATTTAGTCAATTCTTACTTTAACCTCTTAAGGTTTTATTTGCATTGTTTTGACTTGCTCGAAGAGTTTACTATAAATACCATGGATCAAGTACAAAGTATGAAAATGGCCAAGGTGAGAAAAGGGTGATTAATTGGGGGAGTTGAGAATTTTGAAGAATTTAAGGGTGTAAGTGAAATTAACCAATCCTATATGATATCACTGAAGGTTACATTAAGGGACACTTTTGTCTTTCTTGTAGTTGGAAAAGGGTAAAGATACTCACAAGGGTGCCTGAGCCTGACATAAGTCACATAAAGAGGATGCGGGGGCGGGGCGGGTGCACGGGTTCATACGCTAGTACATCGATTTTCAAAAAAAAATATTTGAATGCATGTGCACTTTAATACACCTATTAAAAAAATATAGATACACCTAATCCTCATCTTTTTTTGACAAACTGATATCATCATTATATTGTTTACACAATGAAAAAATTCTTCACAAAATTAACATTTGTAGTTTTATCATTTGTTTCTCAAGAAACATTAAAAATAGATAATATATTTGGAATTTATCTTTTGCAGCTTTGCAAAAAGTTATAACTCGTGTTAACAAAATTCAAATTTTTTTTTCGACTGCTCTTTTAGTAGGAACAATTATTGTTATCTGAAAAATATATTTTAGAAAATGAAAAATGAAAATGAAGTATTAATATTTTGTTTTATTTTAAGACAGTGTTTCAACATGTTTGATAATAGTATGAATTTATTAAGAATGATTCATATTATTTCCAAAGATTATATTATCACTTTATGAAATGACTAATATAAACATTTAAATTAATTCAGTATAAATAAATGTTATATAAAGTTCTTTTATTTATTTTTATATCAAAAAACTCTGATATCCAAATTAATTTTTTTTCATCTGTAAAATTGTTAATCACATGTTTTGCCCCACTTTATTTTATTAAATATTTTAATATTTTTTATAGTATTATTATGCTTTTTCATGAACATAGAATAGCGAGTATTATTTATCTACTACTATATAATAAAATTTTCATATCAAGCGGCGAGAAACAATGAAAATTCATTTGAACCCAAAATCGGATAAATTGTTTTTATAATCATAATTAAAAAAATTCAAAAAATTAAGAAGGTATAACAAGGACTTATTAAACATTAGTACGCGATTTAGAAAAGCTTAATACACCTTAAAGTGTTGCACTCGCAATTACTTCGCCATATCATGACCAAAACGTTGGTGAGTGAATGAGGAAGGAGGATTATGTCACTTAGGCTATAAGTGAATATATATTTTTATTTGTGAAAGTGGGTGTTTGTGCTTTCTTGAAAATAGAAAGGTCACCTCTCAAAATCTTGTTGAGTGTTATAAAGATGGAAATTTTTGTATGGATTGAGTCCAATCTCGATCTATGTATCATAACACAAAAAAATATTGAACCATGATTTGATGGTTGGAGGTGGGGACATGGAAACAAATGTGCTGAGATACCTAGCATGGAAATTGTTTATTTTTTATTTTTTATTTTTTATTTTTTTTCGTGGATTCAGATTTCAGATGTAAAAACAATTAGAGATTTGGATTAATTAATCAAATGTTGTGATATAAATCAAACAAGGTAACTAAAAGATTCAATTGTAAAATTGAAAATAAACCAGGATTGGTCTTGGAATTCTACAAATCCAATTGTGAAAAGCAGTATTCGCAGATCAGCTACAGTTGCTTGACAAAATCAATTCAGAAAATAGAATTAACCCACATATATATTTATTTATATGTGATTGTATATATATACATATTCAAAATTAAAATCAACACTATAATCATAACCCAGAAGAAATATGAATTCTGGGTTTTTTTGCCCTTTCAAAAAGTAAAAAGAATATATGAATTATTCTGTTACCCTCCTCTCCTTAGCTGTTCAGAATTTCTTGAATTCTCCGCCGAGTGGGTTGGTCGAAACGTTGATGGGTCATTAGCAAAGCAGGAGTGCAACAAATAAACAAATTAAAACTTTGGGAAAATTGTGCACCAGAAGAATTTCACTATGGAAGAAGGTAACTTTTTAATTTGATTTTTTTGTTGATATTAGATCGTGATTGGCTTCTGATGTTTTAACCGTTTTGATTTACTTGATGATTAGGAGCTTGGTTTTTTTTTGTTGCGTATTCGTGATTTTAGGGTTTTTTTTTCCTGTGTACATTGTTGAGAGAACTATGCCATGGTCTGGAATCTGGTTTTGGGGATTTAAGTTTTCTGCGTCAAAATTGTGTCTTTTAGGTTTTAATTGGTTTCACTTTAATGTGCTGTAGTCTGTAGACATAATAATTTGCGTTAGTGTTTGAAGGTTTTATGCTTTGATCTTCTTTTAGTTTTCTTTGGTTTATACGACTGAGATTTTTCAGGTGCTTCAGTGGGGATCATGTTACTTAGAGGATCAGTTTGTTTTGATTAAAACGAAGAATGGTGCAGTATTTATGTGTTTGGGGAGTGAGTGGTATGGAAAACAATCGACGAAAAAGACCAGATAAAGTATAATATGTTGATGATATGCGTTTGAATGGGGAAAAAGAATAAGGTTTTGGGGGAAATTGATTTGTCGGGTTTCTTGTGGCCGATTACTTTACATTTTAGGGTTATAATTATCGTTTCTTTTCAATGGTGTAGAATCATGCGGGATACATTCCGAAGATGATAAAACCCTTCCTGATAAGAACAAGAAGAGGATAGTCAAGACACGTGCTCAGATTGAAGCATTGGAGAAATTCTATAATGGTAAACTTGCTCATTATAAATTTTGCTGTTTCTGTGTCTGTCTTCTTTGACGTGTAAAGAAACTTTTCTTAATTTTTTCACAGAACATAAATATCCTTCGGAGCCCATGAAAATACAACTTGCAGAGTCAATAGGTTTGACAGAAAAACAAGTTTCTGGGTGGTTTTGCCACAGGAGGTTGAAGGACAAGAGGTTGCTGAATGGGGAAACCTGTGCAATTGGAAGACAAGACCGTTCAAGCGGAGTTATACAGGATCGAGGTAGTGGGCTTAGGCAAGATTCCTGTGGCAGCACAAAACAGGGCGATGACAAGAATTTTGACACCAGAGAAGTTGAAAGTGGAAGATTAACCGTCCAAGAAATTTCCACTGCAGACTTCACATGTGAACGTGGTAGACATTATGTACGAAACAACAATCCTATGAATGATACAACTTCAGGAAGTAGTTCTTCATTACCTAACATGCCTTCTCACAATGGGGATCCTTTGGATTTGGCAACTTCAAGATATCTAATACCAAAGTTTCCAGTGGAAGTGAAGGGTGTAAAAGCTAGGCCTGGTCCATCAGGTTACCTGAAAGTGAAGGGTCAAGTTGAAAATTCCGCTATAACTGCTGTTAAAATTCAACTAGGGAGGCATTATCGGGAGGATGGCCCACCACTTGGTGTTGAATTTGATCCACTCCCCCCTGCTGCATTTGAGTCCCCAGTGCAGAATCCAGTTGATGGTAAGTATGAACAGTCAATAGTTATAATTTCCAATACTGCATCATTTACTTAGTTCTATAATTTGAACCATGCCAGTGTCTATATTTTGTGAACTCCCTGAAATTTTTATCTATAATTTATGAGTGTTTTGTCTGTATTTTTATATATGTCATTCACTCTAATTTGGTGCATTTAAAATAGTCTGATAGTTCGCTTTAACTAGACGCTTAATATATAAGAGCTGATTTGGCATTCACGACAAACTTCAATTTTTTTTCTTGACTTGGTAACTACTAATGTTCAATATTTCATATGATGCCTAGCAGACTCCCTAGAAGAGATGGATATTGTTTTCTCCTGTGAAATTCTAAAATATTTTTATTTGATTTGTGTTTATAATATTTGAATGAAGCTCACTTACAATAATTTCAGTTCCATATATGCCACTTGTGCGATTGCATTTCACTACTTGTAGATCTTGATTTCATTTTCTCATACTAACGTGTTAGTTGTTACACAACGTGCTAGCCATTTTCTTCAAATTTGATTGTGACCATTATCAGACATACCCATTACTGAAAAATGTCAATAATAATAATATTAGTTTACTCCATTGACGTGTTGATCATAAACTACAACTGTCAGACAATTTGGGAACTCATGGTGAATTTCCTTTCATCTCATGTTCCTTCTAACTTGGCATTATGATATGTTCCCGATTTGTGTTAATGGTCTGGCTCATTTTACGTCACACAGTGTTTCTTTACATTATCCACGCTGTTAGGATGCCACTCATCCATTTTTTTTTTTCTGACTTTTGTTTCTTAATTTGAATACTTGTCAGAACCTTACTATTCTGGAGAACCTGTTCTTCCTGCCTCTCCTGATACCTCTCCTGATGTTCCAAAAATCCGCCAGTACCCCATGTTTGACAAGGTGAGTGAATTTTATGGCTTTTTCTTAGAGAACTAACTTTTGCTTATTGGAGTATTTTAATCTTATTAAGCGGTTAAAATCCAACAAATGTTGAAATTGAGAAATTCTCGCTTCAGTTTTTCCAAAGATTATTTGATCTTCAATGTAAAGGGTATATGCTATGACCACTGCAAACTTAGAAGCTTTGTGGATGCATTATAATCCTATTGTTTACGCATACGAATTCAACAAACATGGCTCAAGGCTCAATGTCTTGGATGACCATATGCTGAGTAACTGAAACATATTTCTATTTGAATTCTTTTGAGATACATCTAAAGTTAATAAGAAATGATTGTTTTTTTTTATGTTTTGCCCATGGACAAATTATTGAAGAGTTTTAATATCCTCCAGAACTACAAAAATGGGAATTAAGCTTTTGATTATGTCTTGAAGTTGATGGCATACAACACTGAAATCTTGGTGAATTTAAGGGCAATTCTTTTTTCCCCTTGAATCTTTATCTTAATAAATCTGAAATATCTTCACAATCACACTTCAGACACTAAGTAATAGCTTTCTTGACAAACTATGAAGAACAGATGATCTATTCTTTTTTTTGGATCATAACAGACTATCTATTCTGAGATCACGTGTTTATGTTATAACCTGATATTATAGTGATGCTCATTATAGTTTGATGTATCTCAGTCCTCTCAGGAATTTGAATACAACTCGGGCATGACCTCTTATAACTCGAACATGGATAGAACTAAAATGATGCACGATTCTCATACTCCGCACAATTACTTTCAGCGGAAGGTTGGGCGACAAACTGGGTTTTCCAATAGTGGTGCTTATTATCAACGGAGGAACTTTTCTGTAGAATTACCTGAAAGTTCTGCCAATTACATGCCTGGTCGTGATGATGGAGATGACTACCGAATGAGGTCCAGACAAGGTGTTGAAGTAGTGAGAAAGGGTTCTTTAACGAATCGTCATCATATGCAACCTTATGGTGGGAAGGTGGAAGGGGAACGAGTGGAGTCTTGGATTGACAATTCAAAGATATCTAAGGGAAAAGATGTCAAAAGAGAGTCTTCTTATATGGCCATTAATGGCAACGAATACCACAATGTAGCAGACAAAGGGGTGTCCCGACAAATTATTAAGGTGCAATGTTTACTTTTATGTTTCAACATTAAATCCTGCATTTATAAGTCGGTGCTGAAATACTATACTCCGATCATGTAGGATCAAAAATTTCATGGAGAAAGGAGAATAAAGAACGAAAATTGTGAGCCAGCTCGAGTCGAGATACCATTTAAGAATGAGATGCCTGTAAGTTTCGTGCTTATATCAACACCAATCTTCAACAATTTTCCAAACACATTGTAAACATTTTTCCAACATCTTTTCTGAGCACAGGCTCCAAAAAGGATGAGGGATGAAATCCCGCACCAGCAATATCAGCAGAGACCATTACCAGTAGATAACCAGCCATGGACCTCCAATATTATGAGGTTTGACCTTAATACATTGCCCTGATATTAATCACTGAATGTTGATTTTGTGTTAGAAATGCTGATGATCTTGGCTCTATTCTTCCCTCCATCTAAATAATCCATGAGCCGTGGTAGTGGAAGCGTACATGTGCCTCCTTGAGCTTCAGCAGCGGCATATTCTGTGTGTTTCAATTGCTCATAATCGATTTCAAATGCGTTGATTTTTTTTTAAGAATATATCTTCAAAAAAATCTGTTGTCAAGACAGGTCATTATCTAACAGCTCAAAATATAATTATGAATTTAAAAACTTTCAAAAGTAAAAGAAGTACGACTTGAGATTGAGTTCTCAACGACAATGATTTAGACTTGAGCTCGACTTAGCATCTAGAGCACATCTAGATTCAAGCATTATCACTTTCGTGCTCAAATAGAACGTAAAGGGAACTGCTCTTGAGAGAAGCTCAACTCGGAGGCACAACTACATAACATAAAGTCGTAGCTAACTGCTAGTGTTGGACCAAAATGACATCACATTTGGTACTTATATAGTTTTCTTCCTACCTGATGATGATGCACATATTGTATGCTTTAGGTCCAGAGCAGAGATGCCAGCTAGTTTTAGCGAAGACGAGGGAAGTGCGGAAACAAGTTCTTCTGTGGAGTAGGAAAATGGCGTCGAACTGTGGATTTTTACAGTCTACTCCGGTGAAGCATTGCGTGGAGTTTGTACAGTTTATCTTGTAATCGTCATTGTAACTTAGTAAGAACTGTGTAATTATTAAGCTGCATCATCAATTCGTAAGTAGCGCCTTTTGGGTATCATCGTTACCTGGTGTAAGTTATGGGGTGTTTGTACAGAAGCAGTTTCTTCAACTGTTTCTGGTGATGACAGCACCATGATTTGAAAGCATTTTCTTAATCACTGTTAATATAATCAGCGTTGGACCGAAGGAGGCGCGCCTGCTCACTCCAATTAAAATATTTTTTCAAGAATGTAAATTTTACTTCGCCCTTTCAAATGGAATTCTTGATCCGTTTTGAGTATGATATTAAGCAATGTGACGTGTAATATTTTTGAAAGTTTTAATGTACACCATTATCTATATATTATGCTATAATCTAAAGAGAGACGATATGGAGCTCCTCGTCTTCGTCTGGATGAATAAGAGTTCATGCTCACTTTGGGTGGACTTGAGTTTGAGTCACGTTTGGTGCATAAAAATTAATTTAGCCCATCTTCCACTCAAAAAAAAAAAAGTCAGACGACATGAATGAAATATATGATATGATATTAGAAATCATTTTCTCCGGGTGTCAATTACACTAGTTAAATATTTGATGGATTCAAGAACTCCCTTTTACAAAGGAAAAAAAGTGCCATCCGATTTACCTTCAATGAAAAACGTTTTATTAGATCGGCATCAGTTCTTTTTACAGTTCAGAGCTTGTTGAGATATTGAAAAGTTTCTCTATAAATACGTGTAATAGTCTTCTTGGGGGACGTGGTAGGATCCGGTGGGTTGAGTTGGCTTATAGAAGTGCATGAAGAAGAGATTGTGAAAAAGAGAGGATCTGAATGTGTATACCCTTAACATTATGGTAGATGTGTTATGTTGTGCAAATCTATAACTTGAAATTCTTTTAGTTTCTTTCTAACGATCCAAAGATTCTGAGAGCCGAGAAAGTAAGTTTATGAATTTTCTTGAATATACACACTCGATCTTGAACTCCTTAGTCTTACTGGTTTCTTGAAGTTTCAGGTATAAAGAATATGTAATCTTCTTGATCTCTCGATCTCTTCCAAATATGTTCTTGGTCACGCACAAGGTAATATAAATGAAAAGCAGTAAAATGACACAGAAATTTTTTAGGTGGTTCAAACAAATTGATTTACATCCACCGAGGCACTATTACTCTTGTTCAATGAATACAATTCGAAATCTTTACAGAGATGCAATCGCATTTACAATGAAGTCACTCTTGTTCTCTATTGCATACCAGCAAGAACACTCTTGAATTCTTTCAGAAGATTTCCTTCTCCAATGCCCTTAGCTCTGATTTCTGATTTCTTTAATCTGATTTTATCAATTTCTCTTCTATCTTTTTCTTTCACTTGTTTGTCTCCTTTTATACTGGTTTGAAGTCCATTATGCAGTTATCACCTGCAACCTTTCAAGCCAGTCCCAAACGTCCAGTGAAGAAAAAACGACTGCTTAACTAACTCAAGTTAAACCCATTAGATTAACCATCCATATAACAACATTTAATTTGTAACCATCTGCGTTACAATTCTCCGCCTTGGTACAAATATAGTGCTCCATAATAGTGCCTCCTTTTAGCCCTTCTTTAGGGCTTCACATTATTGCCAACTTTGATTTGATCCAAGCAAAATTTGAACTTGTTGCTTGGAATGACTTTGGTAAACATGTTAGCTGGATTTTCAAGAGTGTCTATCTTATGAAATTGAATCTATCTAGTCTCAGTGATCTCCCTTACAAAATGAAGTCTTACATCAATGTGCTTCGACCTTTCGTGAAAAACTTGATGCTTTGATAAATGAATTGCACTTTGATTATCACAATAGATTGTTACAGCACTCTGTCTATATCCAAGCTCATCCATAAAACCCTTCATCCATATAGCTTCCTTCACAGCCTCTGTAATGGCTAAATATTCAGCCTCACTAGTGGATAGTGCTACAACAGATTGTAACATAGCCTTCCAACTCACTGTTGTGCCATGTACTGTAAAAACATAGCTTGTTAGGGATTTTCTTGTATCGATGCTACCAGCATAATCAGAGTCGACAAAACATGTGACCATGTCCTCTTCCTGTTTAGCATCTTCAAACATTAATCCAATATCTAATGTTCCTTTGATATATCTTAAAATCCATTTTGCAGCATACCAATGTTCCCTTCCAGGATTAGCCATGAACCTGCTAACTAAGCTCACCCCATAGGCAAGATCTGGTCGTGTGCACACCATGGCGTGCATTAAGCTCCCTACGGCATTAGCATAAGGAACACTCATCATGTCTCTTTTATCATCATCCGTATTTGGAGATTGAGAGGTGGAGAGTTTAAAGTGTTGAGCTACTGGTCCTTGAACTGGTTTGCAGTTAGCCATATCAAATCTTTCTAGGACTTTTCCAAGATAACCTTTCTGAAACAGAAATAATGTTCTTTGTTTTCGATCCCTTGTTATCTCCATTCCTAGTATTTTCTTAGCTGCTCCCAAATCCTCCATTTCAAACTTCATACTCAGTTCAGCCTTTAGTCTCTTTTATCTCTATTATATCTTGACATGCTAACAGCATTCCATCTACATATAAAAGAAGATATATCCTTTTCGCATATGACAGTACCTTGATATACACCAGTCAAATTCGCTCCTTTTGAATCCATTATGAATCATAAAATCATCAAATTTTATATACCATTGTCTAGGTGCCTTTTTTAGGCCGTATATTGATTTCTGCATAAACAGACCAATGGTACATCTGACTTTACTTCGAATTGCTCTGGTTGAGACATGTATATTATCTCATCTAACTCTCCATGCAAGAATGCAGTTTTAACATCAAGTTGTTCAAGCTCTAAGTCTTCTTTTGCAACAATGGAGAGAATAGATCT
Organism: Haberlea rhodopensis; assembly: GCA_907163345.1. NCBI lineage: Eukaryota > Viridiplantae > Streptophyta > Magnoliopsida > Lamiales > Gesneriaceae > Haberlea > Haberlea rhodopensis. The sequence continues at coordinate 3,413,231 of CAJQUN010000008.1, read as the reverse complement.
TATGGATCTATGTTTCACAACAGGTGAGAATATTTCATGGTAATCAACTTCTTCAACTTGGGCATTACCTTTGGCTACTAACCTAGCTTTATATCTCGGTTTTTCAACCCCTGATATGCCCTCTTTCTTTTTGAAAATCCACTTTGATCCAACTACCTTTTTCCCTTTTGGTCTAGGGACCAATTTCCATGTTTTGTTCTTGATGAGAGATTCTAGTTCATCTTTCATTGCATGAAGCCATAGATCTTTCTCCTTAGACTTCATGGCTTGATCTAAGGATTCTGGTTCCTGCCCATGAATGCCATCTGCACTGTGAAGGCATAGGATATTAGATCTGCATAGCCATACTTTTGAGGTGGTCTAATAATCCTCCTAGTCCTGTCCCTTGTCAACTGATAATCATGAGGAATATGTTGAGGATAAGAGATTGTTAGATCAGAATCTGTATGATGTACATCTTCATAATCTTGATCTTGTATAGGTAGCTCCACCTAATTGATGCAGCCTTCGTGGTATTGTCATTTTCATTTGATACTGATTCTGAAGGCATTACTTTGTATGGAAAATGATCTCTTTAAACACCACATCACGACTTATAATGATTTTGTGCTGATGAGGTTCAATGCACCACAACTTGAAACCCTTAACACCTTCAGGATATCCTAGAAAAACGCATTTAAGTGCCCTTGAATCGAGTTTTCCTTGTTTGATATGAGCATATGCTGCACATCCAAACGTCTTCAAGTTTTCTAGCACTGGTGATCTGCCATACCATTTCTCTATGGGAGTATATGGGAACTGAGGGACATCTGTTTATCAAATAACAGACAGTTACAACAGCCTCTGCCCAAAATGTTTTAGGCAAATTCGAATAGGATAGCATGTACCGAATTCTTTCGAGTAGAGTCCTGTTCATTCTCTCTGCTAGCCCATTTTGTTGAGGAGTTCCTGGTACTGTAAGATGCCTTGCAATTCCTATATCTTTACAATACTCATTGAAGTCTTTAGAACAGAATTAAAGACCATTATCTGTCCTTAGTTTCTTAACTTTCCTCCCTGATTGATTCTCTATTAATCTGTGCCATTCCTTAAATTTTTTCAGGGCTTCAGACTTGTGTTTAAGTATAAAAATACACTCTCCTAGAGTAGTCGTCTATTAAAGTCATAAAGTACCTAGCACCTCCATTCGATGAAACTCTTGAGGGTCCCCATAAATCTGAATGAATATAGTCAAGGGGAGCCTTTGAAACATGATGTGCTGAGGGAAATTTGACTCGTGTTGTGATGTCCTCGAAATAATTAATTGCAATTTGGGCATTAATTATGTTTATATGATTAATTATGGTGATAATTGATTTATGTGTTGGAATTAACTATCTTGATGAAATGCTTAGTCACATGGTAGGCGTGACTTGGGGGGTTGCATTTCAGGGTGCATGTTAGGAAAAGAAGTGTTAACATGATTTAATTGTATTGGTTGCTAATTATGTGGAAAATATGGATTTAGTGGAAGTTTGTTGCATTTTTTGTAAAATACTTTTAAAATACCATGTTGTGGTATTTTATACGTCATGTTAATTTTGGGGTAAAATTTTTAATTAACCTTTATAACCCCTTTACCCCACTATACCCACCTCACTTTACCCATCACTTTTAAATCCCCAATTCTCATCCCCAACCCTAACCCATTTTCGAAATTGAGCAAGAGAGGAATGAGGAACCTTCTCAAAATCTTTGTTTGTAATATTCTTGATAGGATTTGGAGTCCTAAGAGGTATGAAACCCTTCCTAAAGTTTTAATGGAGTTTGGTTTTGAAATGGGTTAGCATTTTGGTTTTTTATGTGGGTTTGTTTTGAGTATGTGTTGAATGTGGTTGGGGTATGATTTTTGAAGTGTTTTATATGCGTTTTAGTGAGTTATGATGATATTTGAGTTATTGGAATGTTTTGGTTTGAAGGGTATATGATAGAACTTGGAAAATGCTCAAAAATGGTGAAGGATCGTGCACACAGCAGGTGGCGATCGATCTCTACAAATGCAGCGATCGATCGCCGAAGGCCAGTGGAGAAAAAATGTTGCAGGCGATCGATCGCCATATATGGCGCGATCGATCGCCGCGAGGCAGAAGGGTCAGGCGATCGATCGCTACATCGAAGTGATCGATCGGTAAGGCTCGCTATCGATCGCCTCGATGCAGCGATCGATCGCCAACTGCTTAAAAGTGGAAAATGATGTTTTTTGTTGAATTTTGGTATTTGGCTATTATTTGGCTTCTAATATTGATTTGTATGGTTGTGTAGAACCATCCCAGGTACCAACAAGTTCAAGGAGATAAAGTTCTTCAACTTCTCCACTTTTGGAATTAAGGTACGTAAGAGACGTACAGGCATCGGACGGTAAAACACACTCCTATACTATGACTACACAATGATTGCATAAGTATTTATGATGTTTATGATGATGATTATGATAAGTAAAGATACGATGATGTTTATGATGAGTAAAGATGATATGATGTTTATGATGATGATTATGATAAGTAAAGATACGATGATGTCTATGATGAGTAAATATGCTATGATGTTTATGATGTATGTTAAACTATGTTATTTGAAATGGTAGAGTGTTCCGGTGGTTGTTATGGGCAAGCGATGAAGGTACTTACCGCTGACATAGCTAGCGAGGAGATATATCCGCTATCAAGGCGTAGCGAGGGATATCACAGTACCATTATATGTCAAGCGAGGGGGACAATTGTGCCGCTGACATAACAGGACCAGAACAGTCACATTTCTAATTACATTGTTGATTATGAGCATATAAGTGAAGTACGATTTTAATCATTTATGTCAAGAACTAATGATTTCATGCATGAATATGAAACAGGGACAACAAAAGTGGGTTAATGCGATTAACCAGGAAGTATATGTTAACGAAAAGAGTTGAATCTTGAAGACCTTGTGGTTCGCTTGAGAATCGAAGAGGACAACAAAATTTTTGAAAGGAGGGAAAATTGGCACCAATATGAAGCACGAGTGAACTAAGTGGAAAACACGCCGGAACAAAGTGGAAGTTTGATGGCATGGCCTCCAAATCTGGAAAGACGAAGAAGTTCAAAGGCAAGTGCTACAAATGTGGAAAACCCAATCACATGGCGAAGGATTGTCGCAATAAAGACGATCGCGGGAAGGCTATGGATCAAGTAAATGTGACCGAAGAAGATCGTCTCTCAATTGATTTGGATGATCCAGCGCTTACCTCTTAAATTAGATTGTGTATCTTTGAAAGTTGTAAACTCTAAGAATGGGGTGATTCTAAATAATTGTAATGACGATATTTGTTGAAAGCAATAAAATTTATGTATTACTTCTTGTAGTGAATCTTATGGTTTATGACATGATTGTTAGGATCATTTAAACCATAGTTCGCAACACAAATTGTAATGTTAAATTTATTGCTTACATGGCACTAAGTTAACAAAATCATCATTCATTTGTTAGAAGAATCGTAACGTTTCTTGAGTTTACTCACAATGATGTTTGTGATGGAAATATTGTGCAAACTAGTTATGTGAGAAAAGTAATTTGTTACTTTATAAATATTTGCACATGATATTGTTGTGACTTTTTTGCTATGAAGCAAAAACGATGCCAGTGAGGTGTTTAAACACTTCAAGAATGAGATTGCAATAAAATTTAGCAAATGAGTTTTGCTATGGGAAATTGTGAGTATATTATACTTGTGTTGTCTAAGAATTTGACGCTTAAGCTTGAATCTGCAAGACTATAAAATCTTTAATTCGAGTTTCTAAGCTTTGTACGCTTAAAACACAAGTGATAAATCGAAGCCACAAATTTTGATTAGGCGTTGTAATATCTCAAATTGGTTCATTTTGAATTTCTAAGCTAGTACACTTATAACATGAATTTGCAAGATTTAAAATCTTGAATTCAAGTTTTCTAAGTTAGTGCGCTTAAATTGCAAATTGTGAATTGAGTTTGAGAATATTATCCAAGTTTCAACTTTTGTAAACAAGTACACTTAATACGAAATTTTCAAGAAATAAAAACTTGAATTTGGATTTGTAAGACTATAACGCTTAGAACTAGAAACACGAAAGTTTGAACGCCAGTGTACTTCGTTACTACCCAAAGTTGTAGGGGTTGCAATTCTAGGATTCAATCACTTACCACATTTAGGCAAGGACGAAAACTTTGTGATTGAAGGAAAAGAGAGTTTCCTACCATATTTGAAATGTGGGGGTACTTGGCTAAACTAGAAATGAAGGCCAAAGTAAAGTCATAACAAACATCAAATAAAAGACATGAAGAGTTTGACAAATCATGTTGAATAGATTAACGAGTGTGACAAATGTGTACACACCTAAGCATAGCTATGCTTGTGTATTGATGATATGCTCATTGGAAAAGCAAATTAGAAATCCTCAAGTAACAAGGGAATATTGATGAGAAATTTTGACATGTGTGCATCAAGAATAATGCTTGGAATAAAGTTTTCAAGACAGTTGAAGAATGAAATCTCAAGGATTAACGAGTTTCAAATTTTAAGCTTTGCACTTAAAATTTCAAGTTTACAAGAAATAGAATCTTGAACTTGTAATTTTTAAGAATCTTTGTCCTTAAATATGAATTGTTAATTAAAGTTGAGTATTTCATTGGTCTCGAATTTTGTAAGAAATAACGCGTTAACAACGCTTAAAATTCGATGATGGAAACATCCTAAAAGGATAAAATGATGCAAAATAGGTAATGTGATTCCCAGAACTGAAAATATACTGTTGTGGAAAATTCTCTATGCAAAACATATAAAGCTTCTTTGGCTGAGTAGCTTTATAAGTTGTTAGAGAAAAACCATGTGCATACAACTAAAATGTGTTGCGAATAATGCTATATCACAAAATGATCTCTAGTGGCATAATTGTGAGTGATTATGTGAAACCGCGGATCCGCATATGAAATGGTTAACCGAGAGATCATGTGAAAGTTTATGGAGCGGAATGGGGTTAAAACCATATAATCAAAATCTCATAATGGATACCCAACCTTGTTCACTGAATATCCCAATATCTAGGTTCAAAAGGACAACTAAATTATGAGATTGTATAATCACCTTGGAGAATTAATCTCCAACCCATTTCTATGATAAAGGGGTGTAGCATGCAAAAAGGGTACGAGGATAGGCAAAAGGCCTTTAATGATTCCTAAGACATATAAGAATATGTTGGAGTATAGTGGGATACTATTCTAGGGGATCACCTATGTAAGTGCGAAGTGTGGCAGCTTCAAAGATGAAAAGCACTTATGAAACCAAGCGTGGTCCATGGGTGAAACGGACACAATCTTAAGAAACCAATACAAAGGTTAGAATTATTATGGTGTGGGTTCAATTGTCTTGGTTTACACCAACGACTAAATAGTCAAGACTATAAGTTCACTATTAAGTTAAGTAAATCTAATTGAATACTACTACGAAAGATGCAAAGCCGCAAGCTATCTCTCCAGATGCCATAATAGTTCGATAAAAACGCTCAATTACATACATGCATTAATTTAATTCATGTGGAGGATTGTTGGAAATTTGAATTAAATTAAATAGTGTGTCCATTCATGTTGGGGTGCAATTTTTCATGATTAGATGGTTCCAAATTAATGTGTCCATTCATGTTGGGGTGCAATTTTTCATGATTGAATGCTTCCAAATGGTGTCTCTTGATGACACCACTTGGTATACTATATAAGAAACAACCCTTAAATGAATTAGACATGTAATTTCGAAATTCATATCATATTTGAAGATCAAAATTTGAGTAATTTTGTGAGTCTTCATCATTGTTATGGTTGAGCGTTTTTAGACCTTTGTGGTTTAAAGGATTTGTGATTTGGAGTGCTCCTATCACAAATCATATTCGTTGTATCTTGGAAGACAAATTGCCAAAGTAAACCGTTAGCACCGTAGCGGGACAATATTGTCTTAAGTACAGAGATTCCAAATCTCGCCTCTCAACATTTCTAATACAAAGCTATTTGTTGTTTTTTGATTGCTACTTTCCTAAGATATACACCCATAAAATTTTATACTACAGAAAGAGAGATCCTTCCCGATATTGTCACATATAATATCAGTGAGTTGTGTGAAAATGGGCAGCATGAGAGAGCCAAGAAGTTTTAAATGAGATGGTGCAATTTGGGCTTATATCCCGATACTACCAAGTATAATGCACTGCTAGTTGAGTGTTGTAAAAATAGATGATACAGAGGATAGACCCAGCTTTTATTTTAATGTTATCTTAGATCTTCTTTCTTAATGTTATCTTAAATCCTATTATTAAGCATATATAAGATGACACACTCTTTCTTGATGTTATCTTAGATCCTATTATTAAGCATATATAAGATGACACAACTCTTTCTTGATGTTATACTAAATTTTTTCGACTCGAATAATTTCGTTGTGATGCTTTTTTTACAAGTGGATTGAGCCGGGAGATCTTTCTTTGGATTGCTGCATCACTCTAGAAATGGTTGGAGCAGAAGCAAATATTCGTTGAGAGTAGCATAAAAAAATCCAAAATATGGGAGTCGAGTAAGTGGATTCTTGGGAAATGTTAGAATCAAAATGAGATAATATGATTATAGAGAGAAAGTGAAAAACATAAATCCTCATGTTTTAGAGTTGAACTCTGAGTATATGATGACCACTTCGCATATTTGCTAATGGTGTATTTGAATAGAGGGATTTGAAGCCATGCATTTCAAATTCATTTAATTGTTTGAATGAATTTATATTTTGTGTATTTCAAATCCACGTCTTTACTAATTTATGTAATTGCTAATGATAGTTATGATGGATTTCAAATGAACCTGTCATTTCAAATCCATATCAAATCAAATCCCTTCATTCAAATGAAGTAAATACATCCAAATACTACCTAAATTTCTTGTTGTATAGGATGATGAAGCTAATTTTCCTGTTTCATAGGCGTTTAAGTGCTGAGTTTGTATTTGGTTATTACAATATTATTTATTTATTTGAATGGATAATTATACATTGAACTCAGCATGCACAATTTTCTGTTTGGCCACTCTGTATTAAAGAATAAAAATTGTAGATATATGATGAATTTGAAATCGTGGATTTAAAATAGTTTGACGATCTATATTATTAATTTTCCACAAAATTTAATATTAGATAAAATAAATATTATTGCGGTAGAATAATCTCAATCAAAATGACGATTGTATCCTTTAAATTTAATTTTTTTTATAGAATATGAAGTAAAATATATAATTTCACCCCTTATATTTAAAAAAAATCTTTTTCGAAATTTTAATTTTGGGTCTTCTATACTGAATTTTTGTGTGTATTATCAATCATATCATAATATATATCACATGTTTTGTGCTATTTGACAACTGGCTGGCAATTTGCTAGTTTAATCACCGCCGTGAGATGGAAATCCTAACCAAATTATTATTATTTAAATATATATGTGCCAAATTTCAACTTTTTTGCAATATTCTATTACATTTTTTTATTATTTATGATACAATTTCAATAATTGGGGCCTTAAAGACCAAATACAGTAGGCAATTGTTGCCAGTTTTTGACTTAAATATTATTCATCCCATCTTTTATACCATTAGCAAAAACTGTGCATTTTTTTGTTATATTTTATATTGGGATAATATACTTAAACATCCTTATAATTTGTGTTCGTTATCAATTCAGTCCATAAAATTTTCAATGAACTGATTTAATCCCTAAAGTTTTAAAAAAAATTCCGATTCAATACCCGACGTTACGTCTCAGCCAAATTAAACAGAGATTGATTGATTCAGGATGTTTTTAAAACTTTAGGGACTATTAAGCTGGGTTTTTTCCCAATTAACTCCCTAAAGTTTTAAAATCATTCCCGATTCAGTCTTTATTTGTTTGCTTCTGACGGCATACTTGACGTCAGAGATTGTATTTGGAAATTTTTAAAATTTTAGGACTAAATCGGTCAGTAAAAAATTTAGGATTGTACCGAGAGTGAACGTTTTAATGTATTTCCCTTTATATATATGTATCAAGATTCAAAATTTTGCAAGTCGGGGATATAGCATAGACTATATATATTTTGGATCATCCAAGAAAAATACAGAATCACATTTTTTTTCTCAAATCAGTAGTTATAATTGATTTCTTAAAATTTTGAACAGATAAAATTATCATTCCATTTTTTTAGTAAATTATCTCTTTATTAACATTTGTTTCATTTTTCAAATCATATATGTAATTTATGTAAAATTATACTGAATTGTTTTTTTCTCAAATAAATTTATATTTATGGTTTCGTTGGCTGAAAAATCAAAGTTGTTTGTTTAATTTTTTTAAAAAAAACAAAGTAAGGTCACTTTAATATACATATTTAAGCGACTTTATCCTTATCGAGTCAGTCAAAAAATTTACAAATTCTCTTCTAATATTTTTTTAAAAAATTACAACTTGCTTGTAATAAACATTTAAGGGAGAATAATTAATTATCCACATACAACACAACTACTACGGCAACGGGGGGAATATAGGGGCTGTTTTGGAAACTGACCTTAAAACAATTTTTTTTTAAGAAAATGACCTCCCCAAGTGTTAAAATAACACTTGGGGAGGTCATTTTCTTAAAAAAAATTTGTTTTAAGGTCATTTGCCCAAATTTCCCGGAATAATAGAGGGGATGATTCAATAAAATTTACAAATTAAAATTCCCATTTAATCTTACTTGTTAAATAGTGGAAATTACAAAAACAATCCCATAAACTAGGAGTTTTTTTCAATATCATTCTCAAACTTTTAGGATACAAAATTATTTTTAATCAATAAAAGTCTTAAACATTTAGGACAGATCAAATAGAGTCCTACAGAAATTGTATTTTATCAAAAGTGGTCTCATAATTAAATAAAGGGTTTTGTGACTACTTTTGAATAAATGCATTTACGTGGACTATATTTAATTAGTTCTAAAAGTTTATGTGAGACTATATATATTTGATTACTATTAAAAATTTAGGATTAGTATTAGAAATACCCTTATTTTATGGGATTAATTTTGAAATTTATCCGGTCAAATATAATGTATATTTGTAAAGTTATTACATGAAGAATAGTTTATAAATATAAAAGACACCAAAATAATGATTAAAAAGAACCTATCGTTATCCAAAGTCTTTGTTTTCTGGAGGTGATGGAAATACGATTATTACAACACAAATTTAGTGTGCACCATGGAAAATGGTGCGGACCAATGTACTTAGTTATCACGCACTCTTGCTATAGATAAACATGTCCAATTTTCTTTTAAAAAAATTAAAATTTAAAGCATTAAATTAAACCATTACTAAAAGAAAAAATTGCTTAAATATCAGAAGCCAAAATTGGTTATTTCTAAAATTTTGTTTCAAATTATAATAAATAAACGGGAAACTTGCAAATTTTGTCTAATAAATTTGATTCTTTGCGATTTTTAAAATTGGATTTTAGTCATGTATCTTTCATTTTTTTTGCTAGTGTACATGTCGGCATTACACCGAAAAAGGACTAAAATTACAAAAAAAATACAGATAACGAATTAAAACTAAAATTTAACAATGTAGGGTATACAAATTGTATAGGGCAAAAAAAAATTATTTTTCATAATGACTTCTTTAAAAAAAAAAAGCTTAAAAATTGTAATTGAATCCAGTGCTTTTTTTTTTTTTTTTCTAGTTGTATATATAAATATACAACTAAAGCCGCCATTAGTGACCACCGTCCCTTGAAACCTAAAACTTACGAATTGTATTCGCAGACTTTCTCCAAGTCAATCCTCTCCTTAAACTCGTTCTCTTAAATATATCTCTCTCTGTATAATTGTGTGTATATATATTAACGCAACACCTTTACCTTGTTTTCAACAATGGGAAATGCAATAATCACAATAGCGCCATGCATTTGCCCGCCGGAATATTCCTCCGTAAAGCTCATTTCACAGGGCGGCGGCACCAGAATCCTCACAAGAAAAACCCTCGCCGGCGAGATCATGTTCGAGTTTCCGGACAGAATAGTTTGTCACGCGGATTCGTTCTTCATCGGCCAACCGATTCCTGCACTCGCCATTGAAGACGAGCTCATCAGAGGCCAAACCTACTTCCTTCTCTCCGCTGATTGCTTCCAACATAAAGTGCTTTCTGTGTCTTCATTAGCAGATCTGGTTTCCAGCGGACCTAGCGGTCGAAAAGGGACCTCTACAGGTTTCAAGGAGTGCCCGTTTGAGTATTTGAAGGGCTCAAACGGTAGGGTTTTAATCAAGGTTGCACCGGCGTTCATTAACAGATTGATTAGCGGCGAGGACCAATCGATCGGTGAAAGTGATGATAATTCTTTGTGCAGCACCCCGGAGCTGAAGAAGCATTACAGTCAATTGGTTAGATCCAAAGATCAGGGTTGGTCCCCGAAATTGGAGACGATTTCGGAGTGCAGAAGTAGGGTTTCGCCCTATAGATTTTTAGGGTTGGAAAGGAAACAGAAGGAACTATTAGGTTTGTAAAAAGAAATTAGTTATGGCCAAATTAAATTTATGTTTCTTGTTGCATTGGATTATATTTCTGTAAAAAAAAAAAAAAAGATACATGATTAAGTTCAATATTATTTGAGATTGAGCCCAAAATTTGATTGTATATTCAGGGACGGAGCAAGGATTCTAATGTTGGTGGGAAAGTTTACGAAGATTTACTTATTCGATCCCATGTTAAAAGATATATTTTTAAAAATAGCTACTAAATATTATTCAATATGATCTTCTATAATAATGAAAAACCCTTTATTTATCCATTTCTCCATCTTATTATAACTTAGATAATAGATTACGAAGAATTCATCACAGCGATATGAATAGAATGGACATAGAAGAACATCTTTTCACCTCAACATGGACTAATTCAAAGACAAAAGTGGGTACGTAAATACTACAGTCGTGTCCTAAGATGATTATCTTATTCGTAATTTCGTGTAAAAACCGAGAGCTTACGACTCGACATGGACTAATTCATCGAGTTCTTGCTGATCAGGTACATTCCGAGAGAAGAAGTAGAGCAGGGTTCTACGAGAATTCGGCACGAATGATGTGAAAGACATAAAGGAAATCATTTCCGAAGTCGATGCTGATAATGTAAGCATTTGTATCTGATACATATCCTTCAGAAAAATTTATAAATTATGCACGAGTACATATGCATATAGTGGTGAATCTTACAGGATGGAAACAGTAACTATGAATAATTTGTGGCGATGATGAACAAAGGTGTTGGAAAAAATATGATTAATGAATTGAAATTAAGCATGAAAAAGTCGAAATAGTGCAAATGGAGGAAGACGGACGACGTGCAGGCGCTTGAGAGCCTCGTTTTCTGTCCAAAAATGACGAGAGCATTTTTTCTGAAGGGTTTTTTACCCTTTCACTATAGTTGCGATTTTTTCATGAAAAAACACTTCCAAAAAATATCTTTTGATGATGTCTATTGGTTTACTATAAATATAACAACACTTGAATGGATTAAGCATACTTTTGCAAGATCAAATTCAAGTTTTGATAGCAAAATCTGCACATTCATCTTGTCCATCCATTGTTCTTGTTTGAGTGTCTTTAAGCCTTCGTTGTTTAAGAATTCGTGATTTGAAATGCTTCTATCACTAATCATAGTTGTTGTATCTTAGGAAATAATTACCAATTAACCGTGAGCACCATAGCGGGACAATATCGTTTCAATGACATAGATTCAAAATCTTGCCCCGACAAACGTTCATTGAGTTATCTTGTTACTTTGCCTTTGTTTATCCCAAAGATACACATCAGAAATACCATATTTTGTAACAAATGGCTTCTTTGAGTGCAACAACAACTTCCATACCTAATGGATAAAATCTCAAGAAATTCAATGGAATTTGATTTCAAGCGTTGGCAACAGAAAATGTTATTCTACTTGACAACCTTGGGATTTGCAAGATTTCTCAATAAGGAAGCTCTTACTATAGCCGAAAAGGAAACCGACGCCCAAAAGAGGATGCAATGGATGCATGGAATCAAAGTGACTTCCTGTGCAAGAATTACATTCTCAACGGTCTTTACAATACATTATATAATGTGTAATGCCTTGTGAAAACCTCTAAAGAATTGTGGGAATCGTTGGAGAAGATATATAGATACGAGGATGCCGGCATGAAGAAATTCATTATTGGAGATTCCTGGACTTCATAATGATCGATACTAAGCCTGTGATGGCACAAGTGCAAGAACTACAAGTGCTCATACATTATCCATGCAGATTGAATGAGTCTAAGTGATTCATTCCAAGTGACCGGTATGATTGAAAGTTGCCTCCTATGTGGAATGACTTTAAGAATTATCTCAAACATAAAAGAAATGATATGACTCTTGAAGACCTTGTGGTTCGTCTACAAATCGAGGAAGACTATATGAATTCCAAAAGGAATGCGGTAAAACACCATATGGAAGCAATGTCACTTGATTAAATAAAATACCGGAACAAAAAGAAACTTTGACGGTAAAGTCTCCAAGAGTGGGAATGCTAAAAATTTCAAAGGAAAATGTTTCAAATGTGGAAAGCCCAACCATTTAACAAAGGACTGTCGGAATAAAGACGATCGAGGGAAAGCAAAGTATGAAATCAATGTAACCGACGATGACAGATTGTCAACGACTTATCTGTTCTAATGTTTACCGCTTGACTGGTCTTTGATTCCAAAAAGATTTGTATTATCCAAACTTGGTGTTTGTAGGAAAAATACTATGTAGAGAATATCAATTTGTTGAAATAAATATAATAACGGTTACTGTTGAAAGCGATAAAATTTTCATTCTACTTATTTGATAGAGTTTTGTGATTTGGGACACGACCGATTTAGTCTTGTAAATTATAACTCACTACGCAAATTTGTAAAATGAAATTTATTGCATGATGTGAATGTTAAGCTGTTTTTACTGGGCGTTGTTCCATCTTAAATTTGATTCTATTCATTAAGTTATTTTTCTTATTTTAATAGTAAATATTCAATTATTTTGGTAAAAAGTAACTTTTTCCAACTTTAAGAAAAAACAACATAAATATGTTATGAATAAGCAATTGCAACGTGTGTATGCAATTGCTTAATCAAAGTACTCATATGTTGTTTTTGCTTGAAGTAGAAAAAAATGTTATTTTTAAGCAAAAGTATTGGATAGTGTTTTGGATTGCTTTTGAAAAGTGTTTATCTGCTTTTCAGATAAAAAAACAGATTTTGGGTGTTTGAAAGATAAAAGTAGAAGCTGATAAGCAAGTCATAAGACATTTTTGGTTGTTTTAAGTCGAGTGATGACAATTTGTGATAAATTGAAATTCATTAAGCTGTATTTATTGGATTGATGAAAAATCATATCTATATTAAATAAATTAAGTGGTGCGATTTCAAATAGATTTTATAAACAATTATAGAATAATTACTTAATAAGTTTGATGGAAATAAATTGATTCCTTACCTGAAAGTTTTTAATACATGGACGTATATATATAAGCAAGCACAATATATGCAAATTTTTTTGGAAGAATGATCCATCATCCACTCATAATGTCGACACTTTGTTCTTGTAAAAACTAATCTTATTGTTCAAAAAAAAAAACTCATGTTATAATAATAATAATAATAATAATATAACATTTAAATAATTATTTCAACGTGATTATACTTTGTACAAATAATTAATATGCTTAAATTAATTTTATATGACACCAAGGTTTTAACATGTTGGTTGTCACCGAATCCCTCATGTTTATCGATGGTTCGAGTTCCCGTCTTCTTTTATAATTAAAATTTTATATAAAAATATAATATGTATGTAGTAATAATAAAACCATAGAACATGGCAAACATATAATAGCTTGACTTTTATTACCGTTTTCTTTAGTGTGATAGCGAACGCTGTAACGTGGGTGTGGTGTGGTGTGTGTGGGGGACCAATTTTAATGTCTTTCCTTAAACCTTGTCCCCCCAATTATTTGTTGCTTTCTATTTTCTCAATTCTATCATGCTATTTTTATCATTATTGTAGTTCTAATATGATACAAGAAAATTTAATAATAAGTTTTCATTGTAAATTAAAAAAAAAATTGATATAAGAATAAAATTATTATCTCTTATTCACTTTCAAGAAATTACAACTGGACTAATATTAAATTTAGTTGAAGATATATAATTTTTCAAATTTTATTTTATTTAGATTTTATACCTTCGAACACATTTATTTCGAATCTGGCTGGTGGAACCGAATTTGGTGTCACAAATCTTTAATAATGGGTTAATTTAATTAAAATATAGTGTTTAAAGATCACTTGTATATAGATGTGTCAAAATGGATCATTCCCGAATATATGGGTTAGATCAAGGCCAAACGGGCAGCGGGTTTTGGGGGATGGCCCATGGTCCACTCTTTTCTAAAAAAAAAATATTTGTTCCTTTAGATTATATGCGTGTTTGGAACTTTGAGACAAACCTGTAAGATATTTTATTCTAATGAATTATAGATTGAATAATGGAATACATTTTACAAATTGAAAAGAGAAAATTCCATGGATCAACCATTTGTTTTCAAACCTTATTCAAGAATAAAAAGAGATATTATATCTTACTTTTGAAAAAACTCAAAAAAAAGTGAAAAAAAAATGTTTATCATTTTTGAAGTGAAATAATTTATCATTTTGAGTCCCCACTTCCCAACATAATCATCACATGTAATATCATTCACCACTAACTCCACAGACCACAAATGATTAGCATTTTGCAAGTGGGCCAAAATTAACAATACGAAAACATGTCCCTATAATGTTCTCTCATTTGATTAGAGATTACCTAAAGTTCCGTACGAAATTTGAAGTTTTCTTTTTTTTTTTTTGGTAAAATTTCGGGCCGGTATCATTAGGTAAAAGGTTTTTCGGCCCAGTCATCCAATAAAGAGTTCTTTCAACTAAGTCCAATTTTTAATACAATGACCAAACTAACCCCACTTACGAAAATACTCTACACCGCATAAATAATTTTTACATGCACCGCAATAATAATTTTACATGCACCGCATGACTCATTTTCGCATGCACCGCTCAATTTTACATGCATCATATAAGTAATTTTACATGCACCGCATGAATAATTTTTACATGCACCGCCCAATTTTACATGACCTGTACTAGTAATTTTACATGCCCCGTCGATTTTAACATGCACCGCATTAGTCGATTTTAACATGCACCATTCAATTTTAGATGCACCGCATGAGTAATTTTACATGCACCACATGAGTAATTTTACATGCACCGCATTAGTAATTTTACATGCATCTCATTACTCAATTTTACATGCATCGCATGAGTAATATGCACCGATAGATTATGCATATTAAACCATCTCATATGTTTCTATCGGTGGATGTATATCACATGCACCGATAGACATAGATGATACAAGTCCATCGCAGGAAAAAAAACTACATCAACGCATGCATTTGAGTCTATCGGTGCATGTGATTTAGATGCATCGATAGACTCTACCGGTGTTATCTCTACCGGTGCATGTAAATCACATGCACCGATAGATTATGCATATTAAACTATCTCATATGTTTCTATCGGTGCATGTAAATTACAAGCACCGATAGACACAGATGGTAACAAGTCCACTGCAGGAAAAAAAAACTACCTCAAAGCATGCATATGAGACTATCGGTGCATGTAATTTACATGCACCGATAGACTCGATCGGTACATGAAATTACATGCACCGACAGATTCAGTCGGTGCATGTAAAAATTAAATAATCAAAATCAAATAAAGTGATTGTACCACCAAATCTTTCTTGTATCAAATGACCGATTCAACAATATAAGCAATGGGAACCGAATGCACGAATTGGAAAGAAATTCAAAACAACGAGAATGAGGAAAAATGTATAATTTCCACAATTTTTTTAGATTCACGTTTTCTGCCCAAAATTGAGCGTTCAACTTAAGAAAATTAATCCAAAATTCAACGAAAAAGAATTCAATGATTTTAGAAAATCACGATCGAAGAACGCGAGGCTAGAACAACTGAAATTCGATCAGAAGTTAGTCGCTAAAACAGAATTCAAGCAAACACCCAGAGAATTAGAAACAATTCACTGAGAGAGAACAATGAATCAACAACAATCACAACACAAATTGTAAATACGATCAGTCAACACAACCTAATAAAGTGATTCCAAATGAAATTATCTCAATTTGTTCGAAGAATCCTTTGCAGAATTGCGGAAAACAAAAATCCGAAACAAATCAGAAGCTTCAGAGGCAACGCGATGGTGGAAAGTAGGCAAAGGCTTGGGGATGAAGGTGTATAGCAAGTGTATTTTAATCATAATTAATGGACTAATTATATTAGGGTTTGATAAAATGGACTTATTTGAAATAAATTTTCTAAAGATGTATTTAGTTGAAAGAAAATTTTTTGGGGTGATTTAGTTGAAAGATGTTTTAAAAAGTGGTACCTTCTTGTAATTTCCTCTTTTTTTAAAAAAAAAAATTCTCGACGGGTTGGCAGGTCCCAACCATTGGCCCGTCTTGGGTTGGGTTGGGATTTACATGTATGATGCATTAAAATTAGGGAAATTCGGGCTGGTATCATTAGGTAAAAAATTATCGGCCCAGTCACCAAAAAAAAGTTCTTTCAACTAAGTCCATTTTTTAATACAATGACCAAACTAACTCCACTTATGCAAACACTCTACCCCGCATAAGTAATTTTTACATACACCGCATGAATAATTTTACATGCACCGCATTACTCATTTTCACATGCACCGTGTGAGCAATTTTATATGTACCGCATGAGTCATTTTTGCATGCACCGCTCAATTTTACATGCACCGTATGAGTAATTTTACATGCACCGCATGAGTCAATTTTTACATGCATCGCTCAATTTTACATGTACTGTACGAGTAATTTTACATGCACCGCATGAGTAATTTTACATGCACCGCATGAATATTTTTGCGTGCACCGCATGAATCGTTTTAACATGCACCGCTCAATTTTACATGCACCACATGAGTACTTTTACATGCACCACATGAGCATGCACCACATGAGTATTTTTGCAAGCACCGCATGAATCGATGTTAACATGCACCGCTCAATTTTACATGCACCGCATGAGTAATTTTATATGCACCACATGAGTAATTTACATGCACCGCATTAGTAATTTTACATGCATCTCATTACTCAATTTTACATGCATCGCATGAGTAATTTTGCATGCACCGCATTAGTAATTTTTACATGCGCCGCTCAATTTTACATGCACCGTAAGAGTAATTCTACATGCACCGCATGAGTAATTTTTACATGCATCTCATTACTCAATTTTACATGCATCGCATGAGTAATTTTACACACCGCTCAATTTTACATGTACCGTATGAGTAATTCTACATGCACCACATGAGTAATTTTTACATGCACCACATTAGTAATTTTTACATGCACCGCAAGAGTCAATTTTTACATGCACCGCTCAATTTTACATGCACCGTATGAGTAATTTTACATGCACCGCATGAGTAATTTTACATGCACCGCATTAGTAATTTTACATGCATCTCATTACTCAATTTTACATGCATCGCATGAGTAATTTTACATGCACCGCATTAGTAATTTTTACATGCACCGCTCAATTTTACATGCACCGTATAAGTAATTCTACATGCATCGCATGGGTAATTTTTATATGCATCGTATGAGTAATTTTTACATGCATCGTATAAGTAATTTTACATGCATCGTATGAGTAATTTTATATGCACCACATGAGTAATTTTTGCATGCACCGTATGAGTAACTTTACATGCATCGTATGAGTAATTTTTACATGCATCGTATGAGTAATTTTACATGCACCACATGAGTAATTTTTGCATGCTCCGCATGAGTAATTTTTACATGCACCGCTAGACACAAGAAAGTGAAAAATGATGATAATAATGAATAATTTGAATATTTTTCTATTTTTGACTGAGATTAGTTTCTGAAAATTCATAATGATGGTGTAATCCATTTACAAAGGGAATTGAGAATTGATTATTGCAGTTGTAGATAAAAATTGTTGATAGAATCAAGTTATTTACATGTACCTCATGAGATATACATCGCATGAGTCTAGCGGTGTATGTAACTATCGTAGAGGAAATCAAATTGACATTTTTTTTGAGTTAAACAAGCATATAATTATGATAAGAGCGATTATTGTTAAAGTTCGTTTATCAAAAATTTTAAATAAGCTTATTGATGGGAAGTCGTGCTCGTGGACAAACGTTTCATCAACGCTGCAGCATTAAAAGATCTGAAATCTACAGCATCCATGGCCAAAAATGGAGGATCCTATCCCAGACCTCTTCACATGGGAGTTTATATAGCAAAATACACAGCATCCATTTTTTTTTTTGAATTGCCTCTCAAACTTTCTTGTATTGTTGTGATATGTAGCCGATCAAGCAATTAGAGACGATTTTTTTTTTAGTTAAAAATGCACGCTCAAGAACCTTGTGCACAATCTGTAGCTTCTCCACTAAAAATGCTCTTCTGATCCTGAGAAAATATCAGCCAATTGTTCTTCACTCGAAAATCAACAAAAGCAAAATTCGGCGCTCAGAACTGTTTCTTCAATTCAGGCAGAAGAATTGAAAACAAACTCCAGCCATGATCGTGATGAAGAATGGAGCTGATGATTGCACAATGACAAGCAGAGATGAAATGCTAAAAATTCGATCTGCCCATGTTGGTTTTGTAATCAAATTCGGAATTGAAATTGTTGTTGCGTATCTTGGGGATGAAGATGTAGAGCAATGAGTATTTTAGTCATAATCAATGGACCAATTAGATTAGGGCTCGATAAAATGGACTTCTTTGAAATAAGTTTTTTAAAAGATGTATTTAGTTGAAACAAGATTTTTTTGAGAGATTTAGTTGAAAGATGTTTTGGAAAGTAGTACCTTCTTGTAATTTCCTCTTAAAATTAGGGGTAGACGTTCTTGATCGTGAATGATAATTTGGGAACAATCAGGTTAATATCCGATTCCCGATCAGAGTATTTCGGGTAGGGACTCGGGTATTTTTGGACCCGATCGGTTTTCTTTTTCTTTTCCTTTTAAACAACATTTTAAACAACATGAAAAAGGAGAAAACTATAATTTCTGTACGTGCGACGCGATGAGGGAATTTGTGACCAGAATATTCAGGAAAATTGTTCCTTAATATTGTTTAGGGGGTTAAGCGTAATACTTAAAATTGTTCAGTGTTTAATTATACATTTTGAAAGATTGAAAGGTAAAGTGCTAAAATGGTGTAAACATTTGGGGTTGGCTTTTTTGACCCTAATATGTATTTAACAACTAAATTGATGCAGAGCCAGAGTTATTTTGGTGTGTTGAGATCTCCCAAAGCCAAATATGGTAATTTGTCAAATTTGGACGAAAAATACAACTTTTTGGGTGGACGAAGATGTGATGAATTCCATCTTTTCATTTACAATAATTGGATTCTCTGGCAAACCGGACTTTTACTCCCACTCGCTGTAATGCAGATAGATATTATAACTCCTGAAAATGCTGACCGAAATTTCACTACTCATTAACAACAAGAATGAGTTTGAGTTCCCATTCTGCAATTTCTTGCACTCAAAGAGCGGCGCGAAGAAGAACCGAGGGGTTCCTGTGGGTGGGAGGGAATAACTCCATTTTTGGCTGCTACTCCTGCCCCACAAGTGATGTTCTTGTTTATTCCTTTGTAAAATCCTATTTTTGTAATTTATGGTGTCGGCATAAATTTTTTATTTTATTTTAATTTTATCAGGCAAACGTAGTTTTTTTCCACCATAATTGTCTTTTTCAATCGACATTTTTTTTGTGCGCCATCAAGTCAAGATTTTGCTAGCTTGATAGTTAATTCTTGATACGTGTCCACGTATAATCCTCTTCTAATAATTTCGACGAGGCCACGATTTGGGGCTGGGGATTTGGGTTGGGTGGGCTTCGTTTTAGCTAATAAGCCTTCAAAATACAATTTTTAAAGAGATTTGGGAGATCCATTGCTTATTTTAATGAAGGGGTGCTGCTGAAGAGAAATATATATTCCTTTTTACTTAATATTTTATTATTAGACTGATTACTTTTCCATTATTGGTGCCTAACTTTTTTTTTATTTACACCTTTAGTATTGGTATTATCATCACAAATATATATTCCTAACTGGAATATTTCCTATCTTGTCAAATGCTTTTCTTCTTGATCACCTGTTGCTTATCCTTCATCCTATTCTATCAGTCTCTTGCTCTCAAGCCACTTCCCCCTTGTGCTCGTGAGATGTGATTGCTCTCTGGTTTTGGAAAGATCTTTCCTTTTTCCCCACCACCAAGTCAATAAGAAACATCCTATTCTCACTTTTCTCTTCAAGAATGTCCCTCAAGAAGAGAACTTTATCTCAAAAGTTGAATATTTTGACATGAAATCAGACATGTCGGTGTTGGATTTGCCGGACCTCGTATTAGAATGCATTCTTGAAAAGATTCCACCGGAGGGGCTTTGTAAAATGGCCTGTGTGTGTACTTATTTGAGAGATAGATGCATGAGTGGTCATCTTTGGGAAAAGCACATGAAAAACAAGTGGGCTAGAATTGTTGGCCCTGCTGCATATAGGGAATGGCAGTGGCATATTGCTTCAAGAAAAGGTTCAGTCTTTTTCAATCAAGGCAAGCAGAGGGGTGGTTTAATGGGATATCTCGCTCATTTATGGCCTCTTGCATTGATTAGATCAAGTGTAAGCAATGTTAGCAAGAAGAACAATTCACCTCAAGTTGATTCTATCATGTCTTGGTATATTGCTCTTGAGTCTGGCAAGTTTTCGTTCCATGCTCAGGTTTATAACCGAGAGGTATTGATTGTTTGAATACCTTTGCCTTAAACCGATTCTTCAACTTGTATGGATTTCTTGAGTACATGAATTAGGTTGTATTTAAGTGTTTGTTTGGTTTAATCTGCAGAATGGACATGTTGGATTTGTTTTATCTTGTTATGATGCTGAGCTTAGTTATGATCAGCGAACCGATACTTTCCAGGCTAGGTAAATGAGACATGATTCTTTGGA
The DNA here is from genome assembly GCA_907163345.1 of Haberlea rhodopensis. Taxonomy (NCBI): domain Eukaryota; kingdom Viridiplantae; phylum Streptophyta; class Magnoliopsida; order Lamiales; family Gesneriaceae; genus Haberlea; species Haberlea rhodopensis. The sequence continues at coordinate 3,391,974 of CAJQUN010000008.1, read as the reverse complement.
TTTTAACTTGGACCTTGATCTACATGCATTTGCCGCGGTCCCTGCATGTATTACGCAGAGAAGTGGTAGCTTTATGTTTGTGTGCAGGAAAAAGAATCTTGGCAGAGACACCAATTATCAGTGACTTGTACTATTAGTGATGCATTTCTTGAATTTGTTATGGGTTTCATGAATCCTTTTTGGAAAATAAATTTAGATCCTTAATTTAGCGTGCTAAAGTTTTTTTATACCAACAGATATCCGCCTCACGGAAGAAGAGCAAGTGCATTAGAGGCTGGTGTAACTTGGGATAGACTTAGAGCTCCCCCTGTTGATACATCTCCCCACGATCTTTACATCTCTGAGTGCTTGAATGACTTGCAACCGGGAGATCACATCGAAATCCAATGGAGAAGAAACAAAGAATTTCCATATGGTACTCTTTGAACCGTACTTAAAAAAAAAACATCTTTTTTGTACTTTTGTTTTTTTTTCTCCAAATAAACTCTCTAGGATGCATGCTCAAAGAAATTAATGAAGTTTTCTTTTGTAAGCAATCTTTTTCATGTTCTTGATATGGAATGGTAGGTGGCGACTTTAGAATTGTCTAGTATGGATGGAATCTTGCTAAAAAAACTTCTCAAAAGAGAGACTGCCGTGCACACTAAGATCATCGTTATGTTCCCACATCAGCTATACCAAATATTATGGATTGACCAGTAAGAATTAGAGACTCTTCACGGGCTAAATTTTTTGGGTCTGACTCTTCATTTTAACCTATGGCCTAACAATTACGTTTCTTCATATCTTATTTTATAAGATTGCAAAAGAGATGTGTAGTTCCATTAACTGTGTTTTGATTATGAAATGCGTATTTTCATTATTCATTTATTTCTGAAAGCGGAAGTTTGCCAGTCCTTCATTCTTGTTGGTTTGGAGTCTTGGTCAACTAAACTAGTCTAATTTTATATTTTGAAAAGTAACTAAATTTTATTGGCTCTCCCCCAATTAAATCTTTGTGAATTATTCTGCTTACTCGATTAGCAATTTCTTGTACAGGTTGGTGGTATGGTGTCGTAGGCCATTTGGAAACATGTGACCGGGATGCCAATCACTGCCGATGTCACAGTAGCGGTGAGCTTTTTGAGTATCAATTTCATGTTGTACTATGGATTATATTTCTGATACCATCAAAACTAGACATATTAAACCAGAGAAAAGCTTTAGTTACAAATTGGGATCATAATTTTTGTCATCATAATGTATACTTCTGTTCTTGGTCGGCCATTTCTTGATTTCTATGTTGCTTCATATGTGTCGTCTCCCATGCTATATAATGGCCCCTGAGGAAAGTCCTCAACGATTGTCGTAATCTCTACAAGCATAGGCATTAGTGCTGTCTGAGTGGATTTTTTGTGGCCAGCCAATCTGAAAGAGACTTAATTTTTTAATGTTTTTCCCTGCTTGGCATTAGGTTGTGGGGATTGAATGATTCTGCTTCCTGTACAGTGGATAATACATCATGATTTATCTTTTTTATGAACATGCCTATTTGTTAGCTTTCACTTCCTTGTTTGCCATGACCTGATTCATAGGCTCCGTTTTGTTCTTCATACATACGGTTCAGTCAATACTGTTATGTTTTCTCCAACTCCCTCGTTCGGGCATTTTATTCTGTTGTAGTGCAGGATAGTTGCATTTTTGGTGGCTTGTCATGAACTTTTGATCAAAACCCATGAACGGTTTCCGGAATATTATACCTATATAATAAGTGTCTAAGCTTTACTATTCATTACTATTGTAATGAATAGTAAAGAATAGTAAAGTACTATTCTTTTTTTTTTTTTGGTTATTCAATTTTTTGTTTTTTTTTTTTTTTTTTATTTTCGTTTTTCAATTTTTTTTTTAATAAAATTCTTTTTTGTTTTTAAATATTGTTGATGCTTGTGTTTGGTCTGAACCGATTAAGAAAAAATATATCTTAATCGATTTATGTACGTAACTTCAAATGTTATTTTTTCAGTTTATGTAATAAGATGAACATTATTTTTTTTAAAAAAAGATAGAGTAGTCATTTGGTTATTTTTTTTCCCATTCAATTATTATAGCATAGTCGTTTTGTTAAAAAAATTTGTTAAAATCAGTCATTTGAATTGTTATATTTTTCGATCAAATCAAGAAAAAACTGACCAACATGCTTGTACCTGACACCGAAATTTTTTTTTTTGTTTTTGAATTTTGTTTTTTTTTTTTGTTTTTCAATTTTTTTAATAAAATTCTTTTTTGTTTTTAAATATTGTTGATGCTTGTGTTTGGCCTGAACCGATTAGGAAAAAATATATCTTAATCGATTTATGTACGCAACTTCAAATGTTATTTTTCAGTTTATATAATAAGATGAACATTATTCTTTTAAAAACAAAAGATAGAGTAGTCATTTGGTTATTTTTTCTCATTCAATTATTATAGCATAGTCGTTTTTTTTAAAAACTTTGTTAAAATCGTTCATTTGAATTGTTATATTTTTCGATCAAATCAGGAAAAAATTGACCAACATGCTGGTACCTGGCACCGCACAATACTATTCTTTTTTTTTTTTTGTTATTCAATTTTTTGTTTTTTTTTTTTATTTTCGTTTTTCAATTTTTTTTTTAATAAAATTCTTTTTTGTTTTTAAATATTGTTGATGCTTGTGTTTGGTCTGAACCGATTAAGAAAAAATATATCTTAATCGCTTTATGTACGTAACTTCAAATGTTATTTTTTCAGTTTATATAATAAGATGAACATTATTTTTTTAAAAAAAAGATAGAGTAGTCATTTGGTTATTTTTTTCCCATTCAATTATTATAGCATAGTCGTTTTGTTAAAAAAATTTGTTAAAATCAGTCATTTGAATTGTTATATTTTTCGATCAAATCAAGAAAAAATTGACCAACATGCTGGTACCTGACACCGAACAATTTTTTTTGTTTTTCAAATTTTTTTTTTTGTTTTTCAATTTTTTTAATAAAATTCTTTTTTGTTTTTAAATATTGTTGATGCTTGTGTTTGGCCTGAACCGATTAGGAAAAAATATATCTTAATCGATTTATGTACGCAACTTCAAATGTTATTTTTCAGTTTATATAATAAGATGAACATTATTCTTTGCAAAATAAAAGATAGAGTAGTCATTTGGTTATTTTTCTCATTCAATTATTATAGCATAGTCGTTTTTTTAAAAAACTTTGTTAAAATCGTTCATTTGAATTGTTATATTTTTCGATCAAATCAGGAAAAAATGACCAACATGCTGGTACTGTGCGGTGCCCAAAAAAAAACTAGTAAATATATATGTATGTATATTTATACATATTTGAGTTCTTAGCTTGAAATATTTGTCAGAGTAGCAATTATAAATCACAAAAGAGTAGCTTGTTTCACAGTTCAATACTAATTATGGCTTGAGATTTTCTTACTCCCAATCATTTGATGCAGACACTCTGATGCTGGAGTTCAACCAATACACTCGAGGCTCGCGTTGGAGAAGAACAGCTGTGAGTAGGAAAGATCATAGGGAAGAGGGAAACGAGGCGAATGGATTCTATGGTGGAATTCGGAAACTCTATACCAATGAAGAGATTTCCATGTGGAGAAAGCTTTGGCCTGCTGAAGTATTGGAATAGATCACATGAAATATGATTCTTGGTTCGTTGTTATCTTCTGCCGCCGCACTATCTGTCTAAATATTTGCCATGAGTTTCGAATAACACTTGATCTCAAGAGGGCATTGCTTGAGGGTAGCTTACAAGCACAAATTTGACTCCTTTTTCCAGTCCCATCTCTTTTATAGGAAAGAAATATTACAGTTGATGGGGTTATGATAGTAATTTTATAAATTATTTACTGAATTGTATGTAAGGTATAAGGAACGATGTGATATAAAAGAGATTGTGATCTTGTTATATTCAAGTGGCCGACTCATGTGTCCAAATTAAGAAAACTCCGGTTGCATTTGGAGGAAAGAATTTGAAAACTAATCATTTAATATTCATGGATTTTGAAATGGTATGTAATATATTGTCATTTCAAATTCTTCTAAAATCAAAGGAAAATATATGGAAAATAATGAAAAATTAGAAAGATCTAGTTCAATTTCTTATCCAAACATAAATGATGGATTTAGGGCTGCTTAATGGGCCGGATCAATTCGGAACTGGCCCGAAACCTAACCGGTTAGCCCAATCCAGAATCGGAACGGGGATAACCGATTCCGAACCGCTCTGGAACCGGTAGTCTACCGATCTGGAGCGGTTCTTCGGTTCCGGAACCGGTAGATTACCGGTTCCGGGTTAACCGAACCTGGAAGTTATTTTGAATATATATATTTTGGTTTGTTGCATCAAAAATTTTTTTTAAAAAAAATTCAAATTAAAACTGGTTCTGGGTTGGAATCGGTCCAACCCGGAACCGGTGATCCCAGAACAGATTCGGTTCCCTACCGGATCGGATCACACTGGTTCGATCCATTAAGAAGCCCTAGATGAATTTGAACGGGGAATTTGAAATCTATTTATTTCAAATCCTTCGATCTAAGCACAACCTCAATTTCTACGCCTTTTGTGATAGAATTGGAGCCTTGCTCATCGTTCTCGTTTTTTCTCCGGCCTTGTTTTTTTCTCAAAAAGTAAGAACACGGCCTTGAATCCGTGAGGCATAAATTTCCTGGTGTTTTTGCTAGGTGAAGGGTGAACATATGACCATAGATATTACAAGATCTTGGTGTATCGAATAAAATGGTTTTTAAATTTGTTAAATTTCGTATTATTAAAATATATTAAACTGTTTATTTGATAATATTGTTTTTAGTCGAAATCATGGTTTATAATAATCTAATCAACAATTGGTGGTTTGAGGGTGATGAGAGTAATTGAAGGGAGATAGACATTATTATATTAACTAAAAGGGTGGAATTCTTTACCTTTTTTTATGCTAAAGATTTTAAGTTTCGTTTCAGCTTTTTTACGAATTGACTTGATGAATGTTGTGCCATTTTCCTGATACTAGAAGAACCAAATTTTTGAGACGGAGCCTGGATGTTGTTTGGTCTTGGTTTTTCTCTTTTTTTAGTCATAAGTAATCCACCGTAGTTTTTGCTTCATTTGTTTTGTGGATCTGAGAGGACGGCGTATACAAAAACACCAGCGACGGCGACACCTTCTCCAATGATGTTGCGGATTATGCTGTTGGCCTCTTGATTGATGTTCTGCGAAGAGTATCTGCTGTGTCATGGGGGGCTGGGACAGAGTTTTCTATGGAGAGTGGAGGAAGGGATGCGGAGAAGGGAGAGGCGAAGGGCGATGGAGATGGGATCAATAACAAATGTGGAGGTAAGAAAGTGGGCAAATATTTGGAGGATGAAGTCGTAGAGTAAGGGGTATTTTAGTAGTAATAAATGGACTAATTAGATTAAGTTTGATAAATAGACTTAGTTGAAAGAATTTTTTACAAATTTATATTTAGTTGAAGAACTTTTTGTATGTGATACTTTCTTGTAATTTTTGAAATTCACATAAATATGTGGATCTGATATACCCAAATCAATTTTTGAGATAGTGCTCATATGATAGCATCTCATTTTCCACCATATATGTGATATAATTTTTTATATATAAAATTATATGTGTGTAAAATTGTTTACTATTTGGGACGATCTAGTGATCGTGTTGGTTCGGATCGTACCGGGTCACTTGGATATTAATCTTCCCCCAAAAAATAAACAATTAAAGATGGCAATTCCTACTAATATACTAAGTTAATCTGGTCGTAGTCGGTTCATATTCGTAATTATTAATGAATATGTGTTTTTTTAGTACAATGCTAGCTATATAAGACAGATGTTCTTGCAATTACATATTTAAAGCACTTTTATGTTGTTTTTGTTTAAATTAAAAAAATTATTTTTAAGCAAAAACATTCAGGGTTTGCTATTAGAATAAAATAATAGTTTAATGAACTTCGATGAATGACGAAACTGTCACTGTTCAATTTCAAGCAACCAGAACATCACATGACTTGCTGCTCTACTTCTGTTTTTAACTGTTTTTTTAGAAAACAATAGCATAAACAAGTAAATCAAACACCCAAAAACTGCATTGGTCTGAAAAAACATATAAACACTTCTAAGAAGCATATAAGAGTGTGTTTGTAATTATTTATCAAAGTATTTTTATATTATTTTTGCTTTAAGTACAATCATTGAGCGTTTGCTATTAAAATAAAAAAAGAGCTTACTGAACTTCAATTTGATAAAATTGTCATTGCACAACTTAAAGCAGCTTGAAACATCTAATAACTTGTTTCTCTATTTCTACTTTATCTACTTTATTTTAGATAAGCAATAGCATAAGCAAAAAATCAAGCACCAAAAATCTGTATTTTGCTCTGAAAAACAGATAAACACTTCTGAGAAACATTTACAAATACACGCAATGTCAACCACAATCAACTAATTAAAGGGATTAAGATACTCAGATAATGAAAATATTTGTTGGGGGCATAAGTTACAATTTTAAATTTTTATTCATCAATATATATATTTAGTGACAATTTTTTTTTACACCTCACTAATTTTTTTTTTAATGACACTGAAAATTTTACACTCCAAGTTAAGAGCTTCATATACTAGTGTCCCATGCACGCATACGCGTGCATATACACTTGTTTGTTTTGTAAAATTTGGTGGTAACTATGAAGTTGTATTTTTAATTTAATTTAGAAAATAAAATGATTTATTTTTTATGGAGTTGTTTAGGGCAATATGATAATTTGCGAGTAAGATAATATTGCAATTACATATATTGGCAAGGATAATATGATAATTTGAAGTTAAGTACAATTGTAATTATTAATATTGGCAAGGGTAATATTATAAATTGTAACCAGATAAAAGGGGTAAATAGTAAAATACTATTGGTCTCAAGCAGTGTTTTCAAAATCGGACCGGACACAAAATCGGTACCCTTACTGGTTACAGGTTCGATCGGTTCAACCGGTGTATGACGTCAGCATGATGTAATATCTATGTTTAGTTTTTGTAGAATGTTTATAACATATATTTGTCAAATTTTCATAATAAAAGAAATATCATTGTAGCAAAAGAAAAATATTCTAAATATGAAGTGCATCGCCATCACATTATCTACTCCCGGGAGAAGCTTCTCAATGACATCAAGTAAACCATTCAAAGCCTCGGGATTTTGGCAAGGGCTATCTGGGTCATACTGAAATGCAGGATTTAACCAAAATGTTGCTGCATGGAGACGTTTCCGCAACATTTTATCCCACCTATCATTGATAATATTAACATATGTGTTGTAAAGACGCTCTTTGTTTTTGAATAATTCTTTTATCCCCTTAATAGCCCTCCACATTCCCTCATACACATAGCCTAGTGAAGGCTTCTCATCAGTATCACATATGCGCAATAATCTCATAATTGAGCCCATAATATTCACAACAATTAAGCAATTATTCCAAAATGTAGCATCTAGCACAATTTGCGTAACTTCTCTGCCCTTTTCCTCCTTTAGAAACCTTTTAAATCCAGTACTTACAACCATAGCTTCCAAATATTGTTTGCGATCATAAAAACTCTTCAACGCTATGAATGTTGTGCCAAAGCGTGTGGCTCCTGGAACAATTATTTCAGTCCATCCAGGCATTTGCTTCAATAATGCATGAGGCCATTTGCGATTATACACAAAACATGTAATCGTTGATGCAAGAATTGCCAAATTTTTCACTATGGAAAGCTCTCCAACATCTTTCAAGATCAAATTAATGCAATGAGCAGAGCATGGAGACCAAAAAATTGATGGATACTTTCTAGTGAGCAATTTTCCAGCTTTTTTGTAGTTTGCCGCATTATCTGTAACCATATGAACTACATTTTTAACGCCTACCATTTCAACTATTTCAGAAAAGAGATTGCACAAATTTTCGGCGTTTGATTCAATGTCAGAGGCATCAACGGACTTGATGAATGATATTTCATAAGGACAATAAACCAATAAATTTATCAATGATCTATGACTTTTATCACTCCAACCATCACCCATGATTGTGCAACCAGTCTCAACCCATTTACTTCGAAGAGCATCAACAGTCAATTGAAGTTGGGTTTTGGCTTCTTTAAGCAAAGGAACTCTTAAAGCATGATAACTAGGACCAGTGTATCCATGACCATAGTTGCTATCCTACTTATTGCTGGTAGAAAATATGGTGAATTCACAGCATTTATTGGAATACATGCATCATAAACCCACAAAGTAAATGACATATCAGTTTCATGCCATCTCTCTTTACTTTGCATTTTCACTTGTATACTAGGCTGAGATGAGTCAATCCCTGCGCTAGCTTTCATATAACTTCCTATTTGATTTGTCTTCTTCCTTTTATTACTATCATCTACTTTTTGTGTTTTTTGAATTTCTTCAACATCATTCTCCTCAAATTGAGATGTAGAAATTCTTTTCTCTTTTTTACTTTGTGCAATCTCCATTAATGCACCTTTAATTTCAAATTGAACATCTACTGGAACTAGACCCGACCACGGTTCAGAACCGTCGGTTAGACGGTTCACAAAACATCGACCATTAACCTTAACCTTCCTTAACGGTTACGATTACGGTTCATGAACCGCCGGTTAATGTATCGGTTCCGGTTACGGTTACGGTTTGACCCTTATTTTTTTAAAAAAAATTAAAGAAATTATTAAAATTTGAAATAAAGTGTAAAAAGTGTATGAATGTGTTTTCATCATGGATTAAACGTGAAATAAATTCAAGCCCAGATAATCAAAATGTGTAAGATATATTTGTTTGGTCAATATATATATTATAACACTATATTTAGATCAACAACGCTCTTATAGCATAGTGGTTGAAGCTAATTATTAAAGTTGGAGGTCATTAGTTCAAATATACACCATAACATATATTTTAAATTTAAAAATAAAAAAAAATAAAATAAACACTTGAACCGCCGGTTAACCGACGGTTCACGGGTTAGCAAAATCATGACCCTTTACCGGCCCTTCTATAGACGGGCCGGTTACGGTTTCGACCCTTCGAACCGTTGACCCGGTTAACCGGTCCGTTGATCACGGGCCGGTTTCGGGCCGGTTCAGGGTCGATGATGACCCTTGGTCGGGTCTCACTGGAACTTTAGTACAAGCTTTAACATTACCAGTAATGCCCGCAAGATGTTGCTTCACGCGATTAATTCCTCCACCATTAACTGCTTGACCACAATAAACACATATAATAGATTTAGTCTTTCCGTATGCTGATGGTGCCTCGTAACAATGCTTCCATGCTATGTCATTCTTTCGCCGGGGATTTTGAGCAGAGCTAAGTGTTGAACTTGATTGTTCAACCCCTTGAGGCTGCATAGGTGTACCTAAAGCATTTTCCATGTCCTGTTTCAATAAATAAAGAATACAATTTAACAGAAATATCAAGACCTTGTGTCAAGGATTTCATTAAAAGTCTGTTGTTTGATACGAATTAAAAAGTATCATACACAATTTCATCCTTCGACTAATAAGCTTGATCTCCGTGACCATTTTCTCATACACAATAGATGAGCAATTTAAAAGTAACATGTTTTACACTCAGGACTAGCAAAATTAAGGAGACAAGCATATATGGTATTAAGATCTTCTCGTTGTTTAGGAGACAACAAACACAAATACCTAATAACACCACCGCCCAAGCATTTGAATATAGATTATTATATATAATAAAAAGCCTACACAAATAGATATACAACTCATTAGCATCATTCTTTAACAATTTTACAGCACAACATCTCATATATTATTAACTATGCACAAAAGAGTAAATTCTAGTTTTATCACAAATTTATTTTTTGTTCAATTAAATTTCAGTTTGCATAATGATTGCTACAAATAGTCAAAGCATATAAAAACTCATGCGTGCGTGAAGAACTGAAGATATAATACATCAAATAAAATGCAAGTGCATACCTTGTCTGCGTGAAAGAAATGAAGACCAATAGACCAAAAGAAAAAAAATGAAACGGTGATAGTTGTGGGTTTGTGGGAAAATAACCTAGGGTTTTAGTTGTTTGGTCTTTATCTAGGTTATTTAGGAATAAAGATAAAAACTTTAAAATGTAACAAAATAAAAATATATAAAAACTGAAAAAAATGTATAAAAAAAAAGTAAGATTGGTTCAATCGGGTTGACCGGTTCTTAACGGTTAGCAATGGTTTTATATCATGGCGGTTCTATGGAGTTAACCAGACCGGACCTATGACCGGTCACCGGTCGGACCGGCCGGTCCGGTCCGATTTTCACAACCTTGGTCTCAAGCATGTTGGATCAAAGAGGCTCTTAGACATTATTAGTACTAGTGCTCCGTTGCACACGTTGCGTGCATATACGGTATTTGTTTTGTAAAGTGAGGTGGTAATTATAAATTTAATTTTTAATTTTTGCTTTTGAGATGTAATAAACTTTTTTTAAACTGATTTTATAGTTTAATATCCTCCGCAAATATTTTTTGATGTTATTGTGGTTATCCAAATTAGCAGGGGTCTCGCGGTCATTTAACACATAATAATATGGGTATTTTCGAATTTGCAAAATGATCATACCACTAAGGTGCTTAGATAATGATAGTAAGATATATAATAATAATAATAATAAAGTCAAATAACTATATTGAAATTTTATGTCCTGATGGGGTGGCCGAATTGGTGGACTAGTGAGCACATATACCTTTGATCACGAGTTTTTGATTCTTCCTAACAATTTTATCGGTCGAGCCTGTCACACAGGATTTGTATAATACGATTTAGGCGATATTGATATGATTTATAGGCTACCGTCAGCCTAGGATTTACAAATTGCACACGCAATAGTAGCTGACGCGGTTTAAAAAAAAAAAAAAAGGAAATTTTAAAGCCAAAAAAATCAACTTCGGTTTTTCAGAATAAACTGCAACATATCCTATATTGGAACATGGCTCGTTAATGCGCATTTGTTAATTGACTTGTTATACTACTTCGTTTCTCTTTCTTGCTTTATTTGACGACTTCCATTTCACATATAGTGTGGCTCGTCTGCGTTTCTGGGTTTCAAGATTCAATCACTCGAACTAGTATTACACGCTCAAATGCGTGTATGTGTTTGAGAATTGTAAATGACTCCAAGGTACTTGTTTCTTTCTCGGTTTTTTGTGTGTGTTGTGAGATGGGATTGTTTTACACGGTTAAAATCGTGATGGGCACCACCCCAGGTTTAGGATTTTTACTCACTTTACCTTCTTTTCCATTTTTTTATTTTAATTTTTGTGCGTTTGAAGAATCAAGAAACTCGTGTTATTGTGTTTCTTGGACTGATTTAGAGTAAACTACCTGTCTTTTTAATGATTTTAATGAACAATAAATCATTTTGAATTGTTACCGGTATTTTTCTTTTGAATCAAAATACAGTACTGTCACTCACAGAGGGATCAGATATTGGGTCATAGTTTGAACAATCAATCTGCTGCTGTTGTATAATTCTTGGGGTTGCCTTGTTATTACTTTCCTTTGTATTACTTGCCTACGTTGGATTGACATTTAAGTAGTTCAGTATGAAATTTGAAGGCATTTGCTTACTGGTAAAAACTCCCAGTTTCTTGCCTGAATTGGTGAAAAAATATCTTTCGGATTTCTTGTTTGAAAAGTAGCTGCTGTTTTCAAACTGTTTTCTTAGAAAAGGTGAAGGAAAAAGAAATTATACGCGGGAGAATGTGGTGGTTTGTGTTGGGTAGTTGCCGAGTTGGATGGTAGATTAAGGTGGCAAAGGGATTTATGGATACCAGATTATCCAAGCACGAAGATCTTGGTTGTTCTTTAAGTTGGGTGGTGAAGATTTGTCATCCAGGAAAATTAATAACATATAGAAAATCCTTGATTAATCTTTTCGGTCAATGGATGATTTGGATTTGAGATGCTTCTAAATACTGAAGTTCCTATGATTTCATTTTCTTGGTCAATATTTTATGACCAAGTCTAGCTCTCTATCATTCTCATTCAGTTGTTTCACCTCATTCCAGTTAATGTTTCTAAGCAGAAAATCCTGTGGATTTTTCTAGATTTGTTACATGTTTCTAGCATGAAATTGGAAATAGAGTTCTTGCATACTTCAATTTGACTCTAGGGATTATTCGCAAACCAACTTTGCAACTGATTCCCATTTAATTTCTTCTTATGGTAGAGCTTTGTCAAAAGGTGTTTCTCAAAATTTTCCTGATCCTGGTTTGGAGAGAAACATAACAGTGGATGTTGGGAAGGGTTCCCAAAGTGGTGAAAGAGACCTAAAAAATCATCAGCTTAACGGCTTGCTGGATCAAGTCTCTAGTCCAGTTCGAAGAGAATTAGTTAGCAGGTATGCTCTTTACTTATTCACTTCATGGACCGATTCTTGGTGTTCCTGCTGTCTAATACTAAAAGAAGTTGAATAACACAAATTAGCAAGAAACAACTCTCTGTGAATACTTTGCTTTAAAATTTTGACTTTGGCCTATATCTTGTTGTGGCAATAGTAGTTTATTTGCGATGTTTATTTCTAATAGAGCGTCTTTTGGGATGAGAACTCCTGGTAGTAATGATGAGATTGATGTGGAGAGTGGAAGAACAGAAAAGGATAGAGGAAAGATTGTGAGAAGTAAAAGAGGAATTACATTACACAATCAGGCCCTGTTATCCGGCCTTGCATATTGTTTTTCTTCTTGCAGCATGATACTGGTTAACAAGTTTGTCCTCTCCAGTTATGACTTTAATGCTGGAATTTCTTTGATGCTATATCAGGTAACCTTCCATATAAGATCTTTAATGTATTGCCTGAATTTATTTTACTTCATTTGATTTTAATAATTTTCCATGTTCTTTAGACATGAAAAGAATTTGTTTTTGGATGCAGAATTTTGTCTCAGTGACTATCGTTTCCCTTTTAAGTTTCCTTGGCATAATTACTATGGAACCACTCACATGGAGATTAATTAAAGTATGGTTGCCAGTCAATGTCATATTTGTTGGGATGCTGATCACAAGTATGTTTAGGTACTAGTTTTCCTTATCTCGCAGTCAGTTTTGGTGTAAACTGTATCATCTGAAAATCGAACATTTCTGATTTTATGATAATTGAGAATTATTATTTAGTGGATAATCAGTATGATAATCTACATTGTAGTGTTTCTCCACAGGTAATATGACTTTAAGTTTTGAACTTGTTTTATGAGAGAAAAAAATTCTTTCGACAATGAGCATATGCTCTTGATTTCAGCTTGTTTGTTCCTTGATTTTATTTATATGCCAATAAACAAAACATTTCTTTTCTTTCGTTGAATTTCATATTTTACGTGAAATATCTTAATTTGTTTACATAATGCTGCCTAACATATACTCATTTTGAATGCAGTCTAAAGTACATTAACGTTGCCATGGTCACTGTTCTGAAGAATGTAACCAATGTGATGACTGCTGTTGGTGAAATGTATTTATTTAACAAGCATCATGACAACAGAGTTTGGGCAGCTCTTTTCTTAATGGTATGCCATCTGGCTAACACGTGATCAGTCGACTGAAAAATATTTACATTCCAGTCGATCAAACGATAGTATTCCATTGAGTCTTTATATTACTACTGTCTGCAAATTCTTAATTGTTATCCATTCATATTATTGCTAAGTCCTCATTGACCTTTAATTATAATTGAATTATTGTTGACTGAAGAATATTGGTGTTGATTGACATAATATGGTCATAACCAAGCAAAAACTGGCTCTAAATTCTTTTTTACTACCTTTCAATTATTTTTGATGGGTTGAATTGTCCATAATTTTGTGCAACCGTTTTGTAGATCATTTCAGCAATATCTGGTGGAATTACAGATCTGTCATTTCATGCCGTTGGATATACATGGCAATTCATGAATTGCGTTCTGACAGCATCATATTCCGTAAGTAATAGACCCGAGCTTTGTAATGTTGCACTTGCTGAGTGCCCCCTTCTTGTGTTTTTATACTTGTGGTCTATCTAATGGACAAATATCTGAGGCGACCCTCACCTATTTTATTCAAAACAGAGTATTTCATTTAATTTGCTTGCTTTCAACTCATGCCAACTTTGCTAGATGCTGCTGTTACATTGTGAATGTGTATTGCTTGTCTTTATATTCTTCAAGTTTTACTGAATATGATGAAATTTAGCTCCTCGTGGATTACTTAGCTTATCGGTCTAACTTTTATGTATTTTCTGCAATATGTTGTTGCATCTCTTTTTAATGTTTCAAAGTGAAAAGAGATTGTTATCTTTCTGTGGTGCAGCTGACTTTACGCAGGATCATGGATACAGCAAAACAAGTCACTAAATCTGGAGAGTTGAATGAATTCTCAATGGTTCTGCTCAACAATTGCCTTTCGCTGCCTCTAGGAATTTTTCTTGTTTTTGTGTTCAAAGAGGTCGATTATCTCTTACACACGTAAGTGAAAGTTAACTCCAAAACATTAGTGATTATTAACTGATGCTTTCTATCATCAAGGATTCGAAAGAATTTTCTTCTTGAAGTTAACTTTAAGTCGTTAATTTCATGAGCCAACTCTATAAACATTGTCCTGTGAAGTATGGTGAAATACAAGAAGAGGTGTAAATATGGCATTCTTGTTCAAAATGGGTTCTTTTGTTTTCAATTGGCAGACCACTTTTGAGATTGCCAACATTTTGGCTGGTGGTGACGTTTAGCGGATTCTTGGGGTTGGCGATAAGCTTCACTTCTATGTGGTTTTTACATCAAACAGGTGCTACTACGTACAGGTGAAACTATGCTATCTATTTGACATTCTTTGTAGGTAGCTGATTTCATATGTGATCTTTTGGCGTATTAGTGCGAAGAAAATAGTGGCAATACATTTGAATTGTAGCACAGCATTTATTTACACATCAAAATGGTGGTATACATTTATTTTTTGGTCTGAAATATCTGCCAAGAAAAAGGGAGAATCTATTGAACTGGTTTACATGTTTCTTAGGTCTAAAATGTATACCAAGAAATGAGATTCTTATCTAAGAACCAGTTTTGCATGTGTGGAACTTCGGTGTTTGAGTAGGTATAGTCATGAACAGAATAGAGAATTTGATTCAGGAGTCCTCTAACTTTGTATGCATGATATCTAAGGTCAAGTTCAGAGGGGGAGGGAGTATTGCAAGTTGAGATTTGTTTTTATTCTCAGTCATATCGGTGATCTTTTACCGGAGCTAGATTTGCTCGTCTCTTTTCAACTTCATTTATATGTAGCATATTCCTGCAGTCTTGTAGGGTCTCTAAACAAGATACCTCTTTCTGTTGCTGGTATCCTCCTCTTTAATGTCTCAACAAGCTTGGAAAATTCTGCCAGCATTTTCTTTGGTAAGCCTTGATCAACTCTGTAAAACCTTATCTTTATGAGGGACGATTTAATATATTTTGACAAGAGAGAAGAATACATATAACAAAATATATTTCCAGTTGATAGGTGCAACCGAACACGCTCGACCACATCGAGCCTGCCCTGCACTGTGTAGTAAACTATTAATTGGTGTTTCTCTTTGTACAGGGTTGGTGGCTGGAGTGTTTTTTGCAAGAGCAAAAATGCGTTAGATGGTTTCAATTTTGAAGAGCTTAGAATTCTTTACACGTATTGTAACTAGTCTTTTGGGTTATATTGAATTTTGATTGTGCTACCTACATTTAGACATGATGATAATGTAATTTTGATAAAATTAAGTCGTTCAGTATATTCTCCAAGAGCTTCTTTCAGTTATAATATCCTCGTTGATTTCTTTGGATCAATGGAATGTTTTTTTTGGAAAATGATAAATATTAATGATTGTATTAGACGATGTTAAAAAAAAATAAAAATTAGTGATTCGATCTACCAATAAAAATACCACAACTGATTATCAAATTATCCAGTTCTTAATTAGTTTACAATTGTTTTTTTTAATTCTTTCGAAGAACATTTACAATTGGTTTGTGGATAAATATTTATATTTTTTTTGTTTGATTTTTTTTTTTTGTTTTCAAATTTTTTTGGTTAGGTGTTTTTTTTTATAATATGTTTGTCTATGATTGATAAGTTTCTTTTGGATATGAGGGGTATTTTCGGAAAACAAATTGGTCAAAACTTGAGACTAAAGGAGCCTTTCTTTTTCCTACCACTCTTCTATTGTAAAAAAATAATATAGTAAAACAAAGGGTAATTGAGGCAAACACATGATATAATAGTCTTTTTTTTAAATAAAAAAGGAGAAATTGATAAGTTGCGTTTAAATTGAATGATTTAGGGGGGTGTATTGGTTATAGACTTTTATTGACTTTTAATAACTTTTATGGAGTTTAAAAGTCTAGAGGTATTCAATCCAGACTTTTATATACTCTACAAAAGTCTAATGGTATTCAAGACAGACTTTCGTAGAGTTTTAAAAAGTCAGGTGGTATTCAAACTTGAATTTTTAAAACTCCATAAAAGTCTATAGGTATCCAAAATCTCATAGACTTTTAATGACTTCTGTTGAAATCTTTAGGTACAAACTTTGATGCCATATGTACATCCCAAAAAAGTTAAAAATTCTCCACCACTCCTAGTAAAGATTTGGAATGACTTAATTCCTAATTACCATCATCTCTCTTTACTCTTTGCCATTTTCATTTCCGACACGACCACCTCCCCATTGGCTTTTCCTCCCTTGTTTTCTACATGTACATTTTCTTTAATTTCTAATATGCGGCTCTTTCTTCAATTATTGTTTTTTTCACATCTTATTTTTTATCCAATATAATACTAATATTTACACAAGTATTTTGATAAAATAGCAAGTTAATGTGCTCAATTTTATATTAGATAATAGATTTTTAAAACTATTGTATAGGTCTATATCTATAGACAATTATAATAAATATTTTTCTAAAACAAAAGATATTTATAACGATATAAATTATCATGTTTAATTTAAAAAGTATGTTTTAAGAATTTTTATAGTAGTCAACTATCATCAAAAAATATTTTAAGTTTATAAAATGTTATTTAATAAAAAAGTTTTGTTTTATTACACAAAATTATAGATTACAATTATATAACAACATTAACTGAATCTTCAAAGTCGTCATCTTGAAGATGCAAAAAAGTTGTTCAATATTTGCCATGCAAAAGAATTGAATAGGTATTTTTCACATTTTTGGCTGTTAAATAAGTAAAATGTGTTTACATTAATAGTAAAAAAAAAATTATATGTTGAAGAAGTTATTTATGTTCAATTGTTAGTT
This sequence comes from Haberlea rhodopensis, assembly GCA_907163345.1. Taxonomy (NCBI): domain Eukaryota; kingdom Viridiplantae; phylum Streptophyta; class Magnoliopsida; order Lamiales; family Gesneriaceae; genus Haberlea; species Haberlea rhodopensis. The sequence continues at coordinate 3,374,635 of CAJQUN010000008.1, read as the reverse complement.
CAAAGAAATCAATTATAAGTTATAAAATCTATAGAGTCTATAAAATTCTTTTGATAATTTCGTGTAATTCTATAAAAATTATTAGAAATCTATCAATTTCATAAAAGTCCATCATTTAAAAAAGTCATTAAAAGTCTATAAAGTCCATAAAAATCTATTGAAAATGTCTACGAGACTCTATACAAATCTTTTTATAACTCCATGGAATTCTATAAAAGTCAATAGAAATCTATCAACTCCATAAAAGTCAATCATTTAAAAAAGTCATTAAAAGTCAATAAAAGTCTAGATTGAATACACCCCCCTTAGGTTCGGATGAGAGATTTGATGGATGACTTTCAAATGATTCCATTTTGGGATCTATTACAATGATATACAAACAAATTTAAAATGAGAAAGGAGAAATTTCAAATGCATTGAATTCAAAAGCATCCAAACAAATGATACATATTATATATCTTTTTTTTTTATTTAATAATATAGTACTTTGGGGTAAAAAAACACCGAATGGTCCAATATAGTGTTTTAAAGCATCGGGTCCACTGTAGAATTTCCCGTCAGACTGATATTTTGACTTCTAATTTGATTTAACTTTAACCTGTAGATACGAAAATTAGAACAAGAATCTGATTATGTGAGGATAAATGGTGACTAGTTTGAACTCTGTCTGTCTGTGAACTCTCATAGATCATTTCTACATGAAGCCCTTTTTTGTATCCTTTTCCATATTAAATTCAATTTCATTAGTTTTTGGACATTTATAGTTTTAAAAAAACTTTAAAATAAATGAGAAACAATCAGTTATATTCTTGAGATTGGTTGAAGTTTAGGAAGAAAATCATATTATACGAAAAAGCATATTCAGGCAGGGCGGCAGCAAGAATATTGAAATTTGGATTACATAAGATTGATAATGCATATAAAGATGAAGTTGATCATGATATCAACCACAACTAAATTTGATCGACTATCAGTTCAGAAACAAGAATTCTGAGTTCTGGTAAAGTTCCGAAGTGACTAATCCACATGATCAGAACCTCATTTCAAGAATCAACTCACATTAAATGTTGCTCATTTGCCGGTGAAAATGGAGGCAAATGCTGGCGAAAAACAAGGGGGATTCCGGGCTTGCATCTTCATTTGGGATATGCCCTAAGACATATCATTAGATGATTGTTTATGGCATACAAAGTATTATGATTTTATAAATGGCAAATCATTATTATATATTATTCGAATATCTGTGCAATATGAATTGGTATATAAGTTAATGTCCTTAGAATAATATTGTATTATTCTTAAAGATTGTCCCTAGTCAAGTATTATCATAAATAAGGATAATGATAATACATTGAGACTAGTATGTTTTGATTGATGAATTGTTCATGGATATGAGATATCAAATCAACACATGGGTACATGTTAGAGAACAATGTACTGGACAGACCCACCATGAGAATGCTACATGGATAGTTATATGAGTGTCATAAGCAATTCTCATAGTGATAATAATGTATGTAATCCTTACGACTTGAGATCATCAGAGATCCCAACATAAGGAGTTATGTATCTTGATATTGTCAAACGTTACATGTAACAGGGTAAACTATAAAGGCAACTATTGGATACACTACGAGTTATGTAGAGGGATGTTGATTGATTAAGATATGATTTGTCCCTCCTATATAACAGGAGAAGTGTTTGGACCCTTGATCAAGTAAGACTAAAATGCATGGCCGTGCTCGAATGAGTCGATATGTGATATCGAGCTTATTCGTTTATTCTAGTTCTACTTGGGGATCAAGAAATAGAGATTGAATATACGAGTGTGACTATTCCATGACTCGTGTTCAATCTAAACACATGGACAAATGGATTAAGTTACATGGTTAATATTATCACAAGTTCTAAGGTTATGTCGAGTCAAAAACATTCTTGTAATTTGGTAGCCTTGATGTGTTGCTAGATACCGCTCATTGCTTGTGACGTAAAATGAGATTTTATGTCACTGCCAACATTACAAGATCCTATCGGGTCGCACAAAAGATTAAATCGATAAAGGGAATTAAATTCATGGGATGAATTAAATAATTAAGAAGAGTCTTAATTAAAAGATTATAAGGATTTAATTAAATCATGGGTTTGGGCCCATGAGACTTTAAGAAAGTCTTGAACCTTAATTAAATCTTATAATATAAATACAAGGTTATGACTAATGATTAAGTGTAACAATTCATAATATAACCTAGCCTCAAAAGAGCTTGCTCTCGGCCTCCTCTCACTCCACCGAAAGTTCACGGCCGCCACCCACCTCTCGGCCGCCGTGGATCCCCTTTTGGTGTTTGATTGGTAGTCGTTGATCGGTTTAGAACCGAGAGTTTGTTTTGGTTCAAGAATAAGTCTAGCAACTTGTTCTTGAACGTCCCTTGTTCGGTTTGATCGTGTGGATACCGTAGAGGCAAGACCTTGGAGGTGTTGCTCGTGACTCGGAATTCGTTGGACGTGGTGCTTCGTGGAATCTGCTCAAACACGCTACAAGGGTGAGACTCTTATAATCCTTTATCCGATATGACAATTTTGTATAGATCCGCGGTTATAGTAATCCAAAATCAGGAGTCCTCTAACTTTGTATGCATGATATCTAAGGTCAAGTTCAGAGGGGGAGGGAGTATTGCAAGTTGAGATTTGTTTTTATTCTCAGTCATATCGGTGATCTTTTACCGGAGCTAGATTTGCTCGTCTCTTTTCAACTTCATTTATATGTAGCATATTCCTGCAGTCTTGTAGGGTCTCTAAACAAGATACCTCTTTCTGTTGCTGGTATCCTCCTCTTTAATGTCTCAACAAGCTTGGAAAATTCTGCCAGCATTTTCTTTGGTAAGCCTTGATCAACTCTGTAAAACCTTATCTTTATGAGGGACGATTTAATATATTTTGACAAGAGAAAATACATATAACAAAATATATTTCCAGTCGATAGGTGCAACCGAACACGCTCGACCACATCGAGCCTGCCCTGCACTGTGTAGGAAACTATTAATTGGTGTTTCTCTTTGTACAGGGTTGGTGGCTGGAGTGTTTTTTGCAAGAGCAAAAATGCGTTAGATGGTTTCAATTTTGAAGAGCTTAGAATTCTTTACACGTATTGTAACTAGTCTTTTGGGTTATATTGAATTTTGATTGTGCTACCTACATTTAGACATGATGATAATGTAATTTTGATAAAATTAAGTCGTTCAGTATATTCTCCAAGAGCTTCTTTCAGTTATAATATCCTCGTTGATTTCTTTGGATCAATGGAATGTTTTTTTTGGAAAATGATAAATATTAATGATTGTATTAGACGATGTTAAAAAAAAATAAAAATTAGTGATTCGATCTACCAATAAAAATACCACAACTGATTATCAAATTATCCAGTTCTTAATTAGTTTACAATTGTTTTTTTTAATTCTTTCGAAGAACATTTACAATTGGTTTGTGGATAAATATTTATATTTTTTTTGTTTGATTTTTTTTTTTTGTTTTCAAATTTTTTTGGTTAGGTGTTTTTTTTTATAATATGTTTGTCTATGATTGATAAGTTTCTTTTGGATATGAGGGGTATTTTCGGAAAACAAATTGGTCAAAACTTGAGACTAAAGGAGCCTTTCTTTTTCCTACCACTCTTCTATTGTAAAAAAATAATATAGTAAAACAAAGGGTAATTGAGGCAAACACATGATATAATAGTCTTTTTTTTAAATAAAAAAGGAGAAATTGATAAGTTGCGTTTAAATTGAATGATTTAGGGGGGTGTATTGGTTATAGACTTTTATTGACTTTTAATGACTTTTATGGAGTTTAAAAGTCTAGAGGTATTCAATCCAGACTTTTATATACTCTACAAAAGTCTAATGGTATTCAAGACAGACTTTCGTAGAGTTTTAAAAAGTCAGGTGGTATTCAAACTTGAATTTTTAAAACTCCATAAAAGTCTATAGGTATCCAAAATCTCATAGACTTTTAATGACTTCTGTTGAAATCTTTAGGTACAAACTTTGATGCCATATGTACATCCCAAAAAAGTTAAAAATTCTCCACCACTCCTAGTAAAGATTTGGAATGACTTAATTCCTAATTACCATCATCTCTCTTTACTCTTTGCCATTTTCATTTCCGACACGACCACCTCCCCATTGGCTTTTCCTCCCTTGTTTTCTACATGTACATTTTCTTTAATTTCTAATATGCGGCTCTTTCTTCAATTATTGTTTTTTTCACATCTTATTTTTTATCCAATATAATACTAATATTTACACAAGTATTTTGATAAAATAGCAAGTTAATGTGCTCAATTTTATATTAGATAATAGATTTTTAAAACTATTGTATAGGTCTATATCTATAGACAATTATAATAAATATTTTTCTAAAACAAAAGATATTTATAACGATATAAATTATCATGTTTAATTTAAAAAGTATGTTTTAAGAATTTTTATAGTAGTCAACTATCATCAAAAAATATTTTAAGTTTATAAAATGTTATTTAATAAAAAAGTTTTGTTTTATTACACAAAATTATAGATTACAATTATATAACAACATTAACTGAATCTTCAAAGTCGTCATCTTGAAGATGCAAAAAAGTTGTTCAATATTTGCCATGCAAAAGAATTGAATAGGTATTTTTCACATTTTTGGCTGTTAAATAAGTAAAATGTGTTTACATTAATAGTAAAAAAAAAATTATATGTTGAAGAAGTTATTTATGTTCAATTGTTAGTTCAAAGAAATCAATTATAAGTTATAAAATCTATAGAGTCTATAAAATTCTTTTGATAATTTCGTGTAATTCTATAAAAATTATTAGAAATCTATCAATTTCATAAAAGTCCATCATTTAAAAAAGTCATTAAAAGTCTATAAAGTCCATAAAAATCTATTGAAAATGTCTACGAGACTCTATACAAATCTTTTTATAACTCCATGGAATTCTATAAAAGTCAATAGAAATCTATCAACTCCATAAAAGTCAATCATTTAAAAAAGTCATTAAAAGTCAATAAAAGTCTAGATTGAATACACCCCCCTTAGGTTCGGATGAGAGATTTGATGGATGACTTTCAAATGATTCCATTTTGGGATCTATTACAATGATATACAAACAAATTTAAAATGAGAAAGGAGAAATTTCAAATGCATTGAATTCAAAAGCATCCAAACAAATGATACATATTATATATCTTTTTTTTTATTTAATAATATAGTACTTTGGGGTAAAAAAACACCGAATGGTCCAATATAGTGTTTTAAAGCATCGGGTCCACTGTAGAATTTCCCGTCAGACTGATATTTTGACTTCTAATTTGATTTAACTTTAACCTGTAGATACGAAAATTAGAACAAGAATCTGATTATGTGAGGATAAATGGTGACTAGTTTGAACTCTGTCTGTCTGTGAACTCTCATAGATCATTTCTACATGAAGCCCTTTTTTGTATCCTTTTCCATATTAAATTCAATTTCATTAGTTTTTGGACATTTATAGTTTTAAAAAAACTTTAAAATAAATGAGAAACAATCAGTTATATTCTTGAGATTGGTTGAAGTTTAGGAAGAAAATCATATTATACGAAAAAGCATATTCAGGCAGGGCGGCAGCAAGAATATTGAAATTTGGATTACATAAGATTGATAATGCATATAAAGATGAAGTTGATCATGATATCAACCACAACTAAATTTGATCGACTATCAGTTCAGAAACAAGAATTCTGAGTTCTGGTAAAGTTCCGAAGTGACTAATCCACATGATCAGAACCTCATTTCAAGAATCAACTCACATTAAATGTTGCTCATTTGCCGGTGAAAATGGAGGCAAATGCTGGCGAAAAACAAGGGGGATTCCGGGCTTGCATCTTCATTTGGGATATGCCCTAAGACATATCATTAGATGATTGTTTATGGCATACAAAGTATTATGATTTTATAAATGGCAAATCATTATTATATATTATTCGAATATCTGTGCAATATGAATTGGTATATAAGTTAATGTCCTTAGAATAATATTGTATTATTCTTAAAGATTGTCCCTAGTCAAGTATTATCATAAATAAGGATAATGATAATACATTGAGACTAGTATGTTTTGATTGATGAATTGTTCATGGATATGAGATATCAAATCAACACATGGGTACATGTTAGAGAACAATGTACTGGACAGACCCACCATGAGAATGCTACATGGATAGTTATATGAGTGTCATAAGCAATTCTCATAGTGATAATAATGTATGTAATCCTTACGACTTGAGATCATCAGAGATCCCAACATAAGGAGTTATGTATCTTGATATTGTCAAACGTTACATGTAACAGGGTAAACTATAAAGGCAACTATTGGATACACTACGAGTTATGTAGAGGGATGTTGATTGATTAAGATATGATTTGTCCCTCCTATATAACAGGAGAAGTGTTTGGACCCTTGATCAAGTAAGACTAAAATGCATGGCCGTGCTCGAATGAGTCGATATGTGATATCGAGCTTATTCGTTTATTCTAGTTCTACTTGGGGATCAAGAAATAGAGATTGAATATACGAGTGTGACTATTCCATGACTCGTGTTCAATCTAAACACATGGACAAATGGATTAAGTTACATGGTTAATATTATCACAAGTTCTAAGGTTATGTCGAGTCAAAAACATTCTTGTAATTTGGTAGCCTTGATGTGTTGCTAGATACCGCTCATTGCTTGTGACGTAAAATGAGATTTTATGTCACTGCCAACATTACAAGATCCTATCGGGTCGCACAAAAGATTAAATCGATAAAGGGAATTAAATTCATGGGATGAATTAAATAATTAAGAAGAGTCTTAATTAAAAGATTATAAGGATTTAATTAAATCATGGGTTTGGGCCCATGAGACTTTAAGAAAGTCTTGAACCTTAATTAAATCTTATAATATAAATACAAGGTTATGACTAATGATTAAGTGTAACAATTCATAATATAACCTAGCCTCAAAAGAGCTTGCTCTCGGCCTCCTCTCACTCCACCGAAAGTTCACGGCCGCCACCCACCTCTCGGCCGCCGTGGATCCCCTTTTGGTGTTTGATTGGTAGTCGTTGATCGGTTTAGAACCGAGAGTTTGTTTTGGTTCAAGAATAAGTCTAGCAACTTGTTCTTGAACGTCCCTTGTTCGGTTTGATCGTGTGGATACCGTAGAGGCAAGACCTTGGAGGTGTTGCTCGTGACTCGGAATTCGTTGGACGTGGTGCTTCGTGGAATCTGCTCAAACACGCTACAAGGGTGAGACTCTTATAATCCTTTATCCGATATGACAATTTTGTATAGATCCGCGGTTATAGTAATCCAAAATCAGGAGTCCTCTAACTTTGTATGCATGATATCTAAGGTCAAGTTCAGAGGGGGAGGGAGTATTGCAAGTTGAGATTTGTTTTTATTCTCAGTCATATCGGTGATCTTTTACCGGAGCTAGATTTGCTCGTCTCTTTTCAACTTCATTTATATGTAGCATATTCCTGCAGTCTTGTAGGGTCTCTAAACAAGATACCTCTTTCTGTTGCTGGTATCCTCCTCTTTAATGTCTCAACAAGCTTGGAAAATTCTGCCAGCATTTTCTTTGGTAAGCCTTGATCAACTCTGTAAAACCTTATCTTTATGAGGGACGATTTAATATATTTTGACAAGAGAAAATACATATAACAAAATATATTTCCAGTCGATAGGTGCAACCGAACACGCTCGACCACATCGAGCCTGCCCTGCACTGTGTAGGAAACTATTAATTGGTGTTTCTCTTTGTACAGGGTTGGTGGCTGGAGTGTTTTTTGCAAGAGCAAAAATGCGTTAGATGGTTTCAATTTTGAAGAGCTTAGAATTCTTTACACGTATTGTAACTAGTCTTTTGGGTTATATTGAATTTTGATTGTGCTACCTACATTTAGACATGATGATAATGTAATTTTGATAAAATTAAGTCGTTCAGTATATTCTCCAAGAGCTTCTTTCAGTTATAATATCCTCGTTGATTTCTTTGGATCAATGGAATGTTTTTTTTGGAAAATGATAAATATTAATGATTGTATTAGACGATGTTAAAAAAAAATAAAAATTAAGTTGTGTTTAAACTGAATGATTTAGATCCGGATAAGATATTTGATGCATGACTTTCAAATGACTCTATTTTGGGATCTATTATAGTGATATACAAACAAATTTAAAATGAGAAAGGAGAAATTTCAAATGCATTTAATTCAAAAGCATCCAAACAAATGATACATATTATATATCTTTATTTTTAATTTAATAATATAGTATTTCGGGGTAAAAATCATCGAATAGGTCCTATGAGATAGTGTTTTATAAAACACCGAATCTACTTGTAGAATTTCCCGTCCTTATACCGATATTTTGACTTCTAATTTGACTTATATTTCATATATATAATGATAAATGAGAGAATATTTTGACTTCTAATTTGATTTAACTTTAACCTGTAGATACAAAAATTAGAACAAGAATCTAATTATGCGAGGATAAATGGTGACCAGTTTGAACTCTCTGTCTATGAACTCTCATAGATATTTCTACATGAAACCCTTTTTTTGTATCCTTTGCAGGGCGGCAGCAAGAATATTGAAATTTGGATTACATAAGATTGATAATGCATAAAAAGATGAAGTTGATCATGATATCAACCAAAACTAAATTTGATCGATTATCAGTTCAGAAACAAGAATTCTGAGTTGTGGTAAAATTCCGAAGTGACTAATCCACATGATCAGAACCTCATTTCAAGAATCAAACTCACCTTAAATGTTGCTCATTTGCCGGTGAAAATGGAGACAAATGCTGGCGAAAAACAAGGGGGATTCCGGGCTTGCATCTTCGTTTTTGGTAATCAAATCAACACGAAACATTTTTCCATCTTGCAGAGAACAACTTCATCTGTATGTTGTGTTGTGTTTCAGTTTTGGCAACTTTGGAGTGTTAGCATAAATGCAAACGTTGGCCCAATGAACTTTATATTAACCCTGGCCCAATTAGCTTATTACAACTATAAATATGACATTTGTATCAGAAGGTTAAAAACGACATAATCACTCTCAATCAATTCACGCTCTCTAAAAGTTCATACCAAACTAGCACTGGTGTTGAGCTTGTAGATCTGGTCAGGTTGGTTGGACTCGAGGGTCACCGCTATCAGATTCACGTCGGTGAACGGTAATTCCTTTTCATTCATTTATTCGATTTATGCATGTTAATATATGAATCATGCGCGATCTTCCGTCCACGGGTCAGATCTGTTTATTGTTTTATTTCCGCTGCGTTTGGATCTGACGCCGGGGTACGAAAACCCAACAGTGGTATCAGAGTCAGGTTGCAATTTGATTCATTTATCAATAATTATTTTTATTAGACGTTTCCAATCAATATTAATCGTGTTCGAATTTTCAAAAATTATGGATTCCGGAAAACATAGAAAATTGGAATAAAATGAGTTTTAATCCGGACCCAAAAACCGACCGAAAAGTGTTTCCGGCGTCTCTCCGGCGTGCTAGACGGCAGTCCATGGCGGATATGGCAGCACGAAACTTGTTCCCTCGGCTGGTCGCACAGAGGACGGCCGCGCAAACCCCTGGATCTGTCGTGACTCGAGAGAAATTTCATTGTTCTGCGTTAAGGATTCTGGATTGCTGGAGAGGCGGAGAAGAAGGCTGTGCGGCTGTATTTCTGGATATGCACAAGGATTGCGCGGCCGTGAAACGAAAACGCTGGAATAGGCCATGGTTTCTGCAATTGTTGCAGATGTAAACCGCGAGTTCCATGGAAGATGAACATCACCGTATTCTTGACCATGTTCTCAGCGCATATCGGCTGTATGTTGCCCGCGAAGGAAGCTGCTAGGCGGGGAAGCTGGCGGCGCGCGGACTGGCTTGGCAAGGGCGGCGGCGGCGCTAGGGTTAAGCGAAACCCTAATGTTCATTTGGGAAGAGATGATGAACAGTAAAACCTAATTTCAATTTCAAGGGATGATGAATAGTGGCTAACATCAGAGAGGCCGAATAATTTTTTTCTTCTAGGAAAACTCTAAAATCGAGAATAATTTTTTTTCTTCTAGGAAAACTCTAAAATCGAGTGAAAAATTCTTACGCCTTTTTGAAAACTCAAAATTGCAATCTGCCAAAGCCAATATGTTACATTTACACCGTTATGACATTTGACTTTCATAAATCAGCTCAGGCTGACATATGAGAGGCCGTATAAATTTTTTTTCTTCTAGGAAAACCATAAAACCGGGTGAAAAATTCTTACGGCATTTTGAAAACTCAAAATTGGAATCTGCCAAAGCCAATATGTTACATTTACACCGTTATGACATTTGACTATCATAAATCATCCCGGGCTGACATCAGAGAGGCCGTATAAATTTTTTTCCTTCTAGGAATGCGATTTTCAGATTTAAAAAAAAAATTTGAAAAATCCAAAAATATTAATGTATGTTGGGTTGAAATTGCATTTTAATTTTGGATCCAAATTGTTTGGAGTCCATAAATTGGGTTTTTTAACTTTTTAATCGAAAAAAAAATTAATTTAACAAAATAATCGTTTTTTTTCTATTATTAAAGTAACCTAAGTCGCCATGTGAGATGGCGACTTCATTTAAAGTCGCCATCTGACATGACGACTTCAACAAAAATTATTAAAAAACTATTATTTTACGATGTCGCCATGGCGACTTCTACAAAAATTATTAAAAAAAACTATTATTTTTCCGATGTCGCCATGTCAGATGGCGACTTAAGGTGAAGTCATCATCTGACATGGCGACTTCCATAAAAATTCTTAAAAAAAAATATTATTTTCTGAAGTCGCCATCTGACATGGCGACATCTTTTAATTTTTAAAAGATGTCGCCATGTCAGATGGCGACATTATATTAAAAAATAATTTTTTTGCCGGTGTCGGTATATAATGACAGAAATTTTTTTGTTTTTAAATATTGTCGCCATCTGAGATGGCAACAAAAAAAAATTTTTTTTTTTTTAATGTCGCCATTTTAGATGGCGACAATAATCAATTACGTCTATAAAACTGAACAAAATGTTACTCCTTTTGAAATATAGCAAATTCTCTTCGGCTTTCGAACAAATTCTCTTCAGAATTCGTGAAAATTCACATTCTCTTCAGAATTCGTGAATATTTTCTCTGCAGGTATGTTGTTATACAAATAATTAAATTTCATAATATTATATATACTGTACTAATTTATAAAATTTGTGTTTATTTTAAGGTATGTCAATTAAAGTTTTGTTGTATTGGGGAGACAATATATTACAAGATTCAGAATCTGTTAGATATGATCGTGGTCCGTCGAAAGGCATGACAATATCTCGCACTATTAATTATTTACAGTTAGTGAACGACGTATATGATATTACTGGCATCGACCGTAACCAGTTCATTCTGAAAATATATTGTAAATATATATTTAGTGATTTTTCTGGGATAAAACAAACAATTTTTCCCGTTGCCAGTGATTACAATTTAGCATGTGTATTGGATTCTGAACAAAATTATAGTTGTTTGGAGATGTATATACAAACAGAACGGAGAGATTATGATTTTATTACAGAAATGCCAACAAGTGGTAGTAGTCCATTTGTAGTAGATACAGAAAGACCAACTACTTCTAGGATTCAAGATGATGCTCCTATAGTTGCTGACAATATTGTTCCCGAGCCATTAGCAGACAGTTTTGTGGATTTTGGAGATGATTTTCAGACTGAACCAGAGGGAATTCCATCTGAGGATGAGTCTAATGACGATGAGGTTGATATTGAAGAAGTGTCAGATAATGTACCAGACACAACCACAACAAATACTCATGTCCTTTATCCAACAATTTCATTCTTCTCAATGACACATCCCGAAGTATTTGGAGACTCATTAGACATTCCAACAGGTAGATGGGGGAGTTACTACGACTACTCGAAAGGGGATATCCATCTAGATATGGTTTTCAAAAATAAAGCTCATTTGCAGGCAGCTGTAAAGGATTACTATGTACGTGTTGCGAAACGGGAGTACCGCGTTGTCAAGAGTACAAAAACATTGTGGAAAGTGGTGTGTAAACACAGTACATAAGATATGCCTTGTAGATGGTACCTGCGGGCCTCGTTGAAGAAAAAAGTTGGTTTATTCAAAATAAACAAGTATGGAGGTTCTCACACTTGCCTTTTGAGTGAGCTGTCGGTCGATCATGCAATTTGGACAAAAACATGATTGCTAGCTTGTTAGTGGGAATTGTTCGGCGTGATCCAGCTTACGAAATAAAGTATGTAATTCAAACAGTGAAAGATAAATATGGATTTGAGATCTCCTATGCAAAAGGATGGTTTAGTTTACGACGTGCTGTTGAGAATGTGTACGGAACATGGGAGAGCTCCGTGAGGAAATTGCCTTACTATATGGGAGCTTTGCAAAAATGGAATCCCGGCACAGTCGTTGAGTGGGTTCACCTTGAAAATGCCAGACCAATAGAAAAGACTTTGAATTACGTGTTCTGGGCCTTCCATCCATGTGTACAAGGATTTCAGCATTGCCGCCGGGTAATAAGTGTGGATGGAACACATCTGTATACGAAATATCAACATAAGATGTTGATTGCCGTGGCAATGGATGCGAATAATCAAATCTTACCTTTGGCATTTGCAATTGTTGACGAAGAAAACTTTGTGTCATGGAGATGGTTTTTGGAGATGATTAGCAAGCATATTGTGAGAAGATCTGAGGGTGGTGTAGGTTTGATTTCTGACCGTCATCCAGGCCTCATTGCTGCAGCCGATTGTATTCCTGACTTCAAATCACCCCTTGGAGTACATCGATTTTGTTTGAGACATGTTTGTTCAAACTTTAATAGTCGCTTCAAATCCGTTCATTTGAAAGACTTGTGTTGGAGAGCGGGATCAGAAAATCAGGTCAGAAAATTTGATCGCACAATGGAAGAGATTAAACTTATAGAACCAAGGGCTTTTGATTACTTGAGTCGTATTGATAAGTGTCAATGGTCGCTTGCTCATGACGGAGGCTGGCGTTGTGGTATCATGACTACAAATATGTCAGAATGCATAAATGGAGTTATGAAAGGTGCTCGTCGACTTCCAATCACCGCCATTGTGCAATTAACTTTTGATCGTTGTGTGCTATATTTTTTCGAACGGCTTAAGAAGACAGAGCGAATGATTCAAAATAATCAAGAATGGCCAGATTATGTGTTCGAAAGATATGGTCGTGCTGACTATCATTCCATCCATCATGATGTCCAGATGTTCGATCGTAGACGTCTAACCGCTTCTGTTATCACAAGAGTACAAGCAGGACGTGGGGGTAATACGCATGTTGTGTATATAAAATCCGGGGAATGCTCTTGTGGAAAATGGAAAGAGTTCGGAATACCTTGCTCGCATGTGATCCAAGTGTGTCGAAAGTATGGCTTAAACGCTAAAACTTTTGTGAAGCCATATTACAATATGAATGAATATTGGAGCACATATCAAGGAGAATTCGAACCAATGTGGGGGGAGGAGCATTGGAACACCCCATGTTTTGAGTTGTACCACAACTCCACTCTGCGAAAAAATAGAAGAGTAGGTCGAGATCGAACAACGCGCATTCAGAATGAGATGGACTGGCCAGAAGTCAATGCAAGACGACAAAGTGCTTCAACTTCTCGAAATCAATAAATTTTTGAACGTGTAATTGATTGTAAGTTTATTGTGTAAATGATTTTACGTTATTGTGACATTATTGTACGTTTACGTTACATTATTGTGACATTATTGTACGTTTAATTACGAAATTATTGTATGTCGATTGTATGCTCAAAGAACAAACATTTTCTCAAATTTAATCTATAAGAATCGGTTACTATTTACAACATAACGATGACTTCACCAACGACGACGAGGAGCTAGATTTCCTCCAGTACCACAAGGAGGAGGATTTGTCTGTCTTCTAACTCATCGTTGTTGAACGACTTCTTCGCCCCTTTCCCTTGCCACAGGTGTGCTGGCAGGCTGCTGAAGTGGCGTCAATTGAGGGAATAGAACTGGCGAGACATCGAAAGGTGAAGTCCTAGCTGCATATGTCGCAAACCCAAGACTGACATCTGTACCCATGCTGCTGAACTGGGGTTGAGTGGACATGGGGGGATATGGCGTGAATGGAGATAAATCATATGATTGTACAGGAACAGAAATATAATAATCTGTACACATATCTGGCTCTGTCCACGTAGATGGACCTGCAATATCTGTCTGCATATGTGTAGATGGAGTGCCTGCATGGAACTGACGTGTATCAACAGGCTGGACTTCATTGTATGGCGGGAAGTTTCTGTCTCGTCGGTCACGAGCCACTCGCACCACATTGTCGAACATAGTCCTGTGTTGCCTCATCGACTCTGTCGTAATAGGCACTCCATCAGCCAGATGTCGGTCATAGCTTGTAGTTAACTGTTCCATCTGCTCAATCTGCAAAGTACAAATGTCCATATAAAATTTATACATCGAAACACAAATATAAAAATAAAATTTCACGTAATTAACGTACCACATGCTGCCATGCCGGGCCATCACCATGTTGATATCCTGTCTGTACAAAGTATTCTTGACGCCCAATGTATCTACGTGTGACTTGTTCATACCACTCACTGTATCCGCCAACAACGTAGTAACCACCGTCAGTAAATCGTGGTCTGTCTACACGTAGATCATTTGCCCTCTCCTAGCAAAGTATGTGTGCTCTATGCCTAGTGCTCCAGTTTTTGTTGACATTTCCCCTTCGATCAACATTATGCAATGCCTCATCCCCCGATGGTGGATCTTCTGGGATATCTTGTAGCATCCCAAATTGTCGCAGTACTCAATCAGACCGTTGCATTTCAACTATGTCGAAGAAAATCAACGGTCCCTTATATGTCCCCAACTCAGTGATTCCTTCAGTGTACTAATCAGGGTACGGCTGCCAATTAAACTGCAAAACAACATTGCTTTTACATACTATGAAAAGAGTGTATTTTTGTACAAACTAATTTAACAGCATGCTTACTTGAGTTACTGGCTGGTCATCGAGGATGTCCCTTATGATGCGTATGGAATGACTCCCAGTTTCTGTAAAGATTAAATTACACGACCACCTGTATATATTCAAATAAATGATTAAATGCATTCACACATAAAATCAATTATAAAACAATGCATATTCGTACTACCTTACACCATATGGAGCAGAATGTAACACATTGTTTGGGCCGACAATTATTGGCCCAATATCAGATCTATCGCTACCCAATTGCGGAGTCAAACTTGGGATTCGTGACCATGCCCAAATCTTATTTATTGTAGTGACATCAATAACACAAGTTAGATTGACCAGAAACATATTTTAATTATTAAAAAAAACAAACATATTATTTACCTGTAAGAGTTGCAATGCACCACCTATAACTTTCTTCCCTTTCTCTGATGACGTGCACAACTCACGGTATAAGTATGCCAATACAGCACTGCCCCAACTATATGTACTGGCAGAGTCGATATCCTCCAACTTCTGTAAATATAATAACCTAACAAAATTGCCTGAGGAATCAGGGCACATAATCCCCCCTAACACCAATAACGCACAAACCCTTGTGAACTTAGCAACATCATCTGGCGTACTATGTACCCCCAAGGGATTTTGCAGCAAATGATTTTTCAAAACAACTAACATCAACCTCGCACCTTTAAAATCCCTGATATCTGGTATGAATCCTAAATATATATGGCAATATCCTTGCCATTCAGGTAGAGTCCTATTATAATCTATTCCAGACACTACGATGCCATCTACTGGCAACGCCCATATTACTGCAATGTCTTGCAGTGTGATGGGCGCTTCTCCTGATCTAAAATGAAACGTGTGTGTTTCACGGCGCCATCTCTCAACTAAAGCCGTGATCAGGTGCATGTCAAGTTCAATCTTACCACACCTATAGATACCATAAAATCCAATAACGTGCAATAAATTAACAACACGTATATCTAATGGACACATATCACACGAAGAATACTATCCATATCACCTGCTCATACATCCTCAGATCGATGTGAAGACTGCAACGACAAAAGATGTGTGTCAACCGGGCCTGGTTGTCTCATTTGATCCATCCTGAAATATAATACAAAAATTAACAACATTAATCTCAACATTACAAAAACTACCCGTCCGTCGCCCACCACCTGCCGCCCTCCGAAGTCAACTTAAATTTTAATCTTTCACATCACAAAAATATACTCCAACAAGTAATATACTCCCACTAAATTTATCAAAATCATAATTTATCTACAATACACAAATAACAAAATTAAAAAGCTTACCTTAAATATTTTGGAAAGAAATGACTTGATTTTTGCAAGATGTTCGATTTTCGTAGCTTGTTCACGGAAGAAAGAAAATGAGAACGAGAGCTGCGGACGAAGGAAGAAAGAAAATGAGATTCAGAATGAGATTGCGAGTGCGGCGGCTAGGGTTTTTTTTTTAATATTACACTGATGTCGCCATCTCAGATGGCGACATCAATAATTGATGTCGCCGTCTGAGATGGCGACATCAATAAATTACATTGGTGTCGCCATCTGGCAACGTCAATAAATTAAATTGATGTCGCCAACTCAGATGGCGACACAAAAAAAAACTAATTTTTTTATTAAAGTCGCCATGTCAGATGGCGACTTCAAATGAAGTCGCCATCTGACATGGCGACTTTATGTTACTTTAATAATAAAAAAAATGATTATTTTGTTAAATAAATTTCGAAAATCGAATATTTTATTAAAAAACCCCCATAAATTTTTTGGGTCATTTTAGATGTTTTATCCGGATATTATTTTTTGAAACAATAAATCATAATATTTAATTAAATAAAAATATGATTTTTTATTTATTTAAGGTAAAATGGAGATTTTACCAAGTAATTGAAAATTTAATTAATTAAAAATTAAATGAAAGTGTTTCATTTAGTTTGTTAATTTTATTTTCAATTAATATGATTTAAAGGTAAAATAGAGATTTTACCAATTAATTAAAATTTAATTAATTAGAAATTAAATAAAATGGTTTTATTTAATTTGTTAATTTTAATTTCAATTAATGATGTGATTAGTGGGGAAACAATAGAATAAATTAATTATTGTGCTTTAATTACATGTGATGTGATTAGTCCAATTACATATGATGTAATTGTTTAGTTTAATGTTTAATTACATATGATATGAATGCATGATGGATGATTACGGGCCTTGACCAATGTATTTATGTGAATGTTTAGGTTTTGATTGTTTCATTATTATTGTGATTTTGGTTATCAGGCCTGCAAGCCTGCTCTCTCTATTTTCTGATGTATCCCACCCCGGATTTGTATCCCTATTCTCTTGTTTGCACGATTTAAATGTAAAATCATTAGAATTAGTGGGAGATGAAGATTGAAGATGGAGCATCAAGAATCAAGACATGTATAATTGAAGCAAAAATGTAATAGGATTGCATTACATACCTGCATCACCTTAGACAGACTTGTGATCCACGTATGGCTCACGTGGATCAATTAGGAAAAGGCCGTAATCGTTCATATTTATTTTTATTATGCATATGATGTATGATAAATGTTTGTTTGTATGTTTTATTAGTACATATGATTGCATGAATAAAATATAGTTGCATGAATCCGGCAAACAAACAAGCAATTGATGAGATTTTACAATAAATTAAATCCCTCCTTTGAATATGATTCAAAACTTATAATATCAAACTGATAAAGGGAGCTCAAAAGGGTTTGTTGATTCATGTCTTCCATCAACAGTTAAGCCATGAGACGCTACTTGTGTCATATTGCCTTACTCACCCACGTGGGGGGCATCTGGCATGAGAAAGCTGTGTGTTTAATTGCCACTTAATTAAGGGTGTGGTTATGTTAACCTTCTAGATTACTCACCCACGTGGGGTCTTTTGGGCGTGACATTTCCATCCGTGGGATGGGTTAGTTTGACGTGAGAAGGCATAATTGTCCTGCCCACGTAGGGTTATGCGAATAGCGAGACAAATATCTTGGGGGTTGCATATGATGCAATTGTGATCTACCTTTAGTATCATGAAGCCGGTGGGCCCACGTCCGGGGTTTTCATGAGCTAGTTGGACTCCAAGCCCACTAAGAAAATGTGATTTTCCGTTCATTTGTCATGAGGGTGATGAATTCGAAAAATTTAGTGGGAGCATTCAATAACTAAAGTCCATAGTTTTTGAATTAATTAATAATCAAACGGTTTGCTTATATTTTCTGTTTATTCTCATTATTGTGATTGCCGTGAATCCGATTACATCAAATCTCGATATAAACAAATTAACCACTAGGATTCGCTATTAATTTTAAAATAATGATTGCTTCTGAAAGGTTGCTATATACCCTTGGTGGGAGCCTCCTGTTGAAGTATCTCCCCGTTCGTCTCATGAAAAGATCGCCACACTTGAGAAGTGGTGGGACGATGATCTCT
Organism: Haberlea rhodopensis; assembly: GCA_907163345.1. Classification (NCBI taxonomy): domain Eukaryota; kingdom Viridiplantae; phylum Streptophyta; class Magnoliopsida; order Lamiales; family Gesneriaceae; genus Haberlea; species Haberlea rhodopensis. The sequence continues at coordinate 3,356,020 of CAJQUN010000008.1, read as the reverse complement.
CGGCTAGGTGCTATATGATAGCATCAATGTCACCAATGAGTTTCAACACAGATATGAGAAATTTGTTCACATTGCTGATATTTTCCAACACCTACAAATGTTGTTTGGCGAACGGGCGCGATTACTGAGACTCGCGATTTCGAAAGAGCTATTTTCATTTCACATGCGAGATGGGGCTTCGATCTATGAGCATGGTGTAAGAAAAATATCTCTTGTTGAGAAATTGGAAAATCTGAATGTGACAAATCCTCATTAACTGGCTGTAGATTTGATCTTATAGTCAAAATGTTGGAAACTCATGAGTCCTTGATTAGGAAGGAGAAACGTGTTCTTCTTGTCGAATCTTCTACCAATGGTAGAAGAGTTCAAGGATAAAGAAGAGGAAGGGAAATGGTTCCCAACCTCAAAAGACGAAAAATGATATAGTAGCAACTAAGAAAGGAGAGGCATCTATGTTTTTGCATGCTGGTCACTGGCGCAAAATTGTAAGGAATACCTAGACTAGAAGCGTTCTAGAAAGGGTATGTTATATATTAAAATTAAATGTTTCTATTGGTTCTACTTCTTTGGTATATGATGCTAGTTGTGCTCACATTTTTGCAAAAAGTTGCATTTGAGTTGAAGAAGTAGAGAGCCCTAGGAAGGTGAAACCTGCCTGAGGCTAAGCATTGTAGCAAGAGTTGTTGCATAGGCTGTTTGAAATATTTATTTAATATAAAATCTTTAACTGGTTAGGAACTGGTTTGAGCAATTATTTATTTGTTCCAGATTTAATCATGAACATTGTTCCTATTTTGATAGAGAATGACATTCTTTTAAATTTGCGAATGTGATTTGTAGTATTTTTAAGAATGCATGTTTTTTATTGAATCTGGTGAACTTATGAACGAGTAGTATGATTATGTTCAAAGAATATAAAAGAATGATAACTTAAATCCCACATATATTTAGCATGTGCTGAATGTTCATTGAATTTGATTCATATGAACATATGTGGAGCACTAAATGTTAGTGCAATATGATGTTGAGTTATCTTAAAGAGAATGTGATTCTCTCTGAGTAACTCTCTAAAGTTACATATTTGTTGAACATAATTCATACCAATACAGTGACGAAAACTCCATATATGATATGGACTGAAAAATAATCCAAATATAGATTTGAGATTGTTCTGCTTATGTGAAGCAGTCAGTGGGAGATGAGTTGGATAGTTGATCATCTTATGTTATTTTGTGGAAATTTATATTATCAATTGCAGGCAAATGGTTTGTTTCGCAAGTACAATCTTTCTAAATAAAATGTTTCTATTAGAAAGGATGACAAAATAATATAACTTGAAAGGGTTCAAGAACCACAAACCACTAGAAAAGTGAAAACGGTGAAATTATTTAGTCAATCACAACCTTTGATTTACACACGCCAAGGAGATTTGAAAATGTTTCAAGAGCTTCTGATAGAATGAATCTATTCCTTGAAAGTAGTCAAGAAATAGACCATGGATATGATCATTGGACTTTCAAGGAGACGATGTCAGATATTGATTCGGGACATTGGCAAGATGCCATGAAATCTGAAATGGACTCCATGTACTCCAATAAGGTATGGGCCTTAGTATATCATCTTTGGGAATTGTTCCCATTGGCTGCATGGATTTACAAGTGAAAGCTTGGAGTGGATGGGAAGGTAGTGACCTTCAAAGCTTGACCGGTGAGAAACGATTATTTTCATAGGCAAAGAGTTGTTTATGAGAAAATTTTCATCGGTTATGATGCTATAGTCTATTTAGATTTTATTAGTTATATCTTTATATTATGAATATGAGATATGAGTAATGGATGTGAACACAACATTTCTCAGTGGTGGCATTGAGGTAGAAATGTAGCAGTCAAATGTGTTTACAACTTCTTGTAGTGAACAAAAGGTTTGCAAACTCCAGAGGTCCATTTACGGGCCTAAGAAGGCATCCCGAAGTTTGAACCTTCGTTTTGATAACATCATCAAAGTGTTTGGTATTGTTAAAAATCCGGAAGTGACATGTGTGTGCAAAAGGGTTAGTGGGAGCATGGTTACATTTGTGATGCTTTAAGTCGATTATATCATGCTAATTGTGAATGGTATTGGATTAATCAATTAAAGCATGATTATCTACTAATTTCTCCATAAAAGATTTGAGAGAATCATCTCATATGCTTGGCATAAAGATCTACAGGGAGAGATCTATGAGAATGTTTGTGCTATCTCAATCTACGTACATAAACATTGTGCTAAAGAGTTTGGCATGGAATAGTTGAAACATGTAACCTCCCAATTTGTCATAGTGTTCATCTCTCGAGGTCAATGTGCATTAGATTGACGAGGAGAGAGAAAAGATGACATTGGTACCTTATATTTCTACTTTTAATAGCATAATGTATGCTATGTATGTACTTGGTCTGATGTATGTTCTTAGAGTAATGAGCAGACATCAGACAGATCCAGGTGAAGGTCACTGGAAAACTGTGAAAATAATCCTCAAGTTCTTATGAAGAACTTATGATATGTTCATGGTTTTTGGATCTTTAAGTGGAGAAATAAAAGTTGAAGACTAAGCTGATGCTGGTTTTAAATTGGATGTAGATGATACCATATCGATGTTCGGATTTGTATTTAAGCTCAATGATGGTGATGTCTCTTGGAAACGTTCCAAGCAAGACACCACATTGGATTCCACAACTGAAGCTGAATACATTGCAGCATACGATGCAGCAAAGAGGCAGTTTGGATATGAAATTTTATCCAAGAGCTGGGTGTAATTTCTAGTGCGGTTGACATAGTCCCTGTTACTGTGACAACATTTGAGCTATTATGAATAGCCAAGATCTCATCAGCATCCAAACTTATATTGAGAAAATATCATCTAATGAGAGAGATGGTAGACGCGCCATTATTATCGAGAGAATCGCTTCAACAGAAAAATATAGTGAATCAACTGACAAAGTCTTTACAAGGATTGGTGTCTGTTAGACATCTGGGAAGATGGTCTTAAGACACATGAGTAGTTGTCTTTGGGAAAGTGAAAGATATTGTTGTTATACATGATTAAGTAAATCAATAGTTGATTGATTGTACTTGTAATCTTATTATGACAAATCTTTGTTTGAATATTAATATGTATGGCACTTCTCATCTATTTACCCATGCATCTTGATGTGTTGATGAAGTCCTTGAGATTGCTATAGTCCATAGAATGTGGTTACGCATATGATGGTGACCATCAAATACATTCTCGACTGCGATTTCTAAATGTTCCTGGTCGATGAGCCTTCGAGAATGGGATATCGATATATGCTCGTTAGAGACTGGTATTCATGATGTGTGTAGTGTAGTGCGCCGCGTTTCATCGGCGTTTGGCTTGGAGAAGTCAGCACACATGAATAGGTGCTCATTAGGAATGAGTTCACTGAACGACCCTACTCGGAATTCTATAAGTGGTTACCACTTGTCGAGTATAGAATTTCTATTTATAGTTGTGCACCATTACTCCTCATGACCCAAGGCGTCATTGAGGTCTTGACAGATAGTTGTGTACTTTGATTTAATGACTGATCACATGCGGGTCATAAAGTTGTTATTTTGGATATTCAGTGATGCTGTCAGAGGCCTATGATTGTCATTGGGGATTTACCACTGGTCTTGATGAACCAGGATGTCCTATGTGTTTTTCTGTATATGATTCAAGGAATCTCTGGCCAGAGTGGGTAGTGCTTGTGAAAAATGAGTTTTTCATATACGCACACAATGAATCATATAACGTGAAACAAATACATAGTTATTGAAATCATAAGGGGCCTCGACCGACCAATGCCCTAGATTCAATCGGGACATATTGAGTGAAAGGAATGTACTGCACGCTAACTATGGCTGTCAGGTTCTCGTACGTTGCTAGTCATTTGTATCTAGGTCTTCGTGAAGCGCAGATGCTAGGCGTTACCCACGATCGGTAGGTTGTTGCTGGAATTATATTTCGGCCATTGTCTATTAAAGGAGTTTAATTGACAATGAGGCATTCATGGTAAGCCCAAAGAAGTTGTTTGACTTCTAAAATCACAAAGGTTGTGATCCTACATTCCTACTGCTATGATACACTTGAGCATCGCTGGGTCACAATCAACCGGCCGCCGATCTATTGATGAGAATTGAGACTTAAATGTTAAGTGCTCAAATTGAGTGATTTAGAAGAGATGAATTTAATTTTTGAAAGCTCCTCACTTTAGTGGAGTTTCTATATTTGAAAATGTTTCATCTATAGAAAGTTCTAAATTAAAACGTTTGATATATTAATGTCTCATAATTATGTACATTAGTAGTACATCAAGTTATTCAATAGGATTGAGTTACTTGGATTATGAGTTTGTAGTTTTGTTTTGGCTTTTGGGCAAGTGGGAGTTGTTAGCATAAATGCCCTACAAGCCAAACGTTGGTCCAATGGGCTTTATAACAACCCTGGCCCAATTAGCTTATTACAACTATAAATATGACATTTGTATCAGAAGGTTAAAAACGACCTAATCACTCAATCAATTCACGCTCTCTAAAAGTTCATACCAAACTAGCACTGGTACTGAGCTTGTAGATCTGGTCAGGTTGGTTGGACTCGAGGGTCACCGCTATCAGATTCACGTCGGTGAACGGTAATTCCTTTTCGTGCATTTATTCGATTTATGCATGTTAATATATAAATCAGGCGCGATCTTCCGTCCACGGGTCAGATCTGTTTATTGTTTTATTTCCGCTGGGTTTGGATCTGGCGCCGGATTACGGAAACCCAACATGGAGAACATAGGATTTGTAGCAAACATGCCAACTATGGTTCTGTACTTTCACTATGTCTTGTTCTTCGATATGTCGACTTCCGCAAATACTCTCACAAACTTCTTAGGCTCAACTTTCTTGCTCACTATCTTGGGAGGCTTCATGTCAGATACTTACATGAACCGGCTCTACACGTGCCTACTTTTCGGGTTTCTTGAAATTATGGTAAAAAAAAAATCCATTTCTTGAAGAAATTTCTGATTCTTTGGTGTTTGATTATCTTAAGTGAGATTTTTTTCTTTTTTCTTTTATGAAAGGGATTGCTGTTGGTTACAATCCAAGCACACTCCAAGAACTTGCAGCCTGATCCATGTAATAATAAACCGAGCTGTGTCAAGGGGAGTGAATCCATATTTTTTTACGCTTGTTTGTGTAGGCTAGCTTTAGGTTGTGGTGGAGTCAAGGGGTCAATTGCTGCACTTGGGGCGGATCAGTTTGATCGTAGAGACACAAAAGGAGCAAAGGTTGTTGCAAGCTATTTCAACTATTATCAGTTCAGTGCGACTGTTGGATCATTAATAGGTGTGACATTGGTTGTGTGGATTGCCCTTCATAGAGGTTGGCATTGGGCTTTCTTCAAAGGCTTGGTGACTGCGGTTGTTGGTTTCGCGGTTCTTGCACTTGGAAAGCCCTTCTACTTGCTTCAACCATTATCCAACAGCCCTATTGTTCGAATATCACAGGTTTTTATTGGTGCAATCCAGAACAAAAACTTTAACTTGCCAGAGAACCCTGAAGAGCTACATGAACTTGATGACAAAGAAAGAGATCCCTTTGAAGAAAAACTTTCCCACACTGACCAATTCAGGTAATTTTTCGATTTACAAACCATTGCAAGAGTAGTAATACTGCTCACAAATGTGGATTATACATCATTCATTATCTTGTTCAATGTTCAAGTCCAGGTTTCTTGACAAAGCTGCTGTTCTTAGAGACGGTACAAGCCCCAAATCAGGGAGAATTTGCACGGTGACACAAGTCGAAGAAGTCAAGATACTGATACGAATGTACCAATCATTGCCAGCACAATCATAATGAACACATGCCTAGCACAGCTACAAAACTTCTCAGTACTGCAAGGATACTTCATGGACCCTTGGTTAGGTTCGTGGAAGATTCCGACTCCTTCAATCCCAGTTATCCCTCTCTTTTTCATGGCCGTTCTGCTCCCACTGTATGAGTTTTTCTTTATCCCATTTGCTCGAAAGATCACGGGGCATCCAACCGGTATCACTCAGCTGCAACGGGTAGGCATTGGGCTCGTTTTGTCGATCGTTTCAATGGGAATAGCCGGTTTAATAGAAGTGAAGAGAAGGGATCAGTCGATAAACAATCCATTCAAACCCATTAGTCTATTTTGGCTTTCGTTCCAATACGGGGTTTTTGGGATTGCAGACATGTTTGCTATGGTTGGACTAATGGAATTCTTCTACAAAGAAGCTCCATCTGGAATGAGGTCTCTTTCTACGTCTTTCGCCTTGTTGTCTTTGTCGTTCGGGTATTTCTTGAGCACTGCTTTTGTGAACATTGTGAATGCCATTACTGAGAAAGTGACAGCAAGTAAAAGAGGATGGCTTCAGGCACCAGACCTGGATCATAACAAGTTGGATTATTTTTACTGGTTCTTAGCTATCCTAAGTTTGTTGAATTTTGCAAATTATTTGTTTTGGGCATCATGGTACAAGTACAGATCAGATGCCAAAGAATCTGATGAAAACAACAGCAAGAACAAGAATTATGAATGATGATGAACAACGTGGTGGAAGAGTTTTCAATTTGGGTTGAAGATGTAGGATATGATGGAGTTTGTTTTGTGTTTATTTTTTCTTCACTTTCTTCTGGAGCTCTTCTTGAATAATTGGCCCAAATTGTTGTGTTCTTGACATCTTTCTCCAGAAAAGAAAAAAATAAATTATAGTAACTCATATTTATTTAGTTATTATTGTTTTTGATAGGGGAGGGTGAAAGTTTCGGCGAACTCGACACGACTCGAACTCGAGTCATCCTCAAAAGGGGAATGAGTTTTACCACTCCGACAAGGCCGGAATCTCACTCATATTTATCTTCAAAATATGGTATTATGATCTTCGTACTTATTTTCATGAATTTCTATTGCTTAATATTATGGTAGACGTATTTCATTGTCATTTGCCAATGCTCAGTTTTGATTTTTCCTTTGACTAAATACTTTTACAAGTAAAACAATTTGTGGAATAATATTTTAATGATATCAAATAACCTAACAAATAACTAAATTTTGAAAAAAACTGATTATATAACTTTTTTTCGAGAATGAAGGTAGTTAAATAATACATATTTTGATTATGTCTTTTGGGGAGGGTTCTCAAGGGTTTCTTTGATGCTGCTGTCGCGGTTAAATAATAAATATTATGATTATATCCTTTTAGAAAGCATTATCAATGGTTACATTAATGCGTGCTTAACGGTGGTGTCCTTAGGACGACATCTATTTTTCTTTTTTCTTTTGAAGAAAATATAGACACGTGTAGCGAGATATCGCCCCTAAGAACACCGCTCTTATAGACTGCATTAAAAAGTCGGTTCATAAGATATAGACTAGATAACAACACTAAAGAAATTTCATTTATAGTTGAGTGTTTTAATGTAAATTAAATTAAAATATATTAAATTTAATATCAATGAATGCCACCAATTTTTGGGACACTTTTGTAGGTGAATGAATAGTTTAGTCTAATGTCATTATTTGAGGACAGTTCGGTTCTAACTGCGATCTCCTTCTTCTGTTTTTCTTTATTTCATTCACTATTTATTTATCTATGTATTTTTATATATATTATTTTTTAAATATTAGTCTAAAAAGTAAAAATGTTAAACAAATTAGTATTTATTATATTGACAATGTCATATAAATTATTTTTCAATATAAATATTTCTGCAATGAAATTATCTTTTTAAATTGATATTATATGTGTCATTGTAAATTTATTGATTGTTCGAACACTGACTACAATATTTTTATTGTTGTAATCTTTTTGACATCCGAAAAGCGTAATTAAGTATAAACTCTATATTTACAGACCAGAGTGGTAAAATGTCTATCAACAATATCATATATGATCAATGACTCTAAAATAAAACTATGAACTTGTGCCCCCAAATATTCATTAAATTGTGACAATTTCAAATGATATTATATTTTATAAATTATTACCATATCATGTTATCTATTAAATCATCATTGTCAAAATAACCTAATACATATTTGTACAATTATATAATTTATTTATTATTTAGTAGTTAGCAAAGAACATGTGTTATATGTAAATAAAAAATGTATTTTTCAGAATATTATATTTTTGTTATGAAAACAATTCATGTATGCATAATACATTTTATATATTTTAAACTATATATTTTGTTATAAAATTATTTAATAATTTATCACATGATTAATCTATTTATACTATTAATTATTTAAAATTTTGATTTTTATATTATTCAATAATGATAGATATAAATGATCAAATTTGATATTTTAAAAACTTATGTTTTATATAAAATAATTAGTTAATTTTTGTTATTTAGTATAAAGCAAAATAATATGTAACAAATAGCAAATAAAACATTAATTTAGAGTAGACAAACTGCACCAGATCAAATTATGATCTGCCCATGGAAAACTCTCTTTCCTCTTCAAATAAAAGACAAGATTTCATTTTTCTCGTTTATTTTTTGACATTGCTGAAGAGTAATCTTCTCCCAGGAAAGAAATGCTAGATTATTTATGTGGGATGCCAAAAATTTTCCAAAAGAGGAAGCAGATTAAAGCTGTGTAAATATACACACACATATTCACGCAGGCATAAAGACTACCTCATAGATGCATTACTCTGTGTTGACTGTTTATGTAAATGGAGCATTTGTAAGTATTTAGAGAGAGAAAGAGGTTGGCTTTTTCATTCCTTTTATTGGCTTTTACAATACCATATTTCCCTCCCCTGTTTACTTCCTCTCTCTACATTCAAACCCACCACTCCAGTTCATTCAAGTTTTAATTAATACTTTCGGGGATTATTATTTCAACCCAGTTTCTGATTTTGCATGATCTGGTAAGTTTAATTTCTTTGGTTGTGTTTACTGTTGCTTTATTCTCGTTCTCAATTATTGGTTGCTCTTGGTCTAGGAGTTAAACGGTTGTTAGGTTTTTAACAACTTTTTTTCTTATTTTCCTTCTGTTTTTAGTCAAAATTATTTTCTGGACTAGCGCTAAATAGGATGTATTTGCTAAGTTTTATGTAGGTTTTGGCTTTTCTTTATTGTTTATACGGGCATTCTTTATGTTTCATGTAAATCTGCATTTATCATAAATGTAATAATTTATTACCCTCTCGCCCTCAAAAAGCTTGTTTAATTTAAGACAGTGTAAGGCTGCTTATGTTGTGTTGTTATTTTAGTTTATGGCATTGAAGGCGGTAGTTTTGCTGTCAATTTTCAGATTATTGCTTCGTGTTGCTACCTTAAATTCTTCTTTCATGCGTAGTGACGTGGTAAAATGCCATTATTTATGATTCTTTTACAAGTTTCGGCCTCCCTATGGTAACTTAGACACTCACCAAGAATTTCAGGGTTGAGAAATTGTGGTTTACTATAATATTTTGAGGGTACGTGTGGAATAATATTAAGTTAACATAGCAAGAAGAGTTTCATACAGTTGATGCTAACAATTTGTTATAATTGACTAGTGGTGATAGGAAAATTTAATTATGACGAGGCTTGGTCGAGAGTTTAGTTACACAATGCACAAGGAGGCTTTCTCTCCTGTGCCAGTCGATGTGGTTTTTGCCTCTACTCGGTTTCCGAAGTATAAAATTGGAGCTAACAATCGGATCATGGAGGTCAAAGAAGATTCAAATGTGTTGTCTATGAAAGAAGTGGTTGCACGAGAAACTGCTTTGTTGCTGGAGCAGCAGAAACGCCTTTCAGTGCGAGACCTTGCCAGCAAATTTGACAAGGGTTTGGCCGCTGCTACAAAGCTGTCTGATCAGGTGTAGTCTTGACTATGCGCGTGCATTAGGTTTACTTCTCAGATTTTTTGGAAACTGAGATAATATTGCTTTTATCATTTGGCATTGTTATGCCATGTCTTTAGTACAATGACTACTCTGTAATATAAAGAAAGTTATAAGCATGTATGTTTAGATTGTCCCAAATTTAGATGCATTTCTTAATGGGTGGTTCAGGCTAGACTAAAAGAAGCAGCTTCATTGGAGAAACATGTGCTTCTAAAGAAGATCAGGGACACGCTCGAAGCTTTGAGAGGACATGTAACGGGCATAAACATTGATGATGTGGTGGGAGCTGTAGTTATGGTTAGTTCAGTGGTTTTTTCTCCCCCTTTACATCTATTACCTACTTGACACGGACTAAAATACACGAACGTGAGGTTTAGTTATTCTGAATTCTCAACTTAAAACTACCTTTCTCCCAAGAAGACAGGAGGTAAAATAAATATCCTATTGAAATTTAGCTACTTGAACTAGCTGTTGTATCTTTTGTTATCTTTTATTATAAATGCTCTGTCCAATATCATTCACTTTATAATAGATGAATAGTGCTTGCTGGTGATAAGCTTATTGATTGTTTCAGTCACCTTTTGAATTCCCGTCTTGTATATTGCTGGTGGAAGATAAGAAATCTGACAAGATTTCACGTGCTTGGAATATTTAATACGAGATGATACTCATCAGAGGCATTACATCTTTCCCGCGTGTCCCATTCTTCAATGTTTTCATATTTATAGGTTGAAGCTCTAGCAGTTCAATTGACTCGGAGAAAAGGAGAGCTAATTCAAGAGAAGGCTGAAGTTAAAAAGCTTGCAACTTTTCTGAAACAGGTAAAACTACTATCTATGGGATCTTAGAAAAAAGTGCTACATATATTTTCTCCATGACAGATGTCTTTCCTTTTCTTCTCCCAGATCCATGGCATGAAAAACGAAAATTTAATGTCAACGGGTATTATAGACTACTGCATATACCATGCAAGTAAAACTTTTTAGCTTGGATAAACTTCACATTAATGATGATATAAAACCTATCTTTAGTTTCTTGAATTAATCTATTATTTGTGTTTTTACTATAGTTATCATCATTCAATGTTGTGATACTTACAAATTAAAATGATATTATTTTTCAGTTTGGATTTTTATATGAGTGATATGCAAATATCTCTTTCTTTGCCAAATAATGAAGGATTTGGCCTATTGCCATCTCAAAAACTATCGTTCAGTTAGACTATCTACTCATTGTTATTCTTTTAATTCTCTTTACTTTCATATTCTGGTCATTTGCATCCAATGCCTTTCTTGGACAATTGCTTATACTCTACTGTCCTCTTTGGTTGTCGCAGACTCGCAGTCTCTTCCCTCGCGTATTGCTGAAAGTGTCTTTTATTAAAATCTGATGCGCCCGGGAAGATATGTTGATAATATGAAAAGATACATGATTTTATTAGTGTTGATTGTGTAAAATGTAATCCACTCTCACTTGTATTTATGCATGTGATCTGAACATTTTATTTTATGGGGATGGGGTAAAGGTTTCTTGTGTGTCATCTTTCTTGTTCACTTCTGAAAAAAACATTGTATCGGACAGGCTTCAGAAGATGCTAAAAAACTAGTTGATGAAGAAAGATCTTTTTCCAAAGCTGAAATTGAGAATGCAAGAGCAACAGTCCAGAGAGTGGAAGAAGCTCTTCAGGAACATGAACGCATGTCACGAGCGTCAGGAAAGCAGGTCCAATTGAGATTCTTCTGTTCGCATTTATCGAAGCAAACTTCTCAATGTGGTTGGGATTTTTTACTGCAGTTGTATCCACACCAAGATCTTAATTTTGTTAGCATTCATTTGAGTGTGAGAACTATATGTTCACGTGCTAATATATAAGATAGTCTTTCTACTGTTTTTCTTCCGATTTTTTTGTTAGTTTGATGAATACATGTGATTATTTGGAAAATACCTTTATGCATGAAACAATTTGCATGTGCCAAATACTGTCCATGATGCGCACATTTTTGCTTTGGAGATTGACCTGCCGCTTTTGTTTCAATGATCAGGACTTGGAAGAATTGACGAAGGAGGTGCAAGAGGCTAGAAGAATCAAAATGTTGCATCAGCCTAGTAGGGTAATAATATAAATATGCCATAGTTTATTCTGAGATAAGAGCATCATATTTTTGGCCCACACTTGCAGCTGCGTCATTGGTTATTTCGTTTTAATTACCTTTGCAAACATGAAATGTATGATGGTATTATGGTCAGTGGTCTTAATATTTATACCTTTAAATCATAATAATATTTGGAATCTACATTTTTTTCCGCATTCATCTCATGTGTAAGATATATTGCTTTTGCAGGTCATGAACATGGAACATGAGCTTCAAGCATTGAGGGTTCAACTTTTACAAAAGTCGAAGCACTCGCTACAGCTCCAGAAGGAGGTCCTTTCTTGTTCTGCATCTACTTTCCACCTTTCATTTATTTTCCGTTCTTCGTATAATTTTGTAAGATTAAATTTCCTGCCAGAATCCAACGTATTCATGTTAATGGCTTCAGATGTTTAGGCATAATTTTCCTTTTTTTTTTTCGTTAATATTGTTCTGAACCGTGATATAAACACCGCACCTTGATCGAAAATAATTAAATTGGATTGCTCCACCTTTGGCCTGTAGTTAATGAAAACCAATTTAAGATTCTTTAACTAGGATGAGAACGAATTTCATAAGTGTCCTTTTGCCAGTGTAAAATGCACAAAAGATTCAGATTGTGGTCATGATTAATTTCTGAAATTTTATTCTTAACTTTCACTATATTGTCTGAAAGATGCAAATGCATAATCTGCATATTAGTGAATGGTATTCTGGCATTCTTTTGAAGATATTCGATTTGCCTTGGTTGTTTATTTCTTGTGCTCATTGATAGATAAATTTTTTTTTATCAATGGTAAAAGGTTATCTGTAACTAGTTTTCGAATGAATATTCTCAGCTAGCAGCTAGTAAGAAGGACGATAGAAATGCAGCCCATTTGTATGAAATAGATGGTATTGAGGCATTGGGTTCATATTTGCGGATATATTCTGAAAGTATTCATGAACTTTCGGAATGCACAATACAGTGGTATCGTTCAACAGCAGAGGGTGACAAAAGGGAGCTTATATCAGGTATCTAATTTGCTACATGAGATCATATTTTTGTATTAAAAAACGCTTGTCCAAAAACTAATGTCGCATATTCATGTACAAAAATGCATTACGCGCTTTATTCTCTCAGTTTTATAGTTTGAAATTAATCGGATTTTCAACGCAGGGGCCACCAAATCTGTATATGCTCCAGAGCCCTTTGACGTTGGAAGAATACTGCAAGCTGATATTTTGATTGGTAGTCAGACAGTAACTGTAATGACTTCTGCTCCTATAGATCCTGGTCTGTTAACATTAAACTTTCACTCTTAAATTTTGTTTCAACTCAGTTTCTTTCATTAAAACATGGAATTGGTTCTTATCCAGCTGCCGGATTGGGAAACTACATAGAAGCATTGGTTCGAAGGCATGACACTGAATTCAATGTACGACGCAGTTGTCGATGTCTATACAAGCATTGACTGCCATGTGATATTTGTTTTATCCGTAGAAACTTATTCTGCCCTAATTTGAACATGACACGACGGGAGTTTCTTGTATGTTTTTTGCATTGCACATCCCCACTTACGTCCAACTAAATGCTTTTCAGGTTGTCATAATCCAGACAAATGGAGTAGATCATACTTCACAGTCTATCCACGTACTGCATATAGGAAAAATGAGAATAAAGCTTCTCAAAGGGAAAACTACAATGGCAAAGGAGTACTATTCCAATTCAATGCAGGTACTCGACCAAACTCGAGCAAGCTTATATAATCTGTCTTATATTCACATACATTCTCTCCCAATAGAAACAGGCACAGCTCATGCCCACTTGTAGAATATGCGAAGGAAATAAAAACCAAATAAAAGAGAGTACTATTAATGGCCTATACTGTACACAGCCCAGTCATATACTTGCACAAATTTGTCTTAGATCTGGGTGGTAAATTTTACTTTTGCTGTGTTGTGTGGTTGTGTATGATACAATTATTGATATTGACACAGTAACAAATGTATGGTAATACACTTACTTTTATCCCCCTGGTAACTGGAAAAGAAGTATTCCGGTGGCAGGCATGTTTTATGTTTCACCTTCTTACAGATACTGGTGGAAGTTTTGAAACAGCCGATGACAAAAAATTTCTTTTCATCTTCAGCTTTGTGGAGTTAGAGGTGGCGGAAACGCTGCAGCTCAGGCAGCATATTGGCAGGCCAAGTCAGGGATGGCCTTCGTATTAGCATTTGAATCAGATCGAGAAAGAAATGCAGCTATTATGCTTGCAAGAAGATTTGCATTTGACTGTAACGTAAGTATCAAGATTCTGATAAATGGATTAAAACAAGATTCTTCTTCTCTTACAGTCCTGTTTTCGTCTGCATAAAAGTAACACGGAATCTGAAACACGGGTAATGTTTATTTTTCCCAGATTATGTTAGCTGGACCAGACGATAGATTGGCTGCAGGAAAATGACATGCCTCCATATATATAACCTTAACTATAATACTTCCTAGTGTTTATTGTATTATTACATGATGTTTCTTGAATGTGATCTTGTGTCAGTTCCTAGGCTTGTTTTTCCAGTTGCCTTGATCTTTTTCTGTTTTGGTTGTTTTTTTGTTTTATTATTATTATTATTGTTTTGTATTTTTTGCCAATTTGCCACGCACCATGTTTTGACATCTGAATCTAAGTACTATTTTGGTTTAATTTTTATTTTTATTATATATGTAAAATAATTTGACAGGCATTGATCGAATCAGTTTCTTAATCAAAACTTCCGACCAAATTTGTCTATCATAAGCCTATATCTCATGTTTGAAATAACGTTATTATCCCCTATTTAATTTAATATACACCTATGAAAGTAATATGTACTTTTAAGTAAAAAAATAATAATGAATAATATCCATTTTAAAAAAAACACGTTAATTGTTGGGACAAGCTAAATAATAATTTTCCAAATCAATAGGTAAACCTCCACCTATCAACAAATCAATGAAACACAAATATAGAGTAATATATCATCATGAATCATAACCAATGAACACAAGATTTTTAACGTGAAAAACTCTTTCAAGGTGAAGAGTAAAATCACGAAGCCTACGAGACCTAATCAAATCCACTATAATCAAATATGAGTTCTTACAGTAGCAATATCAACATAAAAAGCTCTCAAATTTAGAGCAACAAATGATTTTCAACAATCAACACAAGAATCATAAATCAATAACAGAAGTTTGGCAAGAAATCGCCAAAATTTCGTAGCATTATTTCAGACACGAGATCTGCAATTCCGGAGCTCCAAAATCGATTTCCACCAATCACAACGAAGTTCAGTGAATTCTCAATGTGCTGTCCAAATTTCAGCAAAATCGGACCACAATTGAGCCTCCAACCGTTGCCTTGAAAAATCCTGCTAGGAAGTTCTTTTATGTTCTTTTATGCTGAAATTTCACTGCCTTCCTATTGCTTTTCACGTCTGATAATTTTGTTGGCAACCAAAGACAAAAAATTAAGTAGTCTTAATGAGCGCCAACAAAAGATGGACTTTTTCTTATTATGGGCTAGACCCAACAAATCTCAGCCTCCAGCCCATGAGTAGAGGGAGGAGACACTGCAACAAGTTCATCACTGCAAGTTGATGCCTGCCATCCCACCACAAAGCTTGAGCTTCTCACGAGACACCATTTTTGTCATCATATCAGCTGCATTCTTCTCTGTGTGAATCTTTTCACAAGTAATTTATAGTTCAAACATCTCTAATCCAATGATACCTCACATCGATATGTTTTGATGTACCATGAAAACATGCATTCTTAGCAAGATGAATAGCACTTTGATTATCACAAAATAATACATACCTTCAGTAGTTGCAATGAACTCAGCTTATGTGGTTGATAAAGCAACACATTTTAGCAACTTGGATTGCCATGCTACAACCCCCCCTGAATTAGATTTCATTGAGTCCAAATCTCTTGCCATGTCTGAATCTGTATAACCAACAAGTATAGGCATTTCAGACCCAAAACAAAGTCTCAAATCCGTAGAGACACGAAGATATCTCATAATCCACTTCACCACAAACCAATGCTCTCTACCGGATTAGATAGAACTCGACTAACTGTGTCAACTGCATAAGCTAAATCCGGTCTCTTGCGAATCATAGCATACATTAAGCTGCCCACAACTATTGCATAAGGTACCTTGCCTTGTCTCTCTTCTCTTCATCACTAGAAGTAGATTGTTTACTGCTTAATTTAAAGTGTGAAGCAAGAGGGGTGCTTACCAGTTTAGCCTTATCCATGTCAAAACGTTGAAGTACCTTCTCAATGTACTTTTGTTGAGACAAATACAATTTCTTATTTTTTCTATCACGTGATCCCAATTCCAAGAATTTGATTTGCTGGTTTTAAATCTTTCATTGCAAAAGATTTAGATAGCTCTTTATTCAACTATCAATCTACAAATAATTTTGACCAACGATAAGCATATCATCAACATATAGCAATACAATGATAAAATCATCATCAGAGAATCACTGCATAAATACACAGTGATCAGATGCAGTCTTTCTGAAGTTCAGTTGAGTCATAACTTGCTCAAACCTCTTAGAACACTATCTCGGAGCTTGTTTCAAATCATACAAGCTTCTATTTAACTTGCAGACATTATTCTCCTTTCATTTCACCAGAAAAACCATCAGGTTGCTCCATTAAATTCTCTTCCTCTAGATCACCATGTAGAAAATCAGTTTTTACATCCATTTGCTCAATCTCCAAATCAAGATTGGCTGCCAAACTCAGAACAATTTGGATTGATGACATCTTCACAACTGATGAGAAATTTTTTCCAAAATCAATCCCATTTTTCTTACCAAAACCCTTGACAACTAATCTAGCTTTATATCGTGGGTGGGAGGTATTTTCATCATGCTTTACCCTGTAACTCCATCGATTCTTCAGCGCTTTTCTATCTTTCCGTAATCTGACAAGATCAAATGTTTGATTTTCATATAGAGAATCCATTTCATCTTTCATTGCTTTGACCCACATCCTTATCTTTACTTTCCATAGCATCTTGAAAATCTTCTGGTTCTCCCCCATCAGTCGAGAGTATATACTCATTGGCCGGATAACATGTGAGTGGTCTGCAATCTCTAATATATCTCATGAGAGGAACTGCAGGTTGCTCTATAGTATCATGTACCTGTTCACCAACAACTTCATGTGATGGAAACATCAACATCATATGCAGTTTCATGGTCATGTTCAACATCATTCCGAACCTCATTCTGATTTTCAGTTTCAGTTGCATTAGGCATATGTGTCGTAGGAGCTGGGCTGAATCTATCAAGTCACCTTGAGTCTGACACTCTGGCTTATCTGCCTTAACAATATCTTCAATGGTTTGATTTCTATGAAAACTACCTCACGACTTCTAACAAGTTTCTTCTCAATTGGGTCATAGAATCTGTAGCCAAATTCATCTTGATCATAACCAATGAAGATACATTGTCTAGCCTTTGTATCCAACTTAGACCTTTCATCTTTAGGCACATGCACAAAAGCCTTGCAACCAAACACCCACAAATGATTATAGGCGACATCTTTGCCATACCAAACTCTGTCAGGAACATCAGCATGCAATGCAGCAGTACGAGACAAGTTGATTACATTAGTAGCAATATACAATGCCTCACCACAGAAGGATCCAGACAACTTTGCTTATGAAAGCAAACATCTAACTCTCCCCATCAATGTTTTGTTCATCATTTCTGCCATGCCATTTAACTGAGGAGTTTTAGGAGGTGTTTTCTGATGTCTGGTGCCTTGCTATCAGCTACTCATCAAATGGTCCACAATATTCACCACCATTATCAGTACGGATGCATTTCAATTTCTTTCATGTTTGTCTTTCAACGGAAGCCTGAAATTATTTGAACACTCCAAACACCTGGTCTTTGGACTTCAAAGTATAAACTCAGAGTTCTTGAGTAATCATCAATAAAAGAAACAAAGTAAAGTGTATAACCATGTGTTCTTACCTTTATTGGACCACAAGCATATGAGTGTATTAACTCTAGCAAATCAGATTTTCTGTGTGGAGGATGACTTTGAAAAGAACCATTTTCTGTTTTCCAGCTAGACAATGAGCACATCTTTCCAACTTTGCATCTTTTAAACTAGAAAGTAGACCTCTTTTAGATAAGCAGTTAACTCATTTTCACTCACGCGACTGAGTCTCTTATGCCATAATTTAGATAAGTCTTCACCTCTAACTGTATTTGCTAAATTATCAGAAATTGAAGCCTGCATCAAATAGAAACTCAAACACACCTCGAGCCACAACCAAGGAGCCTTTGGTGAGTTTCCAAAGTCCGTAACCAAAACTGTTATAAAAACCAGCATCATCCAATCTACCCGTAGATATCAAATTCAAATGAATATCTGGGGCATGTCTGACATTTTCAAGTACCAATCTTGTACCATTGTTGGTTTCTAAGCAAAAGCTTCCAGTACCAACCACTTTTGATAAACCATCATTGCCCATCTTCAATACTCCAAAATCACCTCAAGTATAAGACGAGAAGAATTCTTTCTTCGATGTAACATGGAAGGAAGCACCACTATCAACTGCCCAACTTGTATCATGATTGACCAAATTAAATCATGTTGGCATCATAACAATAACAAGATCATATGTAGTAGTGGTAGCAACACGTTTACTGTTATCGTCATCTTTCTTATCAGTGGACTTGGTCTCCCTTTTCCACTTGTTTTCTTTTTGTGGTCGTCGACAATACTTCTCTATCTGTCCAGTGTAACCACCCATTGCAACACTTGACATTGGCATATCTGTTGAATTTACTTATGCCTCTATCTTTGTTTTTTATACCCTTGCTTTTACTTCTTCCCCTCTTTTCTCTAACCAAAACCTCTGACTATGAAGTTGAGGCACCTTGTGTCCTTTTTCTCTTTTCTTCATTTAGAACACCACTTTTTTGCATGCTGCATGATTAGAATACCATTAGGAGCTGAATTAGTTAGTGAAACACGTTCTCCAAAGAATCAGGTAAAGTATTAAGCAACCAGAGTCCCTGTATTTCATCATCAAACTTCACTTCCATTCCAACAAGCTGATCAAAGCATCCCTGAAATTCATTCAAGAAATCAGATACAGAGGTACCATCCTTGTATCTCAAGTGCATCGCCTACTTTAGTAAGAAAAGTTTGTTATTTCCTATCTTTGAAGCATACAACATTTCAAGATTAGCCCACAATGTTTTAGCATGCGTCTCATTCACAATGCGATTCAAAACATTATCTACTACCCGCTGCCGAATAAAGCCATACTTGCAAATGCTCAAACTCCCATTCTTCATCAGTTTTAGATTTATGTTTTCAGTAGCAAAAAGTGGTAAATAAGCTTTTTCACAAATCAAAGATCTATCATTTTCCTTTCAATTTATGATAATTAGTCCCATTAAAACAAACCATTTTGCTCAAATTTGCATCCATCATTGTTAGCTCAACACAAATAATCAAGCTCTAGCACCACTTTGTTGGGACAATATAAACAATAATTCCCCAAATCAATAGGTAAACATTTACCTATCAACAAACCAATGAAGCACAAATATAGAGCAATATATCACCATGAGCCATAACCAATGAACACTAACTTTTTAACTTGGAAAACCTTGTCAAGGTGAAGAGTAAAAACCACGAGGCCTACGAGACCTAATCAAATCCACTATAATCAAAGATGAGTTCTTACAACATCAATATCAACATAAAAGCTCTCAAACTTAGAGCAACAAATGATTCTCAACAATCAACACAAGAATCATAAACCAAGAACAAGAGTTTGGGCAAGAAATTACCAAAAATTTGTAGCACTATTCCAGCCACGAGATCTGCAAATCCCGAGCTCCAAAATCAATTTCCACCAATCAAAAAAAAGTTCAATGAGTTCTGAAGGTGTTGTCCAAATTTCAACAAAATCAGACCACAATTGAAAAATCCTGGCAGGAAGTTCTTTTCTGTTCTTTTATATTGAAACCTCGCTGCTTGTCTATTGCTTTTCATGTCTGATAATTTTGTTGGCAACCAAAGACAAATATTAAGTAGTCTTAATAGGCTCCAACACAAGATGTGATTTTCTTATTATGGGTTGGACCAACATCACTATGTATGCAAGACATAGTTGACATAGATAGGCACATAAGTAATGGTCAGTATAACATTCATGTGAAGATAATAGAAAGCAGAAAACTCCAGAAATCCAAAAGAAAAAGCTACAGAAACCCTAGCACTATTGCCGAGTTCAAAGTGTTGTCGTGAGCATAAACCCTAGCCGCCGCCTGCAAAGTGGCGACGAAGAAAAAAAGCGTAGAAGAAAGGGGCAAAGGCTAGCTGCCGCGACCGATGATTGGTTGCTGGCCGGAGATTTCTCAAACAGGCCCTCTGGTAGCGAGGAAGGTGGCGTTGGGGATCATGAAGATGTCGGAGATTTCTTGAAGAAATAAGCGATTTTTGTGTTGTGTTTTGTATTCTATGTCTATTTTGGTCATTTTACCTGAAAAACGAGTTAAACAAATTGAAGCTTTTTTGATGGACTAGGTGAAATTATGTTTCTTCATTGGGTGACGACCCAAAGTTTTCAGGAAAAAAAACACTCGTGACCGAAGCTTGTTGCAGTTGTCTAGACAATATTTCTATGGAAAATTGATGGTCGGTACCATATTCTGAAACATAATTCATCCTACTTCAGTTAAAAAACCTTAGTTCAATTAGGTACATTCTTGGTTATAATGAAATAATAACCCCATGTGGTCCATGTGGTCCAAGTGGTCCACGTGGTCAAATCAACTTTTAATAAAATTGCATTCTTAATCCTAAGAAAATGTTTAAAGAACAAATATGCCTCTATATACTATTTATCATCTGATTTATCCATAATTCACCAAACAATAGCATTTTATTAACATGAGATCATTCAGTTTCTATCATCTCGGGATGAACCCAAGAGCATACTTTTGCAAAAGACTCACAGTTCATATAACGTTCTTCTAATTATAATTCAAAACCCGATTTGAATATCATGTTAAAAATAAATAACATTCCCATCATGCTTCTGTATTACAATAAAATTTTAACAAACGGAAATATACCCTTTTGACCATAACGACACCGGGTGAAGTGGGTTGCAACGCCACCAGTCAGAAAATTACTGTCCAAGACTGTTTTACGAATTGCTCATCACCATCCAATCTCAGCCCATCAGGCGAGGTTAGTCTGCAAGTTATCCGACTCCTTCAGAAATCGCACAGCACAGCCCTAATTGCTTTCCTACCTTAGGCCATAAGGTATAATCAAAATATAAGAAAGATTTAAAGAAGTCTGGGAGAGGGATGTGCAACAGCCTTTATTTTACTCTGGAAATACTTATAATATATATTACATTAAAACGTCTCCTTTTGGGAGGAGACGTACTTGTTTAGCCTCTCATATAGATGATGCTTGACTCAGGAACACATAAACTGAAATACAAAACAATATTACAAACATTTACAAAAGAAAGAAAGAAAGAAATTATTACCAAGCTATGAAAGTTGAAAGATTACAAAGCTTGTAGACTACAATTATTCTCAGAAAACTATGGATAATTTTTTATGTGCTTAGCTTCCTGAATGAGGGCCTTAATACAGGCATAAATCCGAACTTCAACTCCGGATTCCAAATCTTGCTAATTGTTGAGTGCGCCCGTGCATGCGTATTAACTTTCACGTGGTCTGACATCTTTGTCGGAGTGTGTCAATTTTTCTCGTGAGTGGTCCATTATTTTTGTCCTAGTGTGTTTAATAGTTGCCACACTAATTTTTAATGGTCCACACAATTTCCTTTGTCGGCAAATCTTTACATTATTGGTTTTTGTGGTCCCCGCGCTTTAGGAAAACGAGCTCTCTTGTCAGCAAGTCTTTTGTCTCTTCCTGTCTCTAATCTATCGGGTTTGGATAGGAATCCTTTCCCAAACTCCGGTTCTTTCTGCTCCGGGCATGCTTGGCAAACATGATATATCCATCGGCCAATGTGTGCCATGTTGCAGAATTTTCGGTAAGTTTCTTTTCCCGCCGGAATCTTGTTTTCCCAAAGAATTCTCATTTTTGTTTCGAAGAGTTCTTCAGCAAATCTCATCGAGGTTCCTGTCATGGAATTCAACATGAAAGTATCGTTGGCTGAATTCTGGAAGAACTTAAATGGGTATTTGAGTTTGTCCATTTCCGTTAGACAAACCCAAAGTCCTCATGCTCGTCTGGTTGAAACTTCATCTTCTGTGATAGTTCCAGCCAAAATTGGTACGTCCTCTTGTAGCTCCATTTTTATATTTTTAAGGCGTTTCCGTCTGGTCGTCTAAGCTTGATAAAATGAAAAGCTTCAATGAAACCTTTCTTTGCTGGTTCTCGAGCAGCATTGAAAATTACAACTCCAAAATATCTCCTCTGGCCAAATGTGGATTATTGGCCCATGTCTCGTGAACAACATCTCTTATCCATTTTGCTAACCTTGAGATGTCAGAGAATACTGGTGCAACAGTATAAATCGAAGCAAGAGCTTTAAAATTATACCATTCTTGAACATCGTTTGGATGGCTGCCTGGCTTCATCCAAACCCTCGGATATTTTCCGAAGATATCAACAATTGTTTTGTCTGGGTTGATACCTCGTCTGGTTATTAGTTTCTCCCAAGTGCGTTGGTAATCCTGCATAGGCGAAGAAACTAATCATTCTTTATTTGAACCCTAGAGGTGCCAGTCACTGGCATAAGGTTCAACTTTCCCTTCTTTACCCCAGAGGTACTCGGTTGACTTGAAGGTTAATATTGTGATGACACCTAACCTTAAACATTCGCTACAGCTTGTATATTCTCAAGGAATGCATCATCTGCAGCACTTGTGACAGGGGTATTTGAATCCCTTACCTCCGGGTTAGATGAGCACCGTTCTCTAAACACTCCTTTCTGCACCGCTGGAGGTACGGCCTGGAGGATGGGCCCTTTCAAGACTTCAAACAATTGTTCACGGTGCTGAAATTATGCTCGTATGTGATCAGTAACAAGTTCTTGATCTGCTCGTTGAAGTCGTCCTGCAACCTCAACATTGAGACAAAGAGTCACAAAGTCTCGTTCCAGGATCTCCAGGTTTTCCCTGAGATTCCTAACTCGTTTGAGGGTATCGCTAGCAACGTGTCTCTCCATCTCGTGCCAAGAAATCTGCAATAACATTTTTATCAGATTTCACAATGACAATATCATAATCATAATATTGGCATTCAACCTACCATATTAAAAGTCTAGCCTTTTCTGGTTTCAATTCGATTTTATTTTTTAGAAAAGACTTAACACATGTATTATGTATTTTCAAGATAAAATTCTTTGCTAGTAAAAATAATGGCCATTTTTTAAAGGCATTCCGGACTGCAAATAAATCTTTCTCGTTGATATGCCATCGGACATCTTCGATGTCTGAAAAGAGACCGCTACAGTATCTGCATGACATTTCACCATTGGGTGTGGCTTTCATTAGAACTGTTGCCCACCAATGATCACTGGCATCTGTGTGTAACACCAGTTCATCCTTGTCATTTGGGATTGCAAGCTTTGGTAGTTACCTGCAAACTTCTTTCAGCTGTTTGACAGCTTGCTGATGGTCTTCATTCTACTCAAATTTAACATCCTTTTTTGAGTAACGGAATGAACACCTTTCTGTGATTCGCCAAATTGTTAATGAACATCCCAGCAAAATTAACAACTCCCAGAAAATTCTGAAGCTGCTTTAAATTCTTAAGATCATCCGGATATCCTTGCACTTTCTAAACAATATGGTTTTGATGGATGATTCCAGATTCATCAATTTCGATCCTTAGGAACTCGATCTATCTAGAAACAATCACTGATCCTTAGCAATAATCCTTCCTTGTAGCAAACATTTGAAAATATATCCAGATGTGTAAGATGCTCTTTCATATTTTTTTGACGCAATGAGGATGTCGTCAATTTATACTAACATGAAGCTGAAGTAATCCTTTAAAAGATTATCCATCTTCCTTTGGAATATCTGGGGGGCGTTTGCCAATCCCATTGGCATGATATTCCAGATATAATATCCATGTGGTGTGGAGAATGCTGTAAATTTTATGCTTGTTTCCTCCATCTTAATCTGGTAAAACCCAGACTTACAATCTAACTTGAAGAACACTTTGGCATTCTTGATGTTGTTTAGCAAATGTTCTTTGCTTGGGATAAAGTATCCACAAAATCCAAGATGTCATTGATTCCTTTGTAGGTGATTATTAATCTTGGCTTTCCTCTTTTGATTTCTCCATGATTCCGAACAAGAAGTCCTGGACTACTATATGGAGAAACTCCTGCCGAGATTAACTTAAGGTCAAGATGTTCCTTACTATTATCTGCATATCCATCCGATATTCCATGTTCATGGGGATTGGTATGAATCTGACGAATTCATTTTCTTTTCCGGCTTTTACCTTTAACATAACTATGAGTTCATTCTTATTCCACCATGCCAGTGGATCCTTATTGTAATTCCTCTGAATCTTCCTTTTCACATCCTATAGAGAGATTTGATCTTCGAGGGTAGTTCAGGTTGTGGAAATTCATCTTGTAATGTCTTCTTTAGAAACAACAGGGTTTGTGGAATAACTTCTTCCTCATCATGTTCTTTGAAAGACATAGTATTAACCCAGTCAAAACTTTGGGAAACCATTTCACTAGGGCTTGTTGTCGAAACTAAAGGATTGCTTCACCAAATTTCCTCTGATCCTTCATCTTTGGGTGTCGAAGTTTTCCTTCATCGCCACGCTTGCTGCGAAAACTAATGGGGAATTTTTTGTGAAATCCCTCCCTTAGTCGTTGGACAATAATCTTATGATCACAAATGGTTGTGAAGATAAGCCTCATTATCTCGTTCTCTTGTGTAAACCGCTTGAATATCTGTAGGAAATTGTTTCCTAGCAGCAGATCAGCTCATGTATCATGGAAATAAATAGGTGGATTCTTGACTTTATACCAGGGGATACCGCCTGCTCCGCCGATTATGATTTCCGCCGACTGGACTCCTTCATTAAGAATAAGAATCTGTATGGACAAATCTCTTCCAGCAATGGCTGGTAGTTTCTCACCAACTTTGTTAGGGAAGATGTCACGTTTGGCAGTGCATATTACAGCTCCTGAATCAATATAAGCTGCAAAATATTCTGCTTGATATTTATCGCATAACATCCCGACTGAGATGTATATTGAGAATGGGATGGTGGTCATCTGATTTGATATATCGTTTCTTCCACCGTGAATTCCATTCCGTCTTGTAATCTTTCCCAAGATTTATGTTCCTCGAGAAACTCAATCCAAAAAATGAGTTGTTCTGTGATCATCCCTGCAGTTCCTTCAATTGTCAGATCAATTTCACCAATATAAAGGTTTCCTTGATACTTGCCAAATGTAGGTTGCTGCAAATAATATAGGACATCGCAAGGAAAGATATTGTTCTTCTTAGTGATATCGAAGATTATCTGCACTTCTCTCCAGCCTTCTGAGCATTTCAGCATTCCTGTTGTTTTGAATACATCGGGAATTTTCTGAATCTTGCGCGAGACGGTCTTATGCTTTCCCCGGAATACGTACTGATTAACCTATCATGTTTGAAAGACATCTTTCTTGGCTTGATCATAAGGCTCCTACTGTTCAGAACAGGTTGGTCTTGTATCCTCATGCCTATTTCTCCAATTGTCGGAGTATCAATAATATCCGGCAACACTGCTTTAGCGAAATCTTTGAAGATTTTGGGGACTTCTGTTAGCGTTTATCGCGTACGCCCAAATTAACCATCTCAAGTTAATAACAGTAATGAATGTAGTAGCGTGAGTAGGGATCGATCACACAAGGAAGGTTATATCTTTGTGTTAACTTATGCAAACGAAAATAAAAAGGGGTTTTTGAAATCAATTGAATAATACTAATACTATGATGCAAAATTAAACTAGATGAATTAACTTATGAGAAAAGAGCGATTCTCGGTTTTCGGTTAACTTACAATTGGTGTTTACTATCTTGGTCATCGATCTTCACATACGATTCAATTCTCTTATGAATATTCATCGTGGACGTTTAATCCAATAATCAAAGTCCTATCTCACCTTAAGTTTAGTTAAGTAGCCCAAGCGTTCTAGTTTAACCCTTATCAACCAAGCAATCAAAATACAAGCGATTAAGATTTAAATCGATGATAGCATATGAACTAGTGAATTGTTTTTCCTAAGAATTTAGTCAAAATACAAGTGTCTATGTTTAATCTAGTCAATTGTTTTTCCTAAGAATTTAACAAACTCACAAGCGAAATTTAATTAATCTTAGTTGCTTCGTAAATTAGAGGGATCAAACGATTCCGTATTTGATATCTAATTTAGCGTTAAATTGTATGAAAGATAGCTAGGTGATCAATCCAACAATCATGCATAACAATTATGACAATCAAATCAAAAAAACAATTGATACTCAAAGAAAATCAACAATCAAAACTTATCTCACAAGAATCGTAAACATCCAATGTATCGTTTACCTAAACCGAGAATCACAAAAGTATTTAGCTACTCATAACTAGATTAAAAACAATCAAAATTAATCTAGAAAGCATCAAACTAATAGGAAAAGAAAAAGTTACTAAAAGGAAGCACGATTCCGGCTTGTCGATTCCGTCCTCGTTCTTCGAGCGTTCTTCACAAAAATTGAAAGAAAAATTATTCTAAAATCTAAAACTTATTTCTAAAGTCTGAATTCTCTCTAAAAGAGACCAATTTTCGAGTATATGAGGTATTGGAGGCTAATAATTAGGTTACAATCTTTTAAACATGGTAAAAGACTTAATTTCCAAAATTTCGGACTCTTCGGTGATCGATCGCCCCTTTTATAGCGATCGATCGCTTCGTTTATTTTTTTCAGCAAAACGCTTGAGGCGATCGATCGCTATAAAGTGGCGATCGATCGCTTCCCTCCAGTAGCCTCAGGCGATCGATCGCCTAGAATGTGGCGATCGATCGCTGCTTCGTTAATTTGTTGCTCAAGTTTCTGTCCATAGGCGATCGATTGCCTCTTCCATGCGGTCGATCGCCTCCTCCAAAATTACGTTTTTGCCCTTTTCTTGATCAATTTTGAGTCCTTGTCATGTTCATGTCTTTTCTTGGTCTTCACACATCATTTTTAGCTCGTTTTCTTCGATTGTACCTACAATTACACAAATATACGATTATGTAGCATACGTATCAAATTATCCATCAAAACCTTCCAAATCGTAGACAATTAAGCGCTAAAGATGTGTCTATTCTAGTCACATCAACTTCGATGAATTTATTTCTCAAGAATACTTCTGAATGATGAGTATTCGAGAGTGCGTATGACACTTTGTAGGTGATCTAGTAGGGTCTATTCCCATCCTTCATCAAATCACTTCTTTTAAAATCTTGATGAAGAGTCAGTACTTTGTTGAAATCTTGATCTCCCAGGTTGTATGCAATTCTGGGATAGATGTTGAAAGTCATCTTTCCAGCATACAAATTTTCTGCAACTGCTCCGGAACAAGTGTTGGGGTTCAACAATTGCCTCTGCTTTGTGATCGATCGAACATGTGGCGCTTGTGCCAGTGTATGGTTGAAAAGATTGATGTTGCGCCATTACCCTTAACTATAGTTATTGGTAAAGCGGTAAGCGCTCGATCCTACAATTGGTATCAGAGCCAAGGTCGCGTGTTCGATTCCCATGAGTTGCAGAGAGTGCAATTATTGGGGGGGGGGGGGGGGGGGGGGATTGTTGGGGTTCAACAATTGCCTCTGCTTTGTGATCGGTCGAACATGTGGCGCTTGTGCCAGTGTATGGTTGAAAAGATTGATGTTGCGCCATTACCCTTAACTATAGTTATTGGTAAAGCGGTAAGCGCTCGATCCTACAACAAGAATCTTTGAGGTTCAGGATTCTATTGTCAAAGATTCCAAGATTGAGTGGCGAATCAATTCATTCCTTGAAAGTTGTCTTGATGATTACTCTAATGGCTCCAATATGAATCCATGAAAGTGTGTTAGCAACTTCTCTTTTTACCTTGTTCTTAATCTCCTGGATTTCTCTGTAGGGGATTAACTGCATCTTAATTTGGTTTCCTGTGAATTCCATCGGGATAGCAAATTCGTCTATTGTCACCTTATGAATAATCTGATGCTTCCTGCTTCGAAGATCAATCATATACATGGCTTTTTCCATTGCTTCAATTATAAAACCATCATACATCTGAAGCTTTGTCTATTCGTTCATGATCCTCATAAGAGTTTTATGAGAGAGAACTCTCGTTGGCCTATTCTCTGATCATGTGTTGAAGGAACTCTCATTCACTCTGATTTTGAACTTGATTCACCTCCATTATCAGAACAGATCTCTTCTTCGTAGAAGCTTTAATCTGAGGGAATATCCTCCAATTGATACACATTTACCAAATCCTGGAAATAAACAGCATCTTCGAACTCTTTAGTATGCTCAAACTGCCTTATTCCTTGACTTTGTTTTCTGGACAATCTGTAGAGATATGTCATCTTGCTCTGCATGTCCAGCATTTACAATCTTTGAAACTCTCATTTGCCCGAGTATGAGTACGTTTGAAAGTTCTTTTTATCAGTGCTCTGCTAGAACTTGCTTGATTAGAACCTGTTGACAAAGCTCTACTCCTTGTTGGTCCTGATCGTTGCCCAGATCTGTAACTTTGGGCTTTCTGTTTCGACCAGAACTTTTAGGTCTTCATGAAGACCTACTTCTTCTTGAACTACTTCCTCGGGCATAATGATGAGCTCTGTGATTTTTTATCTTTCGCCTTTGGGGATAGTTTCCGATGATCGTAGGGATACCATTCCCCGTACAGCAAAGATGAGTTGTTTTGTTGATTCCTCTTAGCTTCTTGTAATTCTTTTGAAGCTTCGCTTGATAGCACCAATCCGCGAGTTTCATTTTAAAAAATGACATTCTCCTGGCCACCGTCTCTATTGCTTGTGGTGTATATTCCTGGATAAGTATTTCTCTCCATGGCTTGGTATTTTGGCAAAGAACAGTTCTGCTGCATCTTTTTCCTGTATATTTGCATTTCATCTATACTTTGTAAAGAGTTTGATGTACTCGTCTACATAACAGATATCATGTAGTTACAGGCTATATAGAGCTTGTCTATATTTTTGTGCCTTCTTTTCCTCCATTCCCTCGAAGTAGTCTACTCCAATGAAACAAATTTTAAAGAATTTTTCCATCTTGTCCAGAATTTCCTTTAGGGACTCTCCGTCTAAAACTTCTTCCTTGGTACCCGGGTCTCAAAGTTCCCAGCAATCTTGGCTGATCCTTCTAGACTCATTTTAAGCAGTAAAATGATTCCTTCTTTGCTTAGATCAAGTGTTCCTGTTGTTATTCTCATTGTTGAAGCTCATTCATCAATAAGAACTTCTATGTTTTTAAAATCCAAAATATCCATGTTGAGCATAAGTCCATATGGATGGATTAGATCTAACTGCGATTTCCGTAAGGCGTTTGGTGTAGGTCTGGCCTGCGGGAACGACTCATTGTTCCAACTGGGGGATCTAAAGTCGCCGAGGTGAAATCTCCCCTATGCGGCATACTTTGATCTCCTTCGGGTGGAGTGTGTGACCCGAAACTTTCTTGTGGTGGAGTAGTGGTTACAAGTTCTCCGATCTTGAATTCTACGAGATTCAATCTCACAAATGAATCAGCAAGATCTCATAGATCTTCCAGGCTAATTATTTCCATTACTTTGTGGGAAGTACTGGATCTCCTCGTAGGACTACAATAATTATTTCAGTCTCCGTCATGGGTCTTTGAAACTCCTTGGCTTTCCCCTTTTGATGTAAAAGGGGTTATGTTCCATAGGATGGTGGTAATCATCATTCGTTTCTCCTTCCTAAAGAACTTGGTCTTGATTCCAACTCCTTGACTCGGGTTTGAATATCTCAAAAGTTTTCAAGAATTTCCTCATAATGTTAATCATAATCTCCATCTGTTTTTGAATCTGGTGGACTTGTGCAGGGATATGGTATTGAAGATATCCATAACGCTACACTGTCTTCTGGATCTCTCTAAGATCTTGGGATATCTTAGAAGAATCCGACTCGATTACTCAAAAAGTTGGTTCTCTCATCCTATTCGTCTGTTTCGGATCCTGTTGAGTGGTTGGGATCTGGAATCATATGGTTGTGCTCAGGATGATCTCTCTCCTGGGCATCGGTTAACTCGAATTGTAGCTTGAGGTTCATCCTGTAAAGGTTCCTCGCTGCCTTCTCATGTTCTTGATACTGGAATATGCTAGCTGGCTTAGCATCAATTTCCAGTAGAATATTCCATTTCTGGTTGAAGTGTTTAGCTTCGGCCAGATATCCTTGATTTAGATCTTCTAATTTCTGGAAGTACCACCTGTATGACTTGCACCACGAACATTCTTTCGGATCCATAATGTTCTTGAATCGTCTCCTCCGTATAGATTACAAATTAATATTCAAGATATTATTGTAGTATTTCCAGAATAAACCTAGGCTCTGATACCATTTTGTGCTAAGGATAGCAAAAAACGGGGACTTGTAAAAAGAAGAAGTTAAATTCCACTTTTTATAAGTATAAGGATATAAAAGATAATTAAAATTATATAGAGGCTTCTTTATAAATAAAACAAAAGCCTAGGGAGTATAATGCAACTTACCAAACCATTGACGGGAAAAAGAGTCAAAATAAAGCACAAAATTGATTTGAAATTTTGAAATTGAACCTATTTGAATAAAAATTTATCAAGCTTGGATTTGTCTGCACTATTATTTTTTCTCAAAACTTAAGTGAATTAAGTTTCTCAAAATAGTACTTCCTTGCAGTTTCAACATTTTTCTATTGAGCCGGTAATGGATGCTTGGACCCGGCCCAATATTACGCCCAGTTGTTCAAAAGCCCACATTTAAACTACAGACTTCCACTGTACCCACAGAAATTCCTCGCTCTCGTTTTCATTTCACACTGTTCTCATCTCTCCAATTGCTCTCTTATATTCACGCAATAATCTTGAATTAAACAGGCTCAAATTCATTATGGGTTCCGGTAATACTCTCCCAGTCTCTCTATATACGTAAATGTAAATTTTTTATCGTCCCCGTTTCTTGCATTTTTTCATCTTTCTTCCCAAAGAATAATATGGCTTTTTTTATTAAAAAAAACGATGATGCAGATGCGGATATGGAGGATTATGGGTTCGAGTACTCAGATGAGGAGCCGGAGGAACAGGATGTTGATATTGAGAATCAATATTACAACTCTAAGGGTACCATTACTCGTTTGTTTACAATTGTTTAATTCTAACTATTGGGTTTATTTCTGTTTATTTGTGATCGTATTTGCACTTTTTATACGCATATTTTTCTGTGAGGATACTTCGTGTTTCGTAAGGGTTTATTGTATTTTTATGTATATGTTTGCGCCAGCGTGTGCTTATTGCGGTATGCTAGTCTACACAAACGTTTTACGATGCGATGATAGAGGGTTTGTGGAAAAGATTAGACTAAGTGATGTTTTTGAGAAAAATCTTGAAGCTGAATATACCGGTGGAATCTGCATTGATGGGGTTCTACTACTCAGTGAAATTTTTATGATCCTTTACGGCCTTACCTCTGGCTTTATATGCGTTATGTGTTTAGTGTGATTTCATTTACGGTGCTAGTTTGTGATCAAAACTTACCTTTTTGTTGTTTACTTTTTGTAGGTTTAGTTGAAACAGACCCTGAAGCGGCGCTTGAAGGTTTTACGGAAGTTGTGAGAATGGAACCAGAAAAGGCCGAATGGTAAGTTTTCTTGGAGAAATGCAGAAGTTGTGAATATGTTCTTTTTTCTTCCTTGTCAGTTAGAAAACTTCAATTTATATTTTCGCTTTTTCAGGAATTAAACCGTGTTCAACGTAAATATATGTGCCATGTGTTGTGGGTTGCAAGAAATATGTTAATCTCAAAGATTATTAGTGGAAATCTAAATGTGCATGTATAGATATGTGGCTGCTATTCTATGATGGATTACTTATTTTGTCAATTTTCTTGTTTTCTTCAGGGGATTCAAAGCATTAAAGCAAACTGTCAAGCTTTACTACAAGCTCGGGAAATATGAAGATATGATGGATGCTTATAGAGACATGTTGAGTTATATTAAATCAGCAGTGACTCGAAATTACAGCGAGAAGTGTATAAACAATATTATGGATTTTATTTCTGGATCTGCTAGTCAGAACTTTAGTCTATTGCAAGAGTTCTATCAGACCACCTTGACAGCCCTTGAAGAAGCGAAGAATGAGGTGAAAATTCTGTTTCATTTGTGATAAGCTCGCCTTTTTTGATCGTTGGTCTGAGATTTCTTTGGCTCTCTCTTCTACAGAGACTGTGGTTCAAGACAAATCTGAAGTTGTGCAAAATATGGTTTGATATGGGTGAATATGGACGGATGAGTAAGGTATATGCTTTTAAATTACTTGCAGTGTTAGGCTATTAGCTGTTGAGTGCATATGTTATTCAGCAATAGCATTCTTGATCAGATTTTAAAGGAACTTCATAAATCTTGTCAAAAAGAAGATGGGACTGATGATCAGAAGAAAGGGACACAGCTGTTGGAAGTATATGCAATTGAGATCCAAATGTACACTGAGACTAAAAACAACAAAAAATTGAAGGTAAGAAACTCTTCGTTTGCTGCTTTGACGTCTTTATATGTGTTTCTTTAAAGTGTAATCCTTTTTTTTTAATGTTCCTGTCACCTATCGATATTTTATTTTTTTTTCCATTTCAAATAATCCTGTAATTAGCTTTCCTTAATAGGCAATAGACTTGAAACTACAGATCTGTTAGCACTGGAGGTTATGGGCTTCAAATAAGGAAATGAATTGCTCATTATTACCTTTTTCCTTGTAGAGGCAATTGTAAAGGATAACATACCAATTTATTGGCTATTGATAATCTAGGGAAACCCTTTTTTGTCCCCGAAATGGTAAACAAATATGCTAATAGTTTTGGTGAACATGACTGGAGTTTTTTGAACCACCATAAAGAGTGGGATGTGCCATAGTCAGCTATTAATCATCTTGTGGTGTCTCACGACAAAAACTGTTCCAAGTCTTGTCTGTGATATTTGTGATAATACACAGAACAGGTTTCAATTCTTGAGGACATGAAATTTTTGGGAGAATAAATGTATTGCAGGGGTGATAAAAATGTCAATTTTCACTCTCGTTCTATTTTTCGTTGTTTTAATGTGCCAATGTAAACTTGAAGTGCAGCAACCGATAGTGCACGCATATCACATAGCATGATTTGAGGGACTAATGTTAGCAATATCGTTGTATCGAAGAATGTTAAAAAGTGGTGAGGATAGTTTATCTTGGATTTGTTAGTCTTCAGGTCTCTCCTTTGATTAGTGGTTCCATGGACAGAAACTCAAAAATAGGCTACATGATATTTGATGGGCTTGGTGAGAACTGGGGTGAATTTATATTCTTGTTATTATTAGTGCTTCAGCTGCATATTTCTGTTGCATTAATATAATATTCTTCATGAGATGGATCCAGCTGCATATGATGCATGGGCATTTCTCAATTTACCTGTACCCTTGTACAACAACTGGACAAGGCACTTACTCACTTACCATGTAAATCCCTTTAAAACGTGTCTAAGAATTTAAATTGCTTTGTGATTCATATAAGGTGTTTACTTGGTAATTTAGATGTGTTGAAGTCTTTCAAACAAGTGTTTACTTATAATTGAATGTCAGAATTAAGAATGTTCTTGTTTTTGTTACTAACTTAACCAAGTGGCACTCCAGTATTGAGGGCCATCATCATGTAAAAGTAATGTGGCTAGATATGTGCATGTGTTAATCTGACATTTATATGTATAATTTTTTTACTCCTGAGCAGAAAGAACTATTTTGAAGAAACCTTTTTTAAGTGTATAATAGTGTTTCTTTTAATGTTTCACCATCCGTTCTTATTTTTGTTTTCATTCCACCCACTTATTTTGTTTAAACTATTTCTTTTATTTGATTTCTTAGCCGGACTGTCTGTTAAGCTTCATGAATGGGAGTTTATTGTAGGAATTATATCTGAAGGCACTATCAATCAAATCAGCCATTCCTCATCCTAGAATCATGGGGATAATTCGTGAATGTGGTGGAAAAATGCATATGGCTGAGAGTCAATGGGCAGGGGCGGCTACTGATTTCTTTGAAGCTTTTAAGAATTATGATGAAGCTGGAAATCAGAGGCGTATTCAATGCCTTAAGTAAGTCTTGTATAGATATTTGAGTTGTGCATGTACTTTAGATGGGGAGAATGGGACGGGGATGCAATGTGTATCTGCTTATACTTCCTTTCATGATTTGCTTGCCTTCATGCCCAGATAGACATGCTTGATTCATGTTGTCTGGAGATGTTTGATTAAAATTCTTTGCTCTGTTGTGATGTCTATCATATACCCTCAATTATTTCAGAAGAATTTAAGTAAATTTTCTATTGTCGATTGCATGGTACCTTGATTAATTAAACTTTACCTTGATTAACCTATGTAATTTACTTTTAGTAAAACGGACGGAGAAGAGGGTAGCACTTCTATTGAGACTTGATTGCATTTGAAAGAAACTATGAATTGGTATGTATGGTTAATGCAAATTTGTTTAGCAGTATAGAGGCAATACTATCTGCTCATTTACTGGTTTATAACTTTGTATGGATGACTGGAGCATGCATAAACATCATTAAGTAATCGACATTCCTCTCTACAGTGAGTAGAACTTTGCCCATTTTCGGTGTGCAAATGGAGGAAGTGTTTATTTGTTCAGTTTGCACTCTAATTTTAAATTGGCTGTAGAAATAATGGCGATTAGTTTCATGATACAAGAGTTTTTGTTATGTGGAACTTTTCTGTTGAAGCAAAAATGGGTGCGTTGAAAAATATATATTTTTCGAATTTTCTCTCTCTACCAATTGCTTCTTCATGCTTTTGCATAAAAGGGAGGGAGCCAACCATCATGCACTTTGAACTTCATGGTTTTTAGACCTTTAATTTTATTCAGAATATCATGATTCATATTAGTGAGCAATCTAAGTTCTGCTCATCAATTTTTTAACACCTTAGCCTCTCTGACAGTGCCCCTGAACATTTTGCCTAATGACCTGAAGGTCCTGAACTGAAATAAAGCTCTGATACTCATCCTATCACAGGGTTTAAGAAACACTTGGAATATTAGAGACTGTTGTATCAAGTAATTTTAAATTACTTGTTGGTGAGAAACTTAGAAAGTCAATCGAAGAGAGATTCAATAACGTCCAATGTGAGAACAAAAATAGAAAAAGATCGACTTATGGAACTTCTATGCTTGATATGCTTTTGATCTCTTACATGAACTGGTGGGTTATGTGCTCTGAATGGCATTTAAAATATGTTCCTTACTATTAGTGTTTCTCACTCGAGTTAATTATTACCTGTCTGTCATCATGACAACTCATTGCTTTAATATAGATGATTTTTGTTGTTTTCTGGATGTGTTACTATCATTGTCAAGATGGAGTCGCTGGAGTCCATGCCAAGGAACTGCAGTTTCACTTATTGAACACCTGTCTTGTTTATATTCCCTAACTTTTCCATTTGGAATGATTCGTTTCTTGAATAAGTTGCATTGATCTGTAGCCTGCCTAAGAATAATTTTGATCATTACAAAAACATTCCATCTTCTCCTTGCGAAAATGTAATTAAACTTCCCAATTTGATTTTTATTCCCAGATACAAAATGGTACCATAGCAAACAGATGTCACTGTGAACGTATTTTGTTGTTAGATTTAATCCTCAATGACTGCAAAGTAGAACTAATAAATATGGTCGCTGAATATTATTTTGTGCTTTTGAATTCCACTTAGACTCAGTTAATTTATCTCCACGTTGCTCAGGTATTTGGTCCTTGCTAATATGCTGATGCAATCTGAGGTCAATCCATTTGACGGTCAAGAAGCAAAGCCGTTAGTTTATTAAATAATTTCACCCCTTGATTTTGCTTTTAGTTGAATAATGTGAAACTTACCCCTACCCAATTTCTTTTTGTTGCAGATACAAAAACGACCCTGAGATTCTGGCAATGACAAATCTAATCGCGGCATACCAAAGGAATGAGATTTTGGAGTTTGAAAAAATTCTTAAGGTGTGTTATTTTGTCATTGAAATATGATGGAAAATTTGATGCTGCCCTATCTGGAGGGCAGCATCACCATTGATTTGACATCTTAAACAAAACGTGAGATGCACCCCTATGACAATGCCCATAAGGGTAGTATCAAACAAACCAAATATGATATCATCTGCTAAAAGTCATGTCTCTCCACCTTATGTGTTAATCTAAGGCGTGTGGTGGGTATTTTGTAGAGTAACAGGAGGACAATAATGGACGATCCATTTATTCGGAATTACATTGAAGATCTTTTGAAGAACGTGAGGACACAGGTGTTGCTTAAGCTCATTAAACCTTATACAAGAATTCGAATCCCCTTTATATCAAAGGTGAGTAAAATAGTATCTTCTTTAAAAAAGAGTTGTTCTTTTCTCCGTCCCTCTGATTTTTTCATAAACATCCTTATGTTACTTTTAGGAGCTTAATGTGCCTGAGAAGGATGTCGAAGAGTTGCTTGTGTCCCTCATCTTAGATAATCGAATTGATGGGCACATTGATCAAGTGAATAGACTGTTAGAGCGTGGTGACAGGTGACTTCCCAATTCTCTCAACATCAAACATTGTTATACATCATGGATTATGCTAGCAGCTACTTTATATCCGTTCTTGTGGTGTTCAAATTATTACTGCTAGAAGAGTTTATTGCATACAGTTGTAAAGCCCTTTACATTCCTAACTTGATAGATGTGGGGTTTCACACTTTTGCCTTTCGTTTTTTCCTCTCTATCAATACTTACCATTAGTAACAAAACGTGCAGATCAAAGGGAATGAAGAAGTACGCAGCAATAGACAAATGGAACGCACAGCTCAAATCCCTTTACCAAACTGTCAGCAATCGAGTATGTTGACGAATTTTTTCACACGGATGTGCAATTCATAATCATGTTGATTGGTTAAAAACTCAGCATTTTGTATCCACCCATGAAAGATGTTGACATATGCCCATAGCGATTAGCAGTGCGTGGTTTTTTGAGTCATGTTTTTGGTAATGATAGTGTAAAGAACTTGGATTGTATCAGTTTCTTGTTACAATTGAGATGGTCAAGATCATAGGCACTTTAATGATTTTATACTGAGAAGAGAAGCCTCATTGATGGTTATTCTTGACCTTTGATCTCTGGCCAGGTCATTGTAGCCAGTTTCAACCTCATGTTCAGTGGTTTGATGATAGTCCTGTGTACAACTTTTAACATTATGGAGCAAATGCCAGATTGGAACTTCGAATACAAGTATAAAATTTTGATACGCATATTGATGTGCAATTAAAACAGTAGAACAAAAACAGCTATACGGAACAGGAATCTAAGTTGATTATGCGCAACATTGTTGTTATGATAATATGTATTCAATAATTTGGAGGTAAATTGCACGAACTCTCATGTGTTAAGAAAATAAACAAAAAAACCCATATTTTCTTGAATCCTGTAAGAAACCCATTGCTTATAAATATAGGCAACAAAGGGGAATTTGTTCGGAATTTTTAAAAATATAGTTTTTTTGACTATTTATTAACATATGGAAGTTTTCTGTAGGGTTTAAGAAAATAAAGGAGTTTTGATCCTCTTTTCATAATACATGGGAGTTTCTTGTATATTTGTTATAACACGTGGGATATCGTGTAATTTACCCTAATTTTGATTTGCAATTTACCCTAATTTAGATGTGTGGTTGATACTCCCGATTAGGGATGGCAACGGTGCAATCTGTGATGGGTTTGGCCAAACTCGGGACCAGCCACGCCACAAGGAAAAAAATCAGACCACCCGTCCCAACCGCAAACTCGGAGGATCTGCCCCACCCCGTCACATCATATTTTAGAATAATCATCTCCTCTTCCATCGCCTCGCCAGATTTTAGACTTCCTCCGTCTTCAAATAATTATACTCTCATCTCACCAATTTAAAAATCATCTCCTTCCTCCCTCGCTATTCTACTCAAAAATACCAAACCCACTGCAAGCACATGTTCAAAATTAAGTACAAGGAAATCCACCTCACCAAAAACACCTAAACAAAGCCAGCAAAATTAAGGTATTCCACCTAACCACTTCAAGTCAGCCGAACCAAAAGAAGCTCAACTACAAGAACAAAAATGGAATTCCACCTTACCTGTAGTGAAACTCGACCCCAATCACACCAATATATAACGATATATCTATATCCTTAGCAATTAAATTCCTCTATAATTACCAAGATAGTTTTCTGGTTAAAACTTGCAGCAATATTATATGATATTGAACCAGAATTGCACGCACACTTCTTGGTTTCTTTAACAGCAGCAATCAATATTCATATGCTAATTAAAACTCCTTTTGAATTGCACACAAGAACTCACGTAAAACCCTTTGTTCAATAAGGACTCACGCACAGAGTTCTTTATTGATTGCACTAAAGAAGTCATTATTCCCTCATGTGAGATCAACCCACACAGCAGTGTTCATTCT
Organism: Haberlea rhodopensis; assembly: GCA_907163345.1. Classification (NCBI taxonomy): domain Eukaryota; kingdom Viridiplantae; phylum Streptophyta; class Magnoliopsida; order Lamiales; family Gesneriaceae; genus Haberlea; species Haberlea rhodopensis. The sequence goes on along the minus strand of CAJQUN010000008.1, from coordinate 3,317,222 downwards.
TGTTAATCAACACACTCAGAATCAGCACAAGAAACAGATTTATTTCCCAAGATTCTTGTATCAAAACTTACGCACATGAACTCATTCTCAGAACACAATTTGATGACCAACAACTGAACGAATCAAAGCATTCTTTATGACAGAAAAACTCACGCACAGAGCACCAAATCCCAAACACGCATAACAGATTGGAAAATAACCGAACTCAAAGCAGTAATCATATGGAATAGCAAGGAAGAAATGACAATCTTTTCGGCAATCTTGGTTCGGAAATGACACCGGGGCAATCTTTTCAGCCTACGTCCACGTCCACGGGAGGAGGGACGATTCCATTAGCACCAAGGCAACCAAGAGTTGTATCAGAATTTACAATACACAATTCTTCTTCCTTCCCTCTCAATCTGTTCGGTTGATACAAAAGGAAAAACTTACAGAATTTACAGTAGTGTGTAGCATTCACTCAATCTGATTTCCTCACTCTTATCTTCTATGCTGGATGCACCGAACATAGAGGGAGTCGATGGACCAGGGACGGGACTTGGGAGATACAGAGATGAGCGGGTGTGAGGCTGTGCGTCTGATTGTGAGGGACGTGAGACTTAAGAATTAGGGTAAGATTTAGGACAGAAATGAGAATGTGATATATTAATAGTAAGATTAAAAAAATAATTAAAATTAAAATTAATATTTATACTGGGCGGGGCGGGGTCGGTTTGGCTAAAACCAGGACCGTCCCGCATCAGAAACACGGTCAAAAGGGTCTATATCCGTCTTGGAACCCGTTTGACTGGGTTTATGTTGGAAAAAACGAGAAAATGAATTTAATTTTTGGCCAAAAGTTGTCTCCAAATGGTGTGTCCATTGATGTTTGGGGTGCGATTTTTGGCCAAAAGTTGTCTCCAAATGGTGTCCCTTGAACATGAATTTTGGTTAGCTATGTGAAATGGTGTGTCCATTGATGTTTGGGGTGCGATTTTTGGCCAAAAATTGCCTCCAAATGGTGTCCATTGAACATGAATTTTGGTAAACTATAAATATAACATTCCCACATGTATTGACACATTTTTATTTTCGTAATCATTATCAAAGTTTTAGTGAAATTTGAGAGCATTTGTTGTTCATCAAATTGAGTGCCTTGAACCTTTGTGGTTTGAGGACTTGTAATTTGGAGTGCTCCTATCACAAGTCATAGTCGTTGTATCTTGGGAGACAAATTGCCATAGCAAACCGTTAGCACCATAGCGGGACAATATTGTCTTAAGGACGGAGATTATAAATCTCGCCTCGACATAAAAAATTGTTTTAAAAGCCATTGTTATTTTTTCCTGAGATACACTTTGAGAGAAAATTATAAACAACAGTTTAGACCTGTCCCATATGACAGGTTTACTACAGGTCCGGATTTAAATCCGTCTCATTGTTATTACTACTCGTGATGGTTCAATTATTGATAGAATTTGTGAGCCAGTCCACAAGATATGCATCTTAATTATAACTTGCTTCTGAGTTTTATATTCCTCAAGTTTTTTTAGAACAAAAGGGAAAAGAAGGGACAAAATCCGGAGGCATATTATTCGAATGGAAGATATCAAAATTAAGATTTTTAATCAATCAAAGAATCAGCAACAATTAAGTCTTTAATCATGATGGACTGAGGTATATGTTATATGAGTCATAGAAAGAATCAAGTCGGATCGTATAAATTCGTCAAGTCTTCTCCAATTTTTCTTATTCTTTCCTTTCATTTTTTTTTTTGAAAGATATTCTCTCTGAAACAATATAGAAACATATGGGAAAGTTGTCTAATTAGACTTTATCGCAGTTACTTTTGGCAAGATGTCTCATTTAGTAACATCTCATATTTATAAGCTCTCTTTCCGTTTTTTTTTCCTCCTTGATTTTATTATGAGAATCCTAGTTCAAACCTAATTTTAAAAAAAAAATTTATATGTCGTATGATAGCGTTTATAGATTTCAGAGAGTATTGAATATGGGTGTAAACGAATCGAATCGAACCGAATATGTAAAAAAATTTAAGGTTCATATTCGACTCGAAATAGTTATATTCGAGCTCGAGTTTGATTCGAAGTTCAAATAATTTAAAAAGTTTGGCTCGAGTTCGGCTCGAATCAAAGTTCGAGTTCAAGTTCGGCTAGAAAAGGTTTGAACATGTTCGCGAGCTATTCGAATTATTGCTCGAAAATAAATACCCGAAAGGTTTGAAATATATTTATTTAATATATAATTATATTATATTAATAAAATATTAAACTTCGCGAGCGGCTCACAAACTCTCGAACAAAGTAATTTGAACTCGAGTTCGGCTCGAAAAAAATTCGAACATGTTCGAGTTCGGCTCAGATTCGAGAATTTCGAATTAGATCAAATATTTATCGAGCCGGCTCGAAAATTCGAACATCTTTCATTTTTTTAGGATTCATCACTCTTTCCAACGAAGTAAATATGAAACGAGGTTTTCACTTGAGAATACAATTGTCATTTACAACTTCTTTCAAACAACCCAGGCATGGCCGGACCATGAAACCAACACATGAAAAAACAACGTTGCTGGTCGAAAAGACACATTTTAAGGGCTTCCATTAACTAACCTCACACCATTCTCATGAATTAAAAACCCCTATATATATATATCATGCCTTGTACTTGCATGCAACAATATATATATATATTACACTACTCCATTTCATTCATCAACTGATCAAGAAGCAGAAATTAACTGCAAATCGGTTCGAGTAAAAAAACACACATACACAAAACAACAGACGTATAAACATGGGGCCGCGCTCGAAATCATCGTGTGCACGAGGGCTGCTCGTCTTGCTCATCATGTTAGCTTGCAGTATGCATCGTGTTGAAGGCCAAATCTCACGAGTAGGGCAGTGCTTGGTAGGATGTGGGCAGAGAATAGTTGCTTGTTCCATAAATTGTTTGATAAGAGATGGAGGAATATTAAGGATCATTCCTTGCTACCAAGATTGTGGTTCGGATAATGTTGGATGTGTCACCACTTGCCTTGGACCTCAATTCCACCCAAAAATTAAATGTCGTTGATTTTTAATACTATTTGTAAGCACTTTCCTGATTGAGTCGATGTTATTAAATAAGACCAAGCATGTATGTGTAATTCAAGATTATTTGGTTTTTGAATTTAAGACTTTGTTTGCGTACAATATGGGGCTCGGGTGGCTCCAGGTTATTTTATAGGGCAAAGTTCAGGCCGGTACCTTTTACTGAATCTTTATTCATCCTAGTCCAGGAAAAAAACTTGCAATCATTTAAGTACAAATTAGGTTAAAATGACAAAAGTGTCCTTAATAAGAAAATACGGCAATTTCAGAAAATTTCAATCTCTTCCTTTCAGCACTACGTTCCAGCTCTTCCATTCACCACTGCGATTCAAATCGCTTCATAAATCTCTCTTGCCAGTTACGATTTTTAAGACTTTGTTTGCGTACAATATGGGGCTCGGGTGGCTCCAGGTTATTTTATATATCTAGGGAGCATTTTCTGCGTTTTAATGAAATTACATATATGATTTAGATTTATATTATTTTATTTCGGGTACATATGAAATTTCTTTGGCTTGTGGAGTTTATTTGGCAATTTTTTTGTTGTCAAAATAGTTAAAATTGAGGGCATAAAGTATGGCTAACAAATCTTGAGGATAATTTTTTTTTATCGGGGAAAATTTTTATATTGATATGAGTTCAAGGAGTACTTAACCCCGAGTTATAAAAGTCGTGGGATGGAAAAAGATGAAACTAAACCGCTAAAGAATGGAAATATTAACACTAAAAAATCACAGAATGTTACAAATAACGCGTAGAGCTTTCAAACAAACTTTGTCAATTAACTAAACAATAGCTATATATATACATATATATATATATACACACACATAAATTTAAATACATATCAAGGTCCTAATTTAACCCCTAGTATTTAGATATATTCTTATAGTTACTGTTAATGATTATGAATTGGAGGAAAGATATACAAAAAGTTTTAGCTTTTGGCTTTCCGAGGATCCCATCAATATTTAGTGGGTGTTTGCGATTGTTTTCAAAACTGTTTAATCTGTTTTTCAGATAACAAAATTAGATTTTGATTGTTTTATTTATTTGCTTCTCTAAAAATAAAAAGTAAAAACAGAAGCAGATAAGCAGGTCATTAGATGTTTTTCACTGATTTTACTTGTGTGGTAGCAATTTTGTAATAATTTGAAATTTATTATGCTGTTTTATTTTATTAGGAAACATTCAATTCTTTCGCATAAAAATAATATTTTTTCAACTTTAAGCAAAATCAACATAAAAATACTTTGAATAAGCAATTGCAAACGCACGCTTAATACCTAAACAAAAGAAAAATACATTAATTCCACACCTTTGCATATCCATTTCCACATGATAATTTGACGGCACGAAGAAACTAAGTTTGCCTCAAATAAAATCTGTCACGAAATTCAGTTATTTTAACCATTTAAACAAAATGAGATATTTAGAAATAGTATATATCGATTACATATACTAGAGTCTATACAACTTTATGTAATTCATAAATATATTTTTAAAAAAATATTATTTTGACTAATAATAACAGTTCTTTGCACAACAATCAATTGATTTTTTAAACGACTTGAAATATTCATAATAAAAACATTTGAAAATTCATGTTGTCACTAACATATAATTTAACGGTTTTTATTTATTTACTCTTAACGTATTTATATATTACCCCATTTAAAGTTTTATCAATATCGTAACTATTGGGGTTTTTTAATTATTTAATCGAGATTTTTAAAGTATTTAATAATATAATTCAATTTTTTTTATTAGCAAACTAACCGAAGTCGCCATGTCAGATGGCGACTTCATTTGAAATCGTCATCTGACATGTCGACTTTGCAAAAAAAAGCAGATTTTTCTGATGTCGTCATGTCAGATGGCGACATCTTTAAAAAAAAATATTTTTTTTAATGTCACCATGTAAGATGGTAACATCTTATAAAAAAATAATTTTCCCCTGATGTCGGTATATAACGACATAATTTTTTTTTTAAACGTTGTCGCCATCTCAGATGGCGACAATTGAAAAAAAATATTTTTTTATTGATGTCGCCATCTTAGATGGCGACAACAATTAGTTTCTTCGTCTACAAAACCGAGCACGATGTTGCTCATTTCGTAAACCAAAATCTCTTCGGCATTCGTAAACAAATTATGTTCAGAATTCGTAAACATTTTCTCTCCAGAATTCGTAAACCATAATCTTCATTATTTCTTCCAGTTGTTTCCTCCGGTAGGTACATTGCAGATACGTTGTTATATAAATAATCAAATTTAACAACACATATCAAGAGCCCTTCATTTTTTACACCGAAACGAAAATCACATAGCATTTATAGTTTTTTCCTCTCGTTTTACCATTGAAATTGTCGAATATCCAATCTTAATTTGCATCCCTTCAAGCATTTTTCATGTAAAAATATTGTAATATTATTGATTTTATCATCTTATAGATTATATAAATTTGTTAAACTAAATTTATTAATTACTTGTAATATTTAATTATTTTAGAGACGTCAATTCAAATATTATTGTATTGGGGAGGTAATATATTACGAGATTCAGATACCATTAGATATGATCATGGTCCATTGAGATGTACCACAATATCTCGCACTATTAATTTTATGCAGTTGTTGAACGAAATATATAATATCACTGGTATCGACCACAACCAGTTCCTTCTGAATTATATGCAAGACACATGTTCAGATATTTTTCTGGTCTACGACAGACAATTTTGTCAATAGATATTATAATTTAGAATGGCTATTGGATTCAGAACATGGTCATAGTTGTTTGGAAATTTACATAGAAACAGAACTACGAAACTATGATTGTATTCCAGAAAATATAGATTGTTTGCCAGTAGTTGCAGAAGGACTGACTACCTCTGGTAGAGATCCAGATAACGATCCCATAGATGCTGATGTTATTGCTCATGAGCCACTAACAGACAGTTTTGCTGAATTAGGAAATGATATTCAGTCTGAACCATAGGATATTCCGTCTGAGGATGATGATGAGGTTGACATTTGTGTCATGTCAGAAACAATTGCAGATCAAGATGAGGAGATACCAATCACCCAAGAAGTGTCACTTACTGTACCGGAGACAACCACGACAAATACTCATGTCCTTTATCCAAAAATTACATTCTTCTCAATGACACATCCCGAAGTATTTGGAGACTCAGTAGACATTCCAACAGGTGGATGGGGGAGTTATTACGACAATCAATTAAACTGCAAAACGACATTACTTTACATACTATCAAAAGAATGTATTTTTGTACAAACTAATTTAACAGCATGTTTACTTGAGTTACTGGATGCTCATCGAGGATGTCCCTCATTATGCGTACGGAATGACTCCCAGTTTCTGTAAATTTTAAATGACATGACCACCTGTATATATTCAAATAAATGATTAAATGCATTAACACATAAAATCAATTATAAAACAATGCATATTCGTATTACCTTACACCATATGGAGCAGAAGGTAACACATTGTCTGGGCCGATCATTATTTGCCCAATATGAGATCTTTGGCTACCCAATTGCGGAGTCAAATTTGGGATTCGTGACCATGCCCAAATCTCATTTATTGTAATGACATCAATAATACAAGTTAGATTGACAAGAAACATATTTTAATATTAAAACAAACAAGCATATTGTTTACCTGTAAGAGTTGCAATGCACCACCAATAACTTTTTTCTCTCTCTCTGATGACGTGCACAATTCACGATACAAGTATGCCAACACAACACTACCCCAACTATATGTACGGGCAGAGTCGATATCCTCCAATTTCTGTAAATACAATAACCTAACAAAATTGTCTGATGAATTAGGGCACATAATTCCCCCTAACATCAATAACGAACAAACCCGTGTAAACTTAACATCATCTGGCGTACTATGTATCTCCAAGGGATTTTGCAGCAAATGATTTTTCAAAACAACTAATCTCAACCTCGCACCTTTAAAATATTTGATATCTGGTGTGAATCCTAAATATGTATGGCAATATTCTTGTCATTTAGGTATAGTCCTATCATAATCTATCCCCGACACTACGATGACATCTACTGGCAACACCCATATTACTGCAATGTTTTGCAGTGTGATAGACGCTTCTCCCGATCTAAGATGAAATGTGTATTTTTCACGGCTCCATCTCTCAACTAAAGCCGTGATCAGATGCATGCCAAGTTCAATCTTACCACACCTATATACCATAAAATCCAATCATGTGCAACAAATTAACAACACATATATCTAGTGGACACATATCCCAAAAATAGCTATCTGGGTTTCTCACACGAAGTATGCTTGTCTCATTTGATCCATCCTGAAATATAATACAACAAATTATCAACATTAATCTCAACTTTACATAAACTACCCGCCTGCTGTCCACGACCGCCGCCCTCCGACCGACGCCGGCCCACTCCGGCCGCGCCGCCTCCCGCCGCCACCACGCCGGCAGCCGCTCTCCCACGCCGACCCCGAAGCACCAGCCACCTTAATCCGGAGTCGACTCTCGGCCGCCTTCCTCCAGAGCCAACTTGTCACCATCCACATCACCAAAATATACACCAACAAATAATATACTCCCAATATATATATCAAAATCATAATTTATCTAAAATCAACAAATAACAAAAATTAAAAAGCTTACCTTAAATAATTTGGAAAGAAATCGTTCGATTTTCGCAGCTTGCGGATGGAGAATTTGGAATGCGAGTGAGTGAGCGGCGGGCGTGTAAAAGAGGAAGCTAAGGTTTTAAATTTCATTGGTGTCGCCATCTCAATGAAAAAATTATTTTTCCATTTTCAGACTTAAAGGATGTCGCCATCTCATATGACGACATATATTAAAAAAATAATATTGTCACCATCTGACATGACGACATCAAAAAAATCTGATTTTTTTGCAAAGTCGTCATGTCAGATGGCGACTTCAAATAAAGTCGACATCTGACATGGCGACTTCAATTAGTTTGCTAATAAAAAAAATTGGGTTATATTGTTAAATACTTTAAAAATATCGATTAAATAATTAAAAAACACGTAACTCTTGCATGTCTTTTTTTTTAATAATACAGATGTCTAAGCTTCACCCGACTAATCCTGGAAGATGACGATATTCCCCTTAGTTTGCGTTCATTGTCTATACACACTCAGAGTATACATTCGAGGTCAAATCAACCACGAGTTCTTATTGTCTTCCAAAATAAATTACGTCTTCCAAAATTTGAGTTAGTTCGAACTTGCAGTACTGTGTCATGCCCTTGGGACCATATCTTTTTTCTTGTACTCGCTTCATTAACCTAATACAATTGGCTTCGTTTCCCTCTTTTATGTTTATGATTCTTCTTTTTATTATAGTCCCTAAACCTATTAAGTTCTTTATTTTGTAATCGCTTAAGCATTTCATGTGCTTTATATAAATTTTTGGCTTATCGAAAAAAAAAAACAACTCTATCGCAATCTATGTTATGTGTCAAATCAATCACACATTGTTTGATACGAATCCCAAAACAATATGCATGTTTCATCACTATAAAGTTGAAAATCATCAATACTTTCGTATCAAGATCATTAAAAAGGCGAGCTTCCGGCTTTAATATCTTAACTTACGCTCACTCTCTATTTGGAGAAGACTCGTATTCGAGTCCTACGACATGCGTAAAAATCTTTAGCTCGCTCCTATCACTATAAAAAAAAAAAAGGATCATTAAAAGGTGGTGGTTTCAAACATTAATCTACTTGATTAGTGTGTCCTGCATGCTTTTTTTTAGGTATTCTACTTCATTAGTGTGTCGGTGCGAGGTTAAATAAATACATCACAATCTATAATATGTGCCGAATCTATAGTTTTTGGCAACGAACAACCCTTGGGTTTTTTAAATAGGCTATTTACATCAATGTGGTTTGAAAATAGAAAATTTACCTTTATTTGATTTTCAAAATAGACAATTTATCCATTGTGGTTTGAAAATAAGTATTTTATCCCCATGTGGTTTGTGAAACGTTGCAAAACACCTCCCTTCATGTATGGCGTGTGAGGGGGCAGTATGCTATATTTTACAAACCACAATGGATAAAATACATATTACAAAACACAAGTGTTAAAGTGTCTACTAGTTATACCACATGGGGTAAATTATATTTAAAGAGTAAATTATAATAATACTCCCACTAAATGGAATACTTTGCAACAATAGTTTCATATTTTAGGAGTAATAGCTCAACATAAATTATTTTTTTAATAAGAATGAACATAAGACCACTTTTTCATTAAAAAAATAGAGGGAACATATATGTGCCTTGTACATAATGACATGTGTCTGCATGTGGAACTTTGTTCATGAACTATCAAAATTTTTAAATGAAAAAGTGATCTTTAAACAATTTTTGTTAAACAAATAGGATTATTTTTGTTAAAACAATTTTTGTAATATGATAACTCTAGAATGCAGGGGCGAAGGGAGGGGGTGTGGGTGTGTCAGCCACATCCCCTAATTTTTTTAAAATGTCTTTTTATAGAATTTTTTAAAAAAATATATGTTTTATCCTTAATTTTTTATAAAAATTCTTCTTAAATTATAATTGTGGCTTTGTTCCTGCTTACATATCTTTTTATATTCTATATCATGGATATATTACAGTTCCGAGGTTATAGAAATTCATCACAAGCTATTATTAAGTGTCGGATCTATTACTAACGATCGACATGAATCGCAAACAATATCTATGCTTTTCCCTAAATTTTATGAATGAGCTATTGGGATGGGCAAAATGAACATCCATAAAACAAACAAGTTGGGTCGTGCATATGCGTCAGTTTTCTCCAAAAGCTTCTTTCGATCAAAATATCATGGTTGGAATGGTTGGAATTGAAGGTTTGTAAATCTGTCACAAGCTGTAATATGCAAGAAAATATACAATATGAATTTTTTGTCACCGATTGTTTGATATGTAAAGGTAACAACGTTGTTAATAAAGACAATTTGTCTCTAAATGCTTGAGGTACATACATCTTGTTTTATGTATTATGGAAAAATTGGTTACCGATTAGAAAGAAAAAATTATGGACATAATTAAAAAGGCAAGAAATATGATAATATTGAGGAAGGGAAAATAGAAAATAAAAAATAAAAAGCTATTATGAGCACTTACAGGTCGGCAAAAACAAAATTTATCAAATGTCTTAACTATTGTCCATATATGTATTTGTTGTCATCTTCCATTTGTTTAATCGAATCTACTGGATTTTATCGACTCTGTTTGTACTTGTTGTTAATCTAATATAATTCCTAGTGATCTTAAAAAAAAAGTACAAATTAATCAGACTCCACTCTTTGCTAATCTATTTTCACATAACAATTTGTTGACGGGCAGAAACTAATTTCTTGTTTTTTAGAACTAACAACTATTGAAACTCTTATAAAAATCATCGATGTAAGTTGGTTTATTTTGGTTTTTGGTTATGTATGTATGTAGTCAAAATTTGGTCTTAATAAAACACCTTGGATTTTCTTCACATTTAAACCTTTTTTCGTCTGAATGCTGACGTGACATCAAATATTGTTGATGTAGCGCCAAAAATTGCTCATACGATCGGATATTGCTAACGTGATGTCGGATATTACTGACATATCTGGTGTCAAATCAGTATTATAACGAAACATGACCACAACTAAAAACTGTTAATTTACTGTACTATAATCAAATTTCGACCACATATAATACAAAATCTAAAATAGAATGATTTTTGCAATTTTTCGTGAAACTTTAAAATTTTATTATTGCACCAAAGTTATGTGAGTCAAAACTTGGACGTTAAGTTTTTTTTTTTCCTTCACGTTATAATAACTATGTAAGATGAGATAGACATACACAAAATTACACAAATCAAATTACAAATTACAAATTACAGCATCCCATAGTTGTGGTAAAATATTTTGTAAGTGAATAATGACACGAGCCAAACAGTAAAAGTAAATGAGCTCAAAAATAAGTCAAGAAACCGAAGTTTCTCAGTTATTTACTCTCCACAGTAGAAATAATAACAATAATAAACTTGCATTAAGTCATAAATGACTGTGGTGTATTAAAGATGGCAGCTCTTGAAAATCAGTTTCATTTTTGTTTTAATTATCAACACTAGCTTATTGTAACCATTCCTGGATTCACATTATCTCGACTCAATGTAATCCTTGAAACTGTATTATCTTCTACATATTGTAAAGTATTTACAGAAACCCTCATTCATAGGAGCCACAGAGTTCTAGTCCCAAGCTCCAAATTCATGAAAAAGAGCTTGTTGTATCTGTTTCTGGGCAAGAATCTGTTTCTGAGAAATCTTTATACAGTCACATGAGGAACAATTTAGACAGGAATGAGAGAGGAATCAGGCATCCAATTCCAGGAGAGAAATCCAGGGTGCTGGAAAGGAATAAAGAAAACCATGGCCATGGGGACGTTGATTCTTATTTATTACTCCCTGGATGGTCGAAAACAGGCAAGAGAAGGAAACACCGTGGAGCCCGAGTGAAGATTCAAGGTTTTCCCCAGGAGGAGGAGGTTTCCAGGCCTGTATATGAAGTCAGAAAACCTGGAAAAGAAAATCTTCCCATGAAGAAAAGGAAAAAATTGGAGTCACCCCTCTCAAACACTGGAAATGGGCATTCTTCTTTATCAGGAAGCAGGATTATCCAATCTGGAGAGCCAGAAAATGACGATCATACTGATCCAGGGGCAAAAACAGCAGAAGCAAGTATAAATAGCAATGATAATCGAACAAAAAGTCAGAACGAGCATGTTTGTAACATATGTAACAGGTCTTTCAAGAGCTACCAAGCATTGGGCGGACACAAAGCTCACCACAACAACAAAGCTGAGGATATTAGCTACACAGAGGAAGAGAATGAATCCACTCAACGATCCCAAAAAAACAACCAAGTCCACCAATGCACGCTTTGCAACAAAATCTTCTCAAAAGGTCAAGCTCTTGGAGGTCACAAGCGGCACTGCAAAGGACTGAACAGCCATGGAAGAGGACTGCAGACTGTAAAGCATCCCCAAATACGGGATTTTGACCTCAATGACTTCCCACCAGAATGGATATCCGAAGAATGATAAATTAGTTTCCTTGTAGGGTTAATAAAAAATCAAATATTTAACTTCATATTATGAATGTTGATGGAAAACTGCATGAATATTCTCCAAGCCATTATGCAGTTAGTATGGGATCAACTTATTTGGCTTTGATCTCATTTTTAGATTTTAATCTTTCATGTTGTCGTTGACGAGATGTGCACCATATCTTTAATGTTGATTCTATTCTTGGATGTGGTTGGTTTGATGGTGCTCCTAAAGGCCATAGGGCAAATCAAACCATTGGGATGTGACCAGGCGCGGAGTTAGATCATAGTTTTAGGGTATATATATATATATATATATATATATATGTGCAGAGCTATTGGGTGGACTTAGCTCTGCCCAGGGCAGATGAATAGTAGTTGGGGTGGCTTAGCTCTGCCCATGGGCGAATGAATAGTAGGGGTTTGGCTGTGCTCAGCCTAGCGAAGCACCAATTTTTTTTTTAGGCCCCAGCCCAAGTCTTTACAACTTTAGCCCACTAAATCTCCAAAACGAAACCCTTGCAATCTTGCACTTCGCGTAAAAAAGAATTTCAGTTCTACCGTTTTTCATCTTGCTCCACTTAATCGTTCGTTGGCGTCTCGCATCTTGAAAGCATCCTCGCTTCTGCTCTGCCTCGCTCTTCCTCACGTAAGTGAGAGTCTAATAGCTTTCTTGAAGCTTATACGGCAATCTGCATTATGTAATAACTTTCTACGTATTGTTAATGGTCATCAAGAAGATTATGATTGGTTAAAATGGATACATTTGCTTTCAAGGTGGTCCAGAAATGAGCATATTTCACATTTGGTGAACCCATTTTTTATTTTCCCCCGGTAGGAAATGAAGGGACCGAATGAGCCAAAAATTCCTTTTGGGAGCTCCGCATGGGCCAAAAAATCCTTTTGGGGGCTCCGTCACCGAACCGCCGCAGAGTGAACTCCCAGCCATTCAACAACCATCTTGGATGCACAGATTAAGCTATCAGGTGAGTGAGATATAGTTTAATACCACTAAAGACAATCTTGAGAACAACTTTTCCATAAAGTAAACAAAGTAGAGCCGCCGACTGAGTGTCCCTTCAAATGAAAACAACTCCAAAACGTTATTAGTTGATTTTTAGAAAATGCAAGTAATGCCCTAAAAACACATTAAACTGCCCTTTGGATGAATTCCTGATTTGTAAATAAAAATGTTTGTTCTTTTTTCAGATTGTAAAAGCTCTAGCCCAATTCATTGTGGCCTAATAATAAAATGGGCTAATAAATAGAGAGGCTCCAAAACCAATACCCAAGACCCAATGATACGTAGGTACATCAATGGATACTAGAAATCTAACCTTTTCAAAGCGAAAACGATGCATAAATGGACCAAATATTGTGGTCCAATCGTGGATTGAATTGTGGTTCGATGTACAAAAGTTTCCAGTTTTTTGGTTCCTCTTTTAATAGTTTTATTATTGATTTTAAACCAATATTTCGTCAACAATGTCGAGGATATGAAATATCTAATCCGCTATACAACTACTGTTCTTTAGTAACATGAATCTAAATCATATATGTGGCATGGGGATGATCGAAAGATGTGAATGTATAATATGAGTGATGAAATAAGAGTCGATATAGATAATTTATGTAATTATTTGGTGGGTGAGTTAAGTGTTAGTTTAGCAATTAATAATCATCTTATCAACTACATCAAACATGTAATTATATGGTGGGTGAGTTAAGTGTAAGTTCATCAATTAATAACCCTCTTATCAACCACATCACATACTGATAATATAATTTAGCGCAAAAACTTGTACAGTCTGGCCTGAAACTTAGTTTAACTACAACAACAACTAAATATTTAATATCAATGGATTGGGATATGCTACATAATCATATAAGAAATCAAGTCAGATCGTGCACATGTGTCAATTTTCTCCAAGTGCTTCTATCGGTCTTCTATCGGTCTGAATATTCTCGTTGATCCCTTTGAACTCCAAATCTTTATAGTTCAAATTTCAATTTAAATGTTTCGAATTTTTTCGATCTTGACATCATTTCAACATAAAGGAACTAAAAGCTGTGGCAAAATTATAGGCTCAGATAGGGGTGTAAACGGATCGAACATGTTCAAGAACTTTTCGAGCCGGCTCGAAAAATATTTGATTCGTATTCAAAATTCTAGAATTCGAGCCGAAATCGAACATGTTCGAACTATTTTTTGAACGGAGCTCGAGCCCAAATTACTTTGTTCGATAGTTTGCGAGCCGCTCGCGAACTTAAAATTTTTATTAATATAATCTAATTATATATTAAATAAATATATTTCGAACATTTCGGGTATTTATATTCAAACAATAGTACGACTAACTCGCGAACATGTTCGATCTTTCGAGCCGAACTCGAGCCAAAATTTTAAAACTATTCGTACTTCGAATCGAACTCGAGCTCGAATATAACTATTTCGAGCCGAATTCAAACCTTAAAATTTTCTTTATATTCAACCTAGGCTCAAACCCTTCAATGAAAAGTAGCATCAAACGCTATGCCTATGCATCATTCTTCACAAATATTATCAAACTCGCACTAAGTGACGAAACACCGCTCGTGAGTGAACCCTTCAATCTCACTGCCGGTCCTCTAATTCACAAATTTCACATGGAAAGGAAACCCCAAGAAATATCAAACGACATGCAAAACCACCTAAGCAAGATGTTTGATTTTTCGAATTCAAGCTTGTAAAGCAAAGGAGAACAAACAATTCATGTTTCTAAAGTAGGAGACCAGAAATGATGTTCTTCAAGATACGGCTCCTCAAATGGGTAAATGCCAGAAAGTCCCCCTTGTTCATGTGTTTCCAAAATATCCACCAATTTGTAATTTGGTATTAATAGATTTCACTTACGACCACACTGTCATAGTAACAATATTGTGATCATTTTCTTCTCTACAAAAAATATCAAACTAATGACACATAATATATGCATCGATAGCAAACTGATGCACATGTAACGAGTGCAGAGTCGCGATAATAGTATTACTAAAAACACCAAGGTAGAGGTTTTCGATGTTATGCGATGATGCTACGAACTTGTTTAAATAAAGTACTCAAGCCAGGACACAACATATTAAACTGAGGAACCGTCCAAACAAGCATGGACTAGAAACAGCACCTAAAACAATACAATAATAAACCCAAGCAAGCACCGAACCGAAGCTAACAACACCAGAACATATCAGAAACACAAAAATCATCAAAGTAATCTCCCCATTCCCCTTTTTCCAATTTTAAATATATTTGGATAAATTATAAAGTTTCAAGTTGTTTAGATCTCACTTGGCCATCATGATCTTGACAAACTCCTCGTAGTTGATCTGCCCATCACCATCCACATCCGCTTCACGGATCATCTCATCGACCTCCTCATCAGTGAGCTTCTCACCAAGATTGGTCATAACGTGGCGTAGTTCCGCAGCAGAAATGAAGCCATTCTGGTCCTTGTCAAAAACCCGAAAAGCTTCCTTGAGCTCCTCCTCAGAATCGGTGTCCTTCATTTTCCTAGCCATCAGGTTGAGGAACTCGGGAAAGTCGATTGTTCCATTACCATCAGCATCAACCTCATTGATCATATCCTGAAGTTCGGCCTCTGTAGGGTTCTGTCCTAAAGAGCGCATCACAGTACCAAGCTCCTTGGTAGTGATACAACCTATCAGATTTACGAGTAGTACACAAAATCAAGATGTTAGAGAGACAGCTTTAGAGTTCATAGAGACATAAATGAGCTAGATTAGAAAGACTGCATCCAGCTTTCCATAAACAAATAAACAACAACAAAAGAAATTAGGAAGCAAGCTTCAAAAGATTGTTGTGAAGCAAACCTCCTACGTTATCAGTGAACAAATGTAAAAGGAAATAAAGATTTAATGGCTAAACATCTAGAAAAATGGAACAAACAGCAAAAAATATAAAAAGCCAAAATTTCCATAATGGTCACACAACATAAGCATTTAAGATACCTAGATGTCACAACAAGATCAATGAACTGAAACTTACCCAATCAACAGGAAAAAAGAACAAAATATGGAGAAACATTGCCAATAATAGAGAAATAATAAGGAAAAAGCATAATTATTATAATCCCCAACAATGTGCGTCCAAGCTCAACATATTAACCAACCTTGATGCACATTAAAGGCTCAAAGCGCTTTTTAACCACATTGCAAATGCATGGATAATGTAAATGTGATATGCAAAATAATACTTATTAAATCATCTAAAAGTATTTTATATTATTGTCATCGATTGTTTTTATCGTATATATTTAGTTATCTATGATAAATTTTTCCTAAATATCTTCGATATTATCCCTTAAAGAATCTCACTCTCACATGCGTCACCGTGCACCTTATGTCTAAACTCTATGATATCCTGGGCTTCAAATAGCTCCGTGTGCATAATCTTCAATTTAGAATGTGGCTACGAACTACGAAGAACATCAAATCTTAAATAGACAGAAAGTTCCCAATTATCCAATCTATAATAATCCAGAGTTCCAGACCATTTTCATATTTGACCTTGCAAAAATATTAAGAATACAAAGAAAAACATAGTCAAGAAAATCAACAGCTTCATCTCAAATCAGATGCTCAAAACTAGATAAACCAGCATACATTACAAATGCATCAGCAAATTTCAAATGATATTCGATTTTCCATGGCCGAAACATCTAAATGCCAGAAGAAAGTTACCAAATTTACAAGTAGAGCACCGAGCACAAAAAATAGCTGGAAAATCTTGCGTGCCAACAATAACCATAACTTCATTCTTCTTAGGTTTCTATCACCAATTCAAACACGATTATTGGAGTCGTGAGAGGAAAAACGATCAGAAAATCCAGAAATTCCAGTCTTGTTAATTATAATCAGCTATATGATCGAACACTGTTAAAAAGAGTTTAATGTTATATCTCCAATGAATTTTTTCTAAAAATATGTTTTTAGTTTTGGTAATTCGAGGTTACCAATTTCCTCCTTTTACTTTGCTGTTTTCTTTGAAATTTGTCTGATCTTTTCTTCATTGAATTATAAGGCATAAATAGCCTCCAAAGGAGAGGTTACAATGTGATCCACTACCCATGATTATACATGACTCTTAATTGACAAAGATGCTATTTACAAACACACGAGTCTCAAATAACAAAACACTACTTTTAAATAAACATAACAAATCCCCTTGGTTAGAAAACCTTGTCCTCAAGGTTAGGGTGACGGCATCTTAGGGATTCCAGATCTTCCCACGATGCATCTGCTTCTCCGGTTCTGGCTCCAGTGCCCCTTCTGATGTGAAGATCGGTAGATTAGAGTACGCTAGTACTCCTTCTCCTAACTTTCTTTTGAGGCATGAGATGTGGAACACCGGATAGATCTTAGCGTCAATAGGGAGCTCTAGTTCGTAGGCTACTTGTCCAACTTTACAAATAACCTTGAAGGGTCCAAAATATCTTGGTGCTATTTTTAGATTCCGACGCATAGCGACTGTCATATGTCTGTATTTAGATTCCGGCGCATAGCGATTGTCATCTGTCTGTATGGCCGTAACCTGGGGTATTCAAAATCCCCGATTTCGAACGCTTGACTTCTTCGTTTCTTATCTGCAAAATACTTCATTTTGGACTGTGCTTCTTGAAGGTTTTCTTTGATGAGTTTGGCTATAAACTCACGACTTCTTATCTCCTCATCCAGCGCTTGAACCTTTGTAGTCCCTGGCTCGTATAGTAACATTCGAGGGTGAGGTTGGCAATAGATAGCCTCAAAAGGTGTTACCTTCGTTGAAGTTTGCTCCGAGGTATTGTATGAATATTCAGCTAAAGGTAACCATCTGACCCAATCTCTTGGCCTATCACTGGAAAAACACCTGAGTTAACACTCTAGCACCTTATTCATGGCCTCGGCCTGTCCATCCGTTTGTGGATGATAGGTTGTGCTAAGTAATAACTCTATTCCGCATAGCCTGAACAGTTCCTTCCAAAAATTGCTAGTAAAAACTGGATCTCTATCACTAATAATGGTTCTAGGTAATCCACGTAATTTAAATATGTTGCTCATGAATACCTTAGCCACTATTAATGTTGTATAAGGGTGCGCGAGTGGCATAAAGTGAGAATACTTACTTAGCCTGTCAATAACCACCATTATGACTGTTTTACCTTCTGAGAGAGGTAGTCCTTCGATGAAATCCATGCTAATATCTTCCCAATTTCTGGTAGGTATTGGCAAAGGTTGAAGCAACCCCGATGGAGGGTTTCAACTTTGTTTCGCTGGCAGATATCACATTCTTTGATAAATATTCTGATATCATTTTTCAAATCAGGCCACTAAACTCTTTTTTTATTCTTGCTTGAGTTTTATGTACACCTGTGTGACCACCTAATGTGATGCTATGAAATTGATACAGGATTTGTTGCTGGAAAGGAGCCAATGTTCCAAGATGAAGTCTCCCCTTGTAAATAGTAGGTCATTACGGAATTGGTAACAGGATGGATCTAAGTCTCCATGATGATAGTGGCTAATAAGTTGCTGCAACATGGGGTCCTGTGGGTAAGCTTTCTTCAATTCTTGAATCCAATGTGCCTGAACCACAGTGATTGCTTGAATTTGGGCTTGGGTTTGTGGGGGTATTTGGTTAGTCATTGTGGTGGATGTGTTTTTTGTGTCTAGGGACAGTGTTTGGAATTGATTTTGGGTTATTTTTGTTGGATATTGCACCCTGGAAAATACATCTGCCACTGCATTATTTTTCCCACTTTTATACTCTACTGTAAAGTCGTACCCAAGTAGTTTAGAAACCCATTTTTGTTGTGAGGGTGTTCCCACCTTTTGTTCCAACGAGTATTTGAGTGCTTGTTGGTCTGTGCGCACCTTAAATGTCTGTCCAAGTAAGTAGTGTCTCCATTTCCTTAGTGCCATCACCAAAGTTAGTAGCTCTTTCTCATAGGTGGATAGATCGAGATTCCTCCCTTTTAAAGCTTGGCTAAAATAAGCCAATGGTTGTCCCTCTCACATCAGCACAACTCCTAAAGCTTTTCCTGATGCATCACATTCTACTACAAACACTTTAGTAAAATTAGGTGGGGGACTTACCATAGTTGCTTTGAGTTTTTCGAATGCTGCTTGAGCATCATTGTTCCAGGAAAAAGCATTTTTCCTTAACAGGAAGGTAAGTGATGCTGCTATGGCTCCATATCCTCTAATAAATTTCCGATAAGATAATACCGTGTAAGTCCTTGGAATCCTCGTAAAGCCTAGAGGTTCTTAGGAGTTGGCCATTCTTGCATAGCAACCAATTTTTGTGGATCAGCTTGAACCCCTTGCTTAGAAATTAGATGCCCCAAATATTCCACCTTGCTACTGCCAAAGACACATTTAGGCCATTTTGCAAAGAACTGTTCTTTTTTAAAAATTTCCAAACCTATGACAGGTGCTTCAAATGTTTTCGCATCGTCTTGCTATAGATTAGGATATCATCAAAAAATACCAGCACAAACTTCCTCAAATAAGGCCTAAACAAGTTGTTCATTACTCCTTGAAAAGTAGAAGGAGCATTAGTAAGCCCAAAGGGCATTACTAAAAATTCGTAGTGACCTTCATGTGTACGAAAGGCAGTTTTTGGGATATCATCAGAGTTCATCCGTACTTGATGGTATCCTGATCGTAAATCAAGCTTAGAAAAAATCTCAGCTCCTCCAAGTTCATCAAGTAATTCATCGATATTAGGAATTGGATACTTATCTTTGATGGTATCCTTGTTGAGAGCTCTATAGTCTACGCACATCCTCCAACTCCCATCCGCCTTCCTTACTAGCAATACCGGGGATGAATACGAGCCTTGGCTACCCCTTATGCTACCATTCTGGAGCAAATCAGCAACCAGCTTTTCTATTTCCTCCTTTTGATAGTAAGGATATCTGTAGGGCCTTACACATGTGGGTTTGCAACCTTCTTGTAGTTGGATCTTATGGTCAACTATTCTGGAAGGATGCAGCCCTTTTGGCTCATCAAACACCCCTTTGAAGTTGTCCAAAACCTGTCGTACTTCCTGACATATGAAAGAGCTGGAATCATTTCTGTTTTCTTCCATATTCTGTAGCCAAATCCCCTTGGTTGTTCCTTTTTTCAGGTTCTCAATATTGTTCTCTTCGGTGACATTCCTAACTGGCCTTTTAATTCCATGTAATTCCACAACTTGATTTCCACAATGAAATTGCATAGTTAGATAAGAGAAGTTCCAAATTACTGTGCCTAATTTTTTAAGCCAATCAATACCCAAGACTAAGTCACATCCTCACAGTTATAAGACATATAAGTTAGTCACTCCCGAGTAATTTTGCAACTTAAAAAGAAATGTCTTACAGTAACCAAGGCAAGGAATAGTAGCTCCATTAGCTACTTGAACTGTTAAGTGGCTTTTTTCCCTTAACAGATTTGTTTTTCTTGCTATATATGGATCCACAAAACTATGTGTGCTTCATGTATCAATTAAAACCAACACCTTCTGGTGATTAATTTCAGCAAATAATCTCATAGTTTTTGGGGCTAAGGATCTAGAAATAGCATGTGAAGTTATCTTCAATAACTCCCCAACTTCCCTGTCATTGGTTTCTACCACCTCTAACGTATTTTCTTCTCTTCCTATTTCATCAGTCTCATCATCCTCTGATGTTATACCCTCTAAAAGGTAAATTTTGGTTTGTTACATTTATGTCCAGGGTGGTATTTATCATCACAAAACCAGCATAATCCTTTCTCTTCTTTCCTGCATTTGGGTAGGTGAAATTCTTTTGATGGGAAAACTATTTCTTCTGAAATTATTTGGAGTTTGAGGTCTTTGGTTAATTTTATTGGTTGGGGCTGGAAGTTTGAGTATATGGTTTGGTGCAGGTTGTTTGAACGGTTGCACTGGATTGGTATTTGGGTAAGTTAAAATTTGAACTTGATCTTATACGTCTACTAACCTCTTATTATTGTAACCTAGCTAACCCAAATGCTGCAGAAAGTGAAGATGGCTTGACCATGGTTACGGGAATCCTCAAATCATCTCTACGGCCACTAAGGAAGGTACTAATTCAAAATTCCTCAGATAATCCCGTTATCTTATTCGATAGATAATCCCGTTATCTTATTCGATAGCATTTCAAATTGTTCGACATTTTCAGTTTGCCTTAATTTAGTAAATTCCCCAACGGGATCCTAATAGGCTGAGGGTCCGAATCTGACCTCTAAGGCTGCAATAAATTCATCCCAAGTTTGAACAGGATTAGATTCTCTTAACCAACAATACCATGAAAGGGCCTTTCCTTTATGGAAGAAGGCTATTTGAAGTCTTTGATCATCAAGAGTTTTATAATATTCAAAGAATTGTTGGGCTTTTTGGATCCATTCATCTGGATCAGTTTCATCAAATTTAGGAAAGTCCAATCTTTAACATCTAACCTGAATTCCCCAATGAATCAAGATGAGTTCATACCATCAGCCATTGTCGCAGGACATGTGGCTCTGATACCACTGTTATATCTCCAATGAATTTTTTTAAAAAATATGTTTTTAGTTTTAATAATTCGAGGTTACCAATTTCCTCTTTTTACTTCGCTGTTTTCTTTGAAATTTGTCTGATCTTCTCTTCATTGAATTGTAAGGCATAAATAGCCTCCAAAAGAGAGGTTACAATGTGATCTACTAACCCCAGTACTTAGCCACTACCCATGATTATACATGACTCTTAATTGACAAAGATGCTATTTGCAAACACACGACTCTTAAATAACAAAACACAACTTTTAAATAAACATAACATTTAATCTCAATCCAGTCAAAGTAATCATCCATAACAAGAATGATGTATAAAAACACATAAAAGCTACCGAACAGATAAACTCCACGGCCACGCGCATAACTACATCGAGCGATCTATATTTTAAGGCAAACAATGACGAATATAAATCTAGATTAGTGGTTGCGAAAAATAATTAGATGTACGCAATGATATAGATCGAAAAATGGAAAGTTAATAAAATCAGAAGAATACTGACCATCGCCATCCTTGTCAAACAGAGAGAAGGCTTCCTTGAATTCAGAGATCTGGTCATCGGTTAGCTGATCCGCCATTATAATTTTAAGCCTTTTTCTGGATGTACTTCAAAATTGTATGATCGTTGAATTGTTACCCACAGATTGATCTGCACAATTTTGTGTATTTATCACTATAACGTATTTTTTTAATAAATAAAGCATTACATTAATTGCGTTTTGAATTTTCAAATTTAGTTATTATTTTTATTTTAAAATTTTACATAACAAACATATATATATATATATATATATAGGGTTAGTTTGGTGGTGAGCAAAATTTAATTTTTAAACGGTAAATGTAATTCTTGATAGGTAACATGTATTTTTTTAAAAAAATAATTAGGATAATAATAAAAAAAAGAATTAAACGCACACATATAACAAATGTTTCCGCCTGATATTATATTACTACGACGACGTACACGTGTTGCTTGTGTAACAAAATAAATAATATCATAAGAGGAAACTCACAGACAACTGATTCAACGATCAAGATCAACAAAGCAACAAAAAACACAATCAGAAAAGAAACATCATTAGAGCAATACCCCTTCACATTTATCAGATTATCTTTTGATAAGTTTCATGTCACATCATTTGTGCATTTATATAATCATAGCCATAAAATTATTGAACATAGCAGTAAGGTATGAATATAGAATAAACAACATGACCCTTCAACACACACGGTAATTTACAAAACGGATTAAAAAACATTAGCATACCCTATGAAACTTTATGCAATTTTTGGAAAATGGTTAGTCAACAATTTTGATATTGTTGGAAAGCCCCACCTTCTCATTGTCATCGAAGATTGTTTTCAACTTGTAATCACAATAGACTCTCTCGACTTATGTTGGTTGTAGAACTAAAAGCAAAGTATTATTGGAATTAGGAAAACTTATTTTTATCACAGCAGATATAGATGAAAAAGCGTAATAAATATATGTTATTTAATACCATTTTTATATCAACATCGTTGACATATCTTCTATTTTTTCTGTAAACATAAGAAAAATATCAATAATCGATGTGAATACATAATGCAATAAGATAAAATATTTTATCTATATTTTAGAAATATGCATACATAAATAATGTATTTTCGTCCATATATCTTCTTGCTGATATGTCCTTCTACACAATTGAGGGAAAAAAAAAGATAACATAATTTATTATAAAGGAGTATCATCGAATAACTAATTTTGATTTTTTTTTATTGTGAAAACAACATTGCATCTATTTTGTCAAGATAATTATGACAAACTTTTATGATCTACAATGTTATAATTATTAATTATAACTTTGAAATTTTATTTTACAGGTGTAGGGTTTAGATATTGTTCCATTGTGGGACTCGGACTTAAATATCTACTAATTGGATGCGAGTTCTTAACACTGGGTTAGATCAAGAGCTCAAATTTGAATATTTTCAAAAAAACATTTTTAAGAAGATAGTAAATTATATAAACTTTGCCAGATTACTATATAATAGAGTGGGTTGGCTGGAGGACTTCGGCCATCAAAAGTATAATTTTGGGCTTTTGGCTACTTTTCGACCTAGATTAAGAAAGAAAAGCATTGCCTAAGCCCAGCTGCCAAACTGACACACTTACCAAACCGATAAAATTTCAGGACGATGGAATGATATTATCCTTCTGCCAGCCTGAACGCTCCGAACCTAAGCATATGAAGACAAGATCAACAATTGGGAGGCATCTTGGCTATCCCATAGGGCACCACCTCGTGGGGTAGAGCCAACCACACAATATGAATATTTCTATATATAGAAATATTCCTATTGTGTGGTTGGATCTACCCCATGGGGTGGTGCCCCATGGGATAGCCAAGACAAAATCCAACAATTGATATGAGAACGTCAATGTTGGCAGTAGTGCAGTCCTCTCGCCAGCATTGATTGTGTTTGTGCCAGCAAAGTAGCCAAGAGTCCGGGACATCACACTTAGGGGTGGAAATTCGGGTACGGGTAATATTTATAAAAAATATATCGGGTTTGGATAGTACCCAACACCAAATTCTATTGTTCTCGGTCCGGCTAGAATTTTTACTATTCGAAACCCGATCTTGACATATATTAGATAACCCTAAATCTATTAAATAACCATATCTTAGATTCTTGATAATATATAATTGGCATCACCTGTCCATCTTCAAATTTCATTCAGCCGTCCATCCCCACATGTTTCAGCCAACAATTACACTTGAGAAATGTATCAATTTTTTTTTTAGCTTTACGTTTATTTCTTTTCTTAAAAATTTTATTTTTATTGGAATCAACTTATATCTTATCATTATTTCATATATTTTGTAGAGCTATCAAAGTCGGGAATCGATTCGACAATCATTGACATTTAATGTTACTACAAATCTGCTACGGTATTGGAGACTATGGTTTTGGATGTTAATTTTTTTTTTCATTATTAGATTTGAACCATCATGGTATTTGAGATTAGATATTGAAATTTATTTATGATTTGGTTTTTTTTTTTTGTTTCGGACTTCGAATGATTTATTTCATTCTTACATATTCTTATTTTTATCGTTGTTCCATTAAAATTTTATTTTATAAAAATGGATTTATTGGGTATCCGAGTCAGGTACCCGATATTAGTTGGGTACCCGATCGGGTACCATACCACATCGGTTTATGATCGAGCTTTTTTTCATACTCGATATGTCAGGTACCCGACTACAACTACTCGAACCTGATAAAATCCGACCTATGCCCACCACTAACCTCAATGGATCAAATTAAGGATCAACATTCTATCTACCGTACCAAATTCACTAAAATCGAATTTTTTTTACCAAACCTAACCATTTTTTTTTTGTGAAATTCGAATTAACTGAACCGAACAAAAAATTGATTAATTCGATCACCGACTGAATTAATAAATTTTTTTTAAAAAAAGAAAATAAAAAAACCTGAGGTATATTGATTTCAAAGAGAATTAAAATAAAAAAAATCAGTTAAAACGGTTAAGTCGATTTTTAAATTCAATAATCAAGCAATTTTTTTAAAATTAAAACCAATAACACGAATTGATACAACCTTATGAATTAATTTGGTTCAATCAATTAATTCGATTTAACTCAAATTTTGGGATCAAAATAAGAGGTCTAGATAGGAATATTAAGAAAAAGTAGGATGGGCAAAATAGGATATACGGAAATTCTGGGGCAGAGACTTGTAAAACGTTAAAATCGATGCATATTGGGTAAAGTAAAACCCAAAAAGAAGAGATTGTGGGGAAAATCCCTATAAGTGGCATAGGGACTCGAGTCCATTGTCTTGCTGAAACCAGACATTATCCACGCAAATTTACCAGACATTATCCATGCAAATCTATAAATTATTCCATTATAAATTATTCCAACTTCTGACCTACATGGAATGAATAATAGTTTATATTTCCTTTAAATTGACTCAAGTTCGAGTCATGTTTAGTATAAAAAAAAATGATTTAGTCCCTCCTTACTCAAAAAAATTATAAATTATTCAATCGTATCACATAACATAAGATTTTAAATTAGTATTATGGAGAAAATAATATTCTACTCATCCTGAAGAAATATATATATATATATATATATATATATATATATTGAATAATCTTTAATCTTTAACATGAGAAACATCTATTTAAAAACTCCAAATTATAGAATTAAATTATATTTTTACCGAATCGATCCTAAGATGGTTATGAAAGTTTTTTCTTACTTCACTTTATAGAATGTTCAAAAAATATTTTATTCTTGTTATTTATTTCTAGGATTATAGTCTTGGTTTTTTGGCTATTAACAAACAAACAAATTTGTGTGTATAATTTTTTTTTAAAATTATACAACTATGTATTTTGTAATTCAATAAAAGTATCGAGCATTGAAATAACATAACGATAATGCCATAGTTGAACTAAACAATATGATAAACTAATGACAGCCAATAATACTAGTAAATTCTCACGAATTAACAATTTGCTGTATTTTACAAAATAAGTCAATATAATATTCCACGACAAAAAGATTTTAATTGATTTGGATAATATGTTTTTATTATTGGGATATATACTTCTTTGATTTAATTGGCTTTGACCGGAATTTGTTTTACTTTACATCTAAATTATAAATTTGTTTATGTTTTTTTGTTATTGAATTGATAAATCTATCCTTGTTAAGAGAAGTATTGAGAGTTGTGTCCCATATTGAGAATTTGAAAGCTGTGTTTGCTTCTTATAAAATATCATGAGTAGAAACCTCATGAATTTTTAACATGATATCAGAGTAGGTTTTCATAAGATCATCTATTCCGCTCACATGCTCACCATCCACCGCGTAATCAATCTATGTATTTGACTTATATAAGGTAGTTGTTGTCTCACATTGGAATTGAGAACTTGAAAGCTATATCTGCTCCTTAAAAAATTATGTGTTACTATACTCATAACCAATTGATTATGAGTGGTAACCCCATAAATTCTTAACAAGAAGTTTTATTGATCATCAAATCTTGATCCGATTGTATAACAGAACTCAAAAAAGTCGGCAGTGCATCCTCGCAATAAAAAATATGAATATAATCTTTTGTTTTAAATTATTGAGAATGTAAATAGTAATTCAATAGCTCAAAGTCTTTTTATATTTTCAAGCTCTTAAAAATGCTTTGGTATTTACAATCTTCCTTATCCGCGAAAAAATATACAAATAACCATATTAGTATCAACTTAGTCTGAGCAGCTGGGGCAAATCTAGCATTTTGGTTTGAGGAACAAAATTGTGGGACTTTTATTGGGGATAAAAGCGTAAGATTTTTAAATATTTGGACAAAAGTATAATATATATTAATTTTTTTAAAATACATGTAAAATTAGTCTGAGTACCTTCGTCTGCAGCCCCCTATGCAAAATTTATATCTATGTCCCTAGATGTACACCGAGGATGCATGTATAGGAAAGATAAAAAGAAATACTTATTAAGAGATTAATGTATCAGTAAAAATACAATAAGTTGTATTCTAATTTCTTTTAATAAATAAATACAAGAAGCACTGACCAGCCGGAAAACGAATAATAAGTATTTCTTTTTATCTTTCCTATAACATTCCAAAATTTCAAATTAAAAATAAATTTACAATTATCATATCAGTTTATAAAAAAATAATATATATGTACGCGATACGTAATGGAAAGGATGACTAGTGAATAGTAATAGTAGAGGTTTATTATAATTTTTATTATTAATTAAAAGGATTTTTACTTAAAATGATTAATAATATATATTAAAATACGGTACAGTTTAAAGGTGGAAATATTTTTGTACCAAATGTAATAATAACATCATAAAGTGTTCACCGCAAGAGGGTAGATACGTGAATACGTGCTATAATCCCTTCCTCACTGCTCTGTTGGTGTCACTCTAAAAAAAAACTACTGCGTACGCTCACTCTCTCTCTCAACTTTTGGGATTCTCCATATTTGACGGCATTGAAATCGCACCTATTTTTCTTTCAAAAAAGAAAAAAAAATCGCACTATTTAGGGTTTTCGTCGCTGATTCTGTAATTCCTTTCGTCTCTTGCTCGTAGATTTTCTTTTTCTGGGTCCTTGAAGTTTATGTGGGTGGGTTGTGTATGTGAGACGCTTCTTTTCGTTGAAACTTAGTACTGTTTTCTGCGGTGCTTTTGTATGCATTATGTCTCAACTGACTTTCTTACGCTGTTGAAAATTCAACGATTTTTTGGGGTTTTTTCCCCTCAACCCTGATACATTTTTTAATTAATTAATTGCTCACAGTTGTTTTTTATCTGCTCTTGATTTTGGTCAACGGCGTGTATGAGAAGTGTATATTCTGTGTTTTTTATGGGTATTTAGTGCGCGGTTAATTTCCATAAATTTACAAAATGACTGGTCTATTTGGTTTCTTCCTTTCTGTTTATTTTTTGTTGCAAGAATGGTGAATCTAGTTCTTCTTCGTGCTGAAAATTAATTTTCTGGCTTTTTGTTATCTGCTTTTGATGGGGTTTTACAGTGTTTCAAAATCTGTGCAGCGGCTAGTTCTTTCACGGCGGTGAAGTTTTAAGGTAGAAGGGTACACTGCGTTATAGTTTATTTTTTAAGGGCTTGATGTTTGTATGAGTTTTGAAATTTCGTGAGTTTTCTTGACATGCATTACTGGCTGCTTATGAAGTTTTCTTGGGTTTCTTGGAAATATATGTTTTTTTTTAATAATTTACATACTCTGTGCTTCTCTGGTACTATATTTTGTTAGCGGAATATTTTGTCGTTTTAGTTTCAATCCAGAGCTGTGTTGTTTCCTCCTATACATACATGCATTGCCGTTTTACGGCTGGGTGCGGGTTGGGCTGAGGGGATGTATTTCATTTGTATTTTTCACCTGGTTTAAATGAAATTTGTGCTGTAGTAACTTTATTTCCCAAGTTGGTTTAATTTTTATGGCCTGCTTGCTGATGTTTCTGTTTCCGTCGATATGTTTTAAATTACTTACCTTAAAAGTCCTACCTGTTGCCAGTTTTCTATGAACATATGTATGGATTTTGCGTATATTTGCATCTTCTTTCCCGATACAAATTCTATTCTTTGTTATTTTATGCCTCAGATTAATATCTGAGAAGAATTTTGCTAAGAATAAATTGTAAACGTTGTGATCTTGGATTTCCTGGTTTGAGAATGATTTTTCTGGTCATTGACGTCTTTTAACTTTTTTTTAGCGGGCTCATAGGTTTTGGTGGTGGTCTTGTTTTTTTTGTTAATGTTTATTTACAGAGATACTTTAATATTCAGTTCTTTCCGAAGCTGGGATGGATCCATCCGAACTAAATGGTAATGATGTTTCAGAGGAGCTGCCTCCTCCTCCACCTGTTCCACCTAATGTTACTCCACTGAAAGCTGAATCAGAACAGGCAGTGAAAAAGGATGTCCTTGTTCCAATGGCCAGACGTGGATTGGGGTCGAGGGGAACTAAGGTTTCTGTGCTTACTAATCACTTCCAAGTGAAGGTGAACAATTCCGATGGGCACTTCTTTCATTACAGTGTATGTCTTCATATCCAATTGATTACTTATCACTGTTTTTTGGTGCTAGTTTTAAGGTTTGCAGTCCTTGTTTCCATTCTACTTTGTAGGTTGCCCTTTTCTACGAAGATGGTAAACCTGTTGATGGCAAGGGTATTGGGAGGAAAGTGCTTGATCGAGTCCAGGAGACCTATGATTCCGAGTTGGCTGGCAAACAATTTGCCTATGATGGAGAGAAAACCTTATTTACTGTGGGCGCACTGCCACGTAACAAACTTGAGTTTACTGTTATCCTTGAGGATGTTACATCAAATAGGTGAATAGTATGTCTGTTAAGCCAACCTTTACCTTGTTAATTCCATGTCTTGGTTTATGAGGACGTTGTTTGTCTACAGGAACAATGGAAATGGAAATACAAGCCCGGGAAGGCATGACACTCCTAATGATAGTGACAAGAAAAGGGTGCGTCGTCCATACCATTCTAAACAAATCAAAGTCGAGATAAGCTTTGCTGCTAAAATTCCAATCCAGGCCATCGCCAATGCTTTACGGGGCCAGGAGTCTGAAAACTCTCAGGAAGCTTTACGAGTACTGGACATCATTTTAAGGCAACATGCAGCAAAACAGTAAGTCATGCATTGTTCATTAGATTGATGTCGTAATTTACACCTCAAACTTTTCTTAATATCAGAGGTTGCCTGCTGGTCCGCCAATCATTCTTTCATAATGATCCGAGGAACTTTTCTGATGTGGGAGGTGGTGTTCTTGGTTGCCGTGGGTTCCACTCCAGCTTCCGTACAACCCAGAGTGGATTATCATTGAACATTGGTACTAGTAGTTTAACACCACCTTTTGTTTTTCCATTCTAATGGTCAGCCAGCATTGTAAGGCCTTTTTATTTACTGCAACAATAGATGTTATTTATCGACCAAGTATTTTCTATGTTTTCAGATGTATCAACAACTATGATTATCCAGCCTGGGCCTGTTGTAGACTTTTTGATTGCAAACCAAAATGCAAAAGATCCCTTCTCAATTGACTGGGCTAAGGTAAGGGGACTTTTCTGATTTTGACCAAAGTATACATAAATCATCTTTACTGAACTGTCTCTCCTTGATTTGCAAACAATTTTTGGTCTATAATCTACAATTTCAGGCCAAACGCGTGCTTAAAAACTTGAGGATTCGGACGAACCCCAGTAACCAAGAGTTTAAGATAACTGGATTAAGTGAGAAGCCTTGCAAAGACCAAACGTATACTTCCTTTTTATTCATATTTTGTTTACCTACTCTTTGCAACTTGCCAAGAACTGGCTACTGAAATACTATCATGTTTCGAACTTTGGCATTTATTTTATTCTTGTTTTCTTTTTATAATCTTGTAGATTCACGTTAAAGCAGAAAGGCAAGTATGGCGACGGTGAATCTGAAATGATAGAAGTGACGGTTTATGATTACTTTGTAAACCAGCGTAATATTGACTTGAGATATTCTGCTGATTTACCTTGCATCAACGTGGGAAAGCCAAAACGTCCAACTTTCTTCCCTATTGAGGTGAACCAAGGTTATGCGTCAAACTATTTGAAAACTGAGTATGCAGCAATTATTTATTTGTTTATTCTTTGGTTTTACTAGCTATGCTCCTTGGTGTCGTTGCAACGCTATACGAAGGCTCTTTCCACCTTTCAAAGATCATCTTTGGTGGAGAAATCGCGACAGAAACCACAAGAGAGAATGTCAGTTCTGAGAAATGTATGCTTCTCTAATTCTCTTTCAGAGTGTTCTTTAGCATGTTATTGTATCTTGTACTTACCTGCAGCTCGGTTGTGGTGGCAGGCTTTGAAAATCAATAATTACGATGCAGAGCCTATGCTTCGTTCTTGTGGCGTTTCTATCAACAGTAACTTTACACAGGTCGATGGTCGAGTTCTTCCAACTCCAAAGGTGTGTTATTTTGCTATGAGTATTAGTTATGTTAATTTGTTTACATATAATTCTGAGTTTACTTTCCAATGTTGGTTTAATACCGATCTTGAACTTGATGGTTTCTAATTGTAGTTGAAAGTTGGTAACGGAGAAGATTTATATGCTCGCAATGGAAGATGGAACTTCAATAATAAGGTTGATGACGGATTAGTTTATTTTGAAGATAGGATCCTGTGCTCATTCTAGATCTTTGGTTTTAAATCGGTTATATGGTTGGGCAGAAACTTGCTGAAGCGAGTAAGATAGAACAATGGGCTGTTGTAAACTTCTCCGCTCGGTGTGATGCACACGGCTTGGTCAGAGATTTGACGAAAGTTGGAGAAATGAAAGGAATAGTATGTTCTTTT
Source organism: Haberlea rhodopensis (assembly GCA_907163345.1). NCBI lineage: Eukaryota > Viridiplantae > Streptophyta > Magnoliopsida > Lamiales > Gesneriaceae > Haberlea > Haberlea rhodopensis. The sequence continues at coordinate 3,285,477 of CAJQUN010000008.1, read as the reverse complement.
CATATCCTTTTTTGCTTGCTGTTTCTCACATTAAAGTGTCATTTTAATATCTGCTTTTTATGCCAGAAAGTGGAACCTCCGCATGATTACTTCGAAGAAAATCCACAGTTTAGAAGAGCTCCACCTCACGTAAGGGTGGAGAAAATGTTTGAAGAAGTACAAGGGAAGCTTCCTGGCCCTCCCAAGTTCCTTCTTTGTTTACTTCCAGAGCGGAAAAACTGTGACATTTATGGTATGTTTTGTTCACCTACTCCTTGTACATTCCATAGAACTATGACCTGTAACCTAAACTAATGATTAAAGGTCCCTGGAAGCGAAAGAATCTTTCGGATTTTGGTGTTGTTACTCAATGCCTTTCTCCAACAAGAGTCAATGATCAGTATCTAACTAATGTCATCTTGAAAATAAATGCCAAGGTTAGGTGCTCCATCAAATTATAGCATTTTATAATATGATTGTATAGTTCCATATAATTTCCTCCTGATGCTCTTGTTTTGTGCAGCTTGGTGGGTTAAACTCTATGCTAGCTGGTGAGCAGTCCTCTACTATCCCACTGGTATCTAAGGTTCCTACACTAATTCTTGGGATGGACGTATCTCATGGCTCACCTGGCCAGTCTGATATCCCTTCAATCGCTGCGGTTAAGTTCTCTTGAACTTATCTGAACTTAGTCTCTTTGTTTCTCAACTTTTCCAGCTTTATCCTCCATTGTCAACATCAATTATCTCCTGTTATTAATTGTGAAATTTATTTTCGACTATTTTTTCTCCATGTTCTCCCCTTGAAAAATTCAAGCAAGGAGATTTGTTACACTTTTTATCGATCCAGGTATGATTTTTCCCAATTTTTTTATCATTATACATCATACAGGTGGTTAGCTCGAGGCAATGGCCCCTGGTTTCTCGCTATAGAGCTTGTGTTCGCACACAATCACCAAAGCTTGAGATGATAGATTCTCTTTTTAAACGCGTGTCTGACTCTGAAGATGATGGGATAATCAGGTGACAACTTTTTGTTTAGATCCTCATCATTTAGCATGTCTACATCTGCTGTCATTGGGGACAAACCGTGCATATCAGCTGTGGTTCTGGCTCAATTTTGTTGTATAATAAACCATTTAGCCTTTTCAACAATTGAACTTCTGGAATTGCATACAAGCTTACTCCATATATATTATGTATCTTGTTTGGATGAAGTTCTGTATTTTCAAGTAACATTACAACATACGATCTCAATTTTCTCCGCCAAATGCAGGGAACTTTTGTTGGATTTTTATACAAGTTCAGGGAAGAGAAAGCCCGATCAGATTATTATTTTCAGGTAATGTTTGAAAAACAGACATCTCCCCTCCGCTAAAAGACCTTCCACAATTGTGTAAAAGATTACCTGTAGTTTAGTCTCAAAAATTTGTCAATGAATTTTCTTATGTAGATTTTTTTTCCATTTCCATTTTTGGCAATTTTCAGCTTGCGTGTCATGATTGATTTGATAGTTGTGTTGACACATAATGCTGGATTCAATCCATATTTGTTCACATGTAATTTCTTATAACCTTTATAATTCTTGATTATTCCTTTTGTGCTGAATTTTCAGAGATGGTGTCAGTGAATCTCAGTTCAACCAAGTTCTGAACATTGAACTCAGCCAAATTATAGAGGTCTCTACATTGACATCATATCGTTCAGAGTCTAAATACCATTATTATATTAAATATATCCCAATATTTATGTTTAGTTGGTCTATTGTGTTTCCCTTGAATTGTAGGCATGCAAGTTCCTCGATGAGAAATGGTCGCCGAAGTTTGTTGTAATTGTCGCTCAGAAAAACCACCACACAAAATTTTTTCAGCCAAATTCACCGGATAATGTGCAGCCTGGTAATTTCATCACAACTAACGACTTACGACTGTAGGGAAGTAGAACCGTTTCAATTCAACTAATATTTACATGTTTTGCAGGGACTGTAATAGATAATAAAATTTGTCACCCAAGGAACTATGACTTCTACCTGTGTGCACAGGCGGGAATGATTGTAAGTAATTTTATCTTCTTTAATCATCTCAAAGATAATTACTTTGTTGACTATTAAATTGTGATAAAATTTATCCATATTATTTTTGATATAATATGTTTCCCGATTATTTTTAGGGGACGACACGCCCAACCCACTACCACGTGTTGTTGGATCAGGTTGGTTTTTCTCCTGATGACCTCCAGGAGCTTGTTCATTCCCTTTCTTATGTGTAAGTCATCGTCATTGAATCCAACATCTTATCCCCAAGTTTGAGTCTTAAATTCTTGAAAATTTATTAAAAAGTTGTTTTGCGCTTTATTTCAGCTACCAACGAAGTACCACTGCTATATCCATAGGTAATCTTTAACTCCTTACTCACGCGTGTTTCTTGAATATGTTTTTTGTCGCTTCTTCTTGTCTTAATATCTTCCATTTTGTATCTTTAGTCGCTCCCATTTGCTACGCTCACTTGGCAGCCACACAGTTAGGCCAATGGATGAAGTTCGAAGACACATCCGAGACATCATCCAGCCACAATGGGACAGCACCCGGTGGAGGGCCGGCTGTTCCCCAGATGCCCAAGTTGCAAGAGAAAGTCCGCAACTCTATGTTCTTCGTCTGAGGCGCATGACCCTTGCCTATCTAATTAAAGTATTGTAGGTTTTATTTAGATGTCAGTGCGTGGCTTTTGTCAAACTGTTACAAGTTAAGAACTCTTGATCTCGTAGTAATCTGGCTAATATGGTACATACTATTACTCTTAGTTTGGCCTCGCTCCAATGCATGGTTTTGGATACTTTGGGCCTCGTTTTGTTTCGGTGGTTATTGCATCGGAGCTACTACTAGTTTTAAGCGCTTGAAGCAAGAATTGGTTTCCTGTTTTCTTGAATGTGCAAGTCTCCATATATTTTCCATTACCATCCCTCGGAATTCTACTTTGGGGGTGTTATCCATTCCACTAAATTGAGAATTGGAAAAATTATTAGCTATATTTTAATTTTCATTGGATGTGAATATTTTCATTCACATCTAATGGTTGCAGTCTTAAGTGAACTCTCCTAGAGGTAACCTTCACTGGTATCTTTCAGTGCATTCTCCTAGAGGTAGCAGCCACTCCCCTGACTCCGGGGTTGCGATTTTTGAATATATTAAGATGAATCTCTACCATTCAAGTCTTCCGAATAATCCTCCACTCATGATTAAAAATATATCGAGGGCAAATATTAATTTTTATTAATACATATTTAATCTTGAAGATCACCCCATTTCACGGAGTCCAGCATGCAAGGACAAGAAATAACATAAAAGATCAATCGAAGAACCGATTCTTTCTTGTTCGCCTTTCAATTATCATTATACACAGAACTTAACCAAGAATTTGTTTCACTAGAATTATCAATTATTTAAGACTTCTTATAAAATATGTATTAGCCTTTATTAAATTCTCTTTTAATTTAATCCGGTGATAATGGACTATTGTTTTTCTAAAATTTTATTCAAAAATTATCAAAATAATAGATTTTAATTTTTTTTTTTTAGAAATATAGACCTAATTGTTTTCAACAGCAACCCTCTCTAAAAAAGCTAAAACTGGTATAAAATACACCCACGAGGTGCACCATTCTCCTATGATGGGCTCTGCGCACACAGGGAAATGGATAATTTCTTTCTTAAACAGCACATTCAACGCATTTCCGTCAAATTTGATGCAATTTAAGTTTCATTAATTTAATTCAGCTCAAGAATTCAAAGTAATACTGCAGTAGACTAGCCCACCACTTTTCATTTCAATGGCTTCCTTCAATTCCCTCTGCAGTCACCAGCTCCATGCTGCTCCCTGCAACGGAAAAACACAGCTCAATTATTTCAAGAAAGGATTTATCTCTATACCCTCTTCGTTCAAGCCAAATGGGTCATCGTATTTTGGCAGGCAGTATCGGGTTTCGAGGCCCCCATTGATAAAAGCCATGGGTTCTGATTCAAAAAATGACAGAAGACAAGTGGAGGTATTGTTTTTTTTTTTTCCTGTTTATGGCGGAAGGAGAAACGGTTATAAATTTTGTGCCTTTTGATTTTAACCCCTCTTTACATATTGACAAAAAATATTGGTGAATTTTTTTAAAAGATTAATGGTTTTTGGGGAATTTTGATTTGATTTTAGTTGGTGTATGATATTGAGGATAAGTTCAATAAGTTAGCAGATGAAGTGGAGAAGGATGCTGGGATATCACGGCTCACGCTTTTCTCTCCATGTAAAGTAAGTAAATTTATCTATACATGTACTTATCTTAAAGCGCCAAGGATTGATTGCTTTCTTCATGGGATTTATTCAACTTTGCTAAATATTTTGGATTCGGATTGCAGATTAACGTTTTCTTGAGAATGACCGGTAAAAGGGCCGATGGCTATCATGATTTGGCGTCTCTTTTTCATGTATGTAACTGTGTTTTAGTTCTTGGCATATTTATGCTTGGAATTCTTGTTTCATGGTAGCGGTGTATTAGAAGCTTTTAAGCTTTTTACAGGTTAACTAATTATCGCAATTACATTTTGGTTGCCCTTTTTCGTAATGCTAACATGGGTTAGTCCTTGTGTTGTTCAGGTAATCAGTCTAGGAGATAAAATAAAGTTTTCTTTGTCCCCATCAAAGTCGAAGGATCGGTTGACGACCAATGTCCCTGGAGTTCCCCTTGATGATAGAAATTTGGTAAAATAGGGCCTTTTTTCTTTCTTTATATCCTTTCTTTTCGATGATTTTAGTCATTGACCTATGTTTTTGCTCCATTTTGCAGATAATAAAGGCGCTTAATCTGTTTAGAAAAAAGACGGGGAGCGACAATCACTTTTGGGTACGTTCTACCATGTTTATAGATTATTCGATAGTTGGACATTATAATTGTCATGAAGTTAGACTCGAATCTTGTTTTGAATCTTTATTGATAGATTCATCTTGATAAGAAAGTGCCCACGGGGGCAGGGCTTGGCGGCGGCAGCAGCAATGCTGCTACTGCTTTGTGGGCAGCGAATCAGTTTAGTGGTATAGTTGCCACTGAAAAGGAGCTCCAAGAGTGGTCTGGTGAGATTGGTTCAGATATCCCATTCTTTTTCTCTCATGGAGCTGCGTATTGTACTGGTAGAGGTGAGGTATGTCTCGGGCACGAACATGACCATCATGGGTTCTTATCTATTGGCTTTTTATATATACTTTTATGCTTTTTTCCTGTAGCCTACTCTAATTGTAAATTTATATCAATCTTGCTGATAACTATGTCCCCCTTCGCATTTCAAGGGTTTTTAATCCTGGGTAAGAGATACCTGTAATTTTTATTTTCCACTTGTCCAGGTGGTTGAAGATATTTCTCCACCTGTTCCTTTAGACTTTCCAATGGTTCTCATTAAACCGCCAGAGGCATGCTCGACTGCTGAAGTTTATAAGGTATTAAAGTTAATGTGAGAGTTGAAATTACATTTAAATGTTATTGCGGTCCATATCTCTGTTTCTCAGCACCTCCGGCTAGACCAAACCAGCAAGATCGATCCTCTGGCCTTGCTAGAGAAGATTTCGAGGAATGGGATATCTCAGGATGTTTGTGTCAATGATCTTGGTATGAATTCTAGAACTTTTATATGGGTGTCTTTTTTTTTTTCCTACTAATAGATTAGAAGTGTGTAATTGCCAGCATCATTCAAAATGTTCTGGACAAGAGTTTCACCCTAAATCAGGTCTTTTGCTTCAATGTATATTTGACGTTTGGTGGTGGCATCATTGCAGAACCTCCTGCTTTTGAAGTACTTCCATCACTAAAAAGATTAAAACAGCGCATAATCACAGCAGGTCAAGGACAGTACGATGCTGTTTTTATGTCTGGGAGGTATATTTCCTTTACCAATTGGCATCTGAAAATTCAAGATTCCTGGCTTTAGATGCAAAGTTTTCACAGTACTAGTCAATAGGTTACTGGTCGATACTTGCATTATCCGATTTGTTTTGCCACATTTGGGACAGTGAAATTATCTAATTTCGTTCTGTGACATTACAAGATTTTGAGAAAACAAGTAGGCAACTAAAATTGTGATATTATGATGCAGTGGAAGTACTATTGTGGGGGTTGGCTCTCCGGATCCTCCTCAATTCGTGTATGATGACGAGGAGTACAAGAATGTCTTCTTATCAGGTAAATTGCCAGTCGATTTATCACTACAAAGAACCACTTGAATCATGTCAAGTTGACGCATTTGAAGTGAACTTATCACATGGGAACTAGAAGAACTCAGACTTTTAAACAACATAAACTAAGTGGAATCCGCTGCACGGAACTTTTCGTTTCATAGTGTTCATCATAACTATGGCTCGAAACTATATGAAATCTTGTGGCGTTATGTTCCTACGATTATTTTATGTTAGCTTGACTTTGACAACTATGCAATGAATACAGAAGCCAGCTTCATCACCCGATCTGCGAATCAATGGTACACGGAACCTGTTTCCACCAATGCTTGTACTTCACAAACGCCGTCTTCTCGGTCCATTGAATAAAAATAGAAAAAATGTTGGCATCATGTTGGGATCGGTTGGGGTGCTTAGACAGGGCACACCATGATGCATTTCTTGTTTTAGATTAGTCTTTCTTTTTCTGTATCAAAGGGATATAATGCTTCAGTTTTTGAAGGGGTGCCTGTTGTACTCCATTTAGCCTTTTTTTTTTTTATAAAAAAAATGTATTATTGTTGAATGATAGAAGTTGAAAATAACCATTTCTTTTTCAATTTTTACTTTAAAGATGTAAATGAACTTATATCTTATAGAAAATAAGAAGGGGGAGACGTGTTCAACTCATGACAAAGACCACCCTTCTTGATTAAATGAAACCCCCACCAGTGATTGGCTCACACACAACATTAAACCAGGTGAGTAACTTAGAAAAAAAAAAATATTTTTTCATTAAGGCTTGAGTTGTTGCTATTCAGGGGCAGTGTTGTGGCGGGTTGATTTGTGAATTAATTACTTTTCAAATTTTGAAACCGGTTCAATTAATTCTTAAATTTGAATATCATATGATACTCCAAAAAATGCATCACATACAGTGTCGGACACTCCACGGAGACGGACACTACATGATATGAGTGTGATATGGTGTCGGACACCCCACATGGCGTATCCGTATTCTTTTTTTAAAAAAAAAATATTCAGACACATGTCGGACATGCAGTGGACACGGGAAAAGTAATTTTGTTTAATTTTTTTAAAAAAATGTTTAAAAAATTATAATTTTTCTTTTTTTTTAATAGAAAAAGCGATTAAAAATTTATAATTTTTTTATTTAATTTGGTGTAATTTGAATGGTATTTGATATAATATATAAAAAAAATAGGTGTGGGGAATAGGAGTCTCGAACTTGAGACTCCTGCCCTCGGTAGGACTGGTGTCACCAACGCAACTTGCTCGTGGCACTATAACTTTTTTCATGTTTATGTTGTTTGAGTGGTATTTAGTGCATGCCTTACTTATTCAATGTCTATGTGTCTACGCCTTATAACAGTATATATGTAGAATATGTATGAAAAATTAAAATTATTATAGTATCTTAGATGTATCGTGTCCTGTAATTATAAAAAATTGTGTCCCCATATCCATATACATGTCGTACTTGTGTCGTCGTATCTTTGCCCTTGCAGCATGACATAAAACTAAAGTAATAAATTATGTTCACCTACACATTGAAGATGTGTAATGTTAAACTTTTCAAACTATAGATTGGTATATAATTTCTGTCGTCGGTCCTTGATATAACCAAATTCGTAAGTTGCACGGACGAATTTGAATATGAGAAAATGATTTGAATAAAGGATTTCAAATGCCTATATTTCGTGGGAATTTGAAACAAATTTAGAATACAAATGAAGGTATTTCAAGAGTATTTAAACAAATGAAATCGATTTATTATATGGATCTGAAATTTGTACTTCTAAATCCATCGATCCAAGTGCATTATTAGTTTCAATATTCCTACAAAAATATAAAAATAAAAATATTCTCCAAATAATGTCCTTTTTGCGCTTTTACAGTAAAAAAAATTACTCATTTTGCCTATCTCCGACGTCGAGTTAGTAAAATCAGATGTTCCATTTAATATGTGTTTGGTTGCTATGATATGATAAGTAATTGATAAATTAAAAAGTAGATAATGACTTGATTGTAAGTTGATAAGACAAAACATGAATATATTATATTGTGTTTGATTCATATGACTGATAAAGTATGATAAGTAATAATATGTTTGGTTTACTTGATTGGTATAGATTAATTTTATTAATAAAATGACAAAATACCATTGAATATGTTTTCACTTATTTATATTATTTTAAGTCAATTTTTTTTATAGGGCAAATTTCGGGCCGGTACCATTAGGTAAAAGATTTTTCAACCCAGTCACCCAAAAAAAAGTTCTTTCAGTTAGATCCAATTTTGAATGCAATGACCAAATTAACCCTAAATTATCATCTTCCTTAACGAATCGTCTTCTTCACTAACCCAACACACTACAATGCCGAAAAGCACGATGTCAAACCTCCATCGATCAGAGAAATGAGTGAATTTAGATCCTGGTTGACACCGAAGCTCCCAACGAATCATAGCTCTTGAATCGATCTTCAACAGCGGGATGGTGTGAATCTAGTCGTGAGCTCCATCGCTGCAGTGGTGGGATATATTATGAAAATAGAACAATGGCGGGTGGATTTGCGGCAAATTCTTTTCGTGTGAATTTCAGCTCTTGTTTTGTTCGTTCTTGGAATTAGAATATTTGTAGATATTGAATATAAAACCCACAACTACAGTGTATGTGACTTGTTCGATGAAATGTTTAAATGAAAATTTGAAGTTTTTTAATTTAACAAAGTGGTGCATCTCTTGAGTCTGTCGGCGCATGTGAGTTACATGCATCGCTAGACTCACGCGGTTCATATCATCAAAACAAACACTAATACCTTTTATATATTTTGTTACATTTTAATATAAATACATCCTCATTCCTGCCATTATGGTGATAGGGACCATGCTTTTTCCCTTTCTTCGTGTAGAGAGAAGTCGCGGCGCTTGGGCTTTGTTTCCCGTGTTTGCCTACTCTTCTTGCTTTGCATGTTTCGATATCGGAACACCAAAATAGAAGAACAATTATAAGCAAAAAAATTAATTTGTTTCAGTAAAAATTACACATATATATACTTAATTTAGTAATGTGACGGCGGTTATGTCGGAAGTGGAGGCTGTGGACGTGGTGTGGAGTGGTATTATGGGCTGAGGGGGAGTGGAACCAAGTGTTTGGGACGAGCGAATATTTGTTTAAGAATGTGAAAAATTATATATTATTCCCATGGTTCTCTCGTATTTATTGCTAAGCTTTGGTGAGCATTTTATCTAACATACGGGTACATCCAATTGTCCAGTTTGAAGATTTTTTAATGGACAGCACAATTCGTTAATAATTTCAATTAGTGTAAATTACGTTTAACACTATCTTATCTTCTCAAATCAAAGATGCACCGGTAAACAAGCAAACAACATATAGCGGTGCATGTAAATTACATGCACCGCTAGTCTATAGGTGCATGTAATTTACATGCACCGGTAAACAACATCTAGCGGTGCATGTAAATTACATGCACCGGTAGTCTATCGGTTCATGTAAATTACATGCACCGATAGACTTAGGTGTTGTCTTTAACCAAAAATATATTTATCGATGAATTTAAATGCACTACCAAGTGATTTTACATGCACCACCAAATGAATTACATCAACCTTGTGATATTACATGCACCACCAAGTGATTACATGCACCGTCAAGTGAATTACATTCTCATTGTGATATTACAAACACCATCAAGTTATTTTACATGCACCGCAAGTGAATTACATGCACCTTGTGATATTACATGCACCACCAAGTGATTTTATATGCACTGTCAAGTGAATTACATTCTCCTTGTGATATTACATGCACTATCAAGTTATTTTACATGCACCGCAAGTGAATTACATGCACATTGTGATATTACATGCACCACCAAGTGATTTTAGGTAAGTGGCCTCACAAACCTCATCCTCCAAAACCACCACCACCGGTATATGTTGCTTGCTTGTTGATCTTATAACAAATTAAAGATACAATATATTATTTTAGAAATTAAATTTTTATTATGGATGAGTATATAATATATGATAAATTATTGAATAATCAAATAACAAAAGTATATTGTTTTTCAAATGATGATATATTACACCAACATATCTTAATTTTTAAGTGTTATTTGTGATCGTCTTTAACAATTATTGTATGATACTTATTTATTATGTAATTTGAGAACTAATGCAATTGTTGAGTCTACCGGTGCATGCAATTTACATGCACCACTATGCGTTGCTTGCTTGTTTAAGATTGTTAATTCTTCAATTTTGATTTGGGAAGATAAGATAGTGCTACCTCACTGACATATTGTCGGGAATTTGATATATGCATTGTTTATGTTATTATAGATCCTTCCACTAACGTAGTGACATGATGTCTGAAAGTTTAAAAATGAAACAGTATGTAAACGAATGAAAATGGAATTTTCGAGTCTATTTTTTACTTGGTATGTTGTACATAAACAAATGAAAGTTGAAAAAAATAAATCAAAACTTTTGGAAGGAGATGATATGTTGTTTATCTTTTTCAAATTTGCTACAAAAAAATTTGTTTACCTAAAGAGACATTTTAGCAAACACATAATGTGCACCAAAATTGAAATAAAAGTTCAATGTTAATTAAATCCAAAAATACCATAAAAACAGCAAACAAAATTGAAACGAAACATATGTTTTCTGTGGTTAGAGAAGAAGGACATTTGGCGAAACGAAAAGGAGTCACCGTCGCATCCACCACAACACCGCCGCCGCTCCATACGCCTCGCATAACCACCATTGCTGATTTCTCAGAATACGCGACAACACCAACTCTCACGACGAGGAAGAGATAATTCATCTGTTATAAATTGATTTTTAGAATAAGGGTGTTATAGGAATAGCAAATGACTAATTAGATTAGGGTTTCATAAAAATGGACTTAGTTGAAAGAAGATTCCCACAAGATGTACTTATTTGAAAAGAAAATATTTTGCTAGATTTAGTTGAAACATGTTTTCAAAAGTGGTACCTATGTGTAATTTCCTCTTTTTTATAAGTAACAACATTATTATCAACGAAGCACAAAATAAGAGAAAATAATATATTTAATTAATTCAAATTAAGACAAAATATGTTTTTTTTAAAATAAGACAAAATAATATTAATATGAGTACAATGGGTACTCCAACTCATATGCAAATCATCCCCACACTACCAAGATATTACCCGAGACAAAAACGAAGAACTAACCAAAAACGAAAAATAAAAAATACATAAGCTTTCTTCATAGGGCTAAGATATCCTCGAGATATAGATTAGCGGTCCGATTCGAGCATACGATGCTAAGCATATTATAGCCAAATTCACGTAGTCTTCCGTGATTTGGACTTAGTTCCTCTTTCACACACCAAATATTCTGCACATTTGCAAACAGCAAGCAAATAACCAAAAACCCTACTCATTACTGCCCCTCCTAATATTATAACCATAGTCTTCCCTAATTTGGACTTTGCCCTGAGCTCTCTGAACAACATTTTGCAGACAGTCAACACACTCCACAAACAATGGTTTCATAATTACAAGACAAGCTGCATCACAAACAAAATAAGCACATGATAAAAGCCCTAAACAGAAGATGGTCTTACAGAATGACTTGGTAACAAAAAGAACCCTTTTCCCCAATTCCCACAAATTTATGTATTTTAAGATTTCTCAGATTATTTAAAACTATTATTTAAGATTTCAAATGACTAAAATCCAATGCATGAAAAGATCATTTATTAGGAAACAGAGTAACCCAAAGAACAACAATTCAAACCAAATGTGGAAAATTGACACTTCAAACTGGCACCATGATTTCATAAACAATTTAATAGTCTAGCCAGTGAACAAACTAAATCAATCCGTATAATTCAATTCTATGAGAAAACTTAAGCTCAAATATTGAACCGACACAACAAAAAAGTTGGACAAAATTACCATATTGGAGGACAGAAACTATTCTGGAAATCAGACCACAGAAACAATAATTCCTTCCATCTAGAAAACCTAAATCTCCATAAACTAAATTCAACAATGTCATTAAATACCACATATGTCACCTGATGTTCAATCCAAAAACATTAAGAAGATTTTGTGCCATTGTATTTGATAGGAACAAAGATACAACACTTCTTATTTTTTATTCATCTAACTTAAACACTAAGCTATTACATAGAGTGAGTTTTATAAGCTGGCATAGTAGTAAAAAAGTTAACACCAATAAATCTGCTAATTACAACCTTGAGATCTTCCATAAATAATGATAACCTTCTGCACATGGTTTTCATACCTTGATGAGTGTTAATTTCCTTCTTAACAACCATTAATATTTGCTACCATATTCTGCTTGATTTGATACTGATGATTTAGTTTCCTTCTCAAATTCATTCTGCTGATCTTGATTTGATACTGATGCGTTAGTTTCCTTCTCAAATTCATTCTGCTGATTTGATTGCTTGATTTGATTCTGAGCTTGAGTGGGTGAGGATTTGTTCCTTAATTCATCCAAAGCTTTCCCTTTTTGATCCTGAATGTGTTCCATGGATCTGTTGCTGTTAATACCATCCCGCAAACGTTGCCGGGGTTGGAGGCAAAGTTTGTTTCGAAAGTAGAGAAGGGCTGCCTTCAACATCGGCTTAGTGAAAAGACAGCAACTTGAAATTCTGATGAAATGTGGCGAGTAATAAGTAGACCACATGCAACACGTTCACGAACAAAATGATAATCCAACTCAATATGCTTGCTCCGTGCATGGAATACAGGATTGAGAGTCATATAAAGAGCGCTAAGATTATCACAGTAAAGTGTAGGAGGTGAAGACATGGGAATGCGAAGATCTTTGAGAATGTATGACATCCAGGTGAGTTCTGCGGTGGTGTTTGCCATGGCACGGTATTCCGCCTCGGTACTAGAACGAGAAATAGTGTGTTGCTTCTTCGCACACCAAGAGATAAGGTTACGACCGAGAAAAGTACAATATCCAGTAGTAGAACGTCTTGTGGTGGTGCACCCAGCCCAATCGGAATCTGAAAAAGCAGATATATCAAGTGTGGTATGGGAAGAGAAATGTAAACCGATGTCAATTGTCCCTTTAACATATCGTAAAATACGACGAACCATTTTTAAATGAATTAAAGTAGGGCTGTGCATAAATTGAGAAACAAAATTTACACTGTACGAGAGATCAGGGCGAGTAAGTGTAAGGTATTGTAAAGCTCCAACAAGGCCTCGATAAAAGCTAGGATCGTCCAGGATAGGAGCATTTGAGGACGTCTTCGTTTTTGCTTCAAGAGGCGTACTCGTTGGCTTACTGTCCATCCATCTGTGAGCGTTCAAGAATTGTCAGAGCATAATGTGATTGAGAGAGATGAAGACCACTCGGTGTTGGTGTGATTTCAATGCCAAGGAAATGGTGAAGAGGCCCTAAATGTTTCATGGCAAACTCACTTGTTAATAATTGAATAAAATAGGAAACAAGTAAAGAATTGGACCCAGTAAGTAACATATCATCCACATAAAGAAGTAGGATTAACGTGCCATAACTCGAATGATAAACAAAGAGTGAGGGATCAGCTAAGCTACAAAAGAAACCACATTTAATGAGAAAGGCACTAAAGCGATCAAACCAAGCACGAGGTGCTTGTTTCAAGCCATAAAGTGCACGTTGGAGTTTGCAAACATGCATGGGGTGTCGTTGGTCTGGCATACCTGGAGGCTGTTGCATGTAGATCTTTTCAAAAATTAAACCATGTAAGAAAGCATTTTTTACGTCCAATTGACGAATAGTCCATTTCTGAGCAAGGGCAATAGTGATGATCATGCGTTTGGTCCCAGGTTTGATGACAGGGGAAAATGTTTCGGTGTAGTCAACGCCACCCACTCAAGCTCAGAATCAAATCAAGCAATCAAATCAGCAGAATGAATTTGAGAAGGAAACTAACGCATCAGTATCAAATCAAGATCAGCAGAATAAATTTGAGAAGGAAACTAAATCATCAGTATCAAATCAAGCAGAATATGGTAGCAAATATTAATGGTTGTTAAGAAGGAAATTAACACTCATCGAGGTATGAAAACCATGTGCAGAATGTTATCATTATTTATGGAAGATCTCAAGGTTGTAATTTGCAGATTTATTGGTGTTAACTTTTTTACTACTATGCCAGCTTATAAAACTCACTCTCTGTAATAGCTTAGTGTTTACGTTAGATGAATAAAAAATAAGAAGTGCTGTATCTTTGTTCCTATCAAATACAATGGCAGACACCCAATCTCTCTACAAGCTCGGGCTTTTAAATGAGACGACAATTCTTTATGGTATCAGAGCCTCTGGCTAACGCCAAGGTTTTGAGTTCAAAACTCACAAACAACAATTTCACCCACATTAAATATTTACTTGATGGGCTTCCCAAAAAAGAGGAACAAATCGGCCCACAAGTGAGGGGGAATGTTAGAGAATAAATAATAAATTGTCCAATCTCTCTACAAGCTCAGGCTTTTAGATGAGACGGCAATTCTTTATCATCTAAAACCCCGAGCTTGTAGAGAGATTGGACAATTTATTATTTATTCTCTAACATTCCCCCTCACTTGTGGGCCGATTTGTTACCTTTTTTTTGGGAGGCCCATCAAGTGAATATTTAATGTGGGTGGAATTGTTGTTTGTGAGTTTTGAACTCAGGACCTTGGCGTTAGCCAGAGGCTCTGATACCATAAAGAATTGCCGTCTCATCTAAAAGCCCGAGCTTGTAGAGAGATTGAACAATTTATTATTTATTCTCTAATCATCTAAAAGCCCGAGCTTGTAGAGAGATTGGACAATTTATTATTTATTCTCTAACATTCCCTCTCACTTGTGGGCCGATTTGTTACCCTTTTTTTTGGAGGCCCATCAAGTGAATATTTAATGTGGGTGCAATTGTTGTTTGTGAGTTTTGAACTCAGGACCTTGGCGTTAGCCAGAGGCTCTGATACCATAAGAAGAATTGAATTGTGTCTGCCATTGTATTTGATAGGAACAAAGATACAGCACTTCTTATTTTTTATTCATCTAACGTAAACACTAAGCTATTACAGAGAGTGAGTTTTATAAGCTGGCATAGTAGTAAAAAAGTTAACACCAATAAATCTGCTAATTACAACCTTGAGATCTTTCATAAATAATGATAACCTTCTGCACATGGTTTTCATACCTTGATGAGTGTTAATTTCCTTCTTAACAACCATTAATATTTGCTACCATATTCTGCTTGATTTGATACTGATGATTTAGTTTCCTTCTCAAATTTATTCTGCTGATCTTGATTTGATACTGATGCGTTAGTTTCCTTCTCAAATTCATTCTGCTGATTTGATTGCTTGATTTGATTCTGAGCTTGAGTGCGTGAGGATTTGTTCCTTAATTCATCCAAAGCTTTCCCTTTTTGATCCTGAATTTGCTCCATGGATCTGTTGCTGTTAATAGTTTCAAGATTAAACAGTGTGTAAACCGGGCCCTCGGGAAAAATGCTTCGTGCTAATAAGTGAACCAAACGTGGGATAAGCTATTTTTCCCACCCTAATCCTGCCAACCAAACCCAGCCTTAGGGAGGTGCATTGAATCATGACTTTTAATAATTTTTATTGACTTTCAAAAAATTTAAATCTCAACAAGTATTCAATCCAGACTTTTATATACTCCACATAAGTCTAGTGGTATCCAAAACAGACTTTTGTAGAGTTTCAAAAAGTCAAATGGTATTCAATATAGACTTTTATGTACTCCATATAAGTCAGTGGTATCCAAATTTTTTAGAGATTTTCAACCACTTTTATAGAATTGTATAGGTACAAATTTTAAAGCAATGTGTACAACTTCAAAATCAAAAAAACTCTATTATCCATACCAAAGATTTTGAGAGACTTTTAAAATATCCTCACATATTGAAAAATCTCACTCTCTCTCATTTATACCTTTATACGGTGATATTAGGGGTTTAAACGAATCGAACATGTTCACGAACTTTTCGAGCCGGCTCAATAAATATTTGATTCAAATTCGAAATTCTCGAATTCGAGCCGAACTCGAACATGTTCGAACTTTTTTCGAGCCGAACTCGAGCCCAAATTACTTTGTCCGGTAGTTCGCGAGCCGCTCGCGAACTTTAAAGTTTTATTAATATAATATAATTATATATTAAATAAATATATTTCGAACCTTTCGGGTATTTATTTTCGAACAATAATTCGAATAGCTCGCGAACATGTTCGAACGTTTTCGAGCCGAACTCGAGCTAAACTTTTGAAACTATTCGAACTTCGAATCGAACTCGAACTCGAACTCCAATATAACTATTTCTGCATATACGGCTCAATTCAGTTCGTTTACACCCCTATGTGATATCCCTCTTGTTCCCCTCACATAGTAAAATTCTTGAATCATAATCCTCTCTTGAAGCGTAGGACGATCCGGTGCTTTTTGTTGGGTGAGAATTTTTTTTTTCTGAATGATTTGATGTTGTTTCATCTTTATTTTTTATTTTTGCTGGAATTGATTTTTGATTCTTTTCTACCTATCGATTGTGTTTTTCAACCTCCCTGTTTTTGCATCATTTTGTTTGGTGTTTCTTCACTCCACTAATTTTCAATTCCATCGAAAGCATCTGCAAAATCATAAAGATAAATATCGTTGAAGAATCCAATCTTGAGTCCATTTATCTTGATTCCCAAATTTATTCAATTTCTTAAATGGAGGCATGTATAATGTATTGTGATTTTCTCAGTTCCAGTTTCTATGGTAATCTTTTATCTATATCTTTTTTAATGGATATCCAAATCCATGTCAAGTCTTGGCTCCTTTCCGAGATGTTCGTTATCATCTTTAAGAATTCGCTGACCAAGGTCGTCATCCTGAAGATGTAAAAGAGTTGTTCAATCTTCGTCATGCTTCTTTGAGGAACGTCATTGAAAGGACATTTGGTATATTTAAATCTCGGTTTATAATATTCAAAACGGCTCATCCATTTCCATTTGCAACACAAGCAGAGCTTGTATTGGCTTGTGTCGGACTACATAATTTTCTTCACAAGGAATGTCGTTCTGTTAAATTTCCAATTGAACCATATAATGAAGCTCCATCATCATCTTCATCAGAACAAGTTTGTGAAGATAACGCATTTGATTCATTCCTTGATACTCAAGAACAACAACGAGCAAACTAATGCATGGAGAGATAATATAACTATTCGAATGTGGAGTGATGTTGAACATATTGTCAACAACGAACTTTAGATATTTTTTTTCATGAAAAACTACTGAAAAAATATTAAATTATCTCGTTATTTTTCTAGGTGTATGCTATCATTTAAAAAAAAGTTATTACAAAAGTCAATAGAAATCTATCAAAAAAGTCTACAATACTTCATACAAATCTTTTTATAACTCCATAAAATTCTAATAATGTTAATAGAAATCTATCAACTCCATAAAAGTCTACCATTTAAATAGAATTATTAAAAGTCTAGATTGAATATGATTATATTCGTAATTTAAATCAAACAAATGTGAATTACCTAAAAACTCCCATAACATTTCCAACCAATAGGATTTCCCTCCAAATTTAAATACGAGTTTTCCTTCAATTTTGCTTTCTCGTCTCCTTCCATCTCCAGAATCCGAAGAAAAGAAATCCTAGCTGCAATAATGTCCGGCAAACCGGAAAATATTCATAATCCATGGTCTCGTAATTCCCAGACGAGCTCCATTTCCGTAACAGAGACGATAAATGGTTCGCACCGCTTCGTGATACAAGGATACTCTCTCGCCAAAGGTATGGGCATCGGCAAACATATAGCTAGCGATTATTTCACCATTGGAGGCTACAAATGGGCGATTTACTTTTATCCTGATGGTAAAAATGTGGAGGATAACTCCACTTACGTCTCGGTTTTCATCGCATTGGTAAGCGAAGGTACCGATGTGCGGGCGTTGTTCGAATTGACTTTGGTTGATCAGAGCGGGACAGGAAAGCACAAGGTGCAGAGCCATTTCGATGGGTCGTTGGAGAGCGGGACGTATACGCTGAAGTACACTGGCAGCATGTGGTAAAGTCATTTCTGTGCCTTTCTATTTTTAGTGTTATTTACTCATTAGTGTTTGTTATGCATAATATCATATGCGCGAACAAAGCTGATGTTTGATTGAATTCTCAGCTGGTCTGTGATGATGATGATATTTTGTTTCACGTTGTTTGTATTTGAATTATCTACTTTTTTAAAGGAAGGATATCTTGACTCTTGAAGGAAGAATAGTATTATGGGAATTAAACTGAAAATAGCTGATTGATGGTGAAGTCTCTGCGTGAAGGCACATGGTGCTCAAAAATTCGTTTGTCGAAAGTTGAACTATTTGGATACGCAGAGTTCAGGTTATCGATGACATCGTTTCTAAAACCTAGGTCAAACCTCTGGGGACTTGGGAAATAAGCTTTTGCTGGGGTTTCTTTATGCGTGTGTTCAGAAATCATGGATCAGTAGTGTAAAAGTTTAAGTTTATCAAATGTCCTTTATATGATTTTAGAACTAACATTTCTCCAGCCTTCACGGCTTCGCCTGAGATAAGCTGTCATGTATGTTGGTTAAATTTACTGGATACAGGGGATACAAGTTCAGAAGATCCATGCTTGAAAATTCAGATTATCTTAAAGATGACTGCTTGAAGATCAACTGTACCGTTGGAGTTGTGGTTTCTTGGATACACTGTTCAAGGTTACGTTTGGTTCAGGTTCCCGATTCTGATATTGGGTCTCATTTTGGGGCACTTCTAGAAAATATGGAAGGTTATGATATAATTTTTAATGTCTCTGGGGAGAAATTTCATGCTCACAAGTTGGTATTAGCTGCGCGTTCCCACATTTTTAGATCTGAATTTTGTGAAGGATTGGATAGTGATGAGCAAGAGATTATTGTTGAAGACATGGAACCTGAAGTTTTTAAGGTGACAAGTCTTAATGTATTTTAAGCTGATACTTGTTATGTCAAAGTAAATTTCTTACAGTTTTCTCCGGGAGTCTTGTTGGTTAGTTTCTACCTCCAGCCATGTTATCTTTTTAAGTTCACATAAATTGAAATTTGTTTGTTTCTATATGCTTGACAGGCTATTTTGCACTTCATATACAGAGATGCCTTGTTGGAAGACAAGTTCATAGCATCTAGCTCTTGCTCTTCTCCTTTGGTGACCGACACAATAACAGAAAAATTGCTTGCGGCAGCTGATCGTTATGATTTAGGAAGACTAAGACTGATGTGTGAATCTCGTTTGTCGAAGGACATATCAATAAATTATGTGGCACAACTACTTGCTTTGGCAGATCATTATCATGCCACCGAATTGAAAGCTGTTTGCCTAAGATTTGCTGCTGAGAATCTGGAAGGTATCGTTATTGATTATTTATGTGGTTTGTTATTGTATCCATTTCGAGTAACTTTAGGTCCTTTGGTTTTACATTTACATTTTCCTTCCTTTTTCCTCATGATGATTGTTGTCACTATCTAATTCACATAAAGCAGATGTGTGGCTAGATGCGGATGATGAGAGTGTATATGGGCAAGTGAGTCAATTTTAAAAAACATTATCGTGAGCAAGCAAGATTTTTGGAATGGGGCAAAAAAAAATTAAAATAAATATTTTAAGGCAAAAAAAATTTTAGGGGTCGAAATATAATTTAAGGGGGTCATAATATATTTTTTTAAAGGGCAACTACAAATTTTTTTAGGATAAAAGTACAATTTTTTTTTTTTTTTAAAGGTAAACAAAACTCTCTTTTATCATTCGTTGCAGCGGTTATGCATTCCGATGGCTTTGAAAATCTTAAACAAAACTACCCGGCTCTACAATCTGAGCTTTGGACTGTGGCTGGCTGTGACGAGGATTGTAGTAGCGTAAGTGGAATTTGGGCTCAGCTTTCTGATGGTGATCATATCAGTGAGAGAAGGGTCAGACAACGCACCTAAACTTTGTTTGAGAGACTGAGCTGTACTTGAAAGTAAGAATGTTTCATAGTTCATTTCGTATACCAGTGATAGCAGTGAACTCATAATTTCTATATGTTTGAGCATGTGTTTTGTATTTCAATTTTTTGTGCTTTGGTCGGCCTATTCCCATCATGAAAAAGGACCCGGACCCGTATTAAACACACCCTGCCAAACGGGACCTAGGTTTGGCCAAACCCCTACTATTTCTATTATTTTTTTTAAAAAATTTAATATCTAACATTTCATTTCTTTAGCTATTTAATTTTATATCAAAACTTGTGTCATACTAAAGAAGATTGACATTTTGAATGCAACGAAAACAAATTAATAAAGATCTGATAGTTCAAAAATTATTTTATAAAGCTTATTATAAATATTTACTAGAGAAAAAACATAAAATTCAATAACGAAACTCAATTTTTTTGCTTCAACAGATTTTTATCTAATAAATTTTATTTTAAAAAAAATCAAACGGGTCGAGACGGGACAAGTCTGGACAACTTTGTTTTGTAGCTAGTTGGGTTTGGCCAACCCGTCATAGACCCGTCCTCTTGCCATCTTTACATGAAATGGAATGAGACTGCTCCGGCTTCCCATCATCTTTGCTGCGAAACGACTGCCTATGTTTTTTTTATTCTGACTTGTCTTATTGTAGATTTATCTAAACCATCACAATCACGATATGACAATAAAAAAAAAAAGGCTTTATCCAAACGTGTGAAGCAAAGATTTTAATTTATTGTACAATATTTCCATGCTCTATTATTATTATTTTTAGAGATATGTCCATGCTTATGATAGAATTTAACTAATTAGATTCACTAATTTAAACCTTCTTTGAGTGAAGTTGACTCCTGTTTGCAACTTTAATCAACCTCCACTTTCAACTACCCAGTGATGAATAAATGGAGACATGTAGAATTAAAAACCTTCTTTGGTATATTGTCGCTAACTTTATAATCTAACAACAAATCAAGCTTTTCACCAACGAATCAAGAAAACCACATGAATTTCGGACATTCTTGAATTCATCAACTTTACACCAACTAAATTTGGCATTTTTTCATGCCAAGTACCACAATTTTGAGTTGCATCATCTTCTACGGGTCTAATAATTTCTTTTTAAAAGTTGGTCTCATTTTCTTATGGATTCTTGGATTCAAGAACTTCATTTTCCTCTGATAGATACTCCTATAACCATAGACAGCATTGTTTCGATCTCATCTGCATGTTCTATCACAGAATATAACCAAAATAACACCCTTTACCTCTCTAATCTTGATGACATGATTGGAGTCTGAGTTTTCACTATTCTTTTCCCCGGTGGCTTCGCGAAGTTACCAATCTCTTAACCAGCAAGCACGCCAAGCATTCGAAACAATTAAGCTTTTACAGCTTCACCTCAGTGAGAGGAACCGGCCAAACATTTTATCAAATCTTCGTTGTCCTATCTGTCGTTTGGAAAAGATGATATCATCAAATACTTTCTTGATAACTCTTCTGGTTTTAGTGTCAAGTAGAATGGCACAGAATTTATCAGGATTTTAGTTCGTCAGATGACAAATGCTGTAAGAATTTTTTATGCTAAATGTGAGGAAGATAATCTGCTCTGGAATTCTACCGTTGGGATGTGCACGGTACATACTACAGAAACGTGATCCTCGAGTGGTGAGGTAAGGGGTTGTTTCAACGAGGGTAATTTGACGATCTTGGAATATATGCCTGATGCACATATTATCTTCTTTGAAGTTTACCAAGCCATGGTGGAGTTCATTTGACAATCCCAAGCCCTATGGTACATTTTAAACTTTCTTATTCAATTTTCAGAACAATCACGCATTTTGGCAGATCATAGTTTAGAATCTTGTTGCCTATACGCGGTCATTGTTTTCATATTCAGTTACATGTAATTGTTCTTACTACCTTGTATGGTTAAGTTACAAAAATTTGAGTTGTATCATTATGATCAATTACATCCTTTGGTACAATGGGAGATGGTCGTTCCATCATGTATTGCTAATCGGTGAAGCTTTTGCAGGGATTGAGGATGTGAATAATGTGAGCTGTGGATTAGGCAAATATGGTGGCATGAGTGGATGCATCTCCACAGACTGGTGGGACTTATACAACCCTACAACCACCATCAACTCGTCGATAGCTGATTCTGTTGAAAATAAAAATATGCAAGTGCCATAACAAAGTCATTAGTAGTGAGCAAATTGATGACAATCATGACAAATGTATGCTGTCAAAATTGGCCAGAAGAGCCAACAAAATGAGAAGAAAACTTGTATATGGTTAGTAATTTTTACCTAAAAATAAGTGTATTTGTACTTGATTACAAATGGATAAATGAAAATCCTTAAATGATAATAACAAAACATTTCTCCCCCAAATATTAGTTTTCTAAGATGCGCAACAGACACAGATGGGAACACCGTTTATATGATCAGTGGCGTGTCAGCATAGTTTCCAAAAATTGAAACACGGTTTGACAACTACTCCGATATCAGAGCTAGATTTGAAAAAAAAAACTAAGGTTTGGTAACCACATAGCCAAAGCATCCGCACCAGCGCGAGTGTGAAACAACCAAAGAGCAGCAAACACCTCCGCTTAAACTCAACTACTGGAAAAAAAAAGTAGCTCATTTTTTCCCCAAGAAATCCTCATATCTACCAAAGATTTAGTGCGAGCTCATCACAGCCTCCGCAAGGTTGCAAACCAGCCGCCGTTCTCTCCAGAAATACTCGCATCAAGCCACCGCATTCGCTCCAGAAGAGGAGCAGTACTGACTATCCATGTCACGCCCCGAAATCGGGGTTGATAACACCGGCGTTGATTCCAAATAACAACTTGAAATCAACAAGCCTCGCAATACAGAATTCAACTAAAACCAGTCTTTTATCCATAAAATAAATTTTTCTTACAGTTATCAGCGGAAGCTTCATAAATCAATGGCAGTGGCATCTTGAACAACATCAACTAAATCATTATCTCCGAACTGATTGATCTTCGTCTTCGATTTCTTATTCGCTTCTATCTGGGGAGTGGATGTAAGGGGTGAGCGTTTTGGAAAACACTCAGCAAGTGGGGGCCAATCGATGTGACAATATAATAGTTTTTCATAATTTTCCAAAACATATATCATAATCGGACATAAACTGATACGAATACAGAAACATAAACTTAACAGAATTGCTCTAATCAGAGCCAGAACAGAACATCATATCAGAATCATAACTCGTATCACTTAAACATAGATCCATAACACCGACAATCTAGAGGGACTTGCATAGACTCGAGTGGTGGCTCCCGTATATGTAGCACTTTGCTCCGCCGGCTCAAGAGGTGGCTCCCATGTACGTGGCACTTTGCCCCGCAGGCTCAAGAGGTGGCCCCCATACACGTAGAACTTTGCCATTTGGACTCAAGATGTGGCTCCCATCATACGTAGCACTTTGCTCCGTATAGCCCTTATTTCTCGATGTCAAAATTTATTCGCAGAACATCGTAGTTTTAAAATACATCACATATTCGATTGAGATTTCAAAACATACATATGATTTTAAAAAAAAAACGAAACGAATATATAACAAAGCCCACTTACAGCGATTATAGACGTGTTTGAACGATTTAGGGTGCGAAAACACAAGCAGTCCTCCTCCTTAATGTTGAAAGGTGTTCGAAGGTTTTTTTTTATACTGTGTGAAAACTGTTGTGTCTTTGTGGTGTGAAAATATTAGATTTTATGCATGAAGTTTTCGAAGGTTATAGAATGAAATTCTGATGAATTTTCATACGGCTTATGTCCATAACTTAAAGAGATGAAATCCTGAAATTAAGGGTGAGATTGCAGCATTTAAAAAGGCTCGGACTGCTCAAATATATTGGCTAGAAGTCTTGAGAGTTACTCTTGGTCAATGATTTATATTTTTTTGCAAATCAAGATACATTATTTTAAAGCTTGAGATGGCTGATGTGGAGTTGTGGTAAAAGTGGTGAAATTGAACGTATAATTCCCTTTAATCATAGGGATTTTGTTAGCCCAAGTTTATCCCTAATTTATTTTGTAAAGTAATGCATTATTTATAATCTATAATATGATTTACCAAGTGTTTTGTATCCCCTATCATCATCTATCAAGTATTTTGTATCTTAGATAAATATCTATCAATTATTTTTTGTATCCTATATCATTATCTATCAAATATCTTATCTTTAAATATTATCTTAACATCTTTTGATATTATCTTGATTTGAGTTGTTGGCTTGACCAACACTCTAGTTATTGGCTTGGTTGGAAAAATCGGGTTCTCACAATCCAAAGTGGAGCTGATACCGACTATCCAAAAAGCAGTAAATGCTGACTACCCGAAAAAGAGCAGACACTAACTTCAAAAGAGGAGCTGACACTGACTATCCAAAGTGGAGCAGATGCATACTACTCAGAGAGGAGCTGACGCAAACTACACAGAGAGGAGCTGACGCAAACTACCCAAAAGAGGAGCTGACAAAACTACCTAAAGTGGAGCTGATGCAGACTTCCAAGAGGGACAAGACTCCCGAAAGAGGAGCAAGATTCCAGAAAGATGAGGAAGAGCTTCAAACAGATTTTCAAAGTCAAGTTGTGTATTACTGAGCATACATGCACAACTTGGGGGGAGTGTTGAAAATAATATCAAGCAATCAAGTTTGACCAAGCAAGAGGCACAATCAAAACAAGCAATCACAACCTCAATTGGTACAGTGACCAATGTAATAAACGTGAAGATTAGAATTGAGCAAATCAAGTTGTATACATGATTTGTTTGTACATATAAATATGTATATTTATATTTGATTATTGGAGAAATGAAAATCCTTAAAATAATAATAACAAAACATTTCTTCCCAAATCTTAGTTTTGTAACAGATTCAGCGTGGTCCGACCATCCATTATCTGCCATTTGCCGCCCCCATTACGGACCAAGAACTCGTCTCCTCCAGTGAAAAACCTTAAAACATTCTACTTAATAGTTGTCCTTTTTTTGTTGCAAAAACTCGCGACAGTAGAAATGTGCTAATTGCATATGACATGTTGAAGATAGATATTCATCAGGCAAACCAAATTTGCCTTTCAGAACATTAAGCCTTGAATGTAGCATAGAATCAGAATATAAAATTTTTACATCGGCAACAGATAGAATATGAAGAAAAAAGTAGATAAATGATTAGTCAAGCTAGAATTCGGGCACCGTGAATACATTTTGTGATTAAAAGAAAGATGTTAATAAAAGTATTGCTAGTCCGACAAGGAAATGTCGGTTTGGAAATCCATTATTCTCATTTCCAGGAGCTGAGCTTCCTTGCGAAGGGCCTCCGGTCGGCGTAGGAACTGATACAGGTTCACCAACAGCTACACAAAATAATAATATGTGACAGTAAGCAACTTAGGAAGAGAATTTTTGTATAATCTAAATGGGATTCTTTGTTTCTTCAAAAAAGGATAGATGAGAGAACGTACCTGCACAAAAACTGATTGGTGGGGTGTTAACATGACAAACAGAAGGCAGCTTAATGGCCTTATTTTCGTCGATCGGGAATCCAAATTTAGTGGAGTTTGAAAGAAATTCACACAGACAAATTGGCTGTGTATTCACCAGATGTGATAGCTCAGGGCAGCAGGCAGGATCTGGCTGGTTCACGTCGCTACCTCTTTCGACATAGGAGAGACAATCAGACACGTTGGCTATGTATGGGAAGCAATCCAAAGATGGAGAAGGTGGCATTATCATTGGTGCAGGGGCGATGGCAGGAGCCAAAGGTTGGGCGTTCATGCGTGGAACTAGTGGCATTGCGGCCAAGAACATGGCGGTGATTATGAGTGGATAGGTGGTGGTTTTGGCCTTGTTCATGCTTGTTGTTGGTGCCATTGTTAGATGACTTTGAAAGGGGGGAGGGTCGTGTTATAGTTTGAGAGAAGTTTGGATTTTCTTGATGCTAAGTACCAGCACTAATAATGATAGAGTTTGTAGAGTTCATGACAAAAGAATGGTACGTGTAACCAACGAAATTTTCTAAAGGATACGTAGGAAATTTTGGGAATATAATAACTATGTAGGCGTAAAGCGTGTCCTAATAGCTAATATCGTAAGTAGGGGTGTAAACGAATCGAATCGAGCCGAATTTGCAGAAAATTTTAAGGTTCGAATTCGGCTCGAAATAGTTATATTCGAGCTCGAAATAGTTATATTCGAGCTCGAGTTTTCGAAATTCGAATAGTTTTAAAAATTTGGCTCGAGTTCGGCTCGAATCAAAGTTCGAGTTCGGCTCGAAAAATTCGAACATGTTCGCGAACTATTCAAACTATTGCTCGAAAATAAATACCCGAAATGTTCGAAATGTATTTATTTTATATATAATTATATTATATTAATAAAATATTAAAGTTCGTGAGCGGCTCGTGAACTATCGAACAAAGTAATTTGGGCTCGAGTTCGGCTCGAAAAAAAGTTCGAACATGTTCGAGTTCGGCTCGAATTCGAGAATTTCGAATACGAATCAAATACTTTTCGAGCCTGCTCGAAAAATTCGTGAACATATTCGATTCGTTTACACCCCTAATTATAAGATATCATATGTATGGTATAATAGTTGTGATGGACAAACGTGGATCTAACTTTATAATTCGAAGATGGATTATAAATTGATTAAACGTTTCTTCTCTTGCGATTTTTATAATTTTCGTGGGTATTTAATATACCAAATCCATGCTCTCTGTTTTAAAAAAGTAACATATAGTACCCAAATTCAAATTTAATTAATAAGTGGAGAAATGATGATTATTGACAATACGGTAAAGTCAGTGTCAGATCACGATTTTCATTCACGGAAACAACCTCTTACATTATAAGTAACGACAACGAATATTATGTCCAAACTGGCCCAACCTTTTGCCGACCCTGTATATAGTGGGGATTTTGTGTACTGGATTTGTCCAAGTAGACATATAACATTGAAAAACAAATATTATTTCTGCATGTGTGGGCAAACTTGTGTCAAGGGAATTGAATTTTCATACGCCACCCTCTCTCTACCATACTATATTTTATTCATGACTGATGAGATTTTATTGGTTTACGCAGGTAACCACGATACTATATGATATTATTGCGTTCAGTTTATATTTTTCGACGTGGGAATAATCGAAAATTTTAATAAAATGATTTTTTTATATAAAAACTAGAAAAAATATTAAAGCGCGTATTTATATTTTAATTAAATTGATTTCGAGAAATATTTATGATTTTAGGATCACCTTTTCCTAAGAGCTTATTTGATCCACCCTCTAATGCACTGTCTTTTTAGATACAAGTAAAAAAATATATAAAAAAACATTTATTTTATGTTATATATGGATATTCTGTTAATACTATTGAAGTCATGCAAATATACAGACTAAATTTATATGATCCAACGATAATTAATTGACTAAATATATTAAATTTGAAGAAACGAGTATTTTATTTGATGTTTTTTAAAATATTATTAAGTTTGAGCTATGGATGTCGCCTTGCGAAAGTTTAAGCATCTGTTCATTGTTTGACGTTAAATTGTTGATTAGGTGTCTATTATTACAAGGGGGGAAATTAATATGGCTACATGAAGGCTGCATCTACTTTCTTCAACTTTATTTAATATTTATTGAGTTAGGTAATAGGATCAACTAATATGAGAAATAATGATATACAATAGAATGTTAATAAGGAAATACTGCTTTCTTTCAAGAAAAAAAAGTTTCTAGATGAGGTTCACAATAAGGATAAACCTCGGTGCACGAAGCTCTCATTATATATCGATTCGGGAAGCGGTCGGGCAACTTTGGACCTAATGTGCAGTCTTTCCTTACAATGCAAAAGACTGTTTTCACGACTCGAACCTACGACTTCCAAGATCATATGGCAGCAATTTTAGCCATTGCGTCAAGACTCACCCTTTTAGATGGGGTTTACAATCCCAACAAAAAAAAATCCACAAGCTGTAGATGCGATTTTTAGAAATTTAAAATATCCTGTAATTTTTAATTCTTAATATAATGAGATTATTTATATAAATTGTTAATTGCTTCTTTGATGTCGTCCTTAGTGTTATCCTTGAAGTTATCTACGTCACATATCCATACCACGTATATGATATATATTTTGTACACCATACCAAATATATAGTATAGATATCCTGAAGAACAACACTCATAAAGACGACGACAACACAAGCTTTTATGGATTATACAGATCTGAAAAAGTAACTAAGAGGCATATGAACTCAGATTTGGCAAATGAAGAAGAGAGGTCTAGTGACGATCTGAATTCGTTGGGGGTAATAAGATTCTAGCCCTTCGTTACATGGTTTATGTTATATCATGTTTCACTAATTTCCACTATTATAATGTTTATCGTTTTACCAAAAACAATAATCGATGACAGTAGTATATTTCAATTTTTTAAACAGTGTACCAACTTAAAGAACATGTTTCAATCACAGTTTAGAAAAAAAGGTAATTATTAATCCCCAATTATTAAATTCCAATAACTACATCAAGTTGCAACTATATTCAAATAATTTCTTAGACAGTTTTTTTGTAATTATTTACTAAATACTATTATATTTGGCATGGCAAACATATACAATAATTATGAAATAAATTCACAAAAACGGTTATATTATTCAAGTAAACTTAATATGATAATTATTAAATACAATTTTATAACTTCGTATAATCCTAATTATAAATAAAATAACTATTTGTATAATCATTGTAGGGATCGGTTGGGTGCTTAGAAAGGATGGTCAGTCCAACCATTTGAGTCCAATCAGGGTTGAATAGGCTCCAATAAAATATTGATTCAGCTGACATCCTAACAGTGTAGGAACAGTTCATCTACCCGGACCGGCATATAACCCCGGTCTTGAAAAGCTCGACAAGAATGTTTAACTCAACCAAGTTTGGGCTCACCATAAGAACCACAAAATCTCCATCAGACACCGTTTCATTGAACCAACGAATAAAATCAAATCCTTCATCATCCGCTGGTGCAGCAAAGTATTCATCTGAGGTTATATCTGGTGCTGCACCAGCAGCTCCAGAAAGGGCAAGATGATAGATAAAAGTGATACTCGGGTCCATCACATAAGAGGAGAGGACCGAGGTTTTGTAGTCGATAACAACTACATCAAAAACTGAATGGTGATTCGATCAATAGGCCTTCGACATTTTTTGACAGTTGATTTAGTAAACTCCCCTGCTCCAATTGTGACATATATGAGTTTGTTTCTTGAGGAAATGTTCAAGAATTCGGGAAGATAAGAAAGTCTCCGCTTGAAGTAGCTCGAATTTTCATCAGCTAGGGGCTCTATATACTTCATGAGAGGCTTGTTTTATGTGATTGAAGGGCGATTATCCGCAAGCTGGAAATGCTCAAAGGAAGCAAAGTTTTCAAATCTTTTTTTGAATAGTACCAGCGTAAAGGATCCGAGATTGCATGTACTAACAATATTGGAGCTTTTCAAGAATGACTCAATGGGGGTGGCAAACCTTACCAAGCCACCCGAGCTGAATTTATGTGTTCCCAAAAGCACAACACCAATTCCACCTAGACATAGAACACGCTCCATCTCCAGCACAACAAGGGCCGGAACCGAGACTGTGTCAAGATCTCTCGAGAATACAAAATCAAAATGATTATCCTCGAACCCAAGTTCAAACACAAATCATCTATTTGCAAGCGAGAAATATGGGTGGATTTCAGCACCAAAGGCATCAAAAAATATCCCATTTCGCGCAATGCCAATACATCAGAGGTAGATCCCTTCCCAACACACAATGCTCTTGCATTTGATGACAACAAATTCTTCTTCATTAACACTTTAAATACAGCTTTAGTTGAGGCGGATTCGCCTTCTCTGCGCCATGTTGAAGATTCCTTGGAAAGGGGGAGGGAAAAACTCGGTGCGGAATTCAATAGCTCGGTGAAATTAATATGCGGGTTTGAGTTCAAATCCGAAGTGCATTCATCAATACTAGGCATTATTTGTTCCTCTACCCGAAAGTCTCGAGCCATTTGCATCAATGAAACAACAATCACAGCCAATACAAGCATAATGGCTCTCAGCACCACACGCCTAACCAAGAACCCACGAGGCAGCTGCCATTTCAAGAATTTGAAGTCCATTTTTCTAATCTTAAAGATTAATTCTTTTCCAACCCAATACTCAAAATGTTGAAACAAATGCAAAGTACCAGATCTGTTGGAAATTTGAATAAAATTAAATGGTGTGTCCATTCATGTTGGGATGCAATAATTCATGATGGATGCTTCCAAATTGTGTCTCTTGATGATAAATGGTGTGTCCATTCATGTTGGGGTGCATTTTTCATGATTAGTTGCTTCCAAATTAAATGGTGTGTCCATTCATGTTGGGATGCAATTTTTCATGATGGATGCTTCCAAATTGTGTCTCTTGATGACACCACTTGGTATACTATATAAGAAACAACCATTGAATGAATTAGACATGGAATTTTGGAAATTCACATCATATTTGAAGATCAAAATTTGAGTAATTTTGTGAGTCTTCATCATTGTTATGGTTGAGTGTTTTTAGACCTTTGTGGTTTAAAGGATTTGTGATTTGGAGTGCTCATATCACAAATCATAGTCGTTGTATCTTGGGAGACAAATTGCCAAAGTAAACCGTTAGCACCGTAGCGGGGCAATATTGTCTTAAGGACAGAGATTCCAAATCTCGCCTCGACATTTCTAATACAAAGCCATTTGTTGTTTTTGCTTGCTACTTTCCTAAGATACACACCAATATAATTTTAAATACAACAATCTTAAGACAATACTAGCAACAAATGGCTTCGTCGAGTGCAACAACGACTCCAGTTCATCATGGTGAAATGCCTGAAAAGTTCAATGGGAACGATTTCAAGCGATGGCAACAAAAGATGTTGTTTTATTTGACAACCTTGGGGTTGGCAAGATTCCTCAATGAGGATGCTCCTACTATTATGGAGAGTGAAACCGACAACCATAAGAGAGTTGCGGTTGATGCGTGGAATCAAGGGCAGACCTATTAAGGGGCAAGGGGGGCACTTGCCCCCCTTGCCCCAGAAAAATAAATTTTTTTACTTAAAAAAAATAATTTTTTTTTAAGAAAATTGTGATTTTATCCTAAAAAATTATAATTTGCCCCTTAAAAATTATATTTTGCCCCCCCTTAAATTATATTTTGACCTCTAAAATTTTTTTTGGCCTAAATTTTCTATTTTAAATTTCTTTTGCCCTCCCTTCCTAAAAATCCTGCATCCGCCACTGCGTGGAATCAAAGCGATTTCCTGTGCAAGAATTATATTCTAAATGGAATGAACAACACATTATACAATGTGTATTGTCTAGTGAAAACGGCCAAGGAATTGTGGCAATCCTTGGAGAAAAAGTATAGATCCGAGGCTGCCGGCATGAAGAAATTCATCGTTGGGCGATTCCTGGATTTCAAAATGGTTGATACAAAGCCTGTGATAGCACAAGTGCAAGATTTGCAAGTAATCATGCACGAAATTCATGTGGAGGGAATGATTCTAAGTGACTCATTCCAAGTGGCCGCCATGATTGAAAAGTTGCCTCCGTCATGGAAGGACTTCAAGAATTATATCAAGCATAAAGCGAAAATAGATGAATCTTGAAGACCTTGTGATTCGCTTGAGAATCCAAGAGGACAACAAAATTTCCGAAAGGTTACTCACAATGATGTTTGTGATGGAAAGATTGTGCAAACTAGAGATGTGAGAAAAGTAATTTGTTACTTTATCAATATCTGCACATGATATTGTTGTGACTTTTTTGCTATGAAGCAAAAACGAGACCAGTGAGGTGTTTAAACACTTCAAGAATGAGATTGCAATAAAATTTAGCAAATGAGTTTTGCTATGGGAAATTGTGAGTAGATTATACTTGTGTTGTCTAAGAATTTGACGCTTAAGCTTGTCTAAGAATTTGACGCTTAAGCTTGAATCTGCAAGACTATAAAATCTTGAATTCGAGTTTCTAAGCTTTGTACGCTTAAAACACAAGTGATAAATCGAAGCCACAAATTTTGATTAGGCGTTGTAATATCTCAAATTGGTTCATTTTGAATTTCTAAGCTAGTACGCTTATAACATGAATTTGCAAGTTTTAAAAAAAACTTGAATTCAAGTTTTCTAAGTTAGTGCGCTTAAATTGCAAAATGTGAACCGAGTTTGCGAATATTATCCAAGTTTCAACTTTTGTAAGCAGTACGCTTAAATCCGAAATTTTCAAGAAATAAAAACTTGAATTTGGATTTGTAAGACTATAACGCTTAGAACTTGAAACACGGAAGTTTGAACGCCAGTGCACTTCGTTACTGCCCGAAGTTGTGGAGGTTGCAATTCTAGGATTCAATCACTTACCACATTTAGGCAAGGACGAAAACCTTGTGATTGAAGGAAAATAGAGTTTCCTACAATATTTGAAATGTTGGGGTACTTGGCTAAGTTAGAAATGAAGGCCAAAGTAAAGTCATAATAAAAACCAAATAAAAGACATGAAGAGTTTGACAAATCATGTTGTCAAATATATTAATGAGTGTGACAAATGTGTACACACCTAAGCATATGTATGCTTGTGTATTGATGATATGCTCATTGGAGAAGCAATTTAGAAATCATCAAGTAACAAAAGAAAAAATGTTGACAAAACATTTTGACATGTGTGCATCAAGAATAATGTTTGGAATGAAGTTTCCAAGACACTTGAAGAACGAAATCTCAATGATTAATTCGAGTTTCAAATTTTAAGCTTTGTGTTTAAATTTCAAGTTTGCAAGAAATGTAATCTTGAACTTGTAATTTTTATGTGCTTAAAATTTTTGAATTGTGAATTAAAGTTGAGTATTTTGATCTTGTCTCAAATTTTGAAATAACGCGTTAACAACGCTTAAAATTCGATAATGAAAATATCCTAAAAGGATAAAATGATGCAAAAGAGGTAATGTTATTATCAAAACTGAAGATATATTATTGTGGAAAATTCTCTATGGAAAACATATAAAGCTTCTTCGGCCGAGTTGCTTTATAAGTTGTTAGAGAAAAATCATGTGCATGCAACTAAAAAGTGTTGCGATAATGCTATATGATAAAATGATCTCTAGTGGCATAATCATGAGTTATTATGTGAAACCACGGATCCGCATATAAATTGGTTAACCGAGAGATCATGTGGAAGTTTATCGAGGGGAATGGGGTTAAAACCCTATAATCAAAATCTCATAGTGGATACCCAACCTTGTTGACTGGAGATCTCAAGATCTAGGTTCAAAAGGGACAACTAAATTATGAGATTGTATAAACACCTTGGAGAATTAATCTCCGACCCATTCCTATGATAAGGGGTTTAGCCTGCAAAAAGGGTACGAGGATAGGCAAAAGGCCTTTAATGATTCCTAAGACATATAAGAATATGTTGGAGTATAGCGGGATACTCTTCTAGGAGATCACCTACGTAAGTGCGAAGAGTGGCCGCTTCAAAGATGAAAGCACTTATGAAACCAAGCGTGGTCCATGGCCGAAACGGACACAACCGTAAGAAACCAATACGAAGGTTAGAATTATTATGGTGTGGGTTCAATTGTCTTGGTTTACACCAACGACTAAATAGTTCAAGACTATAAGTTCACTATTAAGTCAAGTAAATCCGATTGAATACTACTACGGAAGATTCAAAGCCACAAGCTATCTCTCCCGATGCCATAATAGTTCGTTAAAAGCGCTCAATTACATATATGCATTAATTTAATTCATGTGGGGGATTGTTGGAAATTTGAATAAAATTAAATGGTGTGTCCATTTATGTTGGGATGCAATTTTTCATGATGGATGCTTCCAAATCGTGTCTCTTGATGATAAATGGTGTGTCCATTCTTGTTGGGGTGCATTTTTTCATGATTAGTTGCTTCCAAATTAAATGGTGTGTCCATTCATGTTGGGATGCAATTTTTCATGATGGATGCTTCCAAATTGTGTCTCTTGATGACACCACTTGGTATACTATATAAGAAACAACCCTTGAATGAATTAGACATGGAATTTTGGAAATTCACATCATATTTGAAGATCAAAATTTGATTAATTTTGTGAGTCTTCATCATTGTTATGGTTGAGCGTTTTTAGACCTTTGTGGTTTAAAGGATCTGTGATTTGGAGTGCTCCTATCACAAATCATAGTCGTTGTATCTTGGGAGACAAATTGCCAAAGTAAACCGTTAGCACCGTAGCGGGGCAATATTGTCTTAAGGACAGAGATTTTAAATCTCGCCTCGGCATTCTTATTAAAAAACCATTTGTTGTGCTTGCTACTTTCCTAAGATACAGACCCAATAAATTTTATACAAGAAGATCTATACCAGAGCAGTGATTAACCAAAAGCTAAAGATCGTAGTACAGTAAAACCAAGAGAAATCCCAGATAAATTAACGACTAAAACCAACAATTTAGCGAGAGCAAAACCTGGAAGAGGTGTGATTTCCACCCACCAGTAATCCCATTGACATTTGAAACCCTAGCCAGACCCTTCTTGGAGCCCTTCTCCCCATTGGCTCAAACCACTTCTCACCCATCTTGATATCAATTCATGCCATCAAATTGACCTGAAAATCACATAGTTACAATGCGAATTCACAAAATAGCTAAAACTTATCTATATGTATTTCAATATTGTAAACAGGATTCCGAATGGTATAGTGAAGGCGGTGGATAGTGAAGTGTTTTTAAGGTTGAAACCGCGGAAAAGTGAAGTGGGTGACGACAAGTAAACGAGCTTTTCAATAACGATCTAGTAATTGTTGTTTCGGAAGATCATTAATTGTTTTGCATGTATTATGATAGTGCGTGTCAGTGGAACATTGGGGAAAGTGAGGAGCTTTAAACATTGCGTGTGTTCTTGGACTAAATATCACTTTGCTTCTTTGCTCGTGTTTGTTGCACTTTGGGGAAAAAAGTAAAAACTTAGTTTCTATGCATTAGAATTAAAATATTTCTGATACATATGTTTACATTTTTGGTCTTGAATTTAGCAATATTGTTAATACATGCAATCTTGATACATATGTGTTCATACATATACATATATATGTATATATATGTGTATGTATGTTCTTTAATAAGCGTATTAAAGTGCATGAGAACTCAATTTTTTGAAAATTGATGCACTTGTGTATCTACATCCACTTTATGTGATTTAGATTGCTTCTGAGAAGCAACTCAAAAGTACCGGGGATCTTGGGTATATAGACAATAGCTCTTATTTTACTCGAATTTTCTTGGAAAAATAACAAAGAACCTCATAACTCGTGGTATTAGTTTTTTTTTACCAGAAAACCGGGTTGTGTATATGCTTGACACCTCTTCCTTATATGAGAAGCCCATGGATCACACCCACGTTCAATAAAAATAGTGGGTAGAAGGAACAATGACAAATCTTTTCACTTTTGTTTGCATATTTAGTAATATATTCAGTCAAATATCTGCTTACTAATGGCTTATTTTCCAGACGGTGGTGCAATGAGGCATCGCTATGGGAGAGGCAACAAATGCATTGATCCAACTTATTAAAGATCATGGACGTTGGGTAAATCCACCTGCAGAAGAATGAGACTGAGTAACACGAATTTCGGTAGTAGTTTTACAATAATAGACGAAGATTTTGTCCATTTCATAGCTATATATCGCTTGTGTTGTTGAATCGCTAAATAATCTGGATATTTCAAATATATTGGCGTAGTTTGGATTCATTTTGGTGCAGAGTATTTTTTTTAAAATTACGAACCATATGGTAATATAATTTAAAAGTACATAATCTTCATGTTTCTATCTAGGATATGTCAAAAAATGTAGGATATTTCTAAGATTATGATAGACTGATGGAGAAAATATTGGTAAAATTCAATATTTCGGTATTTTTTTAATATGGAGGCGAGGGATTTTAAAGATTTTTAAGTCACCGTCCGGACTTAAACTCAAATTATCTAAAAAATGACACGAGCTTTTAACACGGGCTATGATCGGAGTCTCAATATAAGTAAGAGGCTATTAAATATATTGATTGAGCCGAATAGCATTTATTATTGGACCACAAGTCCAAATTTCATTCTCATTGACAGCCTAATTTGAGTTGTCACACACCACAACGTGCAATTTAGTCCAATTTCAACAAATTCATTCTACCAAGTCCATGTTTTGTATAAAGAAAACCACTTTGTTATTCTTATATACAATAAATCGTTAGATATAAGAGATATATTATAATAAATATTACTCCCATTACGGCATAAATCATCTCTAAATGAATTATTTTTATATGGAAAGGATACTGGACTTTAATGCACTAAATCATATCAAGAGTGCAGCCATATGAAGTTAAAACACACCATAAAAATGCAACACATACAAAACAGCTCACCATGCCACTATAAGACAAAATGTGATCGAGTTGATGAAGTAGATATGCGCATAGATTTTTTGTCATGAATTCAATTTTATGCAATACTTTCTCAGCCAAACATGTTACATCGAGTTTGCCAATTGCGGTTACCTTATCGTGGTTTGCAAACTATTGTGTCGAATCAAAAATTTAACGCACCCAAAAAGTAGTGGATGCGGATGCCCACAATAAAAAAAAAAAGATAAAATGTATAAACCGACACTTTTTGGCGTGATGTTTAAACTATATAAAACTTTTATTATTAAAAATTTAACAAATAGGAACATGATGCGCTAATTGAAAAACAAAATCAAAGATTGAAAGAAATATATTTTTATAGAGAGGAGTAAATTTATTATTATATAAAGAAATAAAGTAAACGTCCGCATCCAATAAGTACTTTAACAATACCATGCTGCGATTTTCAACGAATCTAGGATGAATGAGATCTGTAGAAATTGATAAACAAACGGTGTATGATTCATGTGTTCTATGCAAAAATTCAAGTTACTGTGAGTGAGGCTACAGAAACTCTCTCCTGGCGGCATATCCGTACTGTGAACGGCGGACATTCTGCTGTCGCTTCTTGTAAACCAACGCGCCGATTCCAACAATGGACACCGATCCTATTACTCCGATCGCGATGCCGGCTTTCTGCCCTCCGCTCATCCCACCGGAGGATCCGTCGTTCAACTCATCCGCATTTGGCCGATTCTCACGGTTAACGCCACCGGTCTGCCACGGCAGCGGTGGAGTAGCCTTCTTCTCATCTTCCGCCGGAGATTGTGCCGAAGAAGGCGAGTCCCCGGATGGATCTTCCGGCGGAGGGCCGGGAGGGGAGTAGTGAGTGTTGGCGGGAGATGGCGAAGAGGTAGGCGAGATGTTTCCCGCCATCGGTTGAGGGGAGGGAGAAGGAGAAGATTCCGGCGACGCAGCAGCGGAAAAGGGTTGCAAGAGGAGGAGGAATGCGGTGAAGAAAAGGGTTAGAAAGCGAGTTTGACTTGGGGAGGAAGATGAAGAAGCCATTGCAGAAGGGAGATGGGAAAAATGGGTATTAAATCTGAGGGAATGTTGATTTCGGAAAACTGTTGGAGACGTAGGGGGTTGATCAATGTGTTAAAAATAATGATATACTAGTTGTCGTTCACACACACGAGTTGTATGTGTAATAAAATTTTAAATTTTATATATTATATATATATTAATTTTTTATATTTGAAATATCTGTTTTAAATATGCTATTTTATGTGAAAGATAAAAATTATCGCACATATTTTTGAAAGGGAAAAAACTGGTGAAAAGTTGTGAACTAAGTTGGGAAGTTAATAGGTGATCTTTATATTTATCTAATCAAAGTGATTACTTTAAGATACTCATACATTATAATATAGTATATAGTATAGATATGTGATGAAAGTGGAGTGGATATCTTGGGATGGAAGGGTTTGAATCGGAGAGACGAATCTGGAAAAGACAACGCTATTTTTTTATATAGAAATTGGATGGATCCAATTTATAGAAAAATCTATATATATATTAAATACCAAATTTAAAATATATTAGTATTAAACCAAAAAAAATCATAAAAGATAAATACTTTCAAATTCAATTATGAACATTATTATTTTATTAGAATAATAACCCGTTAGATCCTAAAAGTTTGGGACCTGCATGCAAAATCAAGAAAAAACATTGAACATTCTTGGAATATAAATAATAAACAGCCGAGTAGGGTTTAAAAACTGACTTCTCAGTTCAAAATTGGTTACATAAAAATTGTTTCTTAGTAGATAGGACTTTGTAATACAGGTCCCAAACTTTTAGGATTAATAAAATATAATTTCATGTGAATGATTTTTAATAAAAAAATAGACTCAAACTTTTGTTTTTAATCAAAAGTGATTTCAAAGCCTTCTATACAATTATAGGACCACTTTTAGTAAAAAAAAATTATGTGGGACTAAATTTGTTAAAAATATAAAATGTTCAATTATTTTTGATTAAAAATAATTTTTATAAAATTATATTTAATTAGTTTTAAAAATGTGAAACTATGGTCAATATTTTATGCCAAACCTAATTTAACATTTGCCCTAACGTTGAATAGTTGCAACTGATGTGGTTTAGTGGGTCCCTACACAATAGATGCAGCCCAACCCTAAACAAAATTATTCAACTAATTAGTCAATAGTGGTTTAGTTTTGCTGACCGTAGTTTATTATTTTAAAAACATTTGAAATTGCTATAGATTTTTCCATAATCGTGGTTATAGATGTAGTTTTGAACTTTATATTTATTTTCTAACTTTTTATTGTAGTAAAACGATAAAATATTGCAAATTAGAATCAAATGCTACCATTATACTAAAAGCTATAAGTGTTAACATGAACACGATTTTATTTCATTATACAATGTGTTAGTTCCATATTTTGTAAGACGACAAAAAAGATCGAATCAGAAAGAGATCAAGATAACAGACCAACTCAATCAAATCGGACCGATAACTCATCAGATGGGTATTTCGATCCGATGGAAATTGAGCTTTCCAAAGCTGATCAGACTGAAAGCTCTTAAGTACAACCAGCCTAAAGTACAACAGTTATTATTTATTGTAGTATTTAATGACACATTGATGGTGAAAGTGACTTAAAGACATTAGCTGATCAATTGTTGAAGCTCTTACCTTAAAGGCTTAAACAGTACAAGACATAAAAAAATTTATCAGACAAGTACTTCAGTAACAGGTATAAGATAGGAAAGTCTTCCTATAGTAACCAAGACTGAAGACTGCAGTATAAAAGTTGCACACTTTTGGTACTTAAAGTTGATGAAGATTGAAAATGCGCTAATCATGAAATATTACCGTTGGTCAAAAAGTTGATATAAAGATGCAACTTCAATGCTCAAACTGCCACAATCATTTCATTTATTGAAGTAACAGACTTTTTCAAGCAAATCATATTTTGATATTCCAATTTTCTTGGTTTCTGGGATAGCAAGGAACTACTCATTTTCTTGAAAGAAGAATTGTCGAAAGTTAACATTCAAAATGAGGTAACCCAACATGCTCTTCTCATTATTATGAAATGGAAGCTTCCCCATCGACCCGACCCTGAACGTCCCTAGAGTTTTTCGGGTGTAAAATGACGTTTGTACTTGAGTTATAATATTTGAATTTCTTAATCATTCTACGTTGCCGAAATGGATCCTATCAAATATTTTACATTTTCTAGAATACAGATACTACTATTATTGATAAAATCTTTTGTTTATCAACTACAAGTTGATGGGAACAAGACAGATAGAATCTTAGGTTTCATTAACAATAAAAATACACCTACAAAGGGCATATGTTACTTTATTTCATACTTATGGATTTGTATTTAGAGCATCTGGATGATTTCATTTATGATATTATGAATAAATATGAACTTAATAGTATGTGGGCTAGGTGCCTTAATACATCAATCCTATAAAAAATGTGTAAAAAGGTTAAGTGAACCATTATGCAAGTTTGTTGTTCTTGACTCCAGCAGAGTTTTTTTTTTGGCTAAACTAATTAAATATTATAAAAATAATAATAAAATTATTCCAAAAAAGAATAATAAATTTTCTTAGTTTGTATGGTATGTGTATATCTTCTGGTTTACATGTTAAGGGTTGGTGTACCACTTGTGCTCGAATAATAAATTTTTTTTACCTTACTTTTTAAATTTTTTATTATTTTTATAGCTCGAAGTCTGCTGCTCAAAGTCAAAGTCTGATGTGCTGGATCAAAACAAAGTCTGTTGTGTTGCTTCGTTCCAACAACTGTTGTTTTTATTATGGTTTTTGATTTCTGGACAAAGTAACAAACATAAAGTTGTAATTCTTTGTCTTGGCTTTCCAAAAACTAAGAATCACTCAATTTTAAGTTCGTATGCGAGATATGCTCAAAATACAAGACTGTATGTCTGCTGCAATTTTGCTAGA
Source organism: Haberlea rhodopensis (assembly GCA_907163345.1). NCBI lineage: Eukaryota > Viridiplantae > Streptophyta > Magnoliopsida > Lamiales > Gesneriaceae > Haberlea > Haberlea rhodopensis. The sequence continues at coordinate 3,244,737 of CAJQUN010000008.1, read as the reverse complement.
TTCAGCTGCACAACCTGATATTTGCAGATGCTTTTTGACCAACATGGAGTCTGATTCAGTATTTGACTTCTCAAAATGATTTGTAGATCTTCTTCTTAGCTTTCCAACGCATACTGAATCACTTCGTTTCGATATGAGAGCTAGAAGTTATAGCCTAATTACAGTAGCTTGTCCAACTCAGCTGGTGCTGCTTCAGACGAGTTTCATGTGCAACTTCCAGACGAGTTTTATCATGGTTAGCGCTCGAATCAAGTCTGTAGATCTGAGTTAAAACTTGTAGTATCTTTGTAAGCACTTGTTTTGATATTCGAGAGATGAGATATGATCGATTTAGTCTACGGCACTCGTGATTCGGCAAAGCTTGCACTTGTCCTTTCAGCAACCAAACTTAAGTCATTTCTTAGCACATCATCAAGCTATAAAATATCATTTTTGAACTGCACATTTGTTGAAATATGTTATCAAAACAATAACAAGTTTTGTTAACATCAAAATCAAGATTATTCGGGTTCCCAAAACCCATAATTTCCCCCTTTTGATAATCACAATGCATGGATAAAAATATCAACATTAAAGCACAATGTTGCATAACAAGAATCATATTTTTATAAACATATTTTGTCATTAGGCCAAGGGATCGTTGGCACATTTCCAATTCGATAACATACAAATTACGTACTTTGGATTGGGTTGTAACTTATAGTGCATTCCCAATTCGTTCTTTGCTATGATGCACGTATATTACTAAAATCCTTTGGCACGTTATCAGATATTTCTAGGACATCGACAAGCCTCGGACATGTGTCGGACATGCCACATATCATGTCTTAAATTTTCAAAAGAAAAATCCGGACATGGGTGTCCAATATGGCTGAGGGGAGTGTTCGACACGACAAGGACATGTTCTTTTTTTTTCTCTAGGAAATGATACATTTGGAAGTTAACTGTACATTTTAAAGTTTTTGAGTAGGATAAAATTTGGACGTATTTGTTAAACTTTATGTTTTTTTTAAAAAAAATATACTATTTAGGGAGGGGAGATGACACGAACCGAGACCTCTTTTGTAAAACGGAATACATGACATCCACTACACCAAGACTTTGATGTCAAACTTTATATTAATTGAAGTGATATATATTTGGTCTTAGTATGTGTGCTACTATAAAGATTTTGGTGACATATATTTATTTATACACTTCTTGAATTTGGTAAAAAGATTTTAGTGTTTTATTTGAACATATTTGTTAAACTTATATTAATTGAAGTAATTTATAATACTATGATGATTTCAGTGATATGCATTTATTTGTACGTTTCTTGAATTTGGTAAGAATATTTTTGTTACTTTTACAATATTTAATATAATACAAATATAATATACATAAAAATATATAGGCGTATCTTAACAATATTCTATCTTAAAAATTTTGAAAATTCGATGTATCACTATCCGTGAGGTTCTTTGCGTACTATCCAAAACACCTAGGTGAAAAATAAATAATGCTAAAGGGACAGTTGTAACCTGTACCTCTTCAAATTAAGAAGAATAATTAAATATACGACAAATTCAGAATTAGAATCTCTTGTCCTTCGTTGCCAATGTTTCAGCTACAGCCACACTTTTAATTCCAACTGGAAAATTTTATTCTAAAAAAATATTTGACCGTTGATCTAGTTCTTTATTGGATAAGAGTTTATAAATTTATTATTGGCAGGCTGGCTATTCATAATTTGATCTAATTTCTCATCGTTTTTTACAAGTTTTTGTCTTCTGGCAGAGCTACTGATTAGCCTTTCTAAACCTTAACGAATGCTAAAACCCAATAAACAATTTTTGTAAATGCAATTCGAATTTAATTTAAGTACTATGTTTCATACATATGCATATGATCTTTTGGGTCTAGAATCTAGATATTGTGTATTGTGTCTTAGAAACTTCGTAGATAAGCCCAGATTGTCACGCCTCGAGACCGGGGTCAATAACACTGGCATTGATTTTCATTATAACTAGAAAACCAATAAGCCTCGTAATATCATAACAAACGAAAACCAATCTATTTTCCATAAATGAATAACCATTGTCTTTACATTGGAATAAAAACGTGAAATTTAAAACTTAAACATCTTAAACGAATTAAAATCGTACTTATATAAAATCTAAATCTTCATATACGCAGCGGACTAAATCATCAACCCCAGAATTGGTGTTCTTCTTCAGCTTCAACCTCTTCTTCAGCTTTATCTGGGGATGTAGAGTAAGGGGTTGAGTGCTTTGAAAAACACTCAGCAAGTGGGGGACAATCGATATCATAACATATACATAATTTTCATAAACTTGGATCATAAAACTTGCATAAACCGATATGAATGTATCTTAACATACTTGATTTGCCCCTACGAGCCATGACATAACATATCGTTTCATAATTTTCATATACTTAAGCATAGTAAATCATCTAATCTCCTCTTGGTACTGATATCAGTCTCTAGACTTATCCCTCCTAGAGATGAGGTCATGACATCGGCTTACCCACGAATAAAGGGTCTGGATACTCCAGAAACAACGGATTACCACCGTATAAGGTTCTTTTAGCGGTTACACCCCACCGCATCAGGGTCATGGGGATCCAAATCCAATTAGATTTCGAGTTTAACGTGCTTACAAATTAATACTTTCATAGTTTCATATAAAACATATCGATTGATATTTCAAAACATACATAGGTTTTCTCAAAAACGAAACGAATATTAACAAAAGCCCACTTACAGTGCTTGGTACTTGCTTGCTTGATCAAAGGATTGAAACACACGTTTCCGTAACTTCTTTGGCTTTCGAACAACACTCGAACACCACGTTTCAACCCTTGAATCACTTCTGGAATCACGATGGAAACTGCTGCTGGAATACTTCGAATATGGAACAGAAACACACAACTTGGCAGACTTGGTTTCAGATTGGTATGCTGGTGGTATGATGGTTAGAACTCGATGGTTCTTGCTTGAACTCTGCTCGATTTTCACACACTAACAGAGGATCTTATGGACAAGGTTTCTGGTAAACTCGAAGGTTCAAAGCTGGGATAAAAACAACTCAAAGTTTCTGTCAAATACCAACAGAAACAGAACACTCTCGCTGACAGAACAGAACTTGGAAACTCGATGGTTTTGGTTCAAAACTTGGCTTGGTTCGTGGTTTTCCTTCCTGGACTTGCTTGGACAGATAATAGACAGATTATGGCTTGGTTAAAGGCACAATCAACTCTGAAACAGACTCTGAAAGAATGCAAAGATTCAACTCAATCTGATTCTGTTTCAGGAACTCGATGATGGTTGCTTCTGTTTGGATTCAGAAAGCTATGGCTTGCTACTGGTTTGGGAGGTGAATTGGTGACTGAAAGAGGTGCCAAACCCTTGCTTTTATAGAGGCAAAACGTGCATCTCAAAGGTGAAGGGACTCTCGGTTGGATAAGAGCAAATCTGCAGACTCCTACTCGATATGCAATTCTTCGAACTGCTGGGGCTCTTCTCGGTGAGTCTTTCACAGACTTAGGTGAGTGGTTCTGTGGTTCTAACTTGGTGATGGACTCTTGGTTGGTAGTGGCTTGGACCCTTGGCTAATGGGCTGCAGATAGGTGAGATCTGGATCGAAGCCACACAAGTTAAAAGCTGAGAAAACGGGATTTATTCGAACAGATTCTGATGCGCTTGAGTTGGATTCCTTCTTACTCTGATTTGCTGCTATCTTGAAGGTGTTTTGGCTTGGTTACGGAGTGTCCAAGTAGGTGTTTATCTTGCCTTGGAGTCTACCAAAATTGAGGGAACAATTCAGCTTAAAAACGTGCCAAAATCGAAGCAAACACACGGCCCAAATACGAGCTGAATGCACGCTAATCTCTTGCTGATTTGGTTGGTTTAATTGGCATAAAACCGAGAGTGGTTTAATTAAATTGGACTCCTTGATGTTGTGCAACTCTTGACTAGAATTTAGAAATTTTCAAACTCTTCTTAGTCAAGTTTTAGTTACCCCTTAACTAAAATCCGGGTCTTTACACAGATCCTATGACCCTAATGAGACCGTTCTCTTACAAGAGTCGGGAGGTCTCGGATTCAAAGTTTACCCCTCTTGAGTATAGTGTACTGAATAGATAAAGGTTAAACAAAAAAAAGAAAAATAAATTGTTGGATTGGGCTTTGTTTAGGGTGAAGCAACCCAAATCATTATGCTGTCCAAAAATCAGTCTGCATATTGTTTCGGGACGCAATCCAAAATTTATATTGTAAATTGACACACGCGAGAAATATTTAAGTATTGAAATAAGAAGAGGAGATGTGGTCTATCTATTTGAATCCAAATCCAAGCACTTTATATCACCAACTATTTTACTCTTTAAAAATTATTTTTTATCATCCTTAAATTATATTTTGACCCCTAAAAAAAAATTTGGTCACCATTTTTATGTTAATATTTTTTTGTCCCATTCTCAAAAATCATGCGTCCGCCCCTGCATGTATGAGTGATAATTTGACCTAGTCATCAAAATATAATGTTTTATTATTTAATTTTAATTTTTTAACAATATATGAGTTATTACTTTTAAGTTTTAACATAATAATAGATAATTGTAGCATTGTTTTGAAAATCAGACTTGACATATCGGATCAACAAGTGATCAAGCTATGATTGACACCTAAAACCGTGCTTTCATTTTTCTATTTATATATATATATATATTTTTTAAATTATTTTACAAGTATAAGCCAAATTTATAGAACAACAATTTATTATATAATTTATTAATAAAAATATTATAAAATAATATTGTATGTACATCTTATCAACAATTACATATAATTCCATAATATGGATTTTGTATATTATGTAAGAATACTCTTAGCTTCTCTTATACTACAAAAGAGGGTTTATTCTTGGCTACCCCATGGGGTGGTGTCCCATGGGGTAGTTCCATCCATTGGATAGGTATATTCCCATCAATATTGGATGAAAATATTGTTAGCATAAATGCCCAGCAAGCCAAACGTTGGCCCGATGGACTTTATGGACCCAAGCCCAATTAGTTAAATCAATAACACTATAAATATAACATTCATCTTTAGGGTTGGGTAAGACCATTCAATACACTTCATCTCATGGAATAGCCGTCATCACACTAGCACTGGTGATGAGCTTGTAGATCTGGTCAGGTTGATTGGACTCGAGGATCACCGCCATCAGATTGATTTTGCTGTTATCGGTAATCCCTTTTCGTGCATTATATTATTATATTTGCATGTTTATATATGAATCAGGCGCGATCGATCGTCCCCGGGTCAGATCTGTTTATTGTTTTATTTTCGCTGCGTTTGGATCTGGCGCCGGGGTACGGAAACCCAACAGTGGTATCAGAGCCAGGTTGCGCTTTGATTTATGTATTTGATATTTAATTTTATTAGATCGTTTCTAGTTTTTCTAATCGTGTTTGAATTGTTTCAAAAATTCTTTGGAGTCCGGAAAAACATAGAAATTGGATTAAAAAGATGTTTTAATCGATACCCAAAAACCCGTCGCCGGAAAACCTGTACTCGCCGGAAAACCAGATCAAATCGTCAATCGTAGAGGCGGCATGCGGCGGCACGACGGAGAAGCTGTTCTCCGTCGCCGTGCACGCCACCCAGAGTGTTATCGGCGATATTGATGGTGCTGGTTTAGCGATGGCGCAGGCATGTAGAAAATCGCGAACGAGTTGGACGATCTTTGGGCGAGACTCGTGCGAATCTTTGCAAATGTTGCAGACGAATTTGTTCGAGCTCCATGGAAGATCTGCTCGAGGTTTCGCGGAGGATCTCGGGATGTATTCGCGAGCTCCATGGAAGATCTTTGCAAATGTTGCAGACGTATTTTCCATACCTGCGTGCGATTGTTTTAAGCGACGGTAGAAGCGCGGGCTGGCGGCGCTTGTAACCCTAGGAAATGAAACCCTAAAATCAGATTTTGAAGGTTAGTGGCGGCGGCACATGCTGATGAACAGCTAACCCTAATTTTCGAAATTGGGAAAGATGATGAACAGTTTTTTTTTCCGAAAAAAAAAAAAATTATTTTTTGTAAATCCGAAAATTAAGGTTAATTTTTGGGGTTTGAAATTGCATTTTTAATTTTGGATCCAAATTGTTTAGAGTCCATAAATTATTTGGGTCATTTTAGATGTTTTATCCGGATATCAATTTTGAAATAATAAATCATACTGCTTAATTTATTAAAAATGTGATTTTTAATTTATTAAGTGTAAAATGGAGATTTTACAATTAGTTGAAAATTTAATTAATTGAAAATTGAATGAAAATGTTTCATTTAATTTGTTAATTTTATTTTTGACTAATATTATGATTTGAGGTAAAATAGTGATTTTACCAATTAATTGATAATTTAATTAATTAGAAATTAAATGAAAGTGTTTCATTTAGTTTGATAATTTTATTTTCGATTAATATGATTTAAAGGTAAAATAGAGATTTTACCAATTAATTGAAATTTAATTAATTAGAAATTAAATAAAATGGTTTTATTTAATTTGTTAATTTTATTTTCAATTAATGATGCGATTAGTGGGAAACGATAGAATAAATTAATTATTGTGCTCTAATTACATGTGATGTAATTAGTACAATTACATATGATGTAATTGTTTAGTTTAATGTTTAATTACATATGATGTGATTGCATGATGGATGATTACGGGCCTTGACCAACGTGTTTAGGTGAATGTTTAGGTTTTTAATGTTTCATTATTATTGTGATTTTGGTTATCGGGCCTGCGAGCCTGCTCTCTCTATTTTCTGATGTATCCCACCCCGGATTTGTATCCCTATTCTCTTGTTTGCACGATTTAAATGTAAAATCTTTAGAATTAGTGGGTGATCAAGATTGAAGACGGAGCACCAAGATCAAGACTTGTATGATGGAAACAAAATGTAATAGGATTGCATTGCATACCTGCATCACCTTAGACAGACTCGTGATCCACGTATGGCTCATGTGGATCAATTAGAAAAAGGCCGTGATCGTCCATATTTATTTATTATGCATGTGATGTATGATAAATGTTTGTTTGTATGTTTTATTAGTACATATGATTGCATGAATAAAACATAGTTGCATGAATCCGGCAAAAAAACAAACAAGTACTTGATGAGATTTGAAAATTATTAAATCCCTCTTTTGAATATGATTCAAAAAATTTTAATATCAAACTGTAAAGGGAGCTCAAAGGAGTTTGTTGCTTCATGTCTTCCATCAACAGTTAAGCCATGAGACGCTACTTGTGTCAGGTGTCTTGTCTCACCCTCGTGGGGGGCATCTGGCATGGGAAAGCTGTGTGTTTAACTGCCACTTAATTATAGATAGGGTTCTGTTAACCTTTAAGATTACTCACCCTCGTGGGGTCTTATTGGCGAACATTACCATCCGTGGGATGGGTTAGTTTGACGTGAGAAGGCATAATTGGCCTGCCTCCGTAGGGTTATGTCAATCACGAGACGAATATCTTGGGGGTTGCATATGATGCAATTGTGAGCTACCTTTAGTATCATGAGGTCGGCTGGACCCTCGCCCGGGGCTATCATGAGCTAGTTGGACTCCAAGCCCACTAAGAAAATACGATTTTCCGTTCATTTGTCATGAGGGTGATGAATTCGAAAAATTTAGTGGGAGCATTCAATAACTAAAGTCCATAGTTTTTGAATTAATTAATAATCAAACGGTTTGCATGTATTTTCTGTTTATTCTCAGTATTGTGATTGCCGTGAATCCGATTGCATCAATTCTCGATACAAACAAAGTAACCGCACCAAATTATTTTGATTGACTATTAATGTTAAAATAGTGCTTGCTTCTAAAAGATTTCTATATTCCCTTGGTGGGAGCCTCCTGTTGAAGTGTCTCCCGGTTCGTCTCATGAAGAGATTGCCACACTTGAGAAGTGATGGGACGATGATCTCTTGACTATGTGCTATATGATAGCATCAATGTCACCAATGAGTTTCAACACAGATATGAGAAATTCGTTCACATTGCTGATATTTTCCAACACCTACAAATGTTGTTTGGTGAACGGACGCGATTACTGAGACTCGCGATTTCAAAAGAGCTATTTTCATTTCACATGCGAGATGGGGCTTCGGTCTATGAGCATGGTGTAAGAAAAATATCTCTTGTTGAGAAATTGGAAAATCTGAATGTGACAAATCCTCATTAACTGGCTATAGATTTGATCTTATAGTCAAAATGTTGGAAACTCATGAGCCCTTGATTCAAAAGGAGAAACGTGTTCTTCTTGTCGAATCTTCTACCAATGGTAGGAAGAGTTCAAGGATAAAGAAGAGGAAGGGAAATGGTTCCCAACCCCAAAAGACGAAAAAGGATATAGTAGCAACTAAGAAAGGAGAGGCATCTATGTTTTCACTGCTGGTCACTGGCGCAAATTGTAAGGAATACCTAGACTAGAAGCGTTCTAGAAAGGGTATGTTATATATTAAAATTAAATGTTACTATTGGTTCTACTTCTTTGGTTTATGATGCCAGTTGTGCTCGCATTTTTGCAAAGAGTTGCATGTGATGTGAAGAAGTAGAGAGCCCTAGGAAGGTGAAACCTGCCTGAGGCTAAGCATTGTAGCAAGAGTTGTTGCAAAGGCTGTTTGAAACATTTATTTAATATAAAATCTTGAACTGGTTAGGAACTGGTTTGAGCATATATTTATTTGTTCTAGATTTAATCATGAACATTGTTCCTATTTTGATAGAGAATGATATTCTTTTAAATATGCGAATGTGATTTGCATTATTTTTAAGAATGCATGTTTTATTGAATCTGGTGAACTTATGAATGATTAATATGATTATATTCAAAAAATATAAAAAAGAATGATAACTTAAATCCAACATATATTTAGCATGTGCTGAATGTCCATTGAATTTGATTCATATGGACGTATGTGGAGCACTAAATGTTAGTGCAAGATGATGTTGAGTTATCTTAAAGAGAATGTGATTTTCTCTGAGTAACTCTCTAAAGTTACATATTTGTTGAATATAATTCATACCAATGCAGTGACCAAAACTCCATATACGACATGGATTGAAAAATAATCCAAATTTTTATTTTGAGATTGTTCTGCTTATGTGAAGCAGCCAGTGGGAGATGAGTTGGATGGTTGATCCATCTTATGTTATGTTGTGGAAATTTATATTATCAATTGCAGGCAAAGAGTTTGTTTTGCAAGTGCAATCTTTCTAGAGAAAATGTTTCTATTAGAAAGGATGACAACATAATATAACTTGAAAGGGTTCAAGAACCACAAACCACTAGAAAAGTGAAAACGGTTAAATTAATTGAGTCAATAATAACCTTTGATTTACACGCACGAAGGAGATTTGAAAATGTTTCAAGAACTCCTGATAAATTGAATTTACTCCTAGAAAGTAGTCAAAATGATTTTGACCATGGATGTGATCCTAGAACTTTCAAGGAGACGATGTTGGACATCGTTTTGGGATATTGGCAAGATACCGTGAAATTTGAAATAGACTCCATGTACTCCAATAAGGTATGGGCCTTAGTATATCCTCTTTGGGAATTGTTCCCATTGGCTGCATAGATTTACAAGTGAAAGCTTGGAGTGGATGGGAAGGTAGCGACCTTCAAAGCTTAACTGATGTGAAGAGATTATTCTCATAGGCAAAGAGTTGTCTGTGAGAAACTTTTAATCAGTTGTGATGCTATAGTCTATTTGGATTTTTATTAGTTATATCTGCATATTATGAATATGAGATATGATAGTTGGATGTGAATACAACATTTCTCAATGGTGACATTGAGGTAGAAATGTAGCAGCCAAAGGTGTTCACAACTTATGGGTGTTAGCAAAATGTTTGCAAACTCCATAGGTCCATTTATAGGCCTAAGAAGACATCCCAAAGTTTAAACTTCCATTTTGATAACATCATCAAAGTGTTTGGTTTTGTTATAAATCCGGAAGTGGCATGTGTGTGCAAAAAGGTTACTGGGAGCACGGTTACATTTGTGATGCTTTAAGTCGATTATATCATGCTCATTGTGAATGGTATTGGATTAATCAATTAAAGCATGATTATCTACTAATTTCTCCATGTAAGATTGGGAGAAGCGTCATACGTGTTTAGCGTAAGGATCTATAGGGATAGATCTAAAGGATGCTTGAGATATCTCAATCTACGTACATAAACACTGTGCTAAAAGGGTTTAGCATAGAATAGTCGAAAAACGAGTTACTTCATAATATGTCATAGTATTCATCTCTCAAGTCAATATGTTTTAAGATTGATGAGGAGAGAGAAAAGATGACATTGGTACCTTATATTTCTACTTTAATAGCATAATGTATGTTATGTTATGTACTTGGCCTGATGTATGTTCTTAGTGTAATGAGCAAACATCAGACAGATCCCGGTGAAGATCACTGGAAAATTGTGAAAATAATCCTCAAGTGCTTATGAAGAACTTAGGATACGTTCATGATTTTTGGATCTGTAAGTGGAGAAATAAAAGTTGAAGTCTAAGCTGATGCTGTTTTTTCAGTCGGATGTAGATGATACCATATCGATGTTCGGATTTGTATTTAAGCTCAATGATGGTGATGTCTCTTGGAAACGTTCCAAGCAAGACATCACTTTGGATTCCACCACTGAAGCTGAATACATTGCAGCATACGATGCAGCAAAGAGGCAGTTTGGATAAGAAATTTCATCCAAGAGTTGGGTGTAATTTCTAGTGCGATTGACACAGTCCCTGGTACTGTGACAACATTTGAGCTATTATGAATAGCCAAGATCTCATCAGTATCCAAACATATATTGAGAAAATATCATCTAATGAGATAGATGGTAGACGCGACATTATTATCGAGAAAATCGCTTCAACAGAAAATATAGTGAATCCACTGACAAAGCCTTTACAACGATTGGTGTCTGTCAGACATCTTGGAAAGATGGTCTCAAGACACATGAGTAGTTGGCTTTGAGAAAGTGAAAGATATTGTTGTCATACATGATTAAGTAAATCAATAGTTGATTGATTGTACTTATAATCTTATTATGACAAATCTTTGTTTGAATATTAATATATATGGCACTTCTTCATCTGTTTACCCATGCATCTTGATGTATTGATGAAGTCCTTGAAGTTGCTATAGTCCATAGAATGTGGTTACGCATATGATGGTGACCATGAAATACATTCTCGACTGCGATTTCTAAATGTTCCTGGTCGATGAGCCTTCGAGAATGGGATATCGATATATGCTCGCTAGAGACTGGTATTCATGATGTGTCTAGTGTAGTGCGCCGCGTTTCATCGGCGTTGGCTTGGAGAAGTCAGCACACATGAATAGGTGCTCATTAGGAATGAGTTCACTGAACGACCCTACTCGGAATTCTATAAGTGGTTACCACTTGTCGAGTATAGAATTTCTAGTCATAGTTGTGCACCATTACTCCTCATGACCCGAGGCGTCATTGAGGTCTTGATAGATAGCTGTGTACTTTGATTTAATGACTGATCACATGTGGTCATAAAGTCATTATTTTGGGTATTCAGTGATGCTGTCAGAGACCTATGATTGTCGTTGGGGATTCACCACTGGTCTTGATGAACCAGGATGTCCTATGTGTTTTTCTATATATGATTCGAGGAATCTCTGGCCAGAGTGGGTAGTGCTTGTGAAAAAAGAGTTTTTCATATACGCACACAAAGAATCATATAACGTGAAACAAATACATAGTTATTGAAATCATAATGGGTCTCGATCAACCAATGCCCTAGATTCAATCGGGACATATTGAGTGAAAGGAATGCACTGCACGCTAACTATGGCTGACAGGTTCTCGTACGTTGCTAGTCATTTGTATCTAGGTCTTTGTGAAGCGCAGATGCTAGGCGCTACCCATGATCGGTAGGTTGTTGCTGGAATTATATTTCGGTAATTGTCTATTAAAGGAGTTTAATTGACAATGGGGCATTTAGGGTAAGCCCAAAAGAAGTTGCTTGACTTCTAAAATCACAAAGGTTGTGATCCTACTGCTATGATACACTTGAGCCTCGTTGGGTCACAATCAACCGGCCGCCGATCTATTGATGAGAATTGAGACTTAAATGTTAAGTGCTCAAATTGAGTGATTTAGAAAAGATGAATTTAATTTTTGAAAGCTCATCCCTTTAGTGGATTTTCTATATTTGAAAATGTTTCATTTATAGAAAGTTCTAAAATTAAAACGTTTGATATATTTATGTCTCATAATTATGTACATTAGTAGTACATCAAGTTATTCAATTGGATTGAGTTACTTGGATTATGAGTTTGGAGTTTTGTGTTGACTTTTGGGCAAGTGGGAGATTGTTAGCATAAATGCCCAGCAAGCCAAACGTTGGCCCGATGGACTTTATGGACCCAAGCCCAATTAGTTAAATCAATAACACTATAAATATAACATTCATCTTTAGGGTTGGGTAAGACCATTCAATACACTTCATCTCATGGAATAGCCGTCATCACACTAGCACTGGTGATGAGCTTGTAGATCTGGTCAGGTTGATTGGACTCGAGGATCACCGCCATCAGATTGATTTTGCTGTTATCGGTAATCCCTTTTCGTGCATTATATTATTATATTGCATGTTTATATATGAATCAGGCGCGATCGATCGTCCCCGGGTCAGATCTGTTTATTGTTTTATTTTCGCTGCGTTTGGATCTGGCGCCGGGGTACGAAAACCCAACAAATATATCCATCTAATGGATGGATCTACCCCATGGAGCACCACACCATGGGTAGCAAAGACCAATTCACAGAAGAGATGGACGTTTGAAACTCTGACATGTAGTTTCAAATGAGAATATGAAACAATGTCTTTAGGGGTATTTTAGGAAATTAGGGAGTCAAACTTGAACAATGGGGAAATCAATAAAGTTGCTATCCAGTATCCACCAAGGCACCAACGTTTCATGCACATTAAATTGAGTCAACACGTTCCATTCTATCTTATCCTTTTATGTAATGTAACAATTGTTTGAATTCAACAATTTAATTGAAGATATTTAAACAAATTATGCATATTCTATTTTTCGACTAAGAAGGCGTGATTCGAAATTAATATATAAAGATTTGGAGTGCAACAAGATCAACGATGATATTTGATCGAAAAAGCTCTTATAAAAAACTTACACATGTGCACAACATTACTTGATTCATTCTCTTGGTTCATATAGCTTACTGGTTATATAACTTATCGTAATGGGATTAAAGACTTAATAATTATTGTTCATACGTGTAATTTATTTATTTATTTTTTTTGAAAAGGGAGTTGGGTTGTGATTGGAACATCTATTTGAAAATGCTAATTAAATAAACGATTAAATTATTAGTTAGTATAAATTCCATAATCATTAAGAAAAGATCCCACTAATGTAAATGGAAAACCAACTTCGAAAATCAAAAGATTCTGTGGTGTAGTGCTGCTTTCAGCCAACACTATAATGACTCCACCACTTGTAATTATAATTTTGGGCCCCGAAACTAATTTCAAAACTGTTTTGAATTTTGAATGGTGGAATAAAGGCTTGTTTGGTGACAATATTTATGATACAACTCAGATCTCATTAATATTTCGATAATTACGTCAACACATCTTCGACTTTGGCCTAATTATACAAATCTTCTATCGACTTTAGAAAATTACAGAGATCTCCCTTGCAGAGTAACAACGTCAGAAATAATTAACAGAACGTGTTAAATTACCTTTTTGGTCTCTTGTATATTTGATATATAATAATTATCAAATCATTACAGATGCACCATCTGTACTATATATAATATAAAATTATCAAAATATTACATATACACCCCTATAGTATAATATATATTATAATTACATCACCTATTGTGTCATATTATTTTTATTTATTTCTTTTATTTTTTTATATTTCTTTATTTATTTTTATTTATTTATTTCAAAGAATTATTTATTAAATATTTTAAAACTATAAACTAGTTTTCATAGTAATGATATTTTAAAACTACTTACATATAAAAATACGTTCAAAAACAAATTCGATCGGTTCAGTTTTCACAAATTCAGTTTCGATGCTCACCCCTAGTTGAACTCGTATTTATGTAGTTTGTTTTCAGAGTTTAGATTTTTATCTTTTCTCAAGTTATTCATCATATATTATTTATATTTTAAATCATTTATTGAAAGTACGATTATTATATAGTATCAAGTTTTTACGTTATTTTTTGACGAACCAATATTTATTGACGTTAATTCCGAAAATGGCAATCGAATGTATTATTTTTAATTTGACTTTCAGTTCAATTTAATTCAAAATATTACAGACTGTCGTTATTTCTAGCAAAAGTTTTTAAATGATGTATATTATATAAATTTTGAATTTTTTACGATATATATTGATATTTTACAAGATTGAATAAAGATGATAAAATGTTAAAATTATTAGGAAAATAAAGAAGGTTTGAGTAAGTAATAATTATTTGAAAAATAAAATATTGATTTTATTACGATCATACCCCTATAAAATATCATAATTACAAAGACACCCCATCCAAAAATTTAGGTCAAAATAGAGGTCAATGTTGAACAGGGGCAATTTGAGGTTTTCATTAAAAAATAGGGGGTGGTTTATATAACAACCGTCAACTTTTTTAACGGCAGGGCTTGTCTGTAATGTTTAACATAACTTGAGGGGATGTTTCTGTGATTTTTTAAACCATAGGTGGGGTTTCTGTAATTATGTCAAAGTCGATGGAGCGCAGATGTAATTATCCCTTAATATTCCTACACTGTGTATGTGGGTAGAAATCAGTTGAGTGAGAAGGGGGTGGATTTAACTTTGATGTACATGGTCAAAATTGTAGGATTTTTATTTACAAGCAAAAATATAGATTTTTAAAATATGAGGGACAAAATTATATATATATATATATATATATATATATATATATATTTTATTTGAGGGAGGCAGCTCCCTTAATGCATTCGCACCTACGAGATGGCAACACGATTTCGTTCGGGCTGTATTTTTAGGAATCAAAATGATAGTAAATAGAAAACTATTGATTGTATCATCTCATATTTTTAGCGAAGAATGATTTCAATATGGTATTAGAGTCAAGGATCACGAGTTTAATCATTGGCATGAAAAACCCATATTTTTCTCAAGTTTTTCTCATTTTCTTATTTCAAGGCATTTGTTTTTTAATACCCAGGTACATTAATACTTCCTGAATATTGTTTTCATAAGTATTTGGTTGCTTCAAGTTGGAAAAAAGTTGTTTATAAACAGAATAATTGATTGATATTAAAATAAAAAGGCAACTTCAAGTGTTGAAATATTATCACTGCTCAATTTAAAACAGCCAAAAACATGTCATGACTTGTTTATTTGCTTCTGGCATTTACCTGCTTTATGTAGCAAAACAATAGCAAAAACAATAAATTCAAACAAAAATATATATCTTTTTATGTGAAAAACAGATAAATGATTTTCAAAAGCATTTACAAGCACATTCATAATCGCTAAGGATGCGTTTGAATTGAAGAATTTGGTATGTTTGAACGGATTTTAAACCATAATAAAAAATTATCCAAAATCTTTGAGCAAATTTCATATTTGTGTATTTCAAAGCCATTAAGGGTGCATTTGGATTGATAGATTTGAAGCCATGGATTTCAAATCCATTAATTGTTTGGATGAATTTATATTGGGTGTATTTTCAAATCCACATCTTTACTAATTTTTATAAATGTAATGATAATTGTGAGGGATTTAAAATGCACAAATGATATCTGTCATTTCAAATTCATTTTCGAATCAAATCTCTTCATTCAAATGAAATATATCCATACAAACACAAACTTCAAGTTAAGTCATTTTTTAGCCAAACAAATAATTATAATTCCTCGACTTGTTGAACTCATTTCAAACATAATTTTCCAAACTTATTCTTTAAAGAAAAATCGTCCATCCAAATACAGCTTTTTATCAATATGGCAAGCGAATGAGTTAGTGTTTTTTTCTTCTTGTTTATTTTAATAGAAGACAGAAGATTACATTTTGGTGTTTTTATCGTGCTTTTGTTTAATTTTTTTTTTTTGTTATTTGTCTTTGTCTCACTATTGCAACATCACTTAGCTACGATCACTGCATTTTCGGATTCATGCGTCATACAATATTGTTCCTGAGTTATTGGGTTTAAGTAAGGGCTCTGAAAACGATAGCTTGCTCAGTTGCTGTCTTTTATCAGTTTACACTTCTCTATTTTCCTTATTTGTTCCTTCGGAAATGGCCGAAGACAGTTCACTTACTCACCAATACTCTGATATGCATCGTTTTAGGTGACCTATATTGGCTCAGGGGTATCTGCCCCTATTGGTCACAGCTCTATGATTGGTGATTTGTGTTGCATCTATTTAATTATATCGAAACATTGAATTAGTTTAACAATTATGATATAATTGAATTATACTGTAATTTAGTAAAACAGTAGAACTTACAATAATAGTTTATAAACTGTAAGGAAAACACAACAAGAATCTGGAAATGTTTCTGGACGAGTCAACATCAAGCCTTGTGCCTGTAAACTCAAATTTGCCCGCCTTAGCTTCTGGTCTCCTGGACAAGTGAGTTCCAAGGTACAACACTCAATCACCTCTGTTCGGATTGAAGCAGAACTCCGAACAGACCACTTCGAACACTAGTAGTGTGCAGTACTCTCAAATAGTATGCAAAGAATGATTTCTGATTTTTGGATTGAATGAAAACATATGGCTGAAGCAACTTATATAGCTGAGCAGCAGACCACTCCAAAGGTCTCAGAAATTAAGTGTGAAGTTTAATGGGGTAAATGAAAAGTCTCAACACTTAACATCAGATTAATATGGATTTAAGTCTCACGCTTAAATTTGACATCAATTCTGCAGGCAGCTGAAAAGTCTCAAACTTAATACCCAGCAGAATATGAAAAGTCAGGTAGATGAAAAGTCATTTCAGAAATTCGAGTAGTAAAAAAGATAGGGCTGCCTTTGCGGCAGCGACATGCGCAGCGCGGCGCTGCTCGGCGAGCCGATCCGAGTGGACGGACGGATGGGCGCGCGAGGGGCACCCATCTTTTCTACTTAACTACACTCTATTGATTTGTATCTCATTATAAACAAATCATAAATGTCTCATTTTCTCAATGTGAGATTTCTTTAGCCTAATTGACTATTCATAATTAACTTACCATAATTTTGTTCTTATTAACAAAATTAATAATAATTATTGGGCTTTTATCAATTAAACCCAACTTTATTATTATTAATCCCAACAATTTGTTTATCTTTGTGTTATCGTCAGTGTCTACGTTTGACTGTTTGTACTGTTGTATTTGGATTGTTTAGCTGAGTATTGACCGAACTTTTCTTGTAACTGGTTGTGCTATTAATATAATATATGTTTATGTTTTAAAAAAAGATTAGAGAGTGTAACTTATTCAGCATGATGCACGATTATGATTAATTTTGGGGAAAAAATTAAAAAAAATACTTCTTTAAAAGGTCAAATTTACCCAATCACATGAAAATATACAACAAACCCTTCATTAAAATATATAACCAAAGAACTCAATAATTATCGAATATTATTTTTGTTCTACAAAACCAAATCATTTATCAGCAACTGGGAAAATACTTACGTACACCGAATATATACACCACACATATGTGTATATAAGCATGTCAAATGACTAATCACTCAATTAGGGGTGTATGAAAAACCGCATAACCCAACCCACCCGCCCAACTTACATCCACCCACCCACATCCGTCCGTTTCAACATTTGAAAATTTGTTTCAGTTGAAAATTTTGTTTCATTTGAAAAATCGAGCAACCCGTATTTATATGGGCGGGTAGTGGATGATTACACCTCCACTCACATACCCACCCAACCCACCTGTATCTTTATATATTAAGGTATTTATTATATATTAAGGTATTTATTATATTATAAAATTTAAATATTTAGATATCTTAAGTTAACAAATTACATATTTTAAGGGTTTAAATTGTAAATTTTAATTTTAACCAAATATTTTTAATCAATTATATGCCATTTGGATATATCTAGTTTTAGAATTATGATGATATGTTTGATCATCTACGAAGTTAACTATATTTGATTTTCAATTGCTAAATGATTTGATAATTATGTTTTAGAAATTATTTTTGTTCACATGAATTTAGATTTTTATTATTTTATGTTGTTCTCTCATTTTATTTAGTTTTGTTTTTGTTTATTATCATCGACAGTAAATACCTTAATTTAAGAAATTATAAAATATTTTAATTAAAATATATTTCCGACTATTCGCCCGCCCGCACCCATCCACCATCACCCACATTCACCCGAAACACTCGATTTTATATATTTATTGTGTGGTTGTTGTTTAATAATTTACCAATCCATATATATTGGATGGAGTGATTTTTGATGCTTACCCACTCGGACCAACGTACACCCCTACACTCAACTCTTCTGTCGGACCAATCAAACAACATTTTAGGTTAGTCTATGCTACGACATTTTTTGTCTGACTTTTTCTCCATTGACTTTGACTCCTAATAGGCCTATGTATTGGGCAAGTGTACTCTATACTTTTGTCTTTGTTCCAAGCTAAGGTCCAATCTCATTCACTTTCATCACGCAGAACCTAACGTTTACTAGAGTTTGACTTATTTTTCAAATTCTGAGAGTTTGACTTATCATTCAATATATTTATCATCAATTGAATATATCTTTGTATATATTTATACATTTTTATCAAATCAAGAATGCTACACATATATCAATGTGGAATTTGTAAATTTCATATAAAACATATATTATCAACTATATTTTATAATATTAGAGGATTTAATTAAAAATATAATCAAACCGGAACCACAATTGTTAAGGACCAAAATTGTAACAGTGTCCAAGCATCACCTTTCGAAAGATCGAAACCTGGAGAAGAACAACTCCAAGGTACAAACCTGCCCATCGCATCATAGGGCTCATGTATTCACGGTTCCTCTTTGTTCATTATTCCAGTTGGTTGTGGTTCAATGATCATGAGTTCGAGTGCATGTTTAGGCTCACATGAGCATAAATTATGAAAGGTTAAAAAACAATTGAAAAAGTCGATGGCTTGTAGTCCATCTGACACCGGTCGTAATTACTACTGAATGTCTCGTGTTTGAGTCACCGCCCCACCCGTAAGTAGTTGTAATAGTTGTTTAAAAAGAAAAATAAAAAGGAAAAAATTACAAAAAACAACATAAAGTTTGGTCCACATTTCACTATGCAACCATTGTTTGAAAAATTATAGTTTACATCCTCAACTTTCATGAATTGTAACACTTTGCATTCTCATGACTCAATTTTGTATTTTTATCAAAGATTCGTCGCCGCATTCCATCATCGCCTGCATATTCAAACTTAGAGTCCCTTAACTTAGTTATAATAATTTTTTTAAAATATCAAAATAGATATTTGGGGTGTCAAAATTCTATTTTTCAAAATCAAACAACTACAGAACTTTGATACCAGAAATATTCTTTTTATTTTTTGAAAATTTACAATTGCTAGCCTAAGAAGATCTAAATTTGAATATGCAAGGCGGTGATTGAATGCAACGATAAATCTTTGATAAAAATACAAAATCGAGTTAATAGGATGTAAACTGTTACAATTCATTAAAGTTGAGGACGTAAATTGTAATTTTTGAAACAATAGTTATAAAATGAAATTTGAACCAAACTATAGGATGTTTTTTGTAATATTCCCAAATAAAAATAAAAAACAATTGACAAAACTATGACTTCTCTACTAAGGAATTTAACATCAATACATAAGTTTATAATAAAAATAGAGGAAAATTACGTTGATCATCCTATTGTTTGGTCAAAGTTTTACTCCCCAATAATTATTTGAAAAATTATAGTTTGCATCATCAACTTCTATAAATAGTAATACTTTGCATCTCGTTGACTCAATTTGGTGTTTTAATCAAAGATTCATCGCTGCATTTCATCATCGACATGCTTCTCAAACTTAGAGCTCTTAAGCATGCTATTGCAAATTTTAGAAAAATAAAAATAAAAATATGGGTATCAAAATTCCCTCTTTCGAAATCAAACAACTAGAAGATTTTGATATCCAAATTTTTTTAAAAATGAAACAAAGATGTAAAACGATGTGAAATGCGCTGATAAATCTTCGTTATAATATCAATCTGAGTCAAAAGTATGTAAAGTGTTAATAAATATTGATGATGCAAACGTGATTTTTTAAATAATAGTTATAAAGTAAAATTTGAATGAGAATAATGATAATGTAATTTTCCATAAATATGTAAATAATGACCAGTCTTCAATAAATACAGTGTTACTTCTTCATTATTATTTTGAATTTTTATAATAAAAATGTAAATAGTTCAGTCTGCAATAAATGTAGTAAATTGAGGGGCTTTTTATTCAAATATTCAAAAAAAATATTAATTAACAAAATAATTGATATTTTATTTTTTTGTAAACTAACCTAAAACGCAACTTCAGGTGGCAATTTCTTCAGTTCTAGGAAAAAAAAGAATTATCGAAGGCCCCATATAAGATGGAGCCTTCATATATTTTTTTAAAAATATCATTGAATGCGTCATCTGAGATGACGACTTCAATAAAAAAATAATTTTTTATTGAAGGAGCCATCTCAGATGTCGCCTTTAATAATGTGTTTTTTTACGCCGGCCCTTCTTTCTTTCTTTCTTCTTCTTCTTCTTCCTTTCTTCTTTATTTTCTCTCCTCTTCCAGACGAAAATTTTTGAATCCTTCCATTTTTTTTTTGCCAAATTTCCAAAATTGTTGTGGTTTGCAATTTGTGGAGCTTAGTTGTTTATCATTTCTGAAGCTGAGGTAATATTTTTTTCTGTAATATAAATTTCTGAAAGTTATAAAATTTACATTATTTTGTTGTTTTGTTTGTTTTTTGTTGTTTGGTTGTTTTTATTGAAAAGATAGTTATAGTTTGGAGATGAGTGGCGAAAACCGCCGGATGATTTATGGTCGTTGGGGTGACGGGAGGTGGGGGCGGCGGTGGCTGGTGGCTAGCGGCGGGTGGTGGTGGCCATGTTTATATTTTTGTTATGTTGATATTTGTTGTGTAATATCATTGCAGTCATTTCATCGATCTGAGAATGTTTGGGCATGTGTTTTTGATACCACACTTCGAGACAGAAACTCTGATAAATATTTTTGGGATCTTTTTCCCCTCGATACGCGTGTTGTGAGTCGGTTGGACAGTATTGGTTTTTATGGTGTTTATAGGTCAGGTAAAATAGTACTTGACTTTCACCTCATCACGGCTTTAGTTGAGAGATGGCGCCGTGAAACACAAACTTTCCACTTCCGATCCGTGGAGGCAACCATCACATTGCAAGACATTGCAATGATATGGGCATTGCCAGTAGATGGTATCGTATTATCTGGTGTTGATTATGTTAGGAGTATAGCTGAGTTGCAAGAATATTGCCATATGCTTTTGGGGTTTACACTGGATACTGCACAATTTAAAGGTGCAAAGTTGTACCTATCTTCAATAAATCATCATTTGGTGAATAATGCTCTTAATGAGCATAGTACGGCAAAAGATGAAGTCAGTATACTCGGGCTTGTGTATTATTAATGTTAGGTGGAATTTTGTTCCCTGATTCCTCCGACAATACTGTAAGTTATCTTTTTTTACAGAAGTTAGAGGATATTGATTCTGTTGGCAATAATAGTTGGGGTAGTGCCGTGTTGACATATTTATACCGTGAGTTATGCACTTCCTCAATGAGAGTAAAAAAAGGTGATATGTGGTGTGTCAGGATCGAGTCCGGGGGTGGGTTGCCATTCCACACCCGAGTTCAACCAACTTGAGCTTCAATAGCTCGTGTTCTTGAAATAATTGCACCGAGAGATTATATCGAGTTCGGTTACAAAACCGAGCGGAAGACACTCGACATAACCCGCTCTAAACCGATTACTCATTTGAACTAGCCGATCTGTTGTGAAATATGACTTTTCGTATTTTAAGTTGGTTGTTCAATCTCTTTGGAAGCATGCCATTTCGATATCCGAGCTATTAGATATGATCGAAACAATCCGCTCTGCCAGGATTTCAGTCTTGGTCCAGCTTGATATTTTCAAGCTACTTCTTTGTAATTCATCAAGCTTTTAAGTTATGATCTATGAACTGCACACTTGATGAAATATGTTAGCAACACAATAACAAGTTTTGTTAACATCAAAACCAAGATTATTCGGGTTTCCAAAACCCAACAATCTCCCCATTTTTTATGATCACAAAACTTGAATAAAAATATGAACATTAAAGCACAATGTTGCATAACAAGAAAAATAATATTTTTTAAATAACATATTTCTCCCCCTTTTTGTGTGAATAAAAAAGGAAGACAAATAAAATTCACTCCCCCTCAAGGATTGAGATTAAACTCTCCCCCTTCATTTTAAAATGTTTGAAAATTTGAGCAAGTGAGAGGAAAATGGGGTAGGCTAAAACAAATAAAAAAATGCAGTGCACATAAATTTTTGAACAAAAATAACCTCTTTTGATGATGCATGTAGCATACTTGGCAACAAATTTGAATTTCTTGACAAAACTCAACAATGTCCATTTCATCTTTCAGCGGTGGCAGCACACTAAGTCCAACTTTACAGAATAAACTGTATCTCCTCGTGAAGAATTAGGCTGCAAGACCTATACCGTTACGATCCTCTATGAGTCTAGTTTGCAACGCAAAAAACGGTTCGTCATTTGGACATCCGAGCAAGAAGTTATGCCAATTTTCCCAAAGTCGCTGCAAACTGCCAGAAAACTAAAAATGCTTCGAAAAATGTTAGATAAAATCTCAAAATAAAAATTATAAACTTAAAATGAGTTTAGAACAAATTGAACGAAAATTAAACCTTTAAAATAGATTTTAAAATTATTTTCGTGCAAAATGAATGCAATGAAATTGATTTTTATGCTAAAAATTTTCATACACCAAATTTTGAAAAAATATGCTATGAAAATATTTCATGCTCATGAGAAAATTTTGAAAATGATTTTAAAAGAAATCCGCTACAAAAGTCGGTTCAAATGCTTTCCAAGAACAACCTGGCTCTGATACCACTTGTCAGGATCGATTCCGGGGGTGGGTTGCCATTCCACACCCGAGTTCAACCAACTTGAGCTTCAATAGCTCGTGTTCTTGAAATAATTGCACCGAGAGATTATATCGAGTTCGGTTACAAAACCGAGCGGAAGACACTCGACATAACCCGCTCTAAACCGATTACTCATTTGAAAGACATTTTAAAGATCTGCAATTAAAGTAAATAAACAAGCATTTGTTTATGGAAGTTCGAAGGTGGTGTAATTCTTCTACGTCTCCCCTTCTTCCACCTCATGGAAGGATTCCACTAGAAGACTTTGATTTATACAATCCCGTTGTACAAACCCGATCCAGTTGGGAATGCCCCATCCAACTAGAACTCCTAGCAACTCAACTATGTATGTTCTTTAATGTCTCACATACAAAGACCTCTCATCGGTTGTGATAAATCATCAACCGTTACAATGGTATTCACTCTTCTATTTTGGCTCACAAATACAATGAATATAGTGAATACAAAGGCACAAATGATCTCCTATCAGATCTGATACAGCAAGGTAAGAGGTGCCAAAGGTTTGAGGAGTGCTCTTCATTTAGCAACTTTTGTCTTTTAAGTTCCTCAATTGAATCCCAAGTGGGTTTGCTTTGGAAGGCTTGGATTGATCTTCAATCAGCTGTTATTGAGCTTCCAAATCATGTATATATAGCCCCAAGTAATGATATATACATTAGACACAAGAATATGCCCGTTGGAAAGGTTCTGCACTATTCCCGAGCTTGCAAAGGTCATATTCTGGTTTCTGGGTATTTGTATTTCGGACCGGATTGGTCGGATCAGCTTGGGCAGATCAGTCTGGCCGGATCAGCATGGTAGATCAGTCTGGCAGATCAGCACGGGCAGATCAGTCTGGTCCGGATCAGCACGGGCAGATCAGTCTGGTCCGGATCAGTCTGGACAATCAGCTTGATACAAAAACACATTGATAAACTTGCTCTTCGATCTGTTGCTTGTAACTCTTGATTATTTGATTTCTGGGCAAAGTGATCTACATGAAAGTTGTATCCCTTTCTCTTAGCTTTCCACGGAATCAAGAATCGCTCGATTTCAAGTTCGTATGAGAGAGTTATGCTTCAAATACGAGGCGATGCTCCTGCTGTCTGTTTGCTGGATGCAGCAGCACATGTTGTTACTTGAAGAAGCTTTTTGGCCATCTTAACGTCCGATTCAGTCTTTCACTTCCAAAGATGACTTGTAGATCTATGTCTTAGCTTTCCAACCCATACTGAATCGTTCCGTTCCAAAAAGCGAGCTAAGAGTTATGCCCACCAGACTGACAGGGACTTTGCTGTAACAGCTCGATCTTACAGGCGTCACATGGCGTGACTTACAGAAGCTTTTTGGCCATCTTAACGTCCGATTCAGTCTTTCACTTCCAAAGATGACTTGTAGATCTTTGTCTTAGATTTCCAACCCATACTGAATCGTTCCGTTCCGATAAGCGAGCTGAGAGTTATGGCCACCAGACTGACAGTTACTTGCTGAAACAGCTTGCTGTTTCTTCGCGGTTCAGCTCGATCTTGCAGGCGTCTTTTCTCCTTGATAACATTTGAACTAGCCGATCTGTTGTGTAGTCTGTATTGAAAAATAGAAGTGAGAAACAAATTGTAACTGTCAGACAGAGAGTGACTGAACAGATCGAGTGACTAGGAGTTTCAGACTGGTAGTGGGGTAAATCCAGCCTGAATCGGGTTTGTACAACAGGATTGTATAAATCAAAGTCTTCTAGTATAAACCTTCCTTAATTGGAAGAAGGGGAGACGTAGAAGGATTACACCACCTTCGAACTTCCAGAAACATTTTCTGTGTTCTTGTCTTTCTGCACTTGTTCTTTCATTCAAGCCATCGAGCCGCTCTTACAAATATAAGATCAGACCGTTCCGCACTTATACATTCAGTGGTCTGTTCATTAAAAGAGTTGATTAAGAAACAGATTTCTTTCACTAATCCGAAAGAAATCACAAGGGATTAAATTTTAGAAGGAGTGTTCATTCACCCCCCTCTAAACACTCCGGACCGATCCTAACATGGTGCATTACAGGTCGTACAGGTAAACTTTACGTTTGCGCTTTTCAAATGTTTAAAATATTTTTCTCATGATACTTAACTAATATTATTCATGACAATATTTTAGGTTTGGGCATGGTCAAGAATACCAGGTTTAACTCCTCAAATGAGTGAGACTAGATTCGACGTTGGCCCAATCATTATCGATGATGAGAATATGTTACCTGCTGCTCCATATGGTGGAAGGAATAATGTAATTATGTTTCGGGTTATTTTTTATGTTTTAAAATATTTATAGATTTTGTAATTGTGGTTCTATAGATGGGCATGCCATTTAAGGTTTACCGAAACAGGGAGGTATTCTGTAAGCATCATTAGGGACATTCTTGATGAGCAGCCATCAACTCAAGTAAGCAATATATTAGTTGTGTTTGTTTTGAAAAATAGATAATGAAGTTTATATTATTTTAATGCAATTTTGTATTTGTAGTTTAATTAGCAGCCAAATCCTGATGAGTGCACTGAACATCTGAGTCACCGATTATGGACATATATCGCCCCATTAGTTTGTTATGATATTGTTGAAATGCACCATCCTGACAGGGTTCTTCATCAATTTGGAATGCTACAAGACATCCCCATAGATCCACGATTACGGGATGATAAATTACATTCAGTTGAACGAATGGGTAGTATCAATAAGGGTTGGAGTGCACACCATATTACGTATATATAGAAATGGGAGATGGCACATGGTCTATGTGTGGACATACCACTATATTGTGCTGTAGTGGTTGGATATAGTGAGTGGTATGAACGAGTCACCCGTAGATATATTGGCTATCAAAGACAATTTGTACAGACTGGATATCAACATGGTGACGGCCCACGGTGGCATCACGTGGTAAGTTAATAGATTTGAACATTGTTTTTTAGATGCACAACATGTGTATTACCCCCACGTTCTGGTTGTACTCTTGCGATAACAGAAGCTGTTAGATATCTACGATCGAACATCTCTACATCATGATGGATGGAATGATAGTCAGCACGACCATATCTTTCTAACACATAATCTGGTCATTCTTGATTATTTTGAATCATTTGCTCCGTCTTCTTAAGCCGTTCGAAAAAATATAGTAGACAACGATCAAAAGTTAATTGCACAATGACGGTGATTGGAAGTCGACGAGCACCTTTCATAACTCCATTTATGCATTCTGACATATTTGTGGTCATGGTACCACAACGCCAGCCTCCGTCATGAGCAAGAGACCATTGACACTTATCAATATGACTAAAGTAATAAAAAGCCCTTGGTTCTATACGTTTTATCTCTTCCATTATGCGATCAAATTTTCTGAGCTGATTTTCTGATCTTGCTCTCCAACATAAGTCTTTCAAATGAACGGATTTGAAGCGACTATTAAAGTTTGAACAAACATGTCTCAAACAAAATCGATGTACTCCAGGGGTGATTTGAAGTCAGGAATACAATCGGCTGCTGCAATGAGGCTCGGATGATGGTCAGAAATCAAATATACACACCCTCAGATCTTCTCACAATATGCTTGCTATCATGTCCAAAAACCATCTCCATGGCACAAAGTCTTCTTCGTCAACAATTGCAAATGCCAAATATAAGACTTGATTATTAGCGTCCATGCCACGACAATCAACATCTTATGTTTATGTATACAGATGTGTTCCATCCACACTTATTACCCAGCGGCAATGTTGAAATCCTTCTACACATGGATGGAAGGCCCAAAACACGTAAGTCAAAGTCTTTTCTCTTGGTCTGGCATTGTCAGGATGAACCCACTCAACGACTGTGCCGGGATTCCAGTTTTGCAAAGCTCCCATATAGTAAGGCAATTTCTTCACACATGTCTCTCATGTTCCTTACACATTCTCAACAGCAGGTCGCAAACTAAACCATCCTTTTGCATAGGAGATCTCAAATCCATATTTATCTTTAACTGTTTGAATTAAATACTTTATTTCGTAAGCTGGATCACGCCGAGCAATTCCCACTAACAAGCTAGCAATCATGTTTTTGTCCAAATTTACATGATCGACCCACAGTTCACTCAAAAGGCAAGTGTGAGAACCTCCATATTTGTTTATTTTGAATAATCCAACTTTTTTCTTGAACGAGGCCCATAGGTACTATCTACAAGGTATATCTTCTGTACTGTGTTTGCACACCACTTTCCACAATGTTTTGGTACTCTTGACAACGTGGTACTCCCGTTTTGCAACACGTACAGATTATCTTTTATACCTGCTTGCAGATGACCTTTATTTTTTAAGACCATATCTAGATGGATATCTCCTTTGAAGTAGTCGTAATAACCCCCCCCCCCCCCCCCCCCCATCTACCTGTTGGAATGTCTACTGAGTTTCCAAATACTTCGGGATGTGTCATTGAGAATAATGGAATTGTTGGATAAAGGACATGAGTATTTGTCATGGTTGTCTCCGATACAGTAACTAATACTTCTTGGGTGATTGATATCTCCTCATCTCGATCTGCAATTGTTTCTGACATGACACAAATGTCAACATCATCGTCATCATCATCATCATCAGACGGAATATCCTCTGGTTCAGATTGAATATCATTTCCCAATTCAGCAAAACTGTCTGCTTGTGGCTCTGGAGCAATAAGATCAGCATCTATGGGATTGTCATCTGGATCTCTACCAGAGGTAGTCAGTCCTTCTGCAACTACACAATCTACATTTTCTGGAATACAATCATTGTTTCGTGGTTCTGTTCTTAAATTTTCAAGCAACTATGACCCTGTTCTGAATCCAATAGCCATGCTAAATTATAATCATTATCTATTGGCAAATTGTCTGTCGTAGCCCGAAAAAATCTCTGAACATGTGTCTTGCATATATTTTCAGAAGGAACTGGTTGCGGTCGATGACAGTGATATTATATATTTCGTTCAACAACTGCATAAAATTAATTGTGCGAGATATTGTGGTGCCTCTCATTGGACCACGATCATATCTAATGATATCCCAATCTTGTAATATATTACCTCCCAAATACAATAATATTTGAATCGACATCTCTGAAAAAAATAAATATTACAAGTAATTAATAAATTTAGTTTAGCAAATTTATATAATCTGGAAGATGATAAAATCAATAATATAACAAGATGTTTACTTGAAAATACTTGAAGGGAGGCAAATTAAGATTGGATATTCGACAATTTCAACGATAAAACCAGAGGAAAAAACTATAAATGTTATGTGATTTTGTTTCGGTGTAGAAAATGAAGGGGTTCGGCCGGACTTTTATAGTTAATAAGGCGCCATCACAGATGACGCTTCAGCAAAAAAATAATTTTTTTATTGAAGGCGTCATCTCAGATGGTGCCTTCAATAATATTTTTTTAAAAAATATCTAAAGAAGACGCCACTTCAGATGACAAATTCAGTGAAGTTGCCATCTGAGATGTCTTTTTAAATTAGTTTAAAAATATATTAAAATATCGATTAATTTATTAAATTAATATTTTTTCTTGAATATTTTGTTAAAAAATCCGTAATTGAGTCCTAGTCCCCACAACTGTATAGATACAATACATTACTATACATACATATATCATTACATGCAAATAGCTTAAACCCACTAAAGAAAAAAAACACGTCTTCTCCTCAAACGCCCAACCCAAACCATTCTCATTTCTCCGCAGAAAAATGATCCGTCTCCTCAACCCGTACCAAAACCCGTACCCGATTCACTCCTAGAGACCATATATAAGAAACAGACTCACTGTTTGGGAGAGAGCGAGATGTACAAGAACCAGCTGCAGGAGCTGGCGCAGAGGAGCTGCTTCAATCTGCCTTCGTACACCTGCATAAGAGAGGGCCCAGACCACGCGCCGCGCTTCAAGGCCATCGTTAACTTCAACGGGGACACCTTCGAAAGCCCCCACTACTGCTCCACGCTCCGGCAGGCCGAGCACTCCGCTGCGGAGGCGGCGCTCATATCGCTCTGCTCCACCGGCCCCTCTCACTCCCTCGCCGTCCGCATCCTGGTACGTCCTCTTTCCCCCGCCTCTCGCTCCATTTCCTGTTGCTTTATTTACTTCTCCGTTCATTATTTAAGATATTTGGTCTGACTGAATGTGGGCATTTCTCATGTCATGTCTTCTTGGTAAATCTTAGTTAAGTTGGCTTTAAAATGTGGAAATTTTTGTTACCTGTTCGGTGCAAGCGGTGTTCGTCGCGGCGGCAGGGGTTGCTGACTGTTCTAATCACCGGTGAAGTTAATATCCATGGGCTCTTGTGAAATGACAAGAAAGCCCTGTCAGAAGTTTGGTCAATAAATATCTATTTAATTAGGAGTAACAAAGTCTGGATTTAATTTTAGTTGGGTAGACAGACAGGAGAAAAGTAAAGTATTTAGGATTTGAGGAGGGACCATATTTAATGCCCTTTTTGTCTCTACCGTTCATTACCAGCTGTTTTTTTCAGTCTACGAAATCAATTCAATTAATTAGGGGTACTTTCGTCATTTCAACCAAAAAACACAAATCATTTTATTTTTTCTCTTGACATTTATGAAACTCAAGAAATGAAAGTAGGAATGTATTAATCGTCTCCAC
The DNA here is from genome assembly GCA_907163345.1 of Haberlea rhodopensis. Taxonomy (NCBI): domain Eukaryota; kingdom Viridiplantae; phylum Streptophyta; class Magnoliopsida; order Lamiales; family Gesneriaceae; genus Haberlea; species Haberlea rhodopensis. Next base: position 3,214,762 of record CAJQUN010000008.1, on the reverse strand, counting down.
ATAACCAATCCTTTTTTTTTTTTACTGGGGATGTGCTAAATATTTTTGCGAACTCGAGTCTACCCAATACCCGGTAGATCACCCATCTTTTTGACAAGTTGTGCATGTGGGAATGGCGAGAATTATGAATCATCATCAATATAATATCGTTAGTGCTCTTTGTTATTATAAAGGGTTGGAACTTGGAAACAAGTATGAACACGTTGAAAATTAAGGGAATGGAGACCTAATATTCGTAAAATATGTATAGTTGATCTGATTGCAAATTGGTCAACTTAGTGTGTGACACATGAAGGTGGAGGTGGGTTTATTTGGAATTATTCTTGGTTAGCTCATGCGACACTAACTCAAATATTGGATCAATGACCAAATTTATCAATATCACACTTTTCATGTGAGACAATCATTGATAAATCTGAGTCATTGTCAACCCCATGGAATAGTTCCACATAGGGCAGCCAAGAAGTAAATGTTTATTTATTTGATGCTAACCCTAAAGGCATGCTCATCACCATTGATTTGACATCTTTCATTTAAAATATGCCAAATCAATTGTGATGCTGGTCTCCAAGGCACTTCCACGTAGGGCCAGCATCAAATTTTCCGTGGAGGAGTGCTTTTGAGTTGAAATTTAATTTAAATATTATTCTACTTAAATCAAGAGCCGATGCATAGCCAGGCAAATGAGGGCATTTTCCCACTCTAAAACTGCATTTCACCCAAAATATAACATATTGCGCCCTTAAAATTGTATTTTGATTCCCTGAATTTTTTCCCGCTCGATTTTTATGTTATTATTATTTTGCCCCCTCATCTTAGATTTTAAATATGCCTTGACTTACATGATTTTTCAAGGGTTCCATTGAAAAATGATGCCTATCATTTTTCTTATTGAATCTACATGCCTTTTTGGAGAGGTAGATTATATGCTTTAATGAATTGATGGTGTGTATAATAGTTGCAATAAAATGATTAGAAGTGAAACATGCAAAGGGATGCGACTGGGAAATGCTTGTATTCCGGTTTGGTCCCTACTTATACACCAATCAATATTAAAATACAACACCTTTTTAAAAAATATGTAAACTAACATATCAATCATTTTAGACCAATTATATTAAGTTGATCATAAGTGGGGGCCAACCAGGTCCATACATGAGACTCGTAACTTGAAAGGAAGTGTGGCACGACACGTTCATCAATAATGTTATTCGTCGGAGAACGTCTGGTTTGCTTTTTCAATTTAAAATATTTAAGTTGTGTTATTATCATGACTATAATTTTAGTTTATTTGACAAATATTTGATTTTACGATTGATATTATAGTCAATATCACATGTATTTTGTTATTCCGAGTTAAGAGATCAAGAAGAAGTTAGGTTTTGGGTATTAAAATGAGTTTGATTTGGGGAATGACACTTAAATGCGATGAATTGGAAGTAAAAGGTACAATTCATGGTGTTGTCTCCCTCAAATTTAATGTGCTTCTCTGCTTCCATGTACCATACCATGTGCCTGTCTACTTGCATGGACTTAATTTCACTAGTGTTTTAGATGGATTTTAATCACTGTTCTATGAATTGAACATCCTATATTACACGGGTAATTAGGGGTAAGCAATGGATCGGGTTTATTATTTATCATACTGAATTACTAAAAACATCATTTTTGATTCATCAAATTGAATAAAAAACCGACTTAATCGAACCGATGTAAATCAATTATTTTGTTGGTTAACCGAGTTAACTAACATTTCTTTAAAAAGTGACCAAATATTACAAAAAGTAGATGAACCAATTTTAATGAAAATGATAGAATATGTATGAAATGATACTGTAGAACCGTTGTTTCTTTTCAAATGAAAAATAATTTCAAATAATCACATCTCTTAAGATTGTATCACGACGATTTGTTAGCAAGAATCGTCTTCTCATTGTTTGATTTTTGTGTAGGATGAATCTGGAGTTTATAAAAACCTGTTGCAGAAGATTGCACAAAGAGTTGGATCTCCGTTGCCTCACTACACAACTTTCAGATCAGGTTTAGGACATCTACCCGTATTTACCGGAACTGCGGAACTCGCTGGAATCACGTTTACTGGAGAACCTGCCAAGAACAAAAAACAAGCCGAAAAGAATGCTGCATTTGCTGCTTGGATGTCTTTGAAACAATGTAAGTTCCCTGTTCCAAGCTTTTTCGTAATAACATGCATAGAAATGTTATATCTTAAAGATTCGTATTTGATCAGTGGCACAGCAAGAGGGTAGTTCGACATATCAAGAACACGAAAATAACGATGAGCAAGAACAGATCAGAATCGCACGAGCATTGCAGAACTTCCATGTGAAAGAAAACTTAAAAAGCACCACCACATCCATACCATTCCAGAAGAAATATTATGCTCCCACCCCTCGACCCTCAAGCCCACAGAGCCGTACAGTGTCCACATCCAAAATCCTACCCTTATTTTCCAATAAAACCGCCCCTCAAGTCAGGCTACCCTCGCCAACAAACAACAGCCATCCACCTGAAGTTCAGACAGTGCATATGCAGAAGTTTCCTGCTGTTGGTGCAATGCCTTATGTCCCTTTTAGACAACAATGTAGGATGCCTTACCGTGGAATTGCTCCACCGGTTACAATAAGAACCTCGGTTCCAGTTTTCTCTGCACCAGCACCCGCTACTGCTCGACCGGCTCAGTTGATGCAACCCCGACCCATGCAAGTCGCCCCACCAGTCTGTATCAGGCAGGCTGTTCCAGTTTTTGCAGCTCCAACCGTCTTAAAGGCTGATGCTGAGGAAACTATTGACCAGAACACGTGTGAAGCGGATGAATCCACCGTTGTCAAATGCCTTGAACAACTCGAGATGTGATTTAGATGCCAAAATATGTGCTACATTTTTGTTGTTGTATATGTAGTTTGCCTTGTACTTATTACTCTATTATGTGAGCTTGTTCCTCCCTTTCCCATTGGTTGTATTTCACGACGGTTCAAGCTATTTGGTTGAATTTTCTAGAGTTTTTATGGATGCAGGCTATCATGTGGTGACATGTCCTAAAGTTCTGAAAAAATCAATATGCATTCCCCAATATTGCCCAGGCTATATCTAGTAAAAGCTCGTGTATACAAACATATACCGCATTTACTTTATCTCGACCCAATTTTCCAAGCATTTCTATTCAGTTATAAAGAATAAGAACGATATTTTGCGTAAAAAATACAGAACTACTTGTTTTTAATAGTTATTGGTTGTATATGTTAGGTGAATATCCGCCTTGATATCGTCTTGTGTACCTACAAAACCAAGACCAACACAAATGCACAAGTATGCAAATATAACAGTAATAGCAAAAGGATATCAAGATTATCTGTTGCTTTCCCCACACTACATCACTGATGGAGGGAGAACCACCCTCAACCCCACCGAGAAAGAACATGACACAAAGTCCCAACCCAGCAAATGGAGTCACCGATGTTCTCACACACAAGAGGCAGACGAAGAGTATGAGGTAGAGGGGGGGCGGGGGGAGTTGAACTGTATCAAAGGCGGCGCTGCACTTTAGATTTCATGCTCAAAACAAAGGTGGGGGAGAGATTATTTATCAGATTAGGGTAGATAAATATGGTAAGGGTATGGTTAAGCCCTAATGGGCTAATTAATGGTGGGGTTAATAACTGGGCCACATACTCAACAAATTTTCACATTGGCCCAATACCGTTTTCTCTTCAAACCTAGGGAAACATACAAGCAGACAATCATCGCCTTATGGTCCCCACAATAAGTAATTATGTAGACCAAGTTCATCTCAAAACACAAAGTAAAGACAAGGAAAAAACAATAACAAGCACATAACAAGTTAAATTGGAAAGTAATTAGGGTAACAGTTTTGTAACGAGCACAAAGCATGTTATAAAATACTAACCAGTGGACTAACCATGCATCAATCACCAGTATCAAATTTTAAATTTTTTAAACATGTTTGAAACTTACTAAGGGGCAAACACTTAGTACCCATATCAGCAGGATTAAACACAACTACATCACCTTCAATTAAGCCTATTTCAGTAATTAAATCTTTCAACAAATAGCTTCTTTTAAAACCCAGTTACAACAACATATTCAGATTCAGTTGAAGACAAAGCAAATATATGTTGTAACTGAGATTTCCAACTAATGCAAGCACCACACAAAGTTAACACATAAGATGTAGTAGATTTTTTGTTATTCCTCATTAGCATAGTTAGAATCCACATAACCATTTAGTTTAACTCCTTCAGAACACTTAGAAAAATTCAAGCCATAATGTATATAGTGTTTCAAGATCTCAATAGCAATTTAACAGCATTCCAATGCACCATGCCAGGGTTAGACATATACATGCTTATCAACTAACATCATAAGCTATATATTTTACTAGTCAAATTGAGCAACAACAGAAAACACAATTCTCAAAGGAGTGACTTAACAACATGAGCAAAAATTTCAGTGAAGTCAACACCTTCTTTTTGAGTAAAACTTTTAGCTACAAGTCTAGATTTGAACCTAACAGAATCATTTTCAGTCTTAATCTTAAACAACCATTTACAATCAACAACATAGTAATTAACAGGTTTAGGAACAAGAATCCAAATATGATTCAATGGGGTCATGCAACAATATCATGATTTTCAGGCATTTCATGAATTTCAGGTTCATTAACAGGCAAGGTCACATGATTTTCAGCAAAAGACACATTTGTTATCATTAACATGAAGCACAACAGACAAACTCTCCACCTTGCTAGGAATAGAACTAGACTCAGACTTATCAACAGACACGGAAGAAAGCAAGCAATGTATTTCAGACTCATTGAAAATTACATCCATACTTATAATGGTTTTAAAACAAGGTTCACTTCTTAGCCATACCTAAATCCCTTAACTCCCTTGGGATAACCTAAAAGACACACTTAGTAGACATAGGTTCAGGTTTATAACATTTTCTATGCACAAAAGCAGAGCAAACAAACACTTTAATATTAGAATAATAAAGTTCTTTACCAACAAAGACAGATTCAGGACACCATTTTGCTGAGGGGTATAAGGCACAGTCTCGTGCCTTTGAATTTCAGATTCATTGCACAAATTATCAAATAAAAGAATTACAGAACTCCAAGCAATTATTAGTCCTAAGTTTCTTAATCTTTTTACTAGTTTGGTTCTCAATTAAAATCTTCCAATTTTTAAACTTTTCAAAAGCATCTGATTTATTTTTCATTAGAAAAAACCCACACTTTTTCTAGAAAAGTTATCAATAACATATAAGAAGTATCTATTACCACCTTGTGTAGGAACACTAGAGGGTCCCTACACATCAGCATGCAAGTACTCAAGAATCACAGAACTCTTAGTCACATTAAGGGAAGGGGAAACCGTGAATTTTACTCTTTGTTGTTTGCTATAAACACAAGAATCATAAAAAGGCTTGCAAGACAACTTATCTTTACCAAAGCAACATTGTATGCAAAATCTCTAGACCTTTGAGAATAGGCAGATTACCCCCATTGGGTTTTGAAATATGTATTTTACCCCCGTGATTTTGAAAATAGGCAGATTACCTCATAGTATTTTGAAAATATAAATTTTACCCCATATGTTTTGAAAATATGCATTTTACCCCGTCTTGGTTTGTGAACAGATGCAAAATCTCCCCCTCCGTGGATGCCATTTTTTTCAAACCACAAAAGGGTAAAATGTCTATTTTAAAAACCATGTGGGGTCAAATGTCTATTTTCAAATCACAGGGGGTAATATGCCTATTTACAAAGCCACGAGGGATAACATGTTTATTTTCAAACCACATGGGGGTAATCTGTCCATTTTCAAAACCACATTAATTCGTCACTAGCTTTAAAACTTTATATATAGTGAAAAGAACAGACCACGTAATGCACATAAAATAAGGTATTCGACATGACATTTAAATTATAATTATAATATGAAGAAAAATTATATTTTTGTTAAAATTGTAGCTTTATAAAAAATTAGCAAAAAATATTTATTCGACGAGGGATCTGAGCATTTTGCACTCCCTCGATGAGGCGATTTGCTATTATTAGGTGTGCTTGAGAAGCAAAGGCAGGTTTGTAAATGGGCCGAGAGCATGAGAGTGAGAGATAAGAGAAAGTGGCCCACTCCTCCACTTTCAGCACACCAAATTATATGCATAAGGTCTGGACCTTAGTCCCTATACACAAATACAAAGAAAATGAACTAAATCAACATGTCAATAAGGTCACCAAACCATGGTAAACTCATTTTGTTTATTTTGGTTTATATATAAAGCTCAGACCTTATTCATACAAGAATTTTTCCGAACCCAAACAACACCAGTCAAGCAAATGTCCATGTCAGCTAAGTGATTTTTATCTTAGTATATGAGTATATATATATATATATATATATATATTTGAAACAATGAGTAGAATATTTTTAGTGAGCCATTGGGGCCCACAACAAGGTGGGATTCCGGAAATGGGTCCTTCCTGTGATCAAGAAAGCAACTGGAAAATATATTCATCGCCTACCAGAAAAGCAGTGAGTTGAGGAAAAAGGGTAAAGATGGAAACCCTCCACCCATTTGTTATTGAAAACTTTTGTCAAAAAAGTTAGTAATAACAATAATAATAACAAAAACTTGTCTATCATAGACATTGACAAGATTATATTGGTAATTGTTAGCATATACTTGTAACCCCAATAAAATCCTGTCAATATATAACTTCAACATTGTGAAACGAGGACAGTGCCTACGCGCAGTGGAAGAAAATCTTTGAAAATCAATACGTTTCTCTGATCATTGGTATTTGCCGAACTTGGACAATGAAAAAATGTGATATATATTTGCCATCCTCCATATGTTCCAGCGACCTCTTTTTGGGGCCCGAGCTGATTGACCGAGCTCTTCTCATGCCTTGCTTAGTGCGTGGACATATCAATAGAAATGTATCTCCTAAATTAGCGCGAGATCTGCGGATCAATATCTGGGATTTGATAGTATTCACAAGATCTTATCATATCATGAGTAGATTTGGATAAACATGGAAGGAATCCTTGATACATGGTAACTCTTAGTTCTCCGCCTATAAATACCAGGTTCAATCTACATGTTTGGGCATTCATAAAATCTCTTACTTTACAAACACATATTTTCTCGTATCCTCTCGCCTGACTTGAGCGTCGGAGGGGACACGCTGCAAAACTTATGATCCCTTCTCACGTTTGTTTCGTGATTCCAGGTCTCTGAGGCAATGATCCTAAGCAAGATTGACGTTATTATTATTTGCATTGAAAAATAGGAAGGTATTGCCTTAACTTTTATTGATTTAAGAAGGTAATATATACATACATATATATATATATATATATCCATGTGACATTGGCTTTAGCTCATCATTATGGTCAATTGATGGAAATTATGTTTTCCTTGTAGTATAAAACTTATGGGATGTGTATCTTAGAAAGGTAGCAAGCAAAACAACAAATGATTTTATAATAGGAATGTCGAGGCGAGATTTAGAATCTCCGTCCTTAAGACAATATTGTCCCGCTACGGTGCTACCGGTTTGCTTTGGCAATTTGTCTCCCAAGATACAACGACTATGATTTGTGATAGGAGCATTCCAAATCACAAATCCTTTAAACCACAAAGGTTTAAAAGCGCTCAATATTAAACAAGGATGAAGATCCACAAAATTACTCAAATTTTGATCTTCAATCTGATGTGAATTTCTAAATTCCATGTTAAACAAGTGATGGAGTTGTTATATTTATATTAAACCAAAAGATATGTTCAAAAGGATAGCATTTGGAGGCACCACATCGCGAAAAATCACACCCGAATATGAATGGACACACCATTCCGCATAACAGACACATGGCTCGATCGATCGAGCCCTTGTTTTTAACAAATCAATATAGTGTAGTTAAGTAGAAAAGATGGGTTCCCCTCAAGCGCCGTTCGTCTGTCCGCTCGGCTCGGCTCATCTCGCGTCGCATCGCTGCAGTGAAGGCAACCCTATCTTTTACTACTCGGATTTATGAAATGACTTTCCGCCTACCAGACTTTCACATTCTGCCGAGTATTATGTTTGAGACTTTTCATCTCCTGCAGACTTTATATCAGATTTAAGTGTGAAACTTAAATCCGTATTAAGTGTGTGACTTAATATCTGATGTTAAGCGATGAGACTTTTCATTTACCCTACTAAACATTGCATTAAAACTTTTGACCTTTGGGAGGTCTGCTGCTCAGATATATAAGCTACACCAGCTTCAGTCTTTTAGCATTCGAAAAATCATTCATACATTCTTATTTGAGAGTGCTACCCACTACAACAGTTCGAAAGAGTCTGCACAGAATTCTGCTTCAATCCGAGTACAGGTGATTGGACGTTGTACCTTCGAGCTCACTTATCCAGGAGACAAGAAGCCTAGACGGGCAAATTTGAGTTTACAGGCACACGGCTTGCTGTGGCTTCGTCCAGAACCATTTCCAGTTTCTTGTTGTGCTTTTACAGTTTATAAACTGTTACTGTAAGTTCTACTTTTTCTGTATTTCAATATAATTCATATTATCAATCAGTGATTGTTTAAACTGATTCAATCCGTAAATTTATATAAACAGATCCAACAAAAATTTGAAATAAACTTTTTTGCCGTATAAAAATTGTTGTATCAAAATTTTGGTTTTGACCCCCGCTGCACCTTATACCGACGTGTTAGGTGCATATGATTGATCTTAACGAGCAAACAAGTAAAAAGGTTATTCTTCTTTTTTCACTTTCACAAAATAAGCTTTTATTTGAATTTAAAAGGTGGATCATGTTATTTACTACGTTTTTGGAATGTTTGTTGCCATATTTTAGCAAGAGATTATGGGGTTTGTGGGATATCGTTAAAAAAACTGTCTTTCTGACATTTGAGTTGATCTTAGTAAATGTGACCTTTTGTAATAGATATCAAACGGGCCACAGCCCGGCACACACATTCGTGGCGGGTCGGCTGGGCCCGCAACAGAGATGAGTCGTGCCTGGCACGATCCATTTTCATTTTCGCCAGGCCCGTGGCCTATGGGACGGCACGACTCAAATCATATTTTTTTATTTTTTTTCGTTTTTTTAATTTTTTTGTTTAATTTTAATTATATAAATATAATAATATTATAAAAATATAGATTGGCACAATATACTTGTAAAATAAAATTTTATTGACTACGAAATACATTGATTAATAAATTACAAAAGAGTTTAAAAAATATGCTAGTTTTCTTCATTTTCATCCGAAGAAACATCATGTCATCCCAAACCTTGTAAGCGGCTATCAGCATCCAACCAATTTTTTAAAAGAATACACATCTCCACAGTGTTTGGTTCCGTTCTACTTCTTTTTTCATCAATGAATCTTCCACATGCACTAAAACAAGACTCCGATGGAATTGTGGATATCGAATGAGTTAGTAGATCACGTGCCATTATGGAAAGTATGGCCAAAGTCTAGCATTGTTTTTCCACAATGCCAAAACATCAAAAGTTTCTAATTCTTGTTCCTGAAATTTATGACTTGGTTTATATATAACTGAAGCTCAGTAAATGAAGATGTATTAGAACTAGAACTAGAAGAAGTGGAAGTGGTGTCTTGACTTTTTTTTAAACTTATATTATATTAATAGATCAAACGGGTTTTACAACGAGAACCCGTCCAAACACGGCTAAACAACTCAAATGCAACAGTAAATACAAACACCAAACTAGTGCACTGACAAATATATGACTAGTAAATGTGTGATCAGAAAATGGTCGAGTAAAGATAAACGCCGAAAAACACACGAACATGACTAAGATAGTGCCTAGATACTCTGAGTCCATTTAGGTCCCCTCAAACTATGCAATCCAGATAAAGAGCGAGTAAGAGAAACTGTCTTTCAACATAAACATAAAGAAAGATACTGATAAGGAATATTGTTAAATAATATTCATATTCATGTCAGTTTTTGAAAGAAAAAAATAATAATAAATTGGGAGTGGAAACTAATATGTCAACGTGTGTTTGAAGTTAGGGCAAGGGTAGATTTTAAATATTATTTTAATCCAATATTTAATTTATATTTTGTCACAAAATTATATCATCATATTTATTCCATTTTATTCAACTTTATAGCAAATTGACATATGTTATTTCCCAACTTCTTTTACTATTGCAAAATTTGAAATTCACTACACTAATTCGTTATGATATTTTAGTCATTATAACAAACAATAAAACTAATCTGTCATTTAAAAATCATACCAAACAATCAAAATCATTTAATTTATCATACTATATTATTTATCGTAATCTCATAAATTAATTGCTCTCATACTTATCTTATCCCTAACTCCAAACGATATATAAATCTTTGTTTTTTTCCTGTAATTGTTAAGATGAAACATATTTCTCCGTGAAAGCAAAAGAAGAAATCGATGTAATTGAACCAGTGGAGAAGAAGATGGACAAATTACAGAGTTTTTCATTTATTGTAATCTGTAGACTTGTACAATACACTCTTTATCTTACTATATTATAATGTCTAAGCCCCTTATACTAACTACCTTGGTATGGCAAATTTGAATTTACCAAACTACCTCATCCAATGGTTTGTTGTGGTTCTTTGTTGCATCTTTTGAATTGTAATATTAATCAATGTATATGTCTCATTTATTTCATTACACGTATCAATTCGTATGCATTATATATTACGTTACACACGCAACGCGTGTGCGTCATCTGCTAGTATATATGAAGTTGAAGACTAAGATACAGCTGTATTGACTAACTAATTACATTGCTAGTGATCAACTATTAACTGCCATATTAACAACAAAACTAACGACTTAACTGCTAAACTAATCAGACTAACGACTAACTGCTTAGTCTATTGGCTAATATATGTTGATCTTAACAATAATCATACCTATCTTACAAAAAACATCAATCGGAGATATAAATTAACTGAGATCGTAATGTTTTATTTATATTTATTATATAAATAAAAAATATTGTGACCCTTAACACATTAAACTCACATATCCGATAAGATATATTAAAACTCAAATAACCCAAAATTTTATTATATCACTTTTGTTTAAGTTTAACCTTAATATCTATATTGGTTAGATCAGCTTGAAACCAATGTTTATTTACCAATATACCCCTTATTAGATTGATAATTACATCCTTATCAATGTCCACCGCCCAGCATGAGACCAATGCACCCTTACCATTGTCCAGTACCCAACTTGACACCAATATTCATTTACCAATATAACCCTGCCAATATTGAGAATTACAATCTTACCAATATCAAATTACCATCAAGCCTCTCCGAATGTTGGTAATTACAATCTTCACCTATTTTTAGAGTTGTCAATTTGGCTTCGACCCGTCGAATTGGCCCAACCCTCTACACAAAATAGATGGGTTGTTTTAATATTTTCCCAACCCATTTGAAAGTGGGTCAAAACAAGTTAACCCGTTTGGGTTATGGGTCAAAACAAGTTAACCCTTTTGGGTTTTGGGGTTGGGTTGGGTTGGGTTGGGTCGGGTCGGGTCGAGTTAGTCCGTGGGTTAAGCTTAGAAGTTAGACCTAGTAACTTACATGTAGAAATGAAGGTAATGCAAGTATTAAAACAAGTTTATCCGATGATGGATCAAATATTCTAGATAATATTGCTAAAAATAAATAGGGATGAGATGGAGAAGAATGAGAATATGAAATGATATAATATTAATGGTTGATGAATTTTGAAAAAAACTTTGTATTATTTATTTAGTTTTATTAGATATGTTAAATTTATGTACGTTTAATTTTTTATATTAATGATATTGATTATTAAATTATTTGTTCAAATGTTATAGATAATATATGGACTATTAATAACTTTAATTCACTAAAACCTAATAAAATTATAATTTTTAATCTTTTTTTATTTTATGGCGGGTTGGCCCACCTAATCCGCAACCCGCCTTGAGTTGGATTTTTCCAACCCAAATAGAGGTGGTCTAAACGAGCTGACCCTTTTGGGTTACGGGTTTGTGCGAGTTGGGTCGAGTTGGCACCGATTGACAGCTCTACATATTTTACAGTCCAATGTCCACTTATCATACCACTCCTTACAATATTGACAATAACAATCTTACCATATTAGACTTTTAAAATCAAAATATTTCCCTGACTCATATTTCCTCGAGGCTTGTCCCAAACCTTCTACTTCATTTACTTGGCAAAGCATTATGAAGGCAAAAAAAATCTTAGCATCAGGGATGAGATGGAGAATCGGAGATGGAACCAGCGTTCAAATTTAGAAAGATAGATGGTTACCACGGCCTAAATTGTTCATCGTTTTCTCCCCAATGAAAGAGCTACGATACGATGCACAAGTTAGAGAATTATTCCATCCACACTCTAATTCCTGGAATGAAGAACTTGTGAAACGAATTTTCTTTGATGAGGAGCGAAAATCATCATTTCTACTCCTTTGAGACGGGTTGGATTTTCAGGTAAAGTGATTTGGCACTACTCTAAAAATGGGATGTTTACAGGTAACTAAGCATAACATTTAGCTCGCGGCTTGAGGAAAAACGATGATGATGCACCTGAAACTTCATCTTCCATTCTTGATATGAGAAATTGGAACTTCATTTCGCAATGCAAAATACCAAATAAAATCAAGATATTTGTATGGAGGGCTAGTCGTGGTATCAATCCTACGTTAAAAACATTGGCTATACAGAATATTGTGGTGGACACTTTCTGTGATATTTGTTGCTCCAACACAAAATCTCTTTTACATGTACCAAAGGATTGGCATTTTGCTCGTACTTCCTGGCTACCACACATATTCCACATCAGTTTATTTCATACGAATGCATCAATTTCTGGGAATGGATTTGCAATTTACGTGACAATTTATGCAGGGATGATTTTGATCTTGTGAAAGTTGCTGGGCAATCTGGAATGCACGTAACAAAAGGTTGAGAGGTGAATTCACATACGAGCCATCTGAATGCATGAATTTTGCACGAAACTATTTGCAACAGTTTATGTCAACCATATGCATTCTTCTAAACTCTCCAACAACAAGAGTTCCCACCCAATGGCAACCACCATCCTCTGAAATTGTTAAAATCAATTGTGATGCCGCACTACTTCAACTGGTCTTAGAGTTATTGCAAGAGATCAACATGGTATTTGTTTCGCTTGGCTTAGCAAGCACTGCACCTGCTCAACGTCGCTAGAGTTGGCCGAGTCATTTGCATTAAGTGAGGGAATTGAATTGGCAAGACAGTATGGTTGACGTAAAGTTATTTTTGAAAGTGATTGCTCGAATGTTATCCAAGCTCTTAATTCTCAGCCAGAAAATCTTTCACATTGGCATGATTATCTCGGATATTAAAAGATTGATGATAGAGATGCAAAGAAATGAAAATGAAACAGCACATCAATTGACAAAGCATACATTAGTGTCAATATTTAGATCAACAAATTATCTATATTACATTCAAAACATTGTACTATCTAAAATCATTAACTGATTAATGAAATTATCGTTTTCATCTAAAAACAAAAGAATACGAGGTTGCAACATAAATTTCGGAGTAAATGAGTCTCATTAAATTGGTCAATGGTCAATCTTTTATTCGTGAATTAAATATTCGCCGAAGATAGGAGACTGGAGAATATACATTAAATACAATTAATTAATATTCTTGAAAATGTACCATATAATAATGGAGCCTCATAAAGTTGTCTTTTAGATTATTATTCTTGTTATTGTTAATATTATAAATTTTATTTTATTTATCTGACACCTTTCCGTTCATTGCTTGCGATGCAATGCCATTCAAAAGATTAAAAATGTCGTTACTTATATTAAATTATTATTATTCCATTTCGTATCAAGTTCCTTAATAAAGTTTCACTAGTGCTAATCGTCATGTTTTATTTTTTATGATTCTATAGTTAGATTTTTTTTTGGGTTTTTTGTATATAAGAGGAGGTTCCAATATGAAAAACAAATTAAAGCCCTCCGGGAAATATCTCGACCGAAATTAGCGTTTTTTTTCAAATAATCTACAATCCAGAATTCTATTTTAGCACAACACTAACTTTCAAAATAACTCTTTTTTTTTTTACGTAAAATTCAAAACGCATATCCAACTCATCAGTTCATTAAGTTTTGAATAATGTTTAATCTACCCTACTACGTAAAATAATAAAATTTTATTATAAATTTTTTAATCTGTTTAAACGTAGGTTTTCGAAAATATCATTGGATGGGAATTTTGCATCTCCAAACACATCCTTGTGATATGAAAATGTTAGGAATTTGATTTGAAGCCAGTGGTGGGAAGCACATGAGAGCTCTTTATGCGCATGCCGAAAGCATAAACCCTTTATTTTTCAAGATTTATATAGTTTTTCACACAAAAAATTAATTTTAATTATAAATAAGTCTTAAGATACAATACTTACACTTACACTACTCTATATGTATAATTTACTTACAGTAAAATCTTCATAAATTAATATTCGATAAATTAATTATTTATCTAAAATAATATTTTTCCCGATCCAACTTGGTTTCAACATTATTTTAGCGCTCGGTATATTAATAACCTCTTTAAATCCATAAAATTTAATGATCCCGACATTATTAATTTATAGATGTTTTACTAAATATAATTTTTGCATTAATACAAATGGATGATCAAATGTAAAGTGTAAGCATGCGCTGCTTTTGTCCCGTAAAATCCTTCTAGTATACTATATATCACCGACCCAGCTCTATCATACGCAGTTATTCGGTTTCACGATTTTATTTATCAAAGTCTACTATCATGCGCACTTTTTTTATTTAAATTACAAAAACACCTTATAGTTTGTTCAACATTTCACTTTGTAATTATTGTTTGAAAAATTACATTTTACATACTCAACTTTCATGAATTGTAACAGTATGCATCACCATGACTCAATTTTGTGTTTTTATCAAAGATTCATCGCCACATTTCATCATCGTCTTACATATTCAAACTTAGAGCCTCTTAAACTAGTTATTGAATTTTTTTTTTAAAATCAAAATAGATATTTGGGGTGTCAAAATTCTATTTTTCGAAATCAAAGAACTAATGGATTCCGATAACCAAAGTATTCTTTTTAGTTTTAAAAAATCTACTATAGCTAGCCTAAGAGGATCTAAATTTGAGTATGCAAGGCGATGATGGAATGCAGTGATGAATCTTTGATAACATACAAACAAGTCAATAGGATGTAAAGTGTTACAATTCATTAAGATTAATGATGTAAACTGTAATTTTTGAGACAATGATTGCAAAGTGAAATTTGAATCAAACTATATGATGTTTTTTATAAATAAAAAAACATATACTTTGGTCCGGAATCTGTGCTCTCGGTGACTAAAAGCGGTGTTTAAAGAACAAATGTCGCATGATTTTCATTAAACTTGCATAAGACGTAATTCCGACACGTATAAATGAATGTATTATATATTTATTGAGCCTAATGGAAAGTTTATTGAGGCCTAATTCATACCATCTAATTCAAGGCCTGCGCCATTATAGGAATATTAGTGGGAGATTGCCCACATGAAACAAGACTTTCGAGTAATACTAGATTATAATATATTTTCCAGAGAAGGTTTGTCACCTAAAATTTGTAAACATATAATACATCTAAACTTTTATATTAAGTTTTTTTGACACGGAACCTCCCTTGATTTTTATAAATAGGTTGTTTATCTCATGTGGTTGAAAATATGCAGTTTAACCCATGTAGTTTGTGAATATATGCAAAACACACTCTTCGTGTATGATTTATGTGACATACGTCTTACTATGCATCTGAGCTTTGAATCTACATACAATCGAGGAAAAATTATTCACCTAAAGAATAAGTAAAATATACCTAAATAGTAACATATGAGTAATCCGTAACTAATGAATAACATATGAGGTAATCTACCATCACTGTGTTCTTCCCCGAATAATCATATGTTTTTGTTTCGTTAAAACAGGGGGAAGGACAATGGTGGGTTGGCATTAAATGAGATAACCATATGAGGAAATAAGTAGAGCAAATTAGTTATCATGCAAAACAAAGGAAATAGACATCCAAATTTCAACAAGAAATGAATCATATGGTAACCCAGATAATGAACGTACAACAGGCTAAAGCTGAAACAATGCTAAAGGGAAAAAGGCAAATTAAGCCAATTATTCGGGAAATTAATCGAGGAGAATAGGACCCATCACTGCAGAATAGTGGACATTGTTAATTAAATACGATGCAGACTTCATAGAGATTAAGGATAAAATGTTTGGTAAAAGGTACAACCAACCAAATGCATGCTAGTCTATTTCCATATCTATGTGGCCAATCCATTGAATTCGTATGTTTTACGAATTTAAGCTAGGGTTTGTTCCTAGATATATAAGATCACATCCCCTTCTTTGGTTAAAATACAACCTATAAAATCAAAAAAAATTCAAGATTTGTATTTAGTTGACCACCGTACCTCAGCAGAGCCATGATTATAATTTACGGGAATCGATTTTTCTTAAAAAATTAAGAGTAAAACATAATATTTTTAATAAAAAAAACTATATAAAACACTAAAAAAAATATTGGAGGGTGCAGCTGTCGCTCTTCCCTCATTCCCTGCATACACCCGTCCCCTCAAAATCAATACTTTTGAGGATATCAACACATAGACACCAAATATATTGCATAGATACCGTCAACGGCACTGTACTGAAGACAACAACGATTTAAGCCTTTTATTTGGACTTAAATCATATGTGACAGTCTATAAACTGGATTGATTATCCAATACATAATGCCAATAAATATGCTGGAAGGTTCTTAGTCATCTCACCATGTTGTATTAAAGTGGGTAGTTTTACATTAGCAAGAATGATGTCTCAAATGAAAACAATATTAATATTTATATTTAAATAAAGCACTGAAGTGATAAATAATTTATCAAAATAATAAAACTTGGATTCAAAATTAATGATATTTATGTATAAAAATCAAAGGAAGTGAAGGGGAGCGTCATTTCTCCAGAAGACAAGGGAGAGAATATAAGGGTTGCAACTTAGAAGATTATGTACGTATGGCCTCCACAGCATTTAAAAGCCGCCGTGGCTCTGATTCGGTTCATTGTTTTTGTTCTATTCTTGTAACTAGAGCTGTCAATTTGGGCCAACTTGACCGAACACAACCCACCAAATTAACAGTTCTAGTTGGATTGGAAAAACCACAACCCGACCCAACCCAAAGCAGGTTGCGAGTTAGACGGACAAACCCGCCAAAAAGTACAAAATAGATAAGAGATTATAGTTTTATTAGGTTTTAATGAATTAAAATTATTAATAATCTCTATATTATCTATAACATTTGAATAAATAGTTTAACAATCAATGTCATTAATATAAAAATTTGAAAGTGCATAAATTAACAAAATATAACAAAACTAAATAAATAATATAAAGTATTACAAAATTCATCAACCATTAAGATTATATAATTTCATCTTCCAATTCTTCTCCATCTATTCCCTCTTTGTTTTTAGCAATATTATCTAGAATATTTGATCCCTCGTCAATAAAATCGTTTTTAATACTTGCATTTTTTTAGGGTAAAAAGCAGATAAATCCCAACGTTTAACAATTTTAGCACGTTACCCTCTAACCTTTCAAAATATACACTTAACCCTATGAACTTTTAAATAATGCATTTAATCCTATAAACAATATTCGGGAACAATCTTCCCAAATATTATAGTTGCAAATTTCTTTACATGTGTCTCACATGCCACGATCGAGAGTATGTATATCTTTTCATGTATTTTATGTCGGAATTTTATAAGTAAAATTCATCGACCTTGGTATACTCATAAAATTAATTTTCATGTATTTTCTGATGGGTATACTCGTAAATTCCTGCAGAAAATATATGAAAAGATATACATACCCTCGACCGTAGAATGTGCGACGCAAGTGAGAGAATCTGCAGCCAGAATATTAGGAAAAATTGTTCACAAATATTGGGTTAAGTGCACTACTTAAAAATGTTCAGGGGATTAATTGAATATTTTGAAATGTTGGGGGTAAAGTGCTAAATGATGTAAAGGTTGGGGGTTGTCCACTTTTTACCATTATTTTATTATCTACATATAAAATACTAGATCTAACTTCTAAGCTTAACCCGCGGGCTAACCCAACCCAACCCAACCTAACCCGACCCGACCCGACCGACCCATAACTCAATTGTATTAGGCCATTTTGACCCATTTTCGAATGGGTTGGGAAAAATGTTAACCCAATCCACCTATTTTATATGCTGGGATATGTCAATCCAACAAGCCGAACCCAAATTACAGCTCTACTTGTAACCTATTAAAACATATCCTTGAACCAAAGTGGATTTATATTTATGTTCGTCTTCTTTATTCTTTCAGAAGTATTAGCTGAATCAACATTTTTTGTTTTGAATTTCGTTATGTTCCACAATTTTTAATTTGTAAATATTGATAGAAAACAATTTAAATGCAATTTTTTTTTTGAAAATCAATTTAAATGCAATTTACATCCAAATAAAATGAGGTCTACAACTAGGAGAAAATAAGGGGAAGAAAGGATCCTTAGCTGCAGCATAAAATAAAGACTCGTGTCATTTTCGATTTTCGAGCTCAACCCCTCTCTCTCCCCCCCTACTCTACAGTCATACGTACATAGATCGCAGAAAAAAATTTCTTGAAGTCCCGGTGTATTTATAGTTATTACCAATATTTACTGGATTATTGGTCACATTTCTCTCTTTTATGTTTTTTGTCAAATAGGAGATCAAATCTTGAAATGTCAGTTTCTCCCAGATTTTTCAAGAGCCTGGAGGAGGTGCCTTGAAAACCACTGTCTCCCCTCTTTCTTCAAGAACCCACACTTTATCATCTTCCTTCTGCGTTCTTGGAATTTTTTGAAGACCCCATTTGAGTCTTCCACCTGTTGGTTTTCGAGACCTTGTGGTGTTCAGAGTGAAATCCATAAATTTTTAAGATTAGGTGGAGAGAATTTTCTGGCGACATTTTGGGAGTACTATAGGCGGTTAAAAGTTACTTTTTTTTTAGTTTTACGGAAGCAAGGAAAGGGCTAATTTTTTCTTCACTGTAACTAATGCTTAGAACGCCTACAATTTGCTGCCTTGTGTGATAATCAGGAGTTCTGCGTGGCAAAAGTCTGCGGTTCACATTCCATCTAGTGAAAGGTCGGTGATTTTAACGTTAACAACAATAATTTTAAAAGGATGTTACTTCATCTCTGCCTAGCGGTAATGGTTGTTTCGTGTGTGAGAAAACAAAGAAATAACAGATCATTTTGTCTATATGCGTATGTTTTAAACAAGACTGATTAGCTTTCGTTGAGCTATTTTGCCTGTTACCTTTTTTTTATATACTTGGCTGTTAACTTGTTAATGAGGAAAGTGGTGGGAGTGTCTTTCTCAAGCATCTAAAGGACAATGAATCTTCTTCCTCAATCAAGATCGTTCATTTTATCCTTCTGAGTTCACTCGGAAGATTGTTAAAACAATATTAATTGTAAGATGTCTACTTCAGAGAATCATCAGTGTCAGCTCTTTAGTGGGATTGTTTAAATCAGCTCGGTGTAATTCAATATTTGTATTTGCATTATTGTGGAGGTGTTTGTTTTTGAATGTATGTTTTTGTTCAAGGGGTTTTTAGAGTTATTGGGTTCGAGGACAATGGCTATGGTTGCGCAACAGCACGTGGAGAGTAGCAGTGGAAGCATAAACAAACTTGTTGATTCAGGGAAGTATGTCCGGTACACGGTGGAGCAGGTGGAGGCCTTGGAAAGGGTCTATGCGGAGTGCCCCAAGCCAAGCTCTATGCGCCGGCAGCAGCTCATCCGAGAATGCCCTATTCTTTCCAACATTGAGCCTAAACAGATCAAAGTCTGGTTCCAGAACCGCAGGTAAAAAACAGAGTCATGCTCATGGGGGTGGCAGTGTATTTCTTATCTTTTTAATCTTCTCCTTTTGTTTTGCCTTCATTGTTCTTTGGATCCTGATTAATAATGTGAAAGTTTGTGTTTGACAGATCTTTTTTTCCCCATTTGGATGGTTTTAGGATTTTTTTAAGTGATATTATGGTCTTCATCTTGTTGCTGCTGTTTATAAATATCTTGTAACACTGGAATATATGAGGTCTAGATTTGATCATTTGGCTTGGAAATGATTGAAAATGAAACGGGCATTTAGAATGAGAAATGAATGAATGTAGGTGCCGAGATAAGCAACGGACGGAATCGACCAGACTTCACGGTGTGAACAAAAAATTGAGTGCCATGAACAAGCTCTTGATGGAGGAAAATGATCGTCTCCAGAAGCAGGTTTCACAGCTTGTTTGCGAAAATGGTTACATGCGGCAACAGTTGCAAAGAGTACGTAATTTTCCTTAACTGCTTACTTAGTGTTGCTTTTTTTGTCATCACTCCATTCTTTTATATCACTGTCCATCTATGTATTATTGGCGATATATGTGCGCAAGACATTGTGCGGTGTTAGAGAATAAATAATAAATTGTCAAATCTCTCTACAAGCTCGGGCTTTTAGATGAGTTCTCTAACATTCCCCCTCACTTGTGGGCCGATTTGTTCCTCTTTTTTTGGGAGGCCCATCAAGTAAATATTTAATGTGGGTGGAATTGTTGTTTGTGAGTTTTGAACTCAGGACCTTGGCGTTAGCCAGAGACTCTGATACCAACAAGAATTGCCGTCTCATCTATAAGCCCGAGCTTATAGAGAGATTGGACAATTTATTATTTATTCTCTAACATGCGGAAAGTCAGCATTTGTATTCACTCGGCATATTAGTATTTTGACACAATTGGCTGTGTAATTGTTTGTGCTAAGTTTGTAGTTTGCTTCTTATTTAGATGCTTTTTGTATTCACTCAGCAAGACATTACCTCTTTTTTGCAGACTTCTGTAGCAACCACTGATGCGAGCTGTGAGTCGGCAGTCACCACCCCACGTCACTCTCTCGGAGATGCTAGCAATCCTGCTGGGTACTTAATCGAAGACCTTTTTCTCATGTTCCATGCTTGAGTATTTAGATGTTTCTGTGGAGTTGGATACTGTTAATTTTTCTTAAATAAATATGTGCGCCTTTTCTTTAGACTCCAGTCTATTGCGGAGGAGACCTTAGCAGAGTTCCTTTCAAAGGCTACAGGAACTGCTGTTGATTGGGTCCAGATGCCTGGGATGAAGGTTTGATCCATTTGAGATACTATTTGGCAGGCTGTTATGGACTCTGAAACTGAGTGGTATATGCAAATTTTGTTTTGCTGACAGCCTGGTCCGGATTCGGTTGGGATATTTGCCATTTCACAGAGTTGCAGTGGAGTGGCAGCCCGAGCCTGTGGTCTTGTAAGCTTAGAGCCTACAAAGGTGAGCCATTGTTTTAGTTCTTGCCCCATGTATCTAGCATCATGTTAAATTGTGTTAAAAGTATTGCGACGGAGAATTTTGAAAATTTCGCAGATTGCTGAGATCCTTAAAGACCGCCCATCATGGTTCCGTGACTGTCGGAGCCTTGAGGTTTTCACTATATTTTCGGCAGGAAATGGAGGAACCATCGAACTTTTGTATACGCAGGTGAGTGATTTGAATTCATCATTTGCTTAGCTCTATTCATTTCCGACATTTGAGAAGATTAAAAATGCATTCTTCATTTCAGACATATGCACCAACTTCTCTGACTCCTGCTCATGATTTTTGGACTCTGAGATACACAACCACCTTAGAAAATGGCAGTCTCGTGGTAAGAATCCTCAAAAATTTTACATATTTGAAGTCCATTATTTTTAAGACCCCTGTGACATAAATGCTTGATTTTGATATTTCTCTGCTCCTTTTACTTTAAGGTGTGTGAGAGGTCTCTTTCGGGTACCGGTGCAGGCCCTAACACAGCTGCAGCTTCGCAATTTGTAAGAGCTGAAATGCTTCCATCTGGATATTTGATTCGCCCGTGTGAGGGTGGAGGTTCGATTATCCACATCGTTGATCACCTTAATCTAGAGGTTTTATCCTGTTTTAAATGCCACATCTCTAAAGTTTCTTAGATTTTTTGAATCTGATAGAACACCTTTCTTTATCCAGGCATGGAGCGTGCCAGAGGTGCTGCGGCCTCTTTATGAATCATCAAAAGTCATTGCACAAAAAATGACTATTGTGGTGTGTATACGATACATGCTTTTTATAAAATGCAATTAGATATGTAACCAACTTTCCCATTTTCTTTTGATATTTGACCTAACTACCTTAATCTTTAAAAGTTAACCTTCATTTAGAATTTTAATCTTAAATTTGCGAAAATTGCTCAGCCTCCTAAAACCCAATTACACTAACCCAAAATCCTATTTTTTCCCCTACCTCCCACCCGTTAGACCCGCCGTTTCGCACCTTCCTACTATTCTCCCTTCTCCTCTGTATTCTAATATCTCACCCTTCTCTTTGCCTTCAAAAAATTTTTCCATCAAAATTCTCTTCTGCATAAAGTTCTTCATCTCCTCTTCTACTTCTCATTTCGGCAGTGTCTCCGCATACTTTACTGTCTGTAGTATGTTGATTAGCCTGTTGTATCATGGGGTTTGCTGATTTCACGATCGAAACAATTTCAGTGTTTTAGATGAATTTGAGGAAATGAGGGTAAAGAAAAATTGTTTTAAAAGGGTAAAAGAGTAAAAATAAATGAATTACAAGAGGCTCTAAGAAGGTTAATTTCTTAAGTCTTCCTTTTTATTTTGATGATGATCTTGACCCTGAAATTTTGTTGCTAATTGAGTTGCCGTAAAAAATTTTCTTCTAACTAAAATTGACCTCTTTCCTTTAAATGATCCATTGATTATAAGGTTTGGAAGTCTCAAAATTTGATTGGTTGGTCAATTTCCACCACATTATTTGATTTTCTTTCTGTTTTCTTCTTACATTTAACTATAAAAACAGGCACTGAGATATATTAGGCAGATAGCTCAGGAGACGAGTGGTGAAGTAGTATATGGTCTTGGTAGGCAGCCGGCTGTTTTGCGAACCTTCAGCCATAGGTTAAGCAGGTAACCTGTTTCAATTTCTTGTACATCATTATGGCATGCTGGATCATTTTTACATGTTTTGTATCACATTTTGTGACTAAAAATTTAAAAAATTATTGATTCTCCTGCATAGGGGTTTCAATAATGCTGTAAATGGATACAACGATGATGGTTGGTCTTTATTGAGCTGTGATGGTGTTGAAGATGTCACAATTGCCATTAAGTCGGCCAAAAGCCTGACCACTGGTTCGGGTACTCCTTTTCTTGGAGACGTGCTTTGTGCCAAAGCATCCATGCTGCTTCAGGTACTTGTAAATTTTGTTCAATTATTTGCCCAGAAATTTCTCTGCGAGTTTTTTATTTTGGTTGCTTTAGTTAAATGCTTTATCTATATTTGAGCTAGACAAAATTTAAATAAGCTCGGATGATCAAACTTCAACTTGTTAACCAAAATGACATTTTTTCCCTTTCCTACCAGAATGTCTCTCCTGCAGTGTTGGTTCGCTTTTTAAGGGAGCACCGTTCGGAGTGGGCCGACTTTAACATTGATGCCTATATTGCCGTCTCTTCGAAAGCAAACACGTGTGCAGACCCAGGGATGAGACCTACAAGATTTACGGGAAGCCAAATAATCATGCCGTTAGGCCAGACAATTGAGCACGAAGAGGTATGAATCTTCCATGGTTTTTGCTTTTGTTTTTTGCCACGAAACTAGAATTTCAATTCTACCGTACAAAAGATAATGTAATGGACTACTACAGATGCTTGAAGTTGTACGATTGGAAAGGCACTTACTTAGCCATGAAGATGCTTTTATGTCTGGAGACATCCACCTTTTACAGGTGCTGTCTTGAGTATCTTTACGTTGATGAACGATTTTCATTTACTTACATTTGAAAATATTGAAATAGTATGTTCTAATTTGATTCTTATTGACAGATGTGCAGTGGAGTTGATGAAAGTGCAGAAGGAGCCTGCTCCGAGCTCATTTTTGCACCTATTGATGAAATGTTTCCAGATGAGGCTCCATTGCTGCCTTCCGGTTTGCGCATAATCCCACTGGAATCAAAACCAGTTGAGTAAAAGCATTCTCTACTAACAATTACACTCATTATTATTTTTTGTTATATTTTCTTCTGTAAAGCTTTCCCAATCTGCAAGAGATTTTGGTTTGCTATTCATCGTCTCTCTCCTAAATGGCTTCATCACAAACAACATGACAAAGTTACATAATAACAAGTATCCAGCTTTGGGTGAAATTTCTATGATATGATTCAGTCATTGACAATGTAACAAAGTGTTGGGAAGAAGAATGAGAATGTTCCGACTTTTGACTAGATTTTTTCACGAGTTTTTGTCTTTATGCCTTAGATGATGACGATGAACCAGTTTAAGTGTGTGCATGAAACATGTTGGATAATTTTGTCTGCTCTGTTGTCATAAACGATTGCTGTCTATCTGTTAGTTAAAAAATCATTTTTCCTTAAATCTCAAGTTCATGGGAGTTGACTCACCCCATTGATGAAATATAAAGGGAAATTTTTTTATTTGATAACAATATGAAGGGAATTGCATCTACAGGGTTCGAATTTATGATCTTTTGTAACATCATACGATAATTTTTGTCTTTTGCAGAATTTCAAGTTCATGGGTAGGTGTCACAATCATAGTTTTGTACTTTTAAGGAGAATGCTAATGCTTTCTAATTAGTATCTGTTTGGCAGGGTGACTCGCAGGATGCATTGACTACACATAAAACATTAGATCTCACGTCAAGTCTTGAAGTTGGCCCAGCAACAAGCCATATTGCAGAAAATACAGCAACACCACATAATGCAAGATCAGTATTAACTATTGCTTTCCAATTTCCTATTGAAAACAATTTACAGGAAAACGTTGCTGCTATGGCACGCCAGTATGTTCGTAGCGTGATTGCCTCAGTGCAAAGGGTAGCCACAGCAATATCCTCATCGGGATCGTACCCTACAGCAGGGCCAAAGCCATCTCTGGGATCTCCAGAAGCACTAACTCTTGCTAATTGGATCTGCCAGAGCTATAGGTATTACTAACTATCTGAAGTTGAGGTTCTGAAGTTTAGATCATACCGTGGTTCTTGTTTTCATGTTTGATGTAATTGTTTCCTTGTTTGTAGTTACCATGTTGGGGCCGAATTGCTGAGGGCCAATTCTATGGGTGATGAGTCGGTGTTGAAAACACTTTGGCATCACCAAGATGCCATTTTATGCTGCTCAATGAAGGTCAACACCACCATTTGTTTTCAGATGATTATATAGGCCGAATTGTATTTATCACGACTCTGAAATATCGAAAAAAGTATAAAATCCCGTATGTAAAAATAAAGGTCTTTCTTTTCAGACCGTGTTTTAAAAAGCACTTTTAGTCCATTTGTAGTGAATTTTACACCTGATTTTTCAGAACACGGGGTTTTAAAAGATCATTATTTTAATATAATGTGGTATGTGCTTTTTTGAGTTTTCAAAGGGGGCGAAAGCTATTTGACCTGATTTATATATTTGGAAGCAATAATTGTCCTTGTTGTCCCTATGTGGTTTGTTATATGGCACAGGCACATCCCGTATTCATATTTGCAAACCAGGCTGGGCTAGACATGCTGGAGACCACTTTAGTTGCTTTACAAGATATTACTTTAGAGAAGCTATTCGACGATTCCGGATGCAAGGCATTGTTTTCAGAATTTGCTAAGATCATGCAACAGGTGGTTTGACTTCATCTAGTGTGATCATTTTTATATCTTAAAACTTTACATTACTATTTTGGAGAGCGGCAAGAAATTTCCATGTAGCAAACCTAAAATTTCCCTTCGAATTGGGGCAATAATCTTGATTATTTTGTGCAGGGATTTGCTTACTTGCCTGGCGGTATCTGTAAGTCGGTAATGGGCCGTCATATCTCATATGAACAAGCCATCGTGTGGAAAGTGTTTGCAGCAGAAGAAAACGTCGTTCACTGCCTGGCCTTCTCTTTTGTGAACTGGTCTTTTGTGTGAATGTTCGAATCGCGTCAATGGAGCTTCCTCTCTTACAAACTGGTTGCTGAAATAGTTCATCTTTCTATATAGATTATGCTGGTGTAGTGTTCTTGAGCTGTGGAAGATTTTCCTACTTTTAAGAAACTTGAAATTATCGGATCTCAGGAATGTTCGAATATATTTTTGAGCCTTTGTTGATCCAAATATTTTGTTCATTGCTTCAAGGATCACTTGCAAATTTAAATATATTTAATAGTTCTTTTGAGCTTCCAGCTTTGTCGGCTTGATTAAAAGCCCACTCTCTTTTTGGAGAAGACTCGTGTTCGAGTCCAACTTTGTGCAGAAAAAAACTTAATTTTGCTCCTCCCCTATCAAGAAAAATAATAGTTATTTTTAAAAAAAATATCAATTTCGGGTTTTAATTCAAGATAAAAGTCAATAATTAGTTTTAAATAAATGAATAAAACTTGTCTTTGAAGGCCAAGTTCATCCAAATTCGAATCCAAAAATAAGGAGTGGTTAAAAGAAATTCGAGTTTTGAGTTTTGTATATTAAGAAAAAATTGATATTGGATTTGTTTAATTTACGTTTTATGTTTTTATGTTAAGATCTTGATCTTAGGACGAGCGATAAAGTACAATATCGCAAATTCCTTATTACTATGGAGCACGTGAAATATGGATGCTTAATGAGTCGGGTCAAAACCAGACCAATTAGCTTGGTACGGAATCGAAACGGTCTAATCGGTCAGAAACCAGTAAGATACCGGTTCAGATCGGTTCTAAGGTTCCAGAACCGAAATCTTATCGGTTTTGGACTAAACGAATCATGTTCCGAGCTGAACCGGATCAGTTATTTTAAAAAACCGAAAATTTTATTGGTTTTATATAAATATAATTGAGTTTAACTTATAACATAGATGTCAATTAACTTAGTGGTTAGAGTTTCTCGTTCGAACACGCAAGGTCACGCGTTCGATCCCTGCCTTTCACAAAATTTTGCAGCAAAACCTTTTTAAAAAAAAAAAAAAAAACCGTTTCCAACTAGGAATAGGATCCGATCCGGTTTCTTATAGGACCGGATAGGTTCCGGTAAAGTCGAACCCAGAACCTGCCGGTTCTGACCTGGAACCGATCCGGTGGATCCGATAAATAGCCCTAAGGTGTAACTTAAATGTTCCTTTCAAACGTGTATATTCATTTAATTGAAAAGTAGAGAGATAACAACCATCTAAATGAATATATCAATGTGCTTGGGTGCATCAATTGATGGTGAACACCACTGATCACAATTTGGACCTAATCATTAAGTACGAGGCGATGAGAATTATGGAACCCGTGAACATAAAATAAATTTTAATGATTTCGGAAATCTATTCTGAGAAGTCATGAACAAGTCTTAGCGTTGAACAAGAACGAACGGATCTTGTATAATTCCTAAGATATTTTTCAATTTCTTCTCGAAACACTCACATTCCGTGAATAGACGGGAAATTGAGAAATATCCAGAAATATATTTCGCGAATCGATCTTGCAGAAGCTTCAAATAATTTTCCTTCGACACCCGTGATACTCTCTCAGATGCAAGATACCAGAAATTTTACAGCCAACCAAACAAGGAAAACAGTAATTGTAGCAGTTTCAAACTCTGACCAATGATTTTTACCGCATGCATTTCCAAGGTCATGAGGCAATGATTGATATACATAAATGAATATGTAGGAAAAAATTCATTTTTGCAATGCTTCTCTCTCTAGTCTCTCTGGATTCTTCCATGAGAGTTTTGGGTTCTGCATCTTCCTCCGTGGAGAAGACTTTCCACTTTCCTACCATTTGAGCTCTTTTGGCTGTGTTAGTGTGGCAGTGTTTATCGCGTACGCTCAAATTAACCATTCTCAAGTTAATAGCAATAAGTATGTAAAGCGTGAGTAGGGATCGATCCCACTAAGAATAATATATTTTTTGTGTTAATTATGCAAGCAAATAGTAAAAGGGAAGTTTTGGATATGAATTAAACTATTACTAACAAATATCAAATGACTCTAAAATATTTTTGCTTTTAGGTGATACTTCTATAATGATACCAAATTATATATGTCATCACATTGGTTTAAACAATTAGACTAAAATACAGAACAATAGACTTACATTTGATTTGTTGGATATGTCCTAAGACAACTCATTAGATGATTCATTTTGGCGTACAATGTAATATGATTTTTATTAATATCAATTCATTATTATATATTATTCAAGTATCTGTATAATATATATATATATATATATATATATATTAATGTCATTTGAATAAAATTGTATTATTCTTAAAGATTGTCCCTAGTCAAGTATTATCATGAAATATGATAATGATAATGCATTGAGACTAATATGTATTGGTTCATGAATTTGTTCATGGATATGAGATATCGAATCAACTCATGGGTACATGTTAGAGAACTATGTACTCGACAGACCCACCATGAGAATGCTACATGGATAGTTATATTAATGTCATAAACAATTCTCATAGTGGAAATATTGTATGTAATCCTTACAACTTGAGGTTACCAGAGATTCCAACATAAGGATTTGTGTATTTTGGCATTGTCAAACGTTACTTGTAACATGGTAAACTATAAAGAAAATCATTGGATATACTACGAATTATGTAGAGGGATGTTGAGTGCTCAAGATAGGATTTGTCCCTCCTCCTATATAACATGAGAAGTGTTTGAGCCATTGATCAAGTGAAACTAAAATGCATGGCCATGCTCGAATGAGTCGATATGTGATATCAAGCTTATTTGTTTATTCTAGTCTACTCGTGGATCAAGAAATAAAGGATTGAACTACATAAGTATGACTTATTCCATGACTCGTGTTTAATCTAAACACATAGGACAAATTGATTAAGTTACATATTGAATATTATCACATGCCATAGGTAATGTCGAGTCAATGTCATTCTTGTAACTTGGATAGCCTTGATGTGTTGCTAGATACCGCTCATTGCTTGTGACATAAAATTAGATTTTATGTCACTGCCAACGTTGTAAGATCTCAACGAGTCGCACAAAAGATTAAATCGAGAAAGGGAGATAAAGTTAATTAGATGAATTAATTAGGAAGAGTCCTAACCATAAAATAATATATATATATATATATATATTATTATTATTATGGGCCGTTTATATATGAAGATATATATTTGAATATGGAAAATATATATACAGACAAATTTATTGGGCTTAAGGGGTTTTTGGAAAACCCTATATTCGGAAATGAGCCTGTTAGGATCGGGGTAGTGTTTAGAAGGGGGGGGTTGAATAAACACTAGATATAATTTCGATTTCTTTTCTGGTTAACTGTAAACTGTTAAGTGTTACAGTTGCTTCTCAATAACAGGCAAGTCAGTAGACACTTATTATAGTGCGGAAGACGTCTACCAAACTTGTGAGGAATAAAACTGAAGTAATAAAGCAGTAAACGAATAACACAAGAGTTGTTTCTGGAAGTTCGAAGCACAACGCTTCTACGTCTCCCCTTCTTCCTTTGCAGGAAGGATTCACTAGAAGACTTGGTTTACACTTTACAGTATACAACCTCCTTAGGCACTAACACACTTGGCCTAAACTCCTAGCAATCACACTCTTCTTATCTTTTGGATACAAGTGATTTTACAACACTCTCTACAGAATAAAACTTTCTAGCTTTTAGAGTTTCTGAGCAGCAGACTTTAATTGAAAATAATCTGTCACAGATTCAGTTTTGCGGTTTGTCTGCTCTTTGCTGAACGTTTGAAATATCAGTCGTATAGCTTTCTTGCTTTGAAGTATTTCTCTTAGTTTGAAAGTTGCTCAGCACTTCTTCATTCTCTGTTTGGACGTATTTATAGGTTGTGTTGTCCAACGGTAGCCTTTTTGTATATGGAATGGATTGGCTTTCCAAATACCTGTTGTCTTCTTTCCTATTTTGGAAAACAACGACTCTTTTCACTCTGACGGTAATGGTGGCGGAGATATAGCAGGGTGCGCCGCTCTGTTGTACCTTTGTCAGAGAATGTTGTACTTACTTTGTCTTGTTGCTTAGACTTCTGCTGGTTTCTTTGTTCAACTGGTCGTTCATCCTCTTAAGACCAGTTGATGTCCTTGTTCAGTGAGAGACTTTGCAGTTGATAGTTATCCAGTTTATATCTTCACCCGGTTGATGTCTTCATCCGATTGATGTCTTTACCAGTTGATAACTTGTCCGGTTGGTGTCTATCCAGTTGATGTCTTTATCCAGTTGATGTCTTCATTCGGTTGATGACTTTATCCGGTTGATGACTTTATTCAGTTGATAGCTTGTCCGGTTGGTATCTATCCAGTTGATGTCTTCATCCGGTTGATGTCTCTATCCAGTTGATGTCTTTATCCAGTTGATGACTTTATTCAGTTGATAGCTTGTCCGGTTGGTATCTATCCAGTTGATGTCTTCATCCGGTAGGTCTTTAGCATCCGGTTGATCTTTAATATCCAGTAGGTGTTTGTAATCACCAAAACTTAGAAATCGTTTTCCCAACAATTTCCCCCTTTTTGGTGATGACAAAACTAAGCAGTAATCGATTTCCTACTAGAGTAAATAAGGTAAAAGTCCTGAAAATGCTTGAAGACATCATGAAAAAGAAATTTTCATTAAATATAAGCAGATTACAAGTTGTAATCAAACTGGACAATTGAGAGAAATTCATCTTTATATAAGATGAATTCTTACACTTTGAATAGAGTCTAAGACAAGTCTAGTTTTACATAAAATAGATGATACATGACAAATTTCTCTTTAATTAAACAAAGTAGACCGGAGGGCTTCAATTCACTTAGTTGCGGAGAGGAAGAGCTCGATCCACCTTGTTTCAGAGAGAATGTCGGGAAGAGGAAGAGTCATATGAATATTCATCAGGCAGCTCCTTTAATTTTTATGGAATCACCTAATAAAAATATTCTATCTCTGTTGAGAATACTCTATCTCTATCTTCCCCCTTTTTGTCATCAGCACCCAGGCATCTGCTGTTAGTAGTTCCTGACTGATGAGGAGCACCAGAACAGGATCAAAGCGCTGAAGCTTATCAGAGCTGGGTTAGATAAGTAATCAACCCATGAGGGGTTGATTTAGATAAGTAATAAACCCATGAAGCAGGAAAGGATCTAACAGAAAACCAGGGAATGAGAAATAACTTAAAAGTAAGCATGATGAGTGAATGTGTGTTATGTGATCAAACAAGAACCTCTATTTATAGGAAAAACAAGGTAGCAATAAATGTGAATGCATTTATGTTAAATAGTGAATACAGAGAGACAGTCAATTTAACACAGTAAGTAAATAGGAGTAAGTAAGAGTGAGTCAGAAAGTGATACTATTTGCGCCCTAACCAATGTTTGGTATAGTCGCGTTTTTCGGTAGGCGGTTGGCGCGGACTTCGAGATCTTTGTTGAGCAGTGGGTCTTGACTGAGGGAGTGCTCCAGTTGCAGGGGATGAATGAGCAGCTGAACTTGACGCTCTCTGAGAAGAGGGAGCAGTTCGACTGGGTTCAGGCAGCCTGCGGATAATTTTAGGAGCAGCAGGCAGACTGTTGCAGATATCTTGAATTTGAGATGCAAACGCTGCTTGCATGGTGGCCAATTGATCAGTCAAAATCTTTTTGGTGTCGTCAATCTTTTCTCCAAGAGCCATTGAGGTGGCAGTATGAAGAGATTCATTGTTCTGATTGATCTGAAGACGCGCCTGGCCAATATGAGAAACTGCTTCTGCAACCGCATTCTCAGCAAAGGTTTGAAGTCTAGTGACAGTAGTAGTTAAACTACTTAGGTCAGCGTAGACTTGCTGAAATTTAGAGTCTGTTTGCTGCTGAAGAGTTCCTAAAACAAGTGTTGCAGCCCTCTCTTCCTGCTTAAGCTTGTGAACATCATGGGTCAGTGCTGTAATAGCGGTGGAGAGATGAGCTAGCTGGGCAGCGATGTTTGGTGGCTCGTCCAGAGGGTTTGTGAAGACAAAGAAACCCTCGGATAGTTCCTGATCCATGGACGGATCGCCGGCAAGCATCGGGATATCAGCAGCAGGGGCAAACGCAGTTGGAGGAGCAATGACGACTGCAGTGGATGGCAAAATAGTAGCGTCAACATGAGGGGCCGCAGTTGAAGCGGAGATAGCTATATCCATAGTTCCAGTTTCTTCCACATGCTGAGCATCCAGTTCAGCATTGTCTTGATCAATCTCAGCAGCAGACGCTTGAGTATGATCATTGGAATGAGAGGATTCACTTGGTTCATTATTTGCAGAGGAGATGGTGACCAGCTGAACCACATTCTGAATAACTGAATCGACATTGGTGTGATCAACAATCATTTGGTGGAGCTGTTGATCATGTGGAGAGCTGGGAGCAGAGGATGCTGCCTCCAAAGTTGTTGGTGTGGCGTCTGCTCCAGTAGGAGAGGTCTCCAAAGCAGTAGAAGTAAGCTCCACAGTAGGAGGGACAACCTCTAAATTTGCAATAGCCATTGGTAGATCTGGCTGATCAGGGCTTGCAATAATTTCAGAAGAGGAGCATGTATGAATCCCAGTGGATATGCGAAGATCATGAAGAGCAAGCTCAGCCATTTCCAGCTTGAGGCCTAGAGCGTTTAGAACTGCTCGATCATGATTCGCTGTTCTTGAATGGCCATCAAACATTTGAACGCGGGATGTAACAAGATCTTGGAGTCCGCCCACATAGTTCATAATCCTAAAGACATCACGCAGCTTCAAACTTTTCTCAGGTTCGGGGATTTGAAGATAGGTCAGGATTTTGTTTTCATCTTGCTTTGCCTGAGCCAGAATTGGGTCGATATCATCAAAGCGAACCTGTACTCGAGCCTTTACCCAACGATCAAAAATCTCCAGTTGGGATTCCAGTTGGGCGTTAACGGCATCCATGACCATTTGAATCTCGAATGCAACAGGAGTGGACACTGGAGCAATAAGAGATTTTCCTTTGTCAGCTGGAGTGGCCTTGGGATGACAGTAAGGACACGTAGACTTGGGTGTCCTGAAGCTGATGGAGCCTGGAGCCTGCTGAGAGCTCACCTGAGCTGAAGGAGTGTCTATTAAGGGAGCAGACACCATGGCTAATACAGCAGTGGGTTCCCCAGTTGAAGGGATGACAGGGCTGGGTTCTCTGTCAGAAATAACACCTGTAGGTCCGGCAGAGGAGATAGTGTCAGATGTGGCAGTGTCTCTCTGACGGGCAACTAGAGGAGCAATTTTTCTGGTCCTTGGCTTCTTAGGAGGATGAGGAGGAGGAGGAGACTCAGCGGATTCAGAGACAGTCTGTTCCGAGTCACTAATGACTTGAGTCAAACGGCGCTTTGTGGCTCCACCTTCTCTGCCACTTCGTTGGCGATGAAGCTGAAGGTACTTGTGAGTGATGAGTCTCCCTGGATGAAGATGAGAGAGAGCTCCCGTCTTGATGTGTTTGCTCTCAAATAGACTGCTTAGAGGGAGAGCAAAACCGGATTGACCTTTGCCAGATACGACGAGACTAGTCAGTATTTGAAATAGTACAGCTGACCAGTTGATCTCCAACCCTTTGCATATGGCGCTCATGACGTCAAACTTCTCAGGGGTAATTATATCAAATGATCCTGCCTTACAGAGGATCCCCTTTGAGATGATGTCTGCCAGTTGTCGATAGTGGCTCTTCATTAATACCTTCCTGAAGGGAGGTCGTTGAATACGATGGTCAGAGTCCGACACTGTGAGCCGCATCTCTTCTCTCAGGTCTGCCGGAATAGTCGAAAAGTCAGAGAGTCCAGTGGAGGGTAGGCACAGGTGAGTGGCAAACTCTGGTTGAGTGATGGTGACTGACTGCCCAGAGATGGATGCCACAACGGTGTCATCCACAACAGTTGCTGTGGCAAAGAATTCTTGTAGTTCATCCTGGTAAAATGAGGGAGCCTGGCTTAGGATCACTAATAGCCCTGAGGAATCCAGCTTTTGAATCAAATCCTTTGTTTCCTCATCAGATGAAGTGTATATGGAGTTAAAGTCGACGTGAACAGCATTTGTGATAAAACTTGGTTGAACAGTCTTCGTCATTTTGAATGATTTAGGTGAAGAAGCAGCAGCAATCTGTTAAAGGAAATTTTCTGAAAGAAACGATTGTAGCAGTAAGATGTTTGGAGAAGATGAAGAGGAGAAAAACTAAAGGCGGTGAAAAAAGAAGTATATGTAACGTCGTACTGTAGATGAGCGGACACATGTATACGTGGCAATCATCTAACGATTAGAAAGATTTTAACCAAAAAATAAAAGGACAGGATTTAGGCGGGAGTGAAATAATTTATTTTACACAAAAGTAATTTTGAATTCCGACGTTCATTAGGTTAATTAGTATCGAGGGTTATTTTTGTCAAAGCTTATTTGGTAACATCAACTGGTATGTGGGGTTCGACTGGTAGGAGAACATCTACTGAATGCAGAGTCCTACTGGTACGAATACTCCCACTGCAGTTGACCATTGTATTACCAGCTTAGCTTAAATAACCATGATAAAATTAAAACAGAAATTCCCCCTAAATAGATGCAATTAAACTAACAAATTCCCCCTGAATCCATTACCCAATCAAAATAATCAAGAAGTAATTTCAATTAAACCAAGAATATTTCGAAAGTAAGAAAACTTAGCGTCCGGTAGGGGTTTTGTGAAGATGTCTGCTGCCTGTTGTTCTGTGGAAATGTACTCCAGCCGTATTTCCTTCTTCATAACATGATCTCTGATGAAATGATGACGAATGTCAATATGTTTAGTACGAGTATGAAGAACTGGATTGTATGTAATGGCAATGGCAGACGTATTGTCACAGAAAATGGGAGCCTCTGTGGACTCAATTCCATAGTCTCTGAGTTGTTGCTGAATCCAGAGCAGTTGGGCACAGCAGCTTCCAGCAGCAAGGTACTCTGCCTCTGCAGTGGAGGTTGCGATGGATGTCTGTTTCTTGCATCCCCATGATATTAATCGATCACCAAGAAATTGACAATATCCACTGGTGCTTTTCCTGTCAATTTTACATCCAGCATAGTCAGCATCTGAGTATCCAATGAGATTAAAGGTTGAGTCTCTTGGATACCATAGACCAACATTCTCGGTTCCTTTTAAGTATTTTAGGATCCTCTTGACAGCAGTGAAGTGCGACTGCTTGGGATTTGCTTGAAACCGGGCGCACATACATACTGCAAACATAATATCGGGTCTGCTGGCTGTCAAGTATAGTAAAGATCCGATCATGCCTCGATACATTGTAACTTCGACTGGTATTCCTGAATTATCCAAGTCGAGTTTGGCAGATGAGCTCATTGGTGTAGCAGCAGCTGAGCTGGTACTCATTCCATATTTCTTCAGTAGCTCTTTGGTGTACTTGGACTGATTTATCAGAATTCCTTCACTAGATTGCTTGACTTGCAATCCTAAGAAAAATGATAACTCTCCCATCATGCTCATCTCAAATTGTTCCTGCATGATTTTAGAAAATCTTTCGCACAGTTTTGGGTTAGTACTCCCGAAGATAATATCATCAACATATATTTGAACTAGCAACGTATGATCTCCCTTTGTAAATTTAAAAAGGGTCTTGTCCACCGTGCCAATAACAAAGTTGTGCTCTGTCAAATATTTTGATAAAGTTTCATACCAGGCACGGGGAGCTTGCTTTAGACCATACAGAGCTTTATTCAGTCGGAAAACATGAGATGGCTGCTGATGGTTTTCAAATCCAGGAGGTTGTTCAACATAAACTTCTTCCTGGAGTTTGCCGTTAAGAAATGCACTCTTAACATCCATCTGATAGACTTTAAAGTCTTTAAATGCAGCAAATGCAAGAAATATGCGAATTGCTTCTAATCGTGCTACAGGGGCAAAGGTTTCATCGAAATCAATGCCTTCTTCCTGTCTGTAGCCCTGTGCAACTAATCTTGCTTTATTTCTAATTACTGTTCCATTTTCGTCTAATTTATTTCTAAATACCCATTTGGTGCCAATTACAGTGTGATGCTGTGGTCGTGGTACTAGATACCATACTCTGTTTCGCTCAAACTGGTTTAGTTCTTCCTGCATTGCTTCTACCCAACTTGGGTCTAATATAGCTTCATCAATCTTCTTAGGTTCCATATGAGATATGAATGCAGCATGAAGAAATTCGTTAATCATTTGTCCTCTGGTGCGTAGAGGAGCAAGAGGGTTACCGATGACCTGCTCGGGTGGATGATCCTTCTTCCACCGGAGCGAAGGTCCTAGTGGGTTGAGTTCTTCAGTTGACTGGATGTGGGTAGGTAAATCAGAGATTCTGATTGACCCATCTTTCTCATTGGTTCCTTCAACTGCAGTAGAGGTGGATGCCACTGTTTCATTGATGGCTGGCTGCAGTGCTTGTTGGCCTGCAGACTCCTCTGCTTGAGCTTCAGGGATTTCTGGTTCTAAGGAGCAGTCAGCCCTGCTTCTGTAATCAATCTCATCATCAACATTTTCGTCAATATAAGTGCTTTCCAGTCGATTACTCAAGTTGTTTATTTGTATATCGGATAGTGTACAGTCAGTAGGTTCATCAAATTTTACATGCACTGATTCTTCTACATTAAGAGTTCTATTATTAAATACTCTGAATGCCTTACTAACTGTAGAATAGCCAAGAAATATTCCAGCATCAGATTTGGCATCAAAGGCGGTGAGATGAGTCTTTCCATTGTTGTGAATAAAACATTTGCAACCAAACACATGGAAATAAGAAATATTTGGCTTACTGCCATTCCAGATCTCATAAGGGGTTTTATTTGCTCGCTTATTAATCATCGATCTGTTCTGCGTATAACATGCTGTGTTGACAGCTTCTGCCCAAAATTTCTGCGATATTTCTGATTCCGCGAGCATAGTTCGCGCAGCTTCTTTCAAAGTGCGGTTCCTACGCTCAGCAACTCCATTTTGTTGAGGAGTTCTAGCTGCAGAGTATTCGTGTTTAATGCCAAGGTCATCTAGATATGATTCGAGTGATTGATTGGTGAACTCAGTACCTTTATCACTGCGAATTTTATCTATCCCACACGATTTCTCATTTTGGAGTCTTTTCAGTAATTTGATCAGCTTTGGAGTAGCCTGATCTTTACCACTTAGGAACAAGACCCACGTGAAACGAGTGTAATCGTCTATTAACACTAGGGTGTACTTCATTCCCCCTAGACTTGTTACTGGTATAGGACCAAACAGATCCATATGCAGCAACTCTAGGCACCGAGAAGAAGATTTACTCCCTTTGTTCTTAAAGGAGGATCTGATTTGCTTACCGAGTTGGCATGCTGCACAGATCTTGTCCTTTGAGAACTCAATTTGGGGCAGTCCAACAACTAGATCAAGTTTACGCAGACTAGCAATAGTTTTAAAATTTAAGTGACTCAACCGTTTGTGCCAAAGCCAATTTTTGGAGGAATTCTGGGCAGCTAAGCAAGTAAAGGAAGTAGGCTGATTAAGATTCCAATCAATTTTATATGTGTTATCATGCCTTCTTCCTATAAGTAATACATTGCCATCAGTAGATTTAATTATGCATGAATGCTGATTGAATTCTACGGAATGACCATTGTCACATAATTGACTTATGCTAATCAAATTATAGCATAGATTTTCAACTAAGAGAATATCTTTAATGATGAGGTTACCGTAGATAATCTTACCCTTACCTACGGTTCTACCTTTCGCGTTATCTCCAAACGTTATTCTGGGTCCAGTGGAGTCCACTAGTTCAGACAATAAGCTTGCATTCCCTGTCATATGTCTAGAGCACCCGCTATCTAGGAACCATTCTGAGCTCCGAACTGGATGCATTCTAGTTTCCTGCAATTAACGCGATAGACTGATTGGTACCCAATCCTACTTGGGTCCTGGTAGGATTAGTCCTTTCGGAACCCACACTTGTATGACCCTGAATAACTTAGGTCGGTGTGTGTTCTGAAATGTGTGTGCATTTATACATGTAGGTGATGATTTTAGCTTTGGAGTGTGATAATATGTGTATGCATGCGCTTTTGGTTTGTAGTTCCTGTTATTTAGCATATACCTCTTCTGAACAGGTTTACAGTTGTAGTACCAGTTGGGTTTAACCTCTCTAGCTGCTCGACCAGTGGTTTTAAGTTCATTTCTGAACTTTTGCCTTGGTTTAGCTTCTTTGAGTGGTTCTACATAACCGATACCTCTGTGCTGTACCTGTTCTTTGATGAGTGTTGCTTTAACAGGTTCTTTGACCAGTTCATATGGGTCATATACTGTGCTAGATCTTACAAAGTTCATTGATTGAACCTTGCCTTTTGTTAGACACAGTTGAGGCTCATTACCAGATGATCTGCTGTCATTGCTATTAAAGCCTATGCCAGTTAAATCACCAGCAAGCCTTATAGACTCAAGCATTTCATCCTTTCTGGTAGTCGACGCATTCCAAGTGCTAACCAGTTTGCTGAGTTTCTGGTACGCACACTTGGCTTCATCTCTTTCTTTCACTAGGCGACTGGCTGCTTCCCTTAAGCAATTCAACTCCCTTGATTGTTCACAATCAAGTTTGTTTTCAAGCATTTTAGTTGGAATTGAGTGCTCAGTCTTATAGCTTTCAAAAGATTCGTATAGCGTCTGATACTCATTTATCATGTCCTGCAATGCATTGGTGAGTTCATGATGTGTAAATTCAGATAGGTTGGTTTCATGTACCTCATTTTCATCATTCGCCATTAAGCAGTGGACTTCTTCGTCTTCACTCTCGCTGGATGAGCTATTTGACTCCTCTGATTCTGATTCAGAATCAGCCCATTTGCTCTTACTATCTTCTGCCACTAAAACCTTTTGATCTCTGTCCCGTTTGGATGTTCTTCTGGTTTCCTTGGATTTTCTGTAATCCTTGGATCCTCTTTTGTGATCATCCTTTTTGGGTTTAGGACAGTCTGCGATGAAGTGCCCTGGTTTGAGACAGTTGAAGCATACTCGCTCTTCTTCTTCTGAATTTCCTTTGGAGCTTTGCCTTCGAGGATATGATTGATAAGGTCTCTGGTTCTTCTTCATGAATTTTCCAAATTTCTTTACGAACATTGCCATCGCATCGTTACACATCTTCTCTGGAGTCATTTCGGTAGGAGTAGGCAGAGACTCAGATGCAGTGAGAGCTTTTGTTGGTTGACTTGAACTTGGTTCATCTTCAACCCGAATGCCTAATTCGAATTCATAGGCTTTTAAATCAGCAAACAAATCATGTAGATCTATCTTGTTGATATCCTTCGATTCTCTCATAGCAATGGTCTTGACATCCCATTCTCTTGGTAGACCTCTCATCACTTTGAGAGTGACTTCTCTGTTGGGTAACTCCTTACCCAGACTGCTTAGTTCATTTACTATTCCAGTCACTCTTTCATCGTACTCATTGAGAGTTTCTCCATTTATCATTTTGATATGCTCAAACTTCTGCAAAGCCACAGTAAGCTTGTTCTCTTTGGTTTGATCATTTCCTTCACAGAGTTGAGCAATCTTCTCCCAGATTTCTTTGGCTGTTGGGCACATTTTGATTTTGTTAAACATATTTTTGTCCAAAGTTTTGAACAAAATATCTTTAGCAACATTGTCTAGATTTGCTTTTTTCTTGTCTTCATTTGACCATTGAGATCTTTCCTTTTCTACCATTTGTGGATCACCACTTGTGATAGAAGCAGCTGTATTGACTTTCATGATTTTCAACGGTCCTTCGGTGATCACATACCACATATCATCATCTTGAGCACTTAGATGTGCTTGCATGCGGATCCTCCAGTCATCATATTCGTCTTTCTTGAACATTGGAATTTTGCTGAATGAGGCCATCAGTTTTGGTGAATGGTAATTTCTCAAGATTGAGAAGACCTAAGCTCTGATACCACTTGTTAGGATCGGGGTAGTGTTTAGAAGGGGGGGGTTGAATAAACACTAGATATAATTTCGATTTCTTTTCTGGTTAACTGTAAACTGTTAAGTGTTACAGTTGCTTCTCAATAACAGGCAAGTCAGTAGACACTTATTATAGTGCGGAAGACGTCTACCAAACTTGTGAGGAATAAAACTGAAGTAATAAAGCAGTAAACGAATAACACAAGAGTTGTTTCTGGAAGTTCGAAGCACAACGCTTCTACGTCTCCCCTTCTTCCTTTGCAGGAAGGATTCACTAGAAGACTTGGTTTACACTTTACAGTATACAACCTCCTTAGGCACTAACACACTTGGCCTAAACTCCTAGCAATCACACTCTTCTTATCTTTTGGATACAAGTGATTTTACAACACTCTCTACAGAATAAAACTTTCTAGCTTTTAGAGTTTCTGAGCAGCAGACTTTAATTGAAAATAATCTGTCACAGATTCAGTTTTGCGGTTTGTCTGCTC
Organism: Haberlea rhodopensis; assembly: GCA_907163345.1. Lineage (NCBI taxonomy): Eukaryota > Viridiplantae > Streptophyta > Magnoliopsida > Lamiales > Gesneriaceae > Haberlea > Haberlea rhodopensis. The sequence continues at coordinate 3,174,099 of CAJQUN010000008.1, read as the reverse complement.
TTTGCTGAACGTTTGAAATATCAGTCGTATAGCTTTCTTGCTTTGAAGTATTTCTCTTAGTTTGAAAGTTGCTCAGCACTTCTTCATTCTCTGTTTGGACGTATTTATAGGTTGTGTTGTCCAACGGTAGCCTTTTTGTATATGGAATGGATTGGCTTTCCAAATACCTGTTGTCTTCTTTCCTATTTTGGAAAACAACGGCTCTTTTCACTCTGACGGTAATGGTGGCGGAGATATAGCAGGGTGCGCCGCTCTGTTGTACCTTTGTCAGAGAATGTTGTACTTACTTTGTCTTGTTGCTTAGACTTCTGCTGGTTTCTTTGTTCAACTGGTCGTTCATCCTCTTAAGACCAGTTGATGTCCTTGTTCAGTGAGAGACTTTGCAGTTGATAGTTATCCAGTTTATATCTTCACCCGGTTGATGTCTTCATCCGGTTGATGTCTTTACCAGTTGATAACTTGTCCGGTTGGTGTCTATCCAGTTGATGTCTTTATCCAGTTGATGTCTTCATTCGGTTGATGACTTTATCCGGTTGATGACTTTATTCAGTTGATAGCTTGTCCGGTTGGTATCTATCCAGTTGATGTCTTCATCCGGTTGATGTCTCTATCCAGTTGATGTCTTTATCCAGTTGATGACTTTATTCAGTTGATAGCTTGTCCGGTTGGTATCTATCCAGTTGATGTCTTCATCCGGTTGATGTCTTCATCCGGTAGGTCTTTAGCATCCGGTTGATCTTTAATATCCAGTAGGTGTTTGTAATCACCAAAACTTAGAAATCGTTTTCCCAACAGAGCCGCCTCTTATTTATCTATATATATGCACATGCATATTAGGTTAAGGAGGTCAGACGTTAGTTGGGAAAAAAGTTAATTGAGATTAACTAAAACCTACACCTTTCGAAAAGAACAAAGGTGCAGCCGTCACCTTGTTTTGACTTTCGTCCCTTTCTGTTGAATTATCAAGTTTAGCAACTTGGTAATTTCAACATCCCTTATCGATTTGATCGTGTGTGATACCGCAGATGCAAACATGTGAAGTTTTGCTCGTGACTCGTGGAGGATTCTGTATCAAACACGCTACAAATGTATAACTCTCGACAAACGATATGATTACTTCGTATAGGTCCTCGGTGGGAATCCGAATTTTAATTTATTTATTCCGCTGCGCTCTTTGATCGTCGGATTCCTTACAGTGGTATCAGAGCCATGTTCGAAGCTCATATCGGGGTTATGAGATAAATTGTTTTATCATATTTTGAGTTATTGTAATCATGCTAATTCGATCGAAACTGTAAGAACATATTATATATGTTATAATCAACATATGAGATATGTATGTGGAAACCATCGTAAAATATATATGATATATTAACGTGTATTTATGTATAAGGTACATATGTGTGCGCGCGACCGAGCATAGCAAGGCGGGCGTCGTAGCTCGATAGTCGGACGAACGTAACAAGCAAGGCAGGCAACCATGGAGATCAATGAAGTTGGACCATGGTGCCGAGACGAGGATGTCATTCACAAATAGACCGAAGAGGTGCTTGGAGAAGTTACCCTTAGGTTGACCATTTAGATTTTCTCATTGGCTTGAGAAAATCAGTAGTTCGGGCTATAACCATGTCACATTTATTTTATGTTGATGTATGTGATGCATGTTTATCATTTGATATTTAATATTGATGGATGATATATATATATATATATATATATATGTATATATATATATATATGTGTGTGTGTGTATATATATATGTATATATATATATATATATGTATATGTACATGACATATTTTCATTATCAATATTAATAAAATCGTGAGATCTTTAAATCCCTCTAATAATATTAAGTCAAGTTAGATGCCTTCAAATTAATAGTACTCGTCAGGACTTCGATTGAATATGTGTAGGTTTGCCAAAGCAAAGTACCGTGACAATCTTAGTAAGGCGCGATAGGATAAAAGTGATATCCGTGACTATAAATTGGGTTCGACTTAACTAGCATTATCTCAATAGAATTGGGAACCTAGAGTCATGGGGTTGGGTTATAATTCATTAGATAAATTAGAACAAAGTGTTGTTTGCCCAACCATCCAAGAGTTACATGTGATGTAATTGACAAAGTGTTGTCTACCTAAATAGCCGAGTCTTGGGTGATTAGCCAAAGCTAACTCAAGGTTAGATGAAATATGGATCTTGGCCCACTAATAGTTCTGAGGGTTGATGATTTTAACTAAATAGTGGGAGTTTCATTTAATATAAGACCTTATTAAATGATTAAATGATAAAGCTTATTTTGCATATTTATATTGTAGATATCCATGGCATCAAACAACGTTACTAGTACACTATCTCTGCGATTGGTCCTTGAGAAGGACAAATTGAATGGGACAAATTTCCTAGACTGATATAGGAATCCGAGGATTGTCCTCAAACAAGAGAAAAGACAATATGTCCTAGAGGAACCCTTACCTGCTAAGGAACCTCCTGCTACGGTCGTAAGGGCTGCTAGGGATGCTTACAAGAAGCATCAAAATGACGCTCTTGACTTTGACTGCTTAATGCTTGCAACCATGAAGCTTCAATAGCAACGTGAGGAAATTGATGTGTTCAATATGATTGAACATCTGAAGCAACTTTACCAGCAACAAGCTAGACAAGAGAGGTATGACGTCTCTAAAGCGTTATTTCAGTGCAGAATGGTATAAGGAAACCTGTTGGAACTCATGTACTCAAAATGATTGGATATATAGAGAATCTTGAGAAACTGGGTTTTTCGTTGGACCAAGAGTTGGCCACTGACGTGATCTTGCAATCGTTGCCTGATAGCTATAGTCATTTGTTCTGAATTACAATATGACTCTACCACAATTGCTTGGTATGTTGAGAACTTACGAGGCAAACAAAGAAGTCTAAGCTCACAAATGTCCTTATTGTGAATAAGGGCAAGGAAAAGACTAAAACAAAGGACTTTAGAAAAGACAAGAAAGTCTCTGTCAAATCTAAGCCTCGTGCTACTGCACTTAAGCCAAAGGGAGGAGTGGCTAAAGAAGGAAATTACTTCCATTGCGGTGAGACCGGACATTGGAAGAGAAACTGCAAGTTATACCTGGAAGATTTTAAGAAGACGAAGGGAAGTGTGACTTATACTTCAGGTATTTTTTTTATAGAAGTCAATATATCTACTTCTTCATCATGTGTATTAGTTATTGGATGTGGTTCTCACATTTGTGTTAGTGTACATGAACTCAAAAGGAGTAGAGTGTTGGCAAAATGCGAAGTTGACATAAGAGTGGGAAATAGAGCAAAAGTTGATGCATTAGCTATAGGAGATTATTCATTGACTTTGCCTTCTGGTTTAATTTTAGATTTACAAGACTGTTATTTTGTGTCGTCGATTACTAGAAACATTATTTCAATTTCTTGTTTGGACAATATGGGTTTTTCATTTATAATAAAGGACAAATGTTGCTCCATTTATTTACATGAGATGTTTAATGCTAGTTCACAATTGATTAATGGTCTCTATGTTCTAAATCTTGATATGCCTGCCTATAACATAAATACTAAGAGGATTAAGACTAATGATTCTAATCCAATTTATCTATGGCATTGTCGCTTGGGCCATATAAATGAGAATCACATTTCAAAACTTCATAAGGATGAAGTTTTAGATTCATTTGATTTTGAATCATATGAAACATGTGAATCTTGTTTAATGGGCAATATGAATAAAGCCCATTTCAAGGGACATATTGAAATGACAAATGATTTATTGAGTCTCATACATGGTCATGTAGGCCCAATAAACATCAAGCTAGATGTGGTTTTCAATACTTCGTTACATTTACTGATGACTTCAGTAGATATGAGTATGTATATCTAATGAAACATAAATATAAAACTTTTGAAAGGTTCAAGGATTTCAAGAATGAAGTACAAAACCAACTTGACAAAAGTATCAAAATCCTCCGATCAAATCGAGGAGGTGAATACTTAAGCCAAGAGTTTCATGACTATCTAAAGGAGTGCGGGATAGTCCCGCAACTCACACCTTCGTATACTCCACAACGGAATGGTGTATCTGAAAGGAGGAATCGAACTTTGTTGGACATGGTTCGATCTATGATGAGTCATGCAGATCTTCCGATTTCCTTTTGGGGACATGCTTTAGAAACAACAATATCTATATTGAACCATGTTCCATTTAAATCAGTACAAAAGACACCATATGAGATATGGACTGGGAAACACCCCAGTATGTCTTTTATAAAGATTTAGGGATGTGAAGCTTATGTGAGACGTCAAGCTTCCAACAAACTTGAACTCAAATCTGATAAGTGCTTCTTTGTTGGGTACCTTGAGGAAACAAAAGGATATTATTTCTATTATCCCACCGAGTACAAATTGTTTGTTGCTCGGACAGGTATTTCTAGAAAATGAGTTCATTTCTAAAAGAGCCAGTGGGAGACAAGTCGAACTTGATGAAGTTCAGCCACCACAACAAAGCACTGATCCTGATATTGAGATGGAAATAGAGCAGACACCGCAAGCTGTTGTGGACACAATACCTGCTCAAGTGACACAAGCCCAACGTAGGTCTGTAAGAATACATTGTGAGTTCAGAGATATGGATTTCTTGTGACTCAACATGGTGACTTACTACTCATTGAAGAGGATGAGCTTTCATCCTATCAAGAAGCTATAATGGACCCTGATTCTAAGAAATGGCTAGAGGCCATGAAATCTGAGATGAAATCCATATATGTAAACCAAGTATGGACTTTGGTTGACCCACCTGAAGGGGTAAGACCCATAGGGTGCAAATGGATTTTCAAGAAGAAGACTGACATTGATGGTAACGTACAAATATTTAAAGGACGAATGGTTGCTAAATGTTTCAAACAAATTCATGGTATTGACTATGATGAAACTTTTTCGCCGGTTGCCATGGTTAAATCCATCAGGATCTTACTTGCAATAGCTGCATTCCATGATTATGAAGTCTGGCAGATGGATGTCAAAATTTCTTTCCTTAATGGAAACTTACTTGAGGATGTGTACATGACACAACCCGAGGGTTTTGTCGATCCAAAGGATGTTGGAAAGATATGCAAGCAACAACGATCAACTTATGGATTGAAGCAAGCTTCTCGGAGTTGGAAAATTCGTTTTGATGATGCAATCAAAGAGTTTGGTTTCATCAAGAACGTAGATAAGAACATAGATGGACCTTGTGTCTACAAGAAGGTCAGTGTGAGCATAATTATCTTCCTAGTGTTGTATGTAGATGACATACTTCTCATTGGGAATGCTATCCCTGCCTTGCAATCTGTAAAGATATGGCTAGGGAATTGTTTTTCTATGAAAGACTTGGGTGAAGCCACCTATGTGTTAGGTATCAAGATTTGTACAGATAGATCAAGAAAATTACTTGGCCTAAGTCAAAGTACATACATAGATAAAGTGCTAAAATGGTTTAGCATGCAAGAATCAAAGAAATGATTCATGTCTATGACACATATGATACATCTCTTGAAGAATCAGTGTCCTTCAACACAAGATGAGAGACAACGCATGAGTAAGATTCTATATGCATCAGCTATTGGATCTATCATGTATGCCATGATATGTACTTGTCCCGATGTTTATATACTTTAAGCATGACGAGCAGATATCAAGTTAATCCAGTTGAATTTTACTGGATCACTGTCAAGAATATCCTGAAGTACTTGAGAAGAACTAAGGATACATTCTTGATTTATGGAGGTGATGAAGAACTCAATGTTATGTTACACTGATGCAAGCTTCCAAACCGACAATGATGATTTCCAATCGCAAACAGGATATGTGTTTTGCCTAAATGGAGGTGCTGTGAGCTGGAAGAGTTCAAAGCAAGAGACAATGGCCGATTCTACAACTGAAGTTGAGTATATTGCTGCCTCAGATGCAGGAAAGGAAGCCGTTTGGATCAAGAAGTTCATTTCTGAGCTTGGGGTTATGCCTAGCATTCTAGATCCGATCGAACTCTATTGTGACAACGATGGAGCCATCGCATTGGCTAAGGAACCCAGATCTCACCAGCGATCCAAACTCATACTTCGGCGTTTTCATTTCATTTGAGAAATCGTTGAAAGAGGAGATGTGAAAATATGCAAAGTACCAACTGATGGTAATGTATCTGACCTGCTGACGAAACCGCTGTCACAGCAGAAGCATGATCGTCATTCTAGATCTTTAGGCATTAAGTACATGTCTGATTGATCTTAGTGCAAGTGGGAGATTTGTTGGGATATGTCATAAGACAACTCATTAGATGATTGATTTGGCATACAATGTAATATGATTTTATTAATGGCAATTCATTATTATATATTATTCCAGTATCTATGTCATATGAATATATATATATATATATATATATATATATATATATTAATGTCCTTAGAATAAAATTGTATTATTCTTAAAGATTGTCCCTAGTCAAGTATTATCATGAATTAGGATAGTAATAATGCATTGAGACTAGTATGTATTGTTTGATGAATTTGTTCATGGATATGAGATATCGAATCAACACATGGGTACATGTTAGAGAACTATGTACTGGACAGACCCACCATGAGAATGCTACATGGATAGTTATATGAATGTCATAAGCAATTCTCATAGTGATAATAGTGTATGTAATCCTTACGACTTGAGATCACCAGAGATCGCAACATAAGGAGTTGTGTATTTTGATATTGTCAAACGTTATCCGTAACAGGGTAAATTATAAAGACAATCATTGGATACACTACGAATTATGTAGAGGGATGTTGATTGATCAAGATAGGATTTGTCCCTCCTATATACCAGGAGAAGTGTTTGGGCCCTTGATCAAGTGAGACTAAAATGCATGGTCATGCTCGAATGAGTCGATATGTGATATCGAGCTTATTCGTTTATTCTAGTCTACTCGGGGATCAAGAAATAAAAGATTGAACTATACGAGTATGATTTATTCCATGACTCGTGTTTAATCTAAACGTATATGACAAATGGATTAAGTTACATGGTGAATATTATCACATGACATAGGTAATGTCGAGTCAATGACATTCTTGTAACTTTGGTAGCCTTGATGTGTTGCTAGATATCGCTCATTGCATGTGACATAAAATTAGATTTTATGTCACTACCAATGTTGTAAGATCCTAACGGGTCTCACAAAAGATTAAATCGATAAAGGGAGATAAAGTTCATTGGATGAATTAATTAGGAAGAGTCCTAATCATAAAATAATATATATATATATATATTATTATTATGGGCCGATTAAATATAAAGATATATATTTGAATATGCAAAATATATAATTTAGATAAATATTTATTGGGCTTAAGGGGTTTTTGGAAAACCCTATATTCGGATATGAGCCGCCTCTTATTTATCTATATATATACACATGCATATTAGGTTAAGGAGGTCAGACGTTAGTTGAGAAAAAGTTAATTGAGATTAACTAAACTAAAATCCTACACCTTTCGAAAAGAACAAAGGTGTAGCTGTCACCTCGTTTCGACTTTCGTCCCTTTTCTTTCTGTTGAATTATCAAGTCTAGCAACTTGGTAATTTCAACATCTATTATCGATTTTATCGTGTGGATACTGTAGAGGCAAAGCTGTGAAGTTTTGCTCGTGACTCGTGGAGGATTCTGCATCAAACACGCTACAAATGTATAACTCTCGACACCCGATATGATTACTTCGTATAGGTCCTCTGTGGAAATCCGAATTTTAAATTATTTATTCCGTTGACTCTTTGATCGTCTGATTCCTTACATGAGAATCGTTAGAAATGAAGTACAAAGTTGACAACGCAGGCGCAAAGAAATTTGTAGCCGGACAATTCCATGACTATCGAATGATAGATGGCAAGAGCATTGTTGAGCAATTGGAAGAGTTGCAACTGATATATCATGAACTTGCAGCCGAATGAATGGGACTAAATGATGCACTCCAAGTGGCGACGATGATCAAAAAATTACCTCCATCTTGAAAGGACTTCAAGAGCTACCTGAAGCACAAACGAAAGATGATGAGTCTCGAGGACCTTATCAGGAGGCTGCGTGTCGAGCAACACAACCGAAAAGTTGACAAGAAATCAAGTGGAATGATTCCAAGGCAAACGTGGTTGAAGTTGGGTACAGCTCCCGTGGGAATAAGCGCAAGCACACTTATGATTCCAAGGGAGATACTCAGAACAGGAGGTTCACCGATGACTGTTACGTGTGCGGTAAACCTAACCATAAGAACAAGTACTACAATCAACGCCAAACCAATGAAGGTAAAAGGAAGGCAGTCCCAACCAAAGCAAAGGTAAAAGACCTGCTCATGCCCACATTGCTGAGGACAACCTGAGCTCAGACATGGATGACATATGATGTGACTATAAATAGACACATCTATTGCGCTTAATTGTCTACGATTTGGTATGTTTTGATGGATAATTTGATACATATGCTACATAATCGTATATTTGTGTAAATGTAGGTGAAATCGAAGAAATCGGGCTAACAAGGGCGAATAAGGATCGAGAAATGCATTGGAGTTGACAAGGGATCAAAGTAGACCAAGAAAAATGCATAAAACCGGACAACGGAAGTCGTGATCAATCGCCAAACGAAAGAAACCGAGCAACATAAAGGCTCGGTGATCGATTGGAACATTTTACCGATCGATCAATTAATGTTACTGGACGAAAAATTAAAGACTCGCGATCGATGGGAAAAAAGTGGCGATCGATCGCCGAAGGTTTCTGGCTGAAAAATAAAGGCTGGCGCGATCGATCGCCAGCAAAGTTTTGGAAAGTTTGGATTCTTGATTTATTTGCTTCATACATGGACTCTAACCTATCCTCCAAGCTTCCCTACATATATGGACGAAAATTACCTTTTACACATCTAGGTAGAGTATGCAGAATAGTTTAGACTAGTTTGCGAAGAGTCTTCCTTGAGAAGAATTTTCCAGCTTCGAGGGCGACAAACATAAGGAAGGAAATCTATGGTGTAAAGCAATACCATGAGGAATCACTGCACGAGTACTGGGAGCATTTCAAGAAGTTGTGTGCAAGCTGTCCACTACATCAGATAAGTGAACACCTTTTCATTCAATATTTCTACGAAGGTTTACTTTCTGGGGACAAGAACTTAGTAGATGCGGTGAACGGAGTAGCTTTTATTGATGAGACACTGGAGGAGGCAATAAATTGATAGCAAACATGGCTGTCAACTCCCAATAATTTGGGTTTGCTCGACATGGACAGACGCCAAGACAAGAGGTAAACATATCTAACATTGAACAACAACTGATTGACTTAACATTTCTTGTGCGTAATCTTGCAGGTGACAATGTGGGGAAGATGAAGCCATGTGAAATTTGTCTAGCCATGAATGCCACTGATGCATGTCCCTCCCTACAAGAGACATCCATGGAACACGCGAACGCAGCGGGTGGATTTTCGGGCCAACCGCAATGGAGATATGACCACCCATCGAGCAACTACAACCAAGGTTGGAGGGACCATCCGAACCAGAGCTATGTTAATCAACAGATGCACCAGCCTCCACCCTATAGACCGTCATTTTAGAGGCCTCCACAATCGCCAGTGCGTGTTCCTTCTGACATGTTAGAAAATATTGTTAAAGTTATTGCTAAAAATAGTCTGCAATTTCAACAGGAACGTGCATTCAAAGCTTGACTACACAAATGGGGCAATTGGCGACTTCGCTCAACAAGATAGAGGGGAGAATTTCAAATGGACTTCCTTCACATCCAGTGGTGAACCCAAGAGAGAATGTGAGTGCCATCACATTGAAGAAGAGTGAAGATACAACTGAGGAGAAGGTGGTATTGACGCCACCCGGAAGAGAAGAGATGGAAGAAAATAAGGACGTCGAGGAGCTTATACAAGAAGACGAAACACAAGGTAAGTCCCCTCCACTTTGTGAATATAAAATTGAACCCCCATTTCGCCTTGCTTTGAAGGTGAATAGGAAAGATGTCGGCATCAAGGGTGTAGGATCGAGCGCTTACCGCTTTACCAATAACTATAGTTAAGGGTAATGGCGCAACATCAATTTTTTCAACCATACACTGGCACAAGCGCCACGTGTTCGACCGATCACAAAGCAGAGACAATTGTTGAACCCCAACAATCCCTCCCCCAATAATTGCACTCTCTGCAACTCATGGGAATCGAACACGCGACCTTGGCTCTGATACCAATTGTAGGATCGAGCGCTTACCGCTTTACCAATAACTATAGTTAAGGGTAATGGCGCAACATCAATTTTTTCAACCATACACTGGCACAAGCGCCACGTGTTCGACCGATCACAAAGCAGAGACAATTGTTGAACCCCAACAAAGGGCCTCTATGAGACATTTCGGAGATGCAAGGAAAACGCTCCACTGTATGATGCCATGAAAAAAACCTCGATATGCGAGATTTTTGAAGGAAGTTTGGAAAGCGGATAGGAGAAAGAACGCAAAGGGTGCCCCAAGATTGAGCTATGTGAGAATGTTTCTACGGTCATCCAAAGAAGCATTCCCACAAAATGTAAGGACCCTGGTATGTTTTCTATCTCATGTGTGATTGGCAACACCAAGATTGATACGATGGATTTAGGAACTTCCATTAATGTCGTGACGTACTCAATCTACACATAACTGAAACCTTGACCTTTGAAACGGAATGCTACTATGATATGTTTAGCTGATAGGTCCACAGTTATTCCTTGGGGGATAGTAGATGATGTACTTGTACACATAGCAAATTTGGTTTTCCCCGCTGATTTCTATGTCTTAGACATGGAAAATGGTGATCCATCTAGCATCATTCTATTAGGGAGACCATTCTTGAAAACCTTTAAGTCCATAATCGATGTCAATAATGGAACTTTAACTATGGAGTTTAATGGTGAGATAGCGAAGTTCAATTTTCTGAAATCATTCAAACTCATGAACACACTAGTTACACTATTGATAGCACTGAGCACATGGTACATGATGATTTTGATAATGATGAATTGTGTGATCTAGAAAAAGCTACTGATGGCCTTGAGGACAATGGAGGTACGGACTCAAATCTTGTGCTTAATTTGCATACTCTTGTTGCGTCATCTACTCATGATACTGCTGATCCTCTATCTTCTCATTTGCAGGACCATATTGTTGAAAGGAAACACCCTCCGGATCGACAACATCAATCAACAAATGATGGAGGAGGAACAAAGACTGGTGATGACCTCTAAAAGAAGAGCAAGGCGAATAAGCCAAAGTTTAAAGAAATAAAGAAGATATTGAGGTGGAGAAGAAAGGATAGAGTGACACCGCATAACCCATCTTGATCAAGGACTGGCGTCGGGCTACCGACGTTAAACAGAGGGGCTGCTTGGGAGGCAACCAAAGGGGAGTTATTTTTTAAAAACAATTTATTGATTTCTTAGTCTAATTTCTCTTTCCTTACAATTTTAACTTACATTGGGGACAATGTAAGATTTAAATATAGGGGAGGGATTCATAGTATGTTATTGCTTTCTTATTTTTAAAAAAAAATAATACAAAAAAAAAATTTGAATTTTTTTTAGCTCATAGTTAGTAATGAACGCATGCTTAAAATCACTAACCCATGATGAAATCTAATTGATGGCATGCATGTTTTTCACATAGGTGAATTGTTAACCTTGGAACACTTTGAACTCTAATGCAAATTATACTTTGACATAGTAGTTGAAACATGATATTGTCATGACTTGTGAAGTGTGCATAGCGTAGTGAAGATTGTGTGAACTTTGTGATAGTCTTAGGAAGTCTCTGATACATGCTAAAACTTAACTACATGCTCTTTGAGGCGTATGTCTACTACTTGCAGACATCAAAGTGATATAAGCGATCTTTGATGTGTTTGAGCCTTTCAAACCTACCATGTAAACAAAATCAATCACTAGTACCTTTTTTGAGCTTTAATGCAAAAAAATGGTTGTATGATAAGCATACAAACAACCCTCATTCAACATTCTTTGACTAGCTTATCATCATTCCCTAATAAGTCTAAATAAGATTTTAGATCCATACCTTTGAAGGGAGTATAATGTGTTTCATTCACATGCTATTTGAGAGTTTTATTATCAAAGAAATGAGATGTATGAAAGAAAGGGATACCTTGAGAAAATTGCTAAAAAATATGATTCCAATGGGAGCCAATGCACAAGAAGAAAATAAATGAGATAAACTTTGAAAAAATGAACAAGGTTTGAAAAAATCAGGGAATGAGAGAAGCTTTTATTGTTCATATTATTATACTATCTTGTTTGATACATATTTCATTTATTTCATAAGCCAATACCTAGACCAAGCTACAAGATAATAAAAACCTACTTGATTTGTGTTTGCAAGTGGCTAAGATAGTGGAGAAGAGTGTGCAAGTGAGCTTATACTTGTCTTAGTGTATAACTTGAACTATTGTGAGTTTATATTAATTAGATCTATAATTTGTGTACGACACTTGTTTATGACCACACACGCACGCTCACTGATTTGTTCAGTATGAGATGTCTATGGATTGAACTTGTTCCAGTATTAACTTTTCACCGCCTTTCATTGTTGTGCATGTTTAAAATTATTGAGGTATTAAAGTGAGGACAAGTTAGTTTGTTAGGAACCTATGAGCCAACAAAATAATTGTAGTTTTGTCTGATCTACTCGAGGTCGAGTAAAGATTAAGTATGAGGGAGTTTGATATGCCTAGAAATAGACACATCTATTACGCTTAATTTTCTACGATTTGGTATGTTTTGATGGATAATTTGATGCATATGCTACCTAATCATATATTTGTGTAAATGTAGGTGAAATCGAAGAAATCGAGCTAACAAGGGCAAATAAGGATTGAGAAATGCATTGGAGTTGACAAGGGATCAAAGTAGACCAAGAAAAATGCATAAAACTGGACAAAAAATTAAAGACTCATGATCGAACGGCAAAAAGTGGCGCTCTATCGCCGAAGGTTTCTGGCTGAAAAGTAAAGGCCAACGATCGATCGCCAGCCATCATCGATCGATCGCCAACAAAGTTTTGGAAAGTTTGGATTCTTGATTTCTTTGCTTTCTATATGGACTCTAACCTATCCTCCAAGCTTCCCCTACATATATAGACAAAAATCAGACCTTTTAAACATATCGGTAGAATAGTTTATCGAAGCGAATGCGGGATTGACGACCTCGACGAGCGGAGATCGGATTAGTCTTTTCTCTTTTCTCTTATTTTTAGTTTTTCTTGTTAATTATGTATAGCTAGTTTTAATTCTTGGTTGATGAATACTAATACCTTGTATTTATTTATCTTGGGGAGATTCCTACGCTTTTGTTTATCGATTTATTGAATATCATTGTTTTTCTGATTTTATTGATATAATTTGTGTTTGTTTACTGGATTGACAACCTAATGAATTGCATATAATCTATTGCTAATTGGATATCAAATAAGAGATTATTTGAGTAATCTAATTGAAGAAGCGACTAAGATTGATAATTACCTGATGTTGGTGTTATTAAATTCTTAGGAAAAATCATTGACTAAATTTATATAAACCGCTTGTGTTTATGCTATTTAGATTCATAGCTAACTAGTTTTGAATAGTGCCATGATTTTAATCTTGATATGCATAAAGAGATTGATTGATTGATGAAAGTTAAATTAGAAAGCTTGGAATAATTGACTATGAACAAGGTGGGGGATGAATTAGATTTCCAATTGTTGAATATTCAAATAAAATTGAATCTTTTGTGAATCAATGAAATAGATGATAATTCCTAGGTAGAGTCAACAGATGCCAATCGCTTTAATTAGTTTGATCTTTAGTTTTAATTTAATAAGTATAATTCACTCACAACCTCATTATTTAATTAATTGTTTTGTTTTTGATTTCATTAACACAAGAATTCACACCTCCTCGTGGAATCGATCCCTACTCATACTACTACACTTTTGTTATCAATCTTGAGGATAGAAGTGGGGTTAATTTGGGCGTACACGATAAACGCTACCAACATGCATCTGATTGTTGTGGTGTCGGAGGTGAATTTTGTTAGTGAGAACTCCAAGGAATGGTGGGTGGACACTGGGGCTACTCGCCACATATGTGCTAACAAATGGATGTTTAATATCTGTCAATCGGTAAATGATGAGCACTGCTACATGGAAAATTCAGCAGTCTCAAAAGCTGAAGGCAAGGGGACGGTTGTACTAAAGATGACTTTCAGCAAATAGTTGACTCTTATCGAGGTGCTCCACGTGCCAGAGATTCGGAAAAATCTCATCTCGGGAGCAGTGCTGAACAAGAAAGGCTTTCGGCTTGTGTTTGAATCCGACAAAGTCATTGTGTCCAAGGGTGGTATGTTCGTGGGAAAAGGCTACTTGGCCAATAACCTCTTCAAGATGACTGACTTTAGCTCTTACGTCTAAAAGTCTAGTATAGAGGTTGAGATTGATGTAAATACAGCCAATGTGTCTAGCACAAGCAAAAATAATGTAATTATTGTTGCCAATGCGGCTAATAAAACTTTAAAGTTTGATTATTCTTGTGAGTCGTTACATTTGTGGCATGGTAGATTAGGACATGTGAATTATAAGTCCTTACAAATGCTAATGTCTCTTAATCTATTACATAAATTTAACATCAATCATAAACACAAGTGTGAAACTTGTGTAGATGCCAAATTAACCAAGTCTTCATTCCACTCAATTGAGTGAAGCACTGAACCGTTAAACTTGATCCATATGGATGTATACGATCTAAAGTATGTACAATATAGAGGCGGTAAATTTATCGATGATTGCACAAGATATTGTTATGTCTACTTAATGAGAAGTAAAGACGAAGCAATTGACATGCTCATTCACTACAAGAATGAAGTTGAGAATCAACTCGCTAAAAAAGATTAAAAATCTTTGAAGTGACCTAGGCGGTGAATATGAGCCACCATTTGCACAAATGTGCTGAGAGTGACATTATTCATCAAACCATTGCGCCTTATTCTCCCGAGCAAATGGTATTGCTGAAAGGAAGAATATAACGCTTAAGGAAATTATGAACGTAATTCTTATAAGTTCTGACTTACCTTGGAACTTGTGGGGAGAAGCTCTGCTTTCCACCAACTATGTGCTAAACAGAGTACCACATAAAAAGTTGGATAAAACACCTTATGAATTGTGGAAAGGCCGCTTAACTAACTATAAATTTTTAAGGGTTTGGGGCTGTCTAGCAAAGGTATCAATTCCTCCTCCTAAACGGACTAGGATAGGACCTAAGACAGTGGATAATGTATTTATCGGATATGCGCAAGATAGTAGTGCCTATCGATTTCTAGTACACAAGTAAGATAATGCATGTAAAAAATATCATTGAGGCTAGGGATGCTTCATTATTTAAGAAAATCTTTCTTCACAAAACTCAGACAGTGACGGAAACCAATGTTGAGATATATGTGGGGATAGAGAATATCAAGAGAATGTAGAATCGACTAGACGAAGCAAAGAGTGAGAAAAGAGAAGTCTTTTTGCTAGGATTTCCTTACATATTTGTTGGAAAAGGATCCGGCTACATTCAAGGAATCAATGTTCTCTCAAGAATCTGATCTTTGGAAATAGGCGGTGAACAGTGAGATAGAATCTATCTTGCATAATCATACTTGGGAACTAGTGGATCTTCATGCAGGTTGTAAACCACTAGGCCACATGTGGATCTTCAAGAGGAAGATGAAGCCTGGTGGTACGGTAGATAATTACATTTGATGCATTATATAACCTAGAGATCCATCAAATGGATGTAAAACGACTTTTCTAAATAGAGATTTAGAATATGAGGTTTACATGGACCAACCTGAAGGGTTTGTAGTTCCAGGTAAAGAAACGAAGATGTGCAGACTTGTGAAATCCTTGTATGGATAAAAACAAGCACCTAAACAATGGCATAAAAAGTTTGATAGCATCAAGCCTTAATGGGTTTAAAACAAACCAATGCAATAAATGTGTCTACGTGAAAGGAGACAATACAAACTATGTTATAGTATGTCTCTTCGTGGATGACATGATAATTGTTGGTAATAACAATAACATCAAAAATTACCAAGACAATATTGTCGTGAAATTTTGAGATGAAAGACCTAGGTCTTGCAGATGTGATTATTGGGATGAAGATCACCAAACATGCATATGACTATTCTCTCTCCCAGAGTCATTATGTCAAGAAGATACTTGATAAGTTTGACAAGGGAAATAATACCATCGCGAGAACACCTACGAAGGTGTGTCAAATTTTTGAAAGAATCGCGGAGAATGGGTGCGATAACTTGAGTACTCTAGGGTCATAGGCAGTCTAATGTACTTCATGGACTGCATTAGACCTGATATAGCTAACTCAGTCAACAGATTGAGCAGATATACTAGTAATCCAGTTATGAGCACTAGAAGGCAGTAATTCGAGTTCTTATATATCTAAGATACACTTCTAACTACGAACTACATTATATGTGATTTCCAGCAGTGATTGAAGGGTGCTCGATATAAATTGGATATTGGACTCCAAGAATATAAAGTCCACGAGTGGATATATCTTTATTATTGGAAGTGCAATTGTTTCATGGGAATCATGCAAACAGACGTGTATTGCAAGATCAACTATGTAATCTGAATTCATGGCCTTAGATCTTGCAGCAGAAGAAGCTGATTGGCTTCGGAGTTTCTTGGAGGATATTCCAATGTGGTCAAAACCTATGTCACCATTAGCGTGCACTGTGATAGTCAGTCTGCCATGGGAAGAGCACAAAACCATGTGTATAATGAGAAATCTCGACACATACGTCGGAGACATAAATTCGTGAGAAATCTACCCAACATCAGCGTTATTTCTTTAGATTATGTGAAGTCTAAAGAAAACATTGCGGACCCATTTACGAAAGGTCTAACAAGAGACCGAGTAGAGGTTTCATCGAGGGGAATGGGGTTGAAACCCATGAAATTGATTTCCAACCATGATGTCAACCCAACCTGAATTATAAAATCCAATTTACAGGTTCAATGGGAGAACTGAATTGTGGGGGAGATCGAACAAAAGCACTCGGGAAATGAATTCCTTACATATTTCTGTGATGAAAGAGTGATAGACCTTTATTTTGGAAAAGGCTGAGCTCATGTTCTTAATGATTCTTCTATCTCGAGGTGATAAAGTGGGGTATGACGGGATACTCCTTAGGAGAAATCACCTATATCAAATGTGAAGGCCGCTTCTATGAGATGACCCGAGGGATAAATCTCTAGAGCATTCAATGAAACAACCAAGGCAGTCCAGGCCCAAAATGGACAACAACGAAAGAACCAATAATAGTGTGGAGATGAAGATGGGTGAGTATTGTTGTCTTGGTATACATAAAACGTCGAACATCTCAAGGCATCGCGTCCACTGGTTGACAAGTATATTCGATGATACTTCGCTAAGGAAGGTTCAATGTTAACCACCACCTATCCTGATGTAGTAAATTCTCAAAGTACTCTCAAATCTACATCTTGGAGCATTGTGTAATTTTTTGCCGATAGCATTAATGTGGGGGATTGTAGGAATTAATAAGTGAGAAGCCCAAAAGTTATGTTAATGACAACAAAATTTGGTAAGTGAATTTGAATGGTAAATTGGCTAAAGAAATCTCACATTGGAGCTTTGAAACACTTATGATTTGTTTATATTGAGAAACAAATCAATAGAGCGTAGTTAAGTAGAAAAGACGGGTGCCCCTCGTGTGTCGTCTGTCCGCTTAACTCGACTCGCGTTGCTACGCCGCGCCGCCTTGCGTCGCGCGTGTCGCTGCCACGAAGGCAACCCTATCTTTTTACTACTTGGATTTTGGAAAAATTGACTTTTTTCATCTACCCGACTTTTCACCTTCAGCTTAATTGCTGAGTTAATGTGATATTAAGTATGAGACTTAATATTTGATGTTAAGTGTTGAAACTTTTCATTTACCCCACTAAACATTACACTTTATTTCTGATACCTTTGGGAAGTCTGCTGCTCAGCTATATAAGCTGCTCAAGTATCATACTTCAATAAATCTGAATATCTGCATTCATATATATCACTTTTTGTTTTGAGAGTACTGCACACTACTTGTGTTTGAAGTAGTCTGCTCGGAGTTCTGCTTCATTCCGAACATAAATGATTGGGCGTTGTACATTCGAACTCACTTGTCCAGGAGGCCAAGAGCTTATGGGAGGGCAAATTTGAGTTTACGGGCACACAGCTTGTTATGGCCTCGTCCATAATCGTTTACAGATTCTTGTTGTCAAGTCAATCTTCGATCTGTAAACTGCTATTGTATTTTGATTTACTTGTTGCTGTAAGTCTACTGTTATGTATTTCAGTATAATTGTTTAAACTGATTCAATTGGTCAATTTACATAAACAGATCTAACACCTTCGTTTATCCTACCCAGTTATTAACGTTAGTTTTTTCGGTTCTCGCTCAGGTATGGAGTCGTATCTGTGTCCATGGAGCTATTTCATCTTCACTTTGGCAGACAAGGTGGTTATCGTGTTCACCCAAGATCTGGTCGGCAAATGGCGTTCTATTCATAAGAGGCGTCCAAGTGTTTCCCCGGTTTCTTCTATCTCAAAGCTGGTTGTTACATACCCTCCATTTGTTTATCTATTTTCAACGGCGACAGTTGCTCGACAACCCCGCCGACCACCATGAATTTCCTCTGTGAACGCTCGTGGCCTGGGAGAATCCCGAGCGTTCAGGTGCTTACGATTGGTTTTTTGTAAGCTTTCTCCCCTCTTGTTAAGTTTCTTTCCTACTATATTATATAATCCTACAGTTTCTTCGTTGTCTTGCATGCTTGGTTTCGATTTCGGGAGCTTCTCACTGAAGCTTTACCCACACGATAGCCAGTAGCTTTTTGTGTGGTATCATGGTGGTTTCCTCTTGTAAGCGATGTATTGCTTTTGCCTATGATTTTCATGCTAATTGGTTGTCCAAGAACTTGTACAGATTGGAAATCTACGGCTTTCCGGCCGCTACTATCTTATGATTGTGCTAACACACTTTTGACTTTATGGTTTTGGATATAGTATTATGCTTCTTTGTTGTATTTGCAAACTTTGGCTCCGACTTTTTGGACTTTCGGATTCGGTTGTAATCCCATGGTGTTCCAAGGTTGTTGGGTTTCAGTGATCGGTATTGTTAAGAGAGCTTGTTCATTTGATGTCATTTTATCATTTATCGTCTCTCTTCTACCTTTATTTGTACCTTCGGATCTCATATAAGATAATTTCCTTGCACGTCAACAACCTTGGGTGCTTGATATTGTGGAGTCTGCCGTTCCAGCAATCAACGTACCTTATTCTTGGTTTTCTCCAGTGGTTTTCATTTACTCTCCTCGACCTCGTTGTCACCCACGTACTAGTTGTGTTATTAGTCATTGCCGGAGCTTGGTAAATGTATTTTCTCTTATTTAGCTTTTTTAGATCGTTTTCTGGGCATATTACTGCTAGGATTGAATTATGCCTTTTTTGTTTGACCAATGATGTATCTGTTGTTTGGGTTTATATTAGTTAATATATACTCCTTTTAAAAAAAATCATTTTTGCAATGGAACCATGATGACAATGGGAAAAGATATGTAGAAATATATCATTTCCTATAATTGGTATCATGAAAATGAGAATATAATGGAATACTTAATTCTTACTGGATTCTAATTCAAGTTAATTTGAATGAAAAGAAACTATTTTAAATGATCAAAACACCCTTTACTAAAAAATATTAAAACAGCACTTATTCAAGAAGTTTATTGACTTGATTCTTAATTTTATTAAATTTGTAAAAGACCAAGGATGAAATATATATTTTTCAAAATATTTTAAATAAACATTCAACTCAATAATAACCAAAATATCTCAACTAAATATCAAATAACCAACATATTTAACAAGGTATAGTCATTAAGAAAAAAATAGCAAGAGTAAATTAATTTGGTAGGTACAGAACTTCAAACATGAAATTTGTTGGGGTTAAACAATTGCTTCTGCTTTGTGATTGGTCGAACACGTGATGTTTGTGTCAGTGTAAGATTGAAAATATTGATGTTGCGCCATTACCCTTAACTATAGTTATTGGTAAAGCATTAAGCGCTCGATCCAACAATCGGTATCAGAGCCAAGGTTGCATGTTCGATTCCCATGAGTTGCAGAGAGTGGAATTATTGGGGGATGGATTGTTGGGGTTCAACAATTGCCTCTGCTTTGTGAACGATCGAACACGTGGCGCTTGTGCCAGTGTATGGTTGAAAAGATTGATGTTGCGCCATTACCCTTAACTGTAGTTATTGGTAAAGCGGTAAACACGCGATCCAACAAAATTCAAAATTCCGATCATGGCATTGGATTTTCGTCTAAAAGTACAGACTTCGAGTCCTTCGGCTTTATATTGGTTCAGGGAACCTTCTACTTGTTTAAGATTATGAGTGATTATGATTATTATTTTACATGGCTTTGTGTTTTGGATTGTAACCTTATATCTCATGGGTTTGAGTACCCCTAGTGCTCATTTTATTGATTTTGCTTAACAAAAAAATGAAGATGAATAATAGCTTTTTAACCAACTGTTATTTTCCTTGTTTAATCATACTAAAGAACACGTCAATTGACTCATGGGATTGAGTTATATGACACACCCAACTTTGATAACTCTTCTTGTAGTCAGATTAGGGATCTTGCTTTATCTATGGATCAATTTTATGTTGCTTTTTTCTGAAATTTCAGCATAGACTTCGATTCATTTACAGAAAATTTGACTAGCTTTGGCGATTTTACTTCCAATAATTGAAGTTACATACCACACGTTTTTTTGTGCTGATTCTACTTTTTTCTACTTCTTCTTTTGATTATGAATTTCTTTACTTCCTAGATTACATGAATGATAAGAATCAAAATCATCAAAACCATCATTTTTAGAGCCAGTGACAATTTATGCCTATGTGATATCGTTAATAGGTACTTTACCTCTTTGTGGTTTATATAGATAGTTTACACCCATGTGATTTGAAAATATACAGTTTAACCCATGTGATTTTCAAAATAGGCAATTTACCCCATTTGGTTCGCAAAACATAAGACACTATTCGCTTACATGGAGGTGTGTGTTTTGCACCTATTCACAAACCAAATATGATAAAATGTATATTTCAAAAATCATATGGTATTGGTTGCCAAAGAATGTCTGAAAAATTATGATTTTAAAATATACTGATATAAAATAACATAATCAACAACATCAGCAAATAAAATCGATCAGATATACAAACTCCAAGATATAAATCCCACACTTTTTTTCTGATGTATTGAAAACAACGTCCAACACAAACAAATCATATCCTGAAGGTTGATTATGGTAAAAAAATGTTCTTTGTCTCAACTGTGTATGGAAATAAATAATGTGTTCGTCGAATAATGGGATCTATACCCCTTTGGTCGGGGCACTGTAAAAAAACTATAAAAACTCTTTTAGAATGAACTTTTTTCTTTTTACCGCTGCAATTGGAGATTTATGCAAATAAAATGAACGATTTTTCAATCAAAATGTCATAATTAATCATAGCAATTACAGACAAAATAGAAAGGCGATGCAAACAAAAAAATCAACTTTTTTTATTATCTAAATCTAGCAAAAAATTGTTTATCTAATTTTATGAATAGATATTATGGCTAAAAGGAAAACGATATAGATGAAGTATTTATATTTTGCGGAGGCTGGAGAACAGACTATAGAATTAACTACGAGAATTGGATTAATGTAAGTTTAGGTTATATCATGTAGTATTTTACATAATTTTTTATGTATCTTTTACAATTTACAAGTTTAATATTTACAAATATATAAACTTAATTGTTAAAAAAAATGTATAGGTGATGTAGAGTTTTTTGGATAATCATATAGTGTTTTAGATTGCTTTTGAAAAAAAAAAAGGACTATCTATTTTTTAGATTAAAAAAAAGATTTTGGTGTTTTCTTGTTTCTATCATTTCTTTAAAAACATTTAAAAGTAGAAGCAGATAAGCAAATCATAAGATATTATTGGCTATCTTAAGTTATGCGTGACATTTCTGTAATAAATTGAAATTCATTAAAATGTTTTTTATTTTAATATCAAACACTCGATTCTTTTTTAAAAAACAAATTTTGTCAACTTTAAACAAAAATAACATAGAAGTGTTTTAAATAACCAATTCAAAATAACCCTAAAACAGGGGGACCTAAAAAAAAATTAATGAAATTTTTTTTTACCCTTTTTTTTTAAACAAAAATTTTTCTTTGCACCCTCAAAATTTCTTTAGCCATTAAATATTATATAAAAAAAAATTCCGTCCCCCAAATTTATTTTTCTGATTCCGCCCTGCCCTTAATCTACTTAAATTTATGCTGATAACAATAAAAAGATTTCATTGTAAGATCAACCACCAACGACCAAAAACATAAAATTTACTCACACGCCGACTCTCTTATCTAGTGAGATTTTGTTTTCCAACCAGAAACTATTAATTTCGAGCAAGTTTGTACTATTCTTCTAATTAAAATTTGGTGAGAAAGTAGTCTTAATGGCTTTATTCTCAATAAACACATGCATACTTTTAGATATAGGGATGTGTGTTCATTCACACTCATATATATATATATTATCAAAATACCCCTAAATCTTTTATTAATCACAAATAGTATGCCAATATGTAAAATGACTAAAATACCACTGATGCTTTTAATAATTTCAATTTATCATAATATACTATATTCTTAAAATGTCTGTAATGCCCTTAATAATATTGTCGATTACAATATTATCATATCACTTAATATTTTTAACTACATATTTATATTGTAATTTTATATCATATAACAATTTTAAAAAAAATACATAAAATTATATGTGCACGCATCGCGTACCAAAATCGCTAGTTATATATATATATATATATTATATTATTATTATTATTATATTATAAAGGAAGACCAACACATAGTAACTAATTTAACCTCTTGGTATGTTTTTATATATTCTTCCTAAAATATCCTTACATACATAACTACCTCCAATATTTGATTTTCTTCAAATTTTCTAAACTCATTTATGTCATCCAATTAATAATATATCATATTAGCGTAAAGATTTAGAATTTTAAAAATATAATAATTATATATATATATATATCTTGTAATTATATACCATATTAAATTTTTTAAAAAACATAAAATTATATGTACATGCATCGTGTGCCAAAAATCGCTAGTATATATAAATGAAGAGCAACACATAATAATTACATTGGTCTCTTGGTATATTTTTATGTGTTTTTTTTAAATACCGTCACACAAATTAACTACATCCAATATTTTGTTTTTTCTTCAATTTTCTAAAATCATTTATTTCATCTAACTAATAATATACCTAATTAGTTTAAATTTAGAATTTTAAAAATATACATTATTATATATTTATATTGTAATTATAAATCATATAAAATTTAAAAATATTTTACATAAAATTATACGAATCCCCTATTATTTTTCAAATATGTATTTTGTACCCTTGTGGTTTAAAATATACAATTTACTTCCTGTAATTTTCAAAATAGATAGTTTATGTATTGTGCTTAAAAATGGATAGTTTACCTCATGCGTTTTATAATCCATTTAATAAAAAGGAGCACTATCTCATATTTTGTAATCATGGGAGTTTATAGCGAAATTTTGAAAACCACCGGGGTAAAAGTAAAATTATTCGAATCGAAACCAAAGTAAAAGTCGTTGGTTTCAGTTAGGGGTGCTTAACGGATCGGTCCAGTCCGGTCCGAAACCGACCGATTCCGGATCCGATAATCCCGAAACCGATCCGATCTGTTAAGGAACCGGATTGGATTCGGTTCCAGTCCAACCGGTTCCGGGTTGGACCGGTTCCAACCCGAAACCAATTTTTCTTATTATTTTTTTTTTAAAAGTAAAAAAACGAAGGGATTTATCGGGAAAAAAAATTTTGAAAAACGGATCCGGTTTCAGTTCAATCCGGAACCGGATCCGTTTGGTCCGGAACCGATAAGATACCGGATCCAGAACGGTAGAACCGATCCGGTCCGGTATCAAACCGGTTCCGGACCGGTTAGTCCGGTTCTGGACTGGACTAACCGATTCGATTTTGGGCCGGGTCCGGATTGACCCGGCCCGTTAAGCACCCCTAGTTTCAGTCCTAATTTTGGAATTGAAACCGAAAAAGCTAAGATTCTAATTTGGAGAGTTTTTATTTTTAAATCAACAATACAAAATTCTAAACAAATGTAGCCCGTGATATCAAGATACAATTATCAATCATATCCGTTACGATCAAAACATTAAAGTTTAATTTCGGATATAATATGCATATCTTTTTGTTGATGGATATTTTATTTAAAAATATAGAAAATATCCCAACATTTATTGACTAAATATTTATTGCGACAGAATGATGAGCACCCAAGATGAATCACATTTTTGGATGATTGTGGCAGATATATATATGTATGTTTCGTTGGATGTGCGGTAAGATAAAAAAGATAAAATAACGAAGATATTTGTGCTGAAGTAGGCGTAGCTTGCATAAAAGATAAGATGCAATAAAATCGTTTATGTTGGTTTGGTCACTTACGACGTGCAATGCACTTGCGCGTTGAGTTGAGTCCATGAATTTGATCATTTCACGAGAGTAAGAGTGCGACAAAAGAAGATATGTCTTTATTTTATCCTAATTTATTGAGATTAAATATTTAATTGTTGTTGTATACGATACGGTATATGATCACTCCTCGGAATATTCATGGTGTGCATTTACGAATTACATTGAATACAAATCATAGCTTATGTCTGTTGAATTACTATTTACAGTTTTGCGCCTCCCAAATAAATACTCCCATAGATCCACGGCAATTTTCTTTTCATTCCAACTAAATTGTGGGAAAAAAATATAATTTCTCTGGCCACGCTCAGTCCTTTCGGCTTCCCATATGTTCCGATCTTCGAAAATTAGGGTTTTTTTTACCAAGCACCGCTGTTCTTCTCCAAATTCATCACCAGAATTTCGATCTACTCCAATTTTCTTAGTATTTTGATTCAAATTTATGATATGCAGATCTGTTGAGCTCCTTCTCTTTGTTTGTGGTTCACTTCTGTTGCTTTGGCGCTGACACGTACACGTGTATGTACCTGTATACTCGCGCGTAGACAACATGTTTTGGAAGCTCGCGGCTCTTTCTGCTTCTTCTCCTGTAAGTCAACAGAACTGAAATTTGATTATTGTCTTTCTCTCTTTTTTAGCTCGAATGTCGATTCTGAACAGTTATACCTTGGCGTTATTGAGTTTTCCATGATATTGAGTGTACTTTGTTGTTTTGGTTTGGTTGAAATTAAACTAGGATTCATTTAATTTACTTTTGGAAATGATTCCGACGTTTTCATATGTTACGGATTTGCAGTTAATGAGTGTGCTTTGGTTTTATGTATTAAGTGTTGACACAGGAAAAAAGGATGATGTAGTGAATTTGTTACTTTCTTGTCTTAGTAATTCTTCGATAGCAATTTAACACCTTTGTTAAAGTCGGTCTTATATTGATTACAGATGATAAAGTAAAAACATAGAAATTTGTGAGTAGAGGAAACTCATGTGAGTAGGTGATAGATATTTATCGATCTCTCTTCTTTTTGTTTTTGCTTCATACGACTAATATTGCATCGAAGAGTTAGTTAGAGGGTTGGATTGTGAATTTTGAAGTAATTTGCGCCTTATTATGAACGTTTCAAGAATTATGAGGGATTTCTTAACATAACGAATGCAACTATTTTCAACAAAACCTCTTGGGTCAAATGGCTTCTGGGAAACCCATCTTACCCAGCTTCCACTAGGTTTATAACTAACCTGGTCTAAACATAGCAATGCCTTGGATTGATCTCTAGGTTTGGTTGTCCAGTTGAAAGACATGCTGTTATCAATAACCATGTCTTAGTAGGTTAAACTAGGAGTTAATCAAGCTTAACTCTCCATGGTCTAGCCAGTTAATCATTTCTATGTTTTACCAAGTTACTCAAGTTTAACTTAGTATTGAGCTTATCCTTTCAAACTTCTTAGTATGTAGCATGAAGTTATGAAAATGTTGCTATGAATGCTCGAGAGGTTATTAAATGATTAAATCTCTTATTTTTTTCATTGAAAAATATCAAGGTCAAGCTTTATAAAACAGTCAGAATGTCCAGATACAAGCTTGGGTTAATCTCTTTTACGCTGGGAAGATATGCCCCTCCTAACCATGTTTTCTGTATGTGTGAACTTGCTTTTGCTTCTTTCTTCCTTAGTTATAGCCTGACCCGTATTTCATCTATCCAGGTCGAGTCAGTGCTGGACAAGGAGAATTTTACACTGGAAGAGCTTTTGGATGAAGAAGAGATAATCCAAGAATGCAAAGCATCAAATGGCCGCCTCATAAATTTGTATACAATTTTCCCTCGCTTGTTTCCATTGCAGGACGATGTTATGAACAACTTTATACTGGTTCATTTTTCCTTGAGCACCGTGAGTCATCAATTTCCCATTTAACTTCAAAGTTCTTTGGTTCAGTTTGAGAGAACGAGCACAGGTTGAACAGATGTTAAAATATATAGTAGAGGAGGCCGCTGAGGATGCAGATAGCAGGCGTACTTTCAAGTATGTGAGATTTAAGCAAATGATGTTAAAATTTGTGTTGTACTTTTCATATTTTTCGAGAAACCCCTTACTCATATTGTATTTATTAGAAAATTGTAAAGTTGATGTGGTAGAGCCCATCATATCTGTTCATTTTTGCTTGAACTTTGGTTTTATAATGTAGGTTTCCTTTCGTTGCCTGTGAAATTTTTACGTGTGAAATTGATTCCATCTTGAAGACTTTGGTGGAGGAAGAGGAGGTGAGATTATCTTATTCAACAATTGAATTAAACACCAACATATGATAAACTTGGTGCTCATTCCAATCTGGCGGTTTAATGAAATTTTCTATCGTTGCAGCTTATGAATTTACTATTCTCTTTCTTGGACCCAAACCGGCCTCACCCTGCTTTGTTGGCAGGGTATTTTAGTAAGGTACCAGACTGATCGCTCCTGCACATGTTTGCAATAATTCAAACTATAATAATTGGAGTAATTACACAAGTAACTTGTTTGGAAACTTGTTTGGATTAATTTTTTGGGATGTTCCAGGTGGTGGTATGCCTAATGGTACGGAAGACTATACCGCTGATGAATTATGTAAAGGTGAACTAAATAGAACCTCAATAATTTTGGAATGCACGGCAATTCTAGTTTTTATTGCTAACCTTCCAAGTTTGATGCTGCTTCATCTTTCTTGTCTTGTGTCATAATTGCTAAAACCTTGCTGGATTGCTATCCTTCTGAGCTAGAAGTCACCTCTTTTCACAACAATGTGTGTTGCGGACGCTGCGGTGGTCTAAAATTTACTGAAATTTGAGTCTATTAATGTTGTTGGATAATTTTTTTTTTTTGGTCGGAAAAGGACATAATATAGAAAATAGTGCCAGAGGTACTACGCAAGTTTACAAAAAGCGTACTAAAAACGCGAAGAAAAAAAGAAAAAAAATCAAGATGCTAATAAACAAATCCTAGGGTCATTGACCCAGTCCGAAAGTACATAAGAGAAGCTAAGATCGCTGCTATGTCTAATCCAAAACCAAGATCTAAATTGAAGTAGATTGAAAAGGTCTTCATCCGGCTCGTTGCTTCCTCTGAAAATTATTTTATTTCTGCCTAACCATATAGTCCATATTATCGCGAACCATATAGTCAACCAACCCTTTCTACCTCTTCTTCGCTCCCAAAGCCCTTTGTGCTGCAGTAAGTGAGAAGCCGGATTGCCAGGAAGAACGAGAGTGACTCCCAACCACCTGTAACATTTCATCCACAACGCGTAGGAATCCGAGCACCTAAACAAAAGATGATCCGTAGTCTCCTCCACTTGTTGACAAACTGGCTATAGCCTTGCGTCAAACCAGTAGTGACTACTGTCTGTCTTTATACCTGTTATCGTTCTCTTACATTACGGAAGTTTATGCACGTGTCAATTTATGCAGCTAACCATGTTTTGATTGTCTTTCTACAATGAATGGAAAATGCTGAAGGTTGAATTTTAGCTTGCGAGATAAACTGTTGCATCCTTAAAAAGGCGATGCCAAAGCTTGAGAATGAGGACATTTTTATCAATTAATTTTGCCTGCTAATGTTGCAAACATGCTCATGCAGCTGAAAACAAGTTACAAATTGTCATTTGTTTTTTTTTCCTTTCGATCTGGTTTTTTTAAAAATAAAAAATAAAAAATGCAGCAGTTATTCTGTGTTGTGTTTGATTGTGGTTTCTTTCAGGTTCACCGAGAAGTTTTTAAGCAGCTGGTTGATTTAATTGGTATCACATCCATCATGGAGGTAGTCTTATGGTTATATCACCATTTTGAATTCAACACTTTGTTTCTCTAAATTCTTGTGTTAAAACTCTACTGGATTGCTAGTTGTAATCTTCTTTCTAATTTGCCTTTTGTTATCAGGTTTTGGTACGGCTTGTTGGTACAGATGATCATCTCTACCCCAATCCTCTGGATGTGATGCAGTGGTTGGCTGATAGCAATTTATTAGAAATGATTGTGGATAAACTGAATACTTTGGTGAGTTAAAAATCTGTTATGCTGCTGATGTGTGATAATAGTTTGATTAAGTGCACAGTGTCTTACGGACATGCCTTCTCGTAGAACATTCATTACTGGCCCCGGCCCCCAATGATGTCTGCTCTATAACTTGCCTGGGAGAGATTGAGGGATCACTCTGTATAGTCCGATGTTATGCTACCATTCACTTTCTTGTAGGATGAAAAATATTTTAGAAAGCATACCTTGGTATGGATAGCTACCAGGCTGGGTTTCTGATAACTTGTGCCTGGCAATGTGAGAGTACTCGTATCATGTGTTCCGCCATATCTATGATAACATGATTTGAAGTTAAATAAGTAGTATAGTTTGTAATATACATAAATTTTTTACTCAAAAGTAATATATTTATGTGCTATCTGCACTATATAATTTTCTGCTTCGCTCATCTGGTGACTTTGTTATGAATGTGCTATCTGATAGAATTGTTTAATCCTCCAGAGTCCTCCTGAAGTCCATGCTAATGCAGCAGAAACATTACGTGCCATAACCAGAAATGCACCGTCACCTTTGTCCATTAAACTATCCAGTCCAAGGTTTGTATAACTCAACTTTATGTTTCTTTCAATTTCGGGATCATATTTTATATTTGTATAACTGAAAGGAATAATGTTAATATACATTTTTCTGTGTGTGTATGTACAGTTTTGTTGCAAGGATCTTTTCTCATGCGCTTGAAGACTCACATTCAAAATCCGCCCTTGTCCACTCCCTATCTGTTTGCATTTCTTTGTTGGATCCAAAGAGATCAATTCCATCTCCAGTAATGTACTTTTTCAGAAGTCAACAAGTGTATGAGTCACCGATACATGTTAACCAAGATACAATTGGTGCGATGCTTCCGAAACTTGGTGAGCTTGATAAAATGTCGATGTACCCTTGTTAATTATGTCATGTTATGTTGTCAGTGGCTTTCTACCATCTTCAGCTATATTTTACATACTTACATTTTGAGATCTTACACAACTCAAAAGAGAGTAGTGAATTAATAAAACTTTGTTATAACTTTTGCTATAGATGTCATGATCTTGGGTTATTTCTTTGCTGTACATGAATTATTCGATGGAGTGTTGGTTTTTATGGATTCTCAATGTTTAGCTGATTTTATTTTGAATCATCAACACGAAAATACTTGTTCAGTGGAAGCTTTGTGTTTTGTTATATGGTTGGATGTATTTAAGATGACCAAGGAGGATACATAAATTGAGAACTGCAACCAAAAAAATTGAACTCAACAAATGGCCAGAAATCAGCTGGTGCCATTATTTCTTAGCTTGTGAATTTGTGTAAGCTGTTTGTAAATATCATCCAACAGCTGTTGTAAGAATCTAATTGTTTTATGTAAAGGGGAGTTGCTGATCCTTTTGAATGTTTCATCTGACGAGAAGATTCTACCGACAACATATGGTGAATTGAGGCCTCCTTTAGGAAAGTATCGTCTGAAGGTTAGTTGAAATACTATTGTGATTTGCTTCTCCCAACACCCTCAAAATGTTTTCATGTATTTTGAAATTGTCGGTTTACGGTAGGAGTTGGTGTAGTAATGCATAAAAACTATGTTGTAGTAGGAGTGTAGTGTGAACCAAAGGAGCTTTGTCTGACTGACCAGATTTTAGTTTTAAAATCTTTGTGAACATGTCGCAATTTGGCTCTCAAACTTTTGTTTGGTTCAGTTCTCTTCCTACTAATAAAGTCAGACACATGCATGCATAGCTGTATGTGTGCCAGTATGATGCCACTAGTTTCATGCAGATGTTCTATTTTATATTTTTATTTCAAGAATTTTTCAGTCTAAATTTGTATCGTGGTTCTTGACTGTAGGTTGTTGAATTCTTAGCCGTGCTTCTGAAAACTGGCAATGAAGCAGCAGAGCAGGAGTTGGTCGGCTCAGGGGCAATTCGGAGAGTCATTGATCTCTTTTTTGAGTACGAATTCTGTTATAAAATGCTTCATACATTTTAACTAACACATACAATAGGTAGTCAATGAGGAAGAATTTGATTTGTATTTTGATGAACTTGAATCAGAAGCTATGAATGCTAATAGCGTTCTCAATTTATTTTTCTGGTGCAGTTATCCATACAACAATGCTTTGCATCATCATGTGGAGAGCATTGTATGTTGTTGCTTGGAAAGCAAAAATAGTTCCATTCTAGATCATCTTTTCCTAGAGTGCAATTTGGTTGGAAAAATTCTTCAAACAGACAAACATTCTATGCTTTCTAGCGATGTTAATCAGGTAAGATATACTTGTCAAAGTTATGAGTTCATGTACCTTGTGCCAATCTTTTCCGCCTTGTGGAGGGAAACAGTTCTTTGTGCGTTGAATGACTAGAAGGAGATGCTGCGGTTTTGTGCTTAATAAAATAACTAATGTTTTAATCATTTTCTATTCTATTGTGAACTTTGATTGTAGTATTGCACTATTGCTGTAAATAATTATCCTGGTTGCTTTTGATGTTCTTTTCAGCTTGATAATAGGTCTGTCCTTTATTCCCTTTATTCCAAAATTGTGTCTGATCAGAATTATCAACTAAATGCAGCAAACTTTGCCAGCTTCTGGAAGGCAGGCTCCTCGAGCCGGTTATTTTGGACACTTGACACGGATATCAAATAAATTAAGTCAGTTAGGAAACAATGATACTCGCATCCAAAAGAATCTTCAGGTGGTGTATAGCTTGAAACTCTATCTTAAGTTAATAATTTTCGATGTCTTGTCTCATGCTGTCTGGTATGCTCATTTCAGGAAAATAGAGAGTGGATTGAGTGGCATTCGACTGTCTTACAAGAGCGTAATATGGTTGAGAATGTTTATCGATGGTCTTGTGGGTATGTCACTTCTTTACCCTCCCGCTGTAGCAAGTGCTTTCACGGTCACACTAAATGGAACTTTTGGAAGTTATATTATTTATTCCTGTGAAGCAATATTATCTCTTACCGAAATGTTCCTAGTCTGCTAGTCTCTGGTTCTTGAAAATACCTATTTTTTCCATGTTTATAGGCGCCCCACAGCATTACAAGACAGGACCAGGGATAGTGACGAGGAAGATGTTCATGATAGGGATTATGATGTTGCTACTCTGGCAAATAATTTAAGCCAAGCATTCAGATACACCATGTATGATAATGATGATTCTCAGGTAAACTTTTTCTGGGAAACGAGGATAAATTTCTTTCAAAGCTGCTACCGACATTATACAGAAGTTCAGATTATTTGAATATATTTTATGGTTTTCATCTCTTCATTGCAGGGTCATGGAGCTCTAGAATGCGATGATGAGGTAATGTTGGACCCATTTTACTTCATTATTTTGGAGAAAGAAAATAAATTTCAGTCAGAGTCTTAAAATTTCAAGAAGCTATACCTATGGAGAACTATTTTTCCCTTTATCTTCCCTGTGAATTTCCTAAGCTTGAGATTTCAGAATTTGATTAAAATGCAGGATGTCTACTTTGATGATGAATCGGCCGAAGTTGTTATTTCATCCCTGAGGTTGGGTAATGAGCAAGGGAGGTGTGTTTTATAGCCATATTCTCAGTAAATTTAAGTTCCTCCTACGGATACCAAGACTAAGAAGGTGGTTATGTTAATGATAAGGAACAAAGAAAATATAGCAAGACGAACAAAAACATAACAAATCAGCATCTCGTGTGGGCAATCTTTTAGCATCTTCTGTGGATGCCTAGTTCGTTATTGTTTGATATTTTTTTGTTTATTCTTCACAACAGCTTGTTCACAAATTCCAACTGGTTTGCATTCCAAGACGAAAGAGTTGGCGAAGATGAACATATTGGTTCTGACATGATGGATGATATTAACCAGAATGGTACAGCAATGAACGGTAACAGTAGTAGCGATGATGAGGTAGTGGTTGGGGAGGACGAGGATGCGACGGAGAGCAAAATTTCTGCAGATGATTTATCCAGTTCCGAGGCAAATGTTTTCAATGGATACAATGCAATAAATTCTACCGATGTAGGCACATTGGTGTCCCAAAGCAAGAACATTGGCTCCCACAGCCACTTGGGTATATGTCAGTTTGAGACACCAGATAATGATAATCCATTTGGAGATAGGTCGTCACCTGAATGGGTAGCTCGGGACAAAGCATCTGATTTTCAAGTTGGTGGATCTAGTGTGAACCCATTTGATGATCAAAGCAACATGAACACGAATCTTGCAAATGCAAGGAAAGTGAGCAACTCACCCATCAGTCCCACTTCAAGTGGCGACTCTGTATCTAATGGGTCGTCCAGTTCTGCATCTTCCAGTGGTACTTCAACTAAATCTGATTCAAGTGAGAAACGTGTTACCGTGCCCTCTTTATTTGAAGAGGATGTCGAATTTGTGGGAGTTGAACTAGAGGGTACAGAAAAGGCAATGGAACAGGCTCTCAAGGAAGGGATTGTAGGGGAAGCTGGGCCATTGAAGCGGAATCTCTCCCCAAAGAAACCTGATAAGGAAAATCCAGATGATGGTAGCACAGTGCTGAATGAATTCAACGACGCTAACTATTGGAGAGTTGACCAGGAGCTTGCAGTGTTAGAGTAGA
The DNA here is from genome assembly GCA_907163345.1 of Haberlea rhodopensis. Taxonomy (NCBI): domain Eukaryota; kingdom Viridiplantae; phylum Streptophyta; class Magnoliopsida; order Lamiales; family Gesneriaceae; genus Haberlea; species Haberlea rhodopensis. Next base: position 3,140,681 of record CAJQUN010000008.1, on the reverse strand, counting down.
TATGATCTCTCTTGCATATTTTAATCATTGAACCGAAGGTTGCTCTGATCCACTCTATGGGGGCTGCGCGACAAAAATCTGTACAGTATATTTTTGTTTCAACTTGGATTGATTCGATCGATCGGATCATAGGCACATAATCTGTTCACACTTATGTTTACCATGGTATTTTTCAGTCTTGTCAAAAGATTTTGTGGGTTCGTCCAATCCAATCTCATTGATAGTTTATTACTATTTTTACCTTACCCGCTCGAGAAAAGGTGGATCACAATTGTGTAACATTAGAACTTCCAGTTCGGACCCCTGTGGATTTGTTCTTGACTGCCTCGGCCATTGCTGTACTTAATTTGTGCTCATTTTCTGATCAACTGATGTTCCCTTTATGTAATAATTTCAATTCTTTGTTGGTTTATGACGTCAGGTGATTTACCCATTGTGATCGTGTATTTTAGCAATGTAACATTATTTTCCTATAATAATTAGATGTTGGTTATGTATTTTTGTATTTATTTCACGTGGAATGTTGCGATATTTAAAGTTTACTGATTGATTATGGTAATGGTTTTTTTTAAAAATATATTAAGCGTGTGATATAATCAATAATTCAATGGTGTTAACATTATTATTCATTATATAAACTGTTACGTGGAAGTATGTATGTATGTGTTGGGTAATTTGGGGAAGTAAGTCAAAATGCATCGTGTTTATTGTTTTCAGAAAACAAAATTAAATATAAGATATAACTACGATTTTCTTTGGGAGTCGTATGGAAAATATTTTACAGAATAAAATCAAACACGTCCCCCCTTAGGAAGCTCTTACCAACTGGGCTAGGTTTAGGAGTTTTCAGTGGGATTGGAATGGCGTCTACTCCGTTAGATCTGGTTACAGACTGGCAATGGTTCCTGATGTGGAAACAAGCCGTGGAAGTGCTTCTGGGATGGCAAAGTGTCTGCGGAAATTATGGGGCTTAAAAGTTCAAAGTAAAGTCATGATTTGCTTGTGGAGGGCATTTACGATGCTTTACCAAATAGAGTCGAATCTTACTCGTCGAGGTCTTAACATCAACCCAATCACGTTGCAGCGCATAGCCAAAAGACAATTTTCATGCTTTATGGACTTGTATGTTGGCACGAAAAATTTGGAAATATTCGGCAATTTGGCCTATGCTTGATCAATTTAAAGCTGGTAATTTTTTTGGAACTTTTTTGTTGGGTGGTAGAATAAGGCACATTGACCGATCTCGGAAGTTTTATTATGTTATGTTGAAGTATTTGGCTCGATAGAAATCAGTTTTGTTTGAGAATAGATGCACAACAACTCACGATGTAATTCAACGTGTTGGGTACTTATGGCACGATTTTCAAGCGTCTCAAAGATCCCTTCAAAGCCATTATTTGCAGCTTGGTACAGAAGTGTGGACTCTTCCTCAACGTGGCATCATCAAAATAAATATTTTTTATCTATGTATGAACTTATGATTTATTTTTTAATTTTTTTTGGACATGAATAGTATTGTATAATGGATTATTTAATTATATTAAAACCACTGCATATATTTATTTAAATTTATATGTTTTCTAATATATTGCATTTAGATATATTTAAATTGATAGTATTTATAACTCTAGCACGTTTTAGATCATCTCCAATGGTTACGTAAATGCTCTTTTACCGTGAAAAATATGCTCCAATGATGCGTTATATGTTGCACCATTTTGCGTATTCCTAGCAACACTATCCTAATTTTATTTATTTATTGTTTTTTTGTTTTTTTTTTTTTAAATTAAGCATTTGCTCAAAAAGTTATGAGAATTCGATCTGTATAATATCTAATTTGTTAATTTATGTTAATATTTAATTATTATAAATAAATAAATGATAAATTGTATTATTATTTAAATTAATTAATTAAATTGAATTACAGATTAAATGTTAATAATTTAATTATTAAATTTAAATATCTAAATAGATTTTCTAATGTAATAGATAATTGAATAAAATAATTGATGTAAATAAAATTGAAAGAAATATTGAAAGGAATATTTTTTTGATATAAAATTTAAAGTAGATTTGGTAGAGAAAAATTTTGTATTTAAAATATATGCTAAAATAAAATAATGGGTCGAAGGTGATGGTATATCTTGCTGGCCCATATTTTATCCCGCTTGGTATCAGAAAAGCAAAAGGAGAAAAGAGCAAAATCTAGGGTTTTGTAAAGATGATAGAGGTGGTGCTGAACGATCGGTTGGGGAAGAAAGTTCGTGTGAAGTGCAATGAAGACGATACGATCGGCGATTTGAAGAAACTGGTGGCGGCTCAGACGGGGACTAGGGCTGACAAAGTACGAATTCAGAAGTGGTACACTATCTACAAGGATCATATCACCCTCAAAGACTACGAGATCCACGATGGCATGGGTCTCGAGCTCTACTACAACTAATACTTCAGTGTTACGTTAGGTAAATTTCAGTTGCCTATCTTTTCTCTCTCTTTCTATCGATACCGTATATTTTTTGTTAGTAAATGATTCTTATGCTCGTTGAAGATAAACAACTTGGAATTAAAGGAGTATGAACCAAAAAGGCCGATAGTGATACCGGGAAACTGTTATGTTCTTCCCTAACTTATTTTCTGTCGGCATAATGGAACCTCGTCTCTAGGAATTTTGTGTGCGTGACAGAAATGTTATATTTGGGTTGTGGAATAATACTTCTCTGTAGAGTATTTACCTTTGCTCCTGGGCTCTTAGTCTCATTTAGGTGGATACTGTTTTGGGATTGTGCTCTTCAGTTGACTTATGACCTAAGTAAGTTTATCTCAATAATCTTTATTTTCCTCTCACTTTAGTAAACATCGAATTGGTCATTTTATCGTGCTAAGAACTAATAGTTGTTTGGTATAAGGAAATTAAAGTGTGCTAAATATTATTTGTTCTTTATTAGGAAATTGAAGTGTCGGATCTCTTTAAGAATGATGCACAATTGCGAGCTATGTGCATAATATGTCAAATGGATAAATATTGTCTATTTGATCGATTAGTCAGTTGCAAATGAATATGGCAGTATTTACGCTCAATTTGTTTGATTTACGTGACGTAAATAGTTGGACATTGTTTTTGTTTTTCAGTTACCCAACTGTTGGATGATCTTTGTGTAGAAAACATGATTAAGATCTACATCACTCTTGATTATGTCAGTGCATCACCTGAAAAAAATTGCAACAAAGTCTTGCGTTACTTCTCCTTGAATTGTAACATACAACGTGACTAGTGTTGCTAATCATCCGTGGTGCTGTTAATAGATGGGTCTGGTTTTTATTTTACTGATTTCATCTTTGAATTTTTTTTTTCTATCTGTGACCACCATCACAGTAGATGGTGTTGCGTTTGATGCATCTAAATGTTTTTTAGCCCTTAACTTGACAAATTTCTGTTGGTGAGAGTTGATTTGATTTCTGCATCTATTTGATGTAATAGCACATCACATGAAGGAAGACTGGATGAAGTGACGGAAGAGGAGATTAAGGGTGGCACTTTATACCTAAAATTGTGAATATATTTTTGTCTCAGTTTGAATCTTCTTGGTAATGGATTCATAGGACTTGCATAGTTTTTTCCCATTCAATATGAAAAATGCCGAGATTGTTAAAGCATTTACATTAGTTCAATTGACATTTATTCTAATCACACTGCAATTGGTGGGTCAGTATTCCCATTTTTAGCCTGCTGATGGGTATGCTTCTTCTATTTCGTTTGAATCAGTATTATTTTGACTTGATGTCTTGTAGATGACACTTGAACTGGCAAATTCATTCTTTTTCTGGTACTTATGGTGATCAAGTAACTTCTTAACCTTTTTATTTGTAATCATTTCTTTGTTCTTTTCCAGTGCACACACATACATATCTGTTGGTGTGATATTTATATTCTTTCAAAATCACATACTATTTGGTGCGGTTGAATGCTTTATCCTTTAGACTGGCCATGTAAATGTGTGCCATGTGTTATACAATTCTCCGTGTATACCTATCTATAAATTGTTACGTACCTTACGATTGTCCAAGTGTCTCATAGCTATATCTCTATCGAAAGTAAATTCAATAGTTATGTGAGAGAGTAGTGAATTTTTAGCTGAAGCCATAACTTAAGCTGCTCCTTTTCTTTTCTTTCTCTGCCCGCAGGCCTGCTTTGTAATGGGAGGCTTGGGGACGTGGAATATATGTATCAGTCTCAGTTGCTATCTGCTTGAAGAATAAACTTCGGATAATTGTCATGTGTGTTTTTCTCGAATATTTGAGGATGTCTGAAAACCATTGAAATATTGTATGTAGAATTGTCTGGATGTGACTGTAAAAAACTGATTGTGAGAAGATGTCACTTTGATAAAGTATGTCGTCCCTCAGTTCATTTTTTAAATCAGTTTAATCTCTGTGCCATCTGTATTGGAATGTGAGGAGTGGTTGTTATCTCTCAAATTTGGTATACAGGTGTATATAATAGATTTGAAGCTGAACTGATTCGGATTAACAAGCTAGCCCGACCTTTATTTGAGACTGGTTTCCATTTATGTGTTAAGATGTTTAGATAGTCATATTTATGGGTGTAACTACTGGAGCTAAGCATAGCTTACAGGATTCAGCTTGACGTTTTGAGTTCGAGCATGATGAGCTCAATTTCGAATGGCTCATGCTCAAGTTAAGCTATGCCAATGTCTGAAAAATTAAAGAGAGCTTGGGTATAGACTTCTTACTTAATAAACGACCTTTATTTGTATCAAATTACTTTGTCACGTAAACATTTGGAAAAGCTCTTTTTGGCTAATTTAATAAAAAATTGCCATTTTTTAAACAAATTTAAAAAATAATGTTAAATTTTTTTTTTTTTACCGAACTATGGTAAAACGCACTCCAAGAATGTGTTTTTAAAAACGCACTCCGATTCCTCGTATGCTTTCTTAAAAACGCATTCCTCGTATCTAAAAACTCATTCCCGGAATGCGTTTTTATTTATTTTTTTAAAAAAAATATGTAAGCTTTAAAATTTAGTTTCAATGTTAATTTTTTGGGTTAAAAAATACAATGGGTCATAGTAGGTACTTATGGCGGATTTTTTTAAAAACGCATTCTTGGAATGCATTTTTTTTAAATATGCAACCTTTTAAATGTAGTTTCGATGTTTATTTTTTGTTTAAAAAATACAGTGGGTCACAGTGGTTATACATGAGAGAATTATATTCTATAGCCTAGAAAATCTTTTTGAGCAACTCCATACACCAAATATGTCTACTAATATATCTATCAAATTATATTAATTTATCTATTAATATATTATATTAATTTATCTACAAATATATCTACCAAATTATACACCAAATAATTATTCAAAAACAAATTATACATCAATTTCACCAAATAACAATAATATTATCTAGGGGTGATAATCCAGTTAAATCGGTTAAGTCGGTTAACAGATATTTTTAAAATCAAAACCGATATCGGTTAAATAGGTTATTGTATATTTGTTAGTAACAATTTTGTCAAGTACGGTCATGTGCTCTATTGGTGGGGGCTTTGCACCCCTAACACAGCAGCACAAGTTTGAATATTGATTGACCCCTTCTTATTTTATTTTATTACTTTACAAAGTTAAATTTCTTTATTTTTATTTTGTACACATTATTATTGTTCTACAAATCAAATCATTTTATTTTGTTTACAAAATCGGTTATCGGTTTTGATTTTAAAAATATTGGTTAACCGACTTAACTGATTTAACTAGTTTTTATTATTATTATAATTTTAAAAATATTGGTTATCGGTTTTCATTTTAAAAAAGTTCGGTCAGTTCGATTTTGTAAAAAAAAATTTGGTTTTTTCGGTTTCGGTAATTTGGTTCGGTCGGTAACCGAATTAACCGAATGCTCACCCATAGATAATATTTTGTTATTTGGTGAAATTGATGTATAATTTGTTTTTTAATAATTATTTTATGTATAATTTGGTAGATATATTAGTAGATAAATTAATGTTTTTGAAAACAATAAAATATGTATGGGGTAGCTCAAAAAGATTTTATAGGCTATAGAATATAATTATCTTCTAGGCCATAAGTAACCACTGTGACCCAATGTATCTTTTAAACAAAAAATTAACATCGAAACTAAATTTAAAAGCTTGCATATTTTAAAAAATAAAAAATAAAAACGCTTTTTAAAAACGCGTTCCACGAATGCTTATTTAAAAACGTGTTCCTGGAATGCGTATTTAAAAACGCGAACGCATACGTGGAATGCGTTTTTAAAAACGCATTCCAGGAACGCGTTTTTAAAAACACATTTCCGGAATTCGTTTTACCTTAGTTTTCTAAATTAAAAAAAAAACTTATTTTTTAAATTTTGTTTAAAAATGATAATAGTTTATTAAATTAGCCGCTTTTTTCCATCTGCTGTAGGAAAAGTTCGTAGGAAACTGAATAAGATACTAGCAGGTGACGCACACGCGTTGCATGTGTAACGTAATATATAATGCATACGAAATAAATGAGACATATACATTGATTAATATTACAATTCAAAAGATGCAACAAAGAACCACAACAAACCATTGGTGGGGGTAGTTTGGTAAATTCAAATTTGCCATACCAAGGTAGTTAGTATAAGGGGCTTAGGCATTATGCAACAAAGAAGCACAACAAACCATTGGAGGGGGTAGTTTGGTAAATTCAAATTTGTCATACCAAGGTAGTTAGTATAAGGGGCTTAGGCATTATAATATAGTAAGATAAATCAGCATTAATTGATTTTGCATTTGTTGTTGAATTCTACGTACAAAATGGTTGGTTATAGTTTTTAGCCAAATCGTTTCTTTAACCTGATATGCTTTAAAAAAGGGTTTCCATTTCATATTTTCCATAAAATTATGTAGTATTCTCTTCATTTTAAAAGTGAGATAATTGTTCTCTGGAGTGGCGCGTGATCTCCTCATATAATTTCAGATTACATGATATATAATTTCATTTCACCGGTATGATATGGATTTGCGGACTATTATAAAAGTGTCGATGCAACTCCATGGACTGTATATTGGGATATATAAACTAGTCTTTTTTTTTAATCACGAGGGCCGAAAATTTTTGTTATCAACAAGACTAAGTCCTAAATTAAAGATCGAGATGTCAACTGGGTTATATGTCCATGGCATAAACTATTAATTTAGAATATTTTTTTTGGAGCATTATCAAACCACGTGTTAATATATAGTTTAAAAATAATTAATTATTTTACTTGTAGAATACAGATTTGAGGACTTTATGTTGTTTTAATTTAATTTAATTTAACATTTACTTGTAGAATACATATTTGAGGACTTTATGTAGTTTTAATATAATTTAACTGATGTGATAGATGCAGGATAAGGTGAGATATATAAGTTTCTATTGCCACGTTACCGAATCTCTGTCGTTTATTGGTTGGTACCACTTTAGTGGCCCACTTACTTCAATTTTTCGATAAAGTGTTACTACAAATAAGATATATTTGACTTTCCAAAAAAAAAAAAGATTTATTTAAAGTTTTATAATTAATGATTTCATGTTTATTGAAATTTTATTGTATTTTATTATGAAATATCGCTACATAAAAAAATATTTTAGTCGTTAGAAAAAAAGTACCCAACATTTAAAATATTCGAAGTGTTATTGTTAGCCAAATTATAAGTAGCTTCTACCAAAACAAAAGAGAATGCAATATGTTGTTTGCAATTTATCTTTAAAACATAGTCTTATTTAAAATATAGTTAATATATTGTTAGGATCGGTTATGCAGAGAATATGGGTTGAATATATGCACCAACTCTATTGGTGATTTTTTAAAATATGTTTCGGTTGAGTCACCAATCTAAAACTATTTTATTGTTTAAGAACTAATCGGTTTTGTGGAATGCACTTGACCGATACAGTGATTGAGTTTATCGCGGTAAATCATTAAATAAAACAGTTAAGATGCAATAAGTAATAACACATGATATGTTTCTGGAAGTCGAAGGTTTAATCCTTATACGTCTCTCATTCTTCATTTGCAGGAAGATATGTTACTAGAAGACTTAGAGCAATACAATCTGTTGTATAACCCCGATTCAGTCCTGAATTTACACACATCGTAACAAATTGAAAGTCCTAGCAATTGTACATCTGAGGTAGCTCTTACATCTTGGATCTACACACATAAATTTTGACGCACAATCACAAACTGTTACAATAGTTTATCATAGATTTCGCTCTTAACAATAACGCAAAACAATAAAAGAGTTTGAATGATTGTGCAATCAATTGCAACAATCGGTTGGCACTGATGATCCCTTGAAGATCTTATATATCTTTAGTGTGGTGTCCTGAATGCTTCTTGAATAAGCAGGTGTCTCTTGTAATTGTGGTTGATCAATAATGAAAGAGTAATGATTTGTCTCGTTGTTTGCTAAATATTTATTTTTCATAAATTATCTTCATTAAATAGCTCAAGGAACTCAACGGTATCGATTCCAGTTATCGGTAGTTCCGTATAGTACTTGCCTCTGATGTGCATTAAATGTTCTGAAGATATCTTCCAAAATAGCACTATTAGCATTTAATGTTCTCCTGTAAATATATAATATTTTTCACTTTTAGCTTGTAACGACTAGTTGTACTGTCAACATTCTGATATTTGAATTCGACGGACTCTACTAATGCTTCTTCATCGATAGTGTTTTGTTCTACAAAACATATCTTCTATAAGGTAGATTATCTCGTCGGTAGAGTCTGTTCTATTGAATTCATCGGCTGACTTATGTTTTGCTTGATCTGCTTGATTATCGGTTGACTTGATCTGTACAATCTATCAGTTGACTTACTTTGTTATACCAAACTTAGACCATTTCATATTATTCAACATGTATGTTTGTTTGTCGATATATCAAAAACTACAGCTAGTGCTAGTTATAATTCAAATATTTAAACCATACAATAGCCCAAACTTTATGTTTTGTTGCCCACACGACAATTGAATGTGCAATATTGGTTCTAGTACCAATTATACGATCAAGTATTTTCCATTATGCCAGATAATAGTACAATTCCAATATTTTAAACCGTACAACAATAACAGAGCTATATTTTAATCGTTCTTCCCACATGGTTAATTGGTGTGCTGTAATTCAGTGGATTTTTAATATGGAAAATATATTTATGGCCGATAATGTAGTGATTATCCTATATATTATATGTTCCATCACATATATATAAGATGAATTTAACCCTTTAAGTATGTCCATAATAATACATTGCTGGTGGAACTATTTTGCAATCATATTGAATTTTATTATTAAAAACACAAACAAATGAAATATAATTGAATTAATTACACATATTACGTGCAGACAATGACTAGTATGAATTATAATCCCCATGTATTTGGAACTGTAAACAAAGGGCTCAAACCTTGGAATCAAGAAAGAGTGTGTTGAAATCCATGCTTTTGTTATTGCGTTTGTCTGCAACAATTGTTGACTTTTTTTGATATATGGACAAGCTATTAAGATTAATTGTGGGATTTGTGAAATGATTTCATAATGTTCTTGCACGCCTAATCTTGGGAATTACATGTTTGACTAAGTGGTGATAAGGATTTATCCAAGTCTGGATGTTAATGCATCAAGATTCTAGATTCAAGAAGAAGTTGAATTTGTTTCTCATGAATTGTGTTTGTGTAAATTATAAAATTAACGGGTTTGATTGATTTTAATTAAATCTAAACATCCCTATATTATTAGAGAATAAATAATAAATTGTTTAATATTTCTACAAGTTCGTATTTATAGATGAGACGACAATTCAACATGGTATCAAATCATATGGCTAACGCGATGTCATGAGTTCAAAACTAATAAACAACCCCACTCACATTAATTATATATATACTTGATGCGCCTCCAAAAGAAGAACAAAACAAATTAGCCCACAAATTAGGGGAGTATTAAATTATACAATCTCTCTACATACTCGAGTTTATAGATGAGACGACAATACAATAAGTATGTTGTTTTTTCCCAAAAACGAAAGCCCAAGATTTCATTCAAAACAAAAAGGACATTTAGTGGAGCCTGACTTTGGGTGTACTTAAATAATTAATTTTAGACTTACTTATATAATTAACACATAGGTAGGTCACCTAATTAATGAATGATTTAGTCAAACAATCCATTTAATGATGAGAGATTAAGGCCCGTGAGAATCGAGACGGCGAGTCAAGTGGAAACACGTGTGAATGATCAAAATGATATAAAAATAAATGGAACAAAAAGTTGAAAATCGAAGGTCACACCGCACGTGTCCAAAGTGCTACTCCTTTTTTAATACAGCGTCCGGTTTCGATTTCTAGTCTTGTCTATCGATTGAGTGTTAAAATAGCGTCCCGTTCCGATCTCCAACCCGACGTTATTTTTTGTGCTATCTTGTATCTTGATGTATTTTTACAGTGTTGTATCAAATTTGGTGTTGCATTATAGCAATATTATCTTTTTTTATTCATTTTTTTTAATTTTCTGTGATTGTTAGAGGTGAAGATTCATGATCTTCTGCAAGAAGACCTTATGAATGAATGATCTTGTAGGCAAAGATAAAATTTAAAATATTTTATTGAATTATTATACTGCTACACAAAACTTAGGAGAGATTTTTTTTGTATTTAATTCACTTTAATTTTTAATTGTTACAGAGTAAATAAATTATCAATTTCATTATATTACATTAATTTTAATTATTAATTGAATTAAATTAATCATCTAAATAAATTTTAAACGTAAATTTAATATGTAAATATATTAATAAATTTATAAATAGATAATTGATTGAATACAATAGTTATTGTAAATGAAGTTCAAAGGACCATTGCAAAAAATATTTCTTTTAGAATAAAGTTTAGAGTAAATATATTGGAGATGAGTTTTGTATTTGTGTAGAAAGAAAACTATTAATTAATAATATTTTCTCATTATTTCATGTTATATTGAGGATTTGATTTGATTTATCATTCGAGCCAAGTTTTTTTTTTTTTTTTTCTTTTGAGATCGACTCGTTTACGCCCCCACCAAACATAGGTTAGACCATAGCATAGATTCACACTACAAACATATGTCTCATATCTTCTGTAAAACATGGTGTCAACGCCACATCCCACACAGTATCTCGATTTGATGTAGTAGATGTAGCTTAGTGCTTAACACCAAGTCTTGCAGAAGATACTGATAAAAGATGCATGAAGTTCTTTAAATAAAAAGGTCCTAAAAAAGTAGCAAGTGAAAATCCAACATTCATTACTACTTTCATGTCTCCCTTCAATGGCTTTCATTACTAGGCAAATATGCTCAAGGGTCCTGCCTGTTTTGATGAATCTAGTCCACGTTCAGCCATCGGCAGACCGGTGATCAGTTTCCTGTAATCCAAATTTATGCATCTTTCAGTTTCGATTGTTGGGTATTGCAGGAAAATATAAGTAAACCGGCAAGGAAAAATAATATAGGAATCTATAACATTTGGCAATTAATTACCTTTCAGCAATGTTACCGCTGGGTTTTATCAGAATTGTCAATCTTTTAGCAGTCTTCTTGAATTCACTGCAGGTAAATGAGGTGAGGTTAGAAATGTAGCCTATCTTTTCTACGTCAAATCAAGAGATTTTTCATTACATGAGGAAGTGAAAAAGGGCCAAAGATTATGAGTTTAACCTGAACGGTTCATCTCCCGCTCGTTTAACAGCACCTGATGCATCAAAGTAAGACACATGGCTCATTTCCGATCTTTCTATCCCGAACATGTTCTCTAACATTAAAAACAACTCTTGGTAGGATCCAAGAACTGACAAATCAAGGGTACAACCCACATCTTCCGATTCCAAGAACACTTTGCAGAGACCCGTGTCAACGCAATGTTCAGCTCGCTTCAGCATGCACTGGGTACCGGGCAAACCCTTCGAAAGATCAAAGCTTTCAGAAACCGCATCACAGGACATCTGCTGCTCAGTCAGTATTGGCTTACCGAATAGCACAAATTGCGGTTTCTTGACACCATCATATACATTGGATTCCTGACTAGGGTTCCCAATGCTTAATAAGCAAGAAATATTATCATTACCATCCACATTGATTTTACCGATTTTTTCCGGAATTTTAGCCCAACGGTTGAGCCCTGGGACGCTAATCGGAAACAATCCCATCTGCAGTTTCTTGTTAAGGTGGAGATCCGAAAGTGGGACTCCAATTTGAGCATGCCTGGCTCCCTGTATGCCTGCAGTTAAGTTGTCGGGAAGATGACAAAAGGGACTGCTTGGGGATAGGGGATTGCCTAAAAACGACGGCATTGGAAACTGTCCGTCGAGAGGGAAATCTGGATGATGCGGTAACCGCAACTTTTTTCGTGGCGGTGAAAAGGGTGACATATGGAGGACGGGCATATTCGTGACCATTTCAACTAGCCATGGGCTAACACATTTCACGTTTTGAAGCAGATCTGGTTCGTCCCATGTGACCTAAAATGCCATTAAACGCAAGCGATGATAAAAATATACGGAAAGATTGTTATATTTCTGATTTTTGAGAAGCTTTTTCCCCTCTTTAGATTGAAGCAGATGAATCACAAAGCCTAAGAAGAAAAGATAAGAAGAATGCAACTAAAAATAGAAGACGCAGTCTTTGATTTGTATCTGATTAAAGGTCTTGCACTGTATCATCAGAGATTCATATAACTAAACCAATCGATATGCGATAACTCGAAAATCAAGTATCTGAATCAAGGCACAATGACTAGTAGCTTAGTACTATATGAATCCTAATTACTCCTAAAAATCAGCCACTAGTTAGTTTCAAATTTATGATTAGACATGAAATCCAAGAAAAATGGATGTGAATTCACTCTAATCGTGCTGAAAAAGAAAAGAAAATAATAACCAAAAACTCAATAAGATGAGAATCACCTGAAGAAGTCTCCAAGGTGAATTAGGCCACGTAACGGGATCAACAACCTGAACAGACGATATAGTTCCCATGAACCAGCTAATTCGAGCCGAATCCTCCGTTTCAAATGCCATCTTAAACCTCATCCCGGACCGCCATGGAACCCTTATAGCAGCAGTCACACTTGCCGCCTTCACGCAAAATTCAGGTGTGCTCGCTCTCGGATAATAAACCACCTCAAAAGGCTGGCCATTCGCCGCCAAGAAAGCCGAATCAACAACAGATTCAGGCCTCACTCGCCCCCTCACCCTCACACTCCCATTACCAAAACTTCTATTCATCGTCACCTTATTCTCCTCTCCATTCAAAAACGCCGAAAAACCCCCGTAATTTCCAGCACTCACAGAATTCCACACAGGCGAGAATTCAGTACCACCTAAACCTCCGTCACCGCCCCGTTTCGCCCTCCGTATCCCGACACAAAGATCCCCATTTTCTGCCCTCAAGAACACTATCGAATCACCAGCCACCAGCTTCTTCTGATTCACAAAAGTACTCCATCCAGTAGTCAACAAATGCCGCCTCGGAGTACCCCTGTAAATATGCCTAAACTTCCAAGTTTCACCATGTACATCTTTAGCAATCACATTCTGCACCGGTGGGTCCGCCGTGAAATCCAACCGTGGGAAAATTGTCTCCGCACAGTATCTTGGGACAGAGAAACCCCCACCGTTGTTTGCGTCAGATTGGGTCAGCGTCTTCGAAAAAGAAGTGGGTTTTTCATTAGACTCGGATCCATTACTCCACATGACCCCAGCATCATCTTCCAAACCAAGCTCGTTGCTCCCAACTGGGATCAGCCTAATTTTGGCGTAAACCTCGTCGGTTTCATGGTCGGCTAAGTATTGCACAGCACCAACTCTGCATAAAATCATCGCCGGAATTCTGGGCAGACCCCCGAAATCCACAGGGGTCAGTGTGTGCTCCGCGTGGCCTTGAGGGAAATAGAAGACTTTCGAGTTCAACGACGGCATTTGCACCATGCCTCCGGCACAGGCGTGCCACAGCTCAGAATTTAAGCATTTTTCTGTCATGTCCTTCATATTTTTCCGTCTTACCAAAACCCAAAAGCAGTTTCTCAGTCCCTCTCCTATGATACACTTTCAAGCCCTTCAAAAAACAGCACAGTGAACAATCTCAAAAGGGTCCACAATTCAGGAAACCGCTCAACTCTGCACAGAAGAAAACCAATTCACTAAATAAATACACCCAGTATTCGAAACAACATATAAAACACCATAAATACCAAGGACAGTAATTCAGGCCAAAATCCCATCAAGAATCAGTCATTAAAAAGCATTCAATCAGCACTAAGCACGCCACAATTGCTTTCTTTGTTTTTTTGTTTCAAAAAAGCATAAAGCTAAAATCGATTACCTTTGCAGAATTTAGATAAAAGTCGTTCGAGTGGCAGGACTTTTTACATAGAAAGTGGGAGTGAAAAAACAGAGTGGATGTATGTGACTGTGTTTGTGGGGTATGTGAGTAGACAGGAACAGAGGATTCTTGAATGGGCGACGAAAAATGCGAGTATTTTACGAATCTGAGATTCGTTCATTCAAGAAAGAGAAAAGGAAAGAAAAACACGAGAATACGGAGAGTAGAGTAGGAATATTTGGTTGTACGCGTCGATTACAACAACACATCGCCACAAAAATCGTCGGTTCTGTTAAAGATACTTGACGGCCTCATATGCTAAACGACGTCGTGTATAAAAAAGCATGATTATCATTTTTTAAAAATAAATAATATTTTTAATTTTTTGGAAGCAATATTTCTTATAATTTTCGAAGTTTTTTTTTTAAAAATGATTTATGCCATTAACTCAATAGTTTAAGTACAACATGACCTAAAAACAAAGGACATGAGTCCACAAAATTAACAAAAGATCCAACAGAAAGCCACATGCAAAGCCAGATTATGAGCAACTTGGTTTGTTGTCCGATTACAATATTGCATTTGAAAATCGGCTTCGTATGTGCAAAAGTGACTGATAAAGGAAAGGATATATTCATCCACATTCGAATGAGAAGAAATGATAATATCATGGACGACATTCACAGCTTCGGTTTCAGAATCATGTAAACAAAATTAAAACTATATTTTTCAAAAGGGAATTTTAATATTTTTAAGATATTAAATCTTTTTTTACTAGAAAACCAAAAAATTTACAAATATAATTATATTATTTGCCCATAATTTGGCTATGCCCAGAAAAATTTATTATGGACCCAATTCTGACCCTATATATAAACAAACTCAATATGATTGGTCTAATGTAGTTGTTATATTAATTTATACATTTTTTATTTAAATAGTATTGAGTTGATGTATAAGTTAGATCGAAATCGAGTACATATATCTCTAGTTAGCCAAATTGAAGACAACACACTACTTTATTTAAAAACCTAGCATGCACGAGGTACACATTTATTAAATACTTCGATAATTATTTCGATTAATTAGTGACAGGGAATGTACTATGAAATTTAATTGGTTGTAAATTTAATTTTAAGGGTATATAAATAATGATTTATTTATTTTAGACTTGAGTTAGTGTTTTTTACTTTATTTACCCAAACAAAAAGGTTGAGTAGTTGAGAAAATATCGTGTCGCGCTGTTTAGAAAGGATATCGCGAGATTTAGGGGAAACATCCTTTTTACTGCTGGGTCCGAACTGTACGGGTTCTGAAATCTGAACGGGGGAATAGTTATTTGACTTGACAGATTTAACCCTGGTTTAAAATTCTCTCTCTCAGTTCTCACTTTTTACCATGGTTAATAATCCCCCACACCCCTCGACTTTCCAACACAAAACTTGTTCAAATTGCGTGACTTGTACGTGTATGTCACTGTTCTGTAGTCAATTTTTATGTGATAATAATGACTGTTCTGCAAAAAAATTATAGATTTTCCCATCTTGAGAAATTTTATTGAGAAATGTATTCTTTGAATAGACAGATGAATGATATAGTTTTATTTTTATTTTTTAGACAATGTCTGATCGGGAAAATTATTATATGGATCGGCTATTATTATACATAATTTTTTTAGTATATGGTACAATTCTACACTATATGGAGGGAAAGGGGGAGGAAGGTCTCGAGTTCAGTATCCGCGCGATGCTAGTTGGGCTAAGAGCCTTCGACATGTTTATACATAATTTTGAAAAACTCATTATTTGTCTAACAATAATAGTCATCCAGAACAATAGAAAGAAACAAAAATGATATACACTTACTTGGGAAAATTTGAATCTTGTAAAATTTGGTGAGGGTGGGTTCATATTAATACCCCAAATCCAATTTATTTTCTTAAATAAGGGTTTCAATCTTTTTCATTTCTTTAATATATTTTATGATTTAATATGTTCAAAAAATAGAAATACTTAATCAGCTACTTAATCTGTCATCATATTAGGAGCGTGGTTACACGCGCCGAAGAATACAAGTTGGGGGCTGTTTGGTTTGTAGAAATTACTTTTTTATGGGTGTCAGTCCGCTCAGACTTTACTGCCCCCTGTTTCTCTTTCTCCCATTCATTAAAAAAAAAATACAGTCACTTCTGTACCAATAATAATTGATAGCTTGGGTTAAATAATTGCCAATTTGGCTTAATGTACTTTTTTTTTTCCTTAGTTAAGAAAAATTTCTTTTATACACAGGATTAGTGACTCAAATTCAAAATGTTAGGAACAGTTTAGTAATTTAAAATATTGAAAAGTGGATGAGATATGATGGTCATAAATGAAGGGTTATTTAATTAATTATTCAAAAAAATAATTTTTTTGACAAAATAATCGATTTTGGGGAAGGTTATTAAAGTAATCGAAGTCGTCATCGAAGGTAGCGATTTCATCTGAAGTCGTCATCTCAGATGTCGTCTACAGATTTTTTTTAAAAATATTTTTTATTGAATGCTCCATCTCAGCGCCTTCAATAATACATTAAGTCGGGTCCACCTTTCTTCTTTCTTCTCCTTTCTTTCTTCTCTTCTCAGACGAAAATTCTCCCCAAAATGTTTCAAAATCGTTCTATTATTTTTTCCATAATTTTCAAAGTTTTTGTGATTTGCAATTTATAGAGCCTAGTTGTTTATCAGGTAATATTTTTTTTCGTAATATAAATTTTTTAAAGTGGTAGAATTTAATTTATTTTGTTGTTTGTGTTTTTTTTTTTTTTGTTTGGTAATTGTTATTTGAAATGGTAGTTATAGTTTGGAGATGAGTGGTGGAGACCGCTGGACGATTTACGGCCAAGCTGTTTTAAGGCCGACGTCCGCTGGCCGTTAGGGTGTCAGGCGGTGTTTTTCGGCTACTAGCGGAGGCGAGGCGGCCTGTGGCGGGCGGTAGTTGCCATGTTTATATTTTTGTTATGTTGATATTCATTGTGTAATATTTTAATATGGATTTACAGAGAGCATCAGCCCCGATTGAAATCATAACCTGAGATGTCTTATTACGTTTGTTTAAAAACTTTTAAAGATCGATTATTTTGTTAAATTATTATATATTTTGAATAATTAATTAAAAAACCCTATAAATGAGCTATAGTAAATAAATAGTTATTTTTATGTACTGTTACTAAAATCAAAATGGAGTCCTGGGTATTTTTGGTATTTCAAAAGTCATATCATGAACCCAAAAGTAGTTCTTGTAAGTTCCATATGCTTAATAATATAGTAATTATACATAGTATATATGAATATCAGTATATCCTTGATTTCATTTTTTTTTCCAAATACAGAATTCTTTTAAAATTTACTTTTTCTTAATGTTATTCCGAGTGTATTTTGTATATATAACGTGCGTATGATTATATGAAGACTTCCAACTCGTATTGTGTGCTGTGAAACTAAAATTGATCTTTAAACATTATATTGAAATATGTCATCCCGAAAGAAACAACTCTTAAGAACAACATCAAGAGAAACTCTTACACCTGCATCAATATTGGTTTGTAACTAGACCTGAATATGGTTCAGAATCGTCTGTTAGACGATTAAAAAAACCTCAGCCCTTAACATTAACTTTACTTTACGGTTACAATTCATGAACCGCTGAATACGGTTGACCAAATGTTACAGTTTGACTTTTATTTTTTAAAAAACATTATTAAATTTGAAAAAAAGTGTAAAACGTATTTGAATGTGTTTTTCTCCATGGATTAATCATAAAATAAAATAAAATAGATTCGAGCTCAAATAATCAAAACGTTAAGATATATTTGTTTGCTTAATATATATAAAATATAACACTCTATTTAGATCGACAAACCTTTTTATAGCTTATATCTTAGTGATTGAAGCTAATTATTCAAGTTGGAGGTCATGAGTTCAAATACACAACATCACATATGTTTTAAACAAAAAAAAATGTAAAAAAAATTAAAATAGGGTTAGAAAATTAAGACTCTCAACCGGCCCACCTATAGACCGGGCCGGCTACAACCCTTGGTCCAGTTCAGTATTATTTATGACCCTTGTCAGGTCTATTTGAAACCCAACAAAACTATAAACTTTTCCGCGAAGACATCAATTTATGTAAAGATCAACTCGACACGATAATCGTGCGAGGATAAACAAAATGATACATTTAATAATGATCGAAACTACAACAATACAACATATGAATCTATATAGTCCATCCTCGAGTCACTTTTACTCGATCCCGCTTAAGAAAAATGGTATAAGATAATGGAACGAAATATAAATTTTTAAAGAATAAAAAATAAAAATTCTTTGATAGATCTGAAGTAACCAGGGGTGGATCCAGAAAATAACTAGGGGGGACAAAAAAAAATTTACAAAAAAAAATGTACTTTTTTTTTTCAAAAAAAAATTTATTTAAAAAAAATTGTGTCACTCTGGATCCAAACAATTGGTGTCATAATAGGTCGATGGACTAAGTCCATTAAATGGCATACAACAAAAAAGATAGAATCCCTTGGCCTTTGGTTTTACTTTAAATTGGAATACCACTAGACAGAGGAATTGAAAGGGGTTGGTGAAATTGGAAAAACATTGACAAAGACATACCTCAAAAAGTTCAAATTACAATAAATCACTTTTTTAACAAAATCAATGTGACCAAGGTCTTTAATTTTGTAGGTGTTGGTTTATTTCTAGCCGCCCCTATATCTTCTTCTGAGTTGGAGGATGGGATTTGGGGTTTCGAACTCGAGACTCATGCTCATTTTGGAACATCTTGATGTCAGGTGAGAGCCGGTGGCTAGTGCCCCTAGCTCATTTTTTGTGTATATATAATTTTATTTAAATGACGAATATTTAATATTTATACGTATTTTTATGGAGCTATCAAAAGAACTAGGACACTTTTGGTGACATCGGTGCTTGGTCCAAACTTATGCCACCTTTAGCAAGTACCATTATTTTAGGTGGTCCTTCTAAATATGACCCTTCATGAACGGCAATTACTTTTAGCACATCCATTCGATAATTCATTCGTGTTAATAAAACTAATTTATCATACATACATTTATTAATAAAATATATATTTTTCAAAAATAGTATTTATTAATAATTTAACATAGACGTGTCAAATACAATTTTTTTAACATAAGAAACTCTCAAAATAATAATACGACAAACAAACTAATTAGAAACAACCCAAGTTAAACAGTGCGAATCATATGGAAAATTGCACCACGATGAAATATTAATAGATGTTTAGCCTCCCACACAAACAAATGCTCGTATAACCTCAATTTTATAATTGCAAATTCACGCGCTCTAAATACATGTGATATATCACATTTTATGCTTCTAAATATACAAAACGCCATTATAGTAGCTCAATAAAACACTTGCAAAAAGTTATATACCAAAATGACATTTTTGGTTTGAAAGATATAACTCTTGCTCCATTTTTATTATTCATTTTTGGATATTTGATTTTATTTATTTGATAGTTTAGCTACATCAAATTGTAAAAAAGTTAATAAAACTTAATGTTAACAACTTAATTTAATAAAGAAAATGAATGAAATTGTATTTTATAAATATGAGAGCGCATTAATATGCAACTATAAACTTGAGTTTATATGTGCTTCTGTTTTGAAAACATTAGCGGTTAAAAAAAAACAAAAAGGGATTATTTAAACAAATAACATTTGTTTGACTATGATTTTGAAATATAACATTTTTAACTTTTGACCTTTGTTTAAACTCTATTTTTTGTATATGTTTGAAGGTCATTTCATAAAAAAATTCTTTAACAAATGTCACTTGGAGAGCAATTTTCTGGTGGTGGATTATCGGGAAATTTGGGCAAATGAAGTTAAATGAATTTTTTTTAAGAAAATGACCTCCTTAAGTTTTAAAAATAATATTAACTGAAGGAGTCGGAAGAATCACAAAATGGTTGTTTTGAGGCTAATATTGACATTTTACATCTGCAATTTGCCAAAAGAATGAGACTAAACTTTACCACCAGACATGCAAAATGGACTGTCTATCCATCCAATATCGATGAGACAACCAACATTTCCCAACTAGTAATAATTGTTGGACCATATTTTCGGTACGATGGACCATTTATTTATGTTTTTTGCCGCGTAATTATTACCAATTTATTATCAATTTTAACACAATTGTTTCACATTTTTATTTATGACATTCAATTTAACATATTTAAATTAATGTGTCGTCAGCCGCGTTTAATATACCCTGGTGTCTCAGTTGTACAGTTTTTTTTTAATTGGTTTTCTAACTCATTTTTTGGGATTTAATTATAAATATTATGTGATACGATAATATTGAAATTGACAATATTGTTAAGAGCATTACTGAAATTTCAAGAATATAATATATTAGGATAAATTAAAATTATTAAAAGTGTCACATATATTTAAGTCATTTTGCATGTTGGCATATTATTATGATTAATAAAAAAATTAGGGGTATTTTGATAATTACATGACCATACCAAAAGGCCATGGAAGGTTTTATAGCCTACTCCTCCTTTATAATATAGTAAAGATAACATAAAAATCATCTATTTATATTGTAAATATTGAAAATATCCAACTATAAGCTCGCACCTTAGTGTCCGTTTGATTTGCATAATAGGGATTAATTGTTTAAATATTGAAAATATCCAACTATAAGCTCGCACCTTAGTGTCCGTTTGATTTGCATAATAGGGATTAATTGTTTTAGGATTAAATTTTTAATTTCATGCTTGGTTTGCATTGAAGTTATCCCACTTTGTAGCAAAATGACATATAAATATTTTCTAACCTTTTTTACTATTTTAAACTTTGAAATTCCTGCAAAAAATTTCAATTAATTTCCTATAACCTAGTCCCAAAAATTTGAAATTTCATCCGAAATTTGAATTTTCGCCAAAATTTGAAATTATCGAGGGTATATTAGTCATTACACCAAACAATAAAATTAATTTATCCTCCAAACCAAACACCATATAACTTATCATGCTATATTATTTATCATTATCTCATAATTTTAATCATTACATTACCTATCTCATCCCGAAAACCAAACAGACCCTAATGTCTTCAATTCATAGAGCAAAACTATATACCAAAGCTACAGCTTTTTCAGTTGGTACCAGTATTTAGCTTAAAAGGACTTGAGGGATGAGAGGCTCACCGGTCGGTCCTATGAGGGATTGCCTAGCAGCGATGCGTGGAGGCGCCAATGAGGAGTTGGTGGTTGATGAGGACAAGACATTATCGATAGGCTGCTCGTGAGAGTCTTATACATAAACTGATACCATATAAGATAGTAATTGATTGTGAAAGATGATTTATTTCATTACGAAGAGATATAAGGACAAAGAAAAGATACAATGTACAATATTATCTGGAATGAATATCACTTTAACTAAGGAAAGAGTGAGAGCAATCTTATCAACTAGGGAAAGATTGAGAGCAATCTTCTCTAGGATTAATACTGACCACCCTAACAAAGTAAAATCATATTTATGTTGAATAAAAAGTTCAATTATATAGGGTAATAATAAATCAGGGACAACCCACATAATTGGATTGAATTGTACACGGAGACTGGTTTGGATCATTGAGTTTGTGGCCTCCGATTGACCATTCAACCACAAATAGAGCCATCAAGGACCATCACAAATTCTTGATATCTTTAGCTTTTCTCGTGTCACCAATTAGAGAAACATTTTCACATATTAGTAATCTAAACGTAGAAAGTGTACCATAATGTAAAACAAGATTCAGTAATAGTAATCTAAACGTGCCATTAATATTTGTAAATACGTAGTTGTCTTGAATATATTAATCAGCTCTTTCTTTTCCAAACGTCTAGACGGTACAAGAGAATTATCTCGTTGTATCTTCAACAATTTCTGATATCCAGTGAACTTTTCCAAACATCTAGATGGTACAAGATAATTATCTCGTTGTTTCTTCAACAATTTATGATTATCCAGTGAAACTCTTCGTAGGATTCAAAACTTCTATCAAAGAGAACAAAAAAGGAACTTGAATTCTTCAATTTCATGCCATAAAACAACCATTCGATGGAAAACATCAACGGTTCGAAGACTTAATACTAGCTAAAATATAACAAATATCATAGAATTTCAAACTTGGACTCCAAAAAAACAACTCTCGGATCAAATCCCAACGGGTAACATCTGGGATTCGTCCATTTTCCGAGTATGTGGTGTAGCTTTGTTTCTCATCTCCAAGACTTTTTTGTGGGAATTTGAGTGAAGATCTGGAACAAATGAAGGGCTTGCTGCAGGCCGATACTCAGGGAATAAACGTCCTGATCGGTACCGAACCCCACAAGCATTGCACAAGGTCTTTGGTCCCAATGGCCCATCTCTCCACTGTGGGGTTTTTGTTATTCCGCAATGAGTGCACTTTTTAGTTGCACCAGAACGCAGTAACGAGTAATTTTGTCGCTCCACAGAATCCGATGATTGTAATGAAGATACGGAGTTGCCTGATAATTTCTTCCTCCCTTTATTTTTCCTGTAATTTGAAGTCCTTCCGGAGCCAGATTTGGTGGAGTGCCATGCAGACATAAGATTCCATGGTTTTAGACGTGGGCGTATTTTGACTGTTCTTGATCTCGGCTGCGCAGGAACGGCACCGAAAATCCCAGTCCAGTATGAGCTGCTGCTTTCAACAACAGTGTCAGGGCTTTGTGACTGGTACGCATCAGACTCTTGTGTCTCGGTGGACGCATTCTGATCAAGAATACATGAACCAAAGGCGATTCCAACATAGTTTGGCAGCTGCTTTGGCTTGTGAGATTCATCCATCTTTCAGGGTTGAATAACCGAAATAAAAAATGATTAGAGCATAAAATATATGAAAATCAAGATCATTTACTTAAAAAAAAGCTTCTACAAATCGCTACGCAGTAACGAGTCCGTCCGTATACTCTTCCTAAATTTTAAAGAATGGCCATGTGCAAAATGCAACTCAAAAACTGGAGTAGAGTGAAAAGTGTTCGATTCCAGTTCCTATAAATAAGAAACCGGAACTAAGCCAGATATCAAATTGGAATCATGTTGAATAGGAATTCGAACAACAAATTGATATTAAGTTTTGAGGTCTCAAGGTATAAAAATAAAATTCCATAAATATAACTGATAAATAGTTTGTTAAATCACAAGTCCAACCATTAAAATTTAAAGGAATGATTTTTTATTCAAACTGGTTCATTCATAACCAAAACTGTCAGGAAACGGAACTATATAGTTTTAAAGCTGTGGTAAGGGTGAGTTTTTGAAGTTCTTTTGAGTGAAAACTCATAAAACAATCAGCTATGACTCACTTGTTCATCCACCGGGAAAGTGTCAACTTTCCGGCATTGGACAGTAGGGGGCATCAACGTTATAGGTCCAAGAGGCTCTAAATTACTATCGTCCCAATCTCCAACAAAATCATCGGCACTCACATTCTCCAATGGGAAATCCCAAAAATGGGACAAATTCAAGTCAAGCTCATCGTCCCCAGTGCCGAAATCACCATCCAAATGACTACCACGACCTTCAACCATCACATCCATGTTCTGAAAGATATGCAAAAACATATTTAAGTTATGGCACTTGAACAAAATCAAGAAAAAAGAACAGCAAAAGTACAAGACTATGACAATTTTTGCTTCTTACAATGAAAAGTATAGTGTCA
This sequence comes from Haberlea rhodopensis, assembly GCA_907163345.1. Classification (NCBI taxonomy): domain Eukaryota; kingdom Viridiplantae; phylum Streptophyta; class Magnoliopsida; order Lamiales; family Gesneriaceae; genus Haberlea; species Haberlea rhodopensis. The sequence goes on along the minus strand of CAJQUN010000008.1, from coordinate 3,116,483 downwards.
CTGTCACCATAACTGTAATTAGCGAGAATATATAGTAATGTTTTGATGGAGATTTTATTGGTTGAACACCCTTAATTGAATGGTTAAATGAAATTTAATTAAGGAAAATTATTGTGAGCTGTGTTTCACATTAGGTTAAATTTGTATTGTGATATGACTATATCTCGTCTACAAATACTACACGAATAATCTATACTACTAATAATGTCTAAGGGCCTCTTTGGTCCAACGTGCTTGAGATCAATAGTATTTTACAATTTTATCCCTTTTATTTGGTTACAATTTACAATATTACCCTTGCCAATATTAATAATTACAATTGTACCTAACTTCAAATTACCATATTGTCCTTGCCGATATATGTAATCTATCTATACTACTAATAATGTCTAAGGGCCTCTTTGGTCCAACGTGCTTGAGACCAATAGTATTTTACCATTTTATCCCTTTTATTAGTTACAATTTACAATATTACCCTTGCCAATATTAATAATTACAATTGTACCTAACTTCAAATTACCATATTATCCTTGCCGATATATGTAATCTATCCATACTACTAACAATGTCTAAGGGCCTCTTTGGTCCAACATGCTTGGGACCAATATTATTTTACCAATTTACCCCTTTTATTTGGTTTCAATTTACAATATTACCCTTGCCAATATTAATAACTACAATTGTACTTAACTTCAAATTACCATATTGTCCTTGCCAATATATGTAATTACAATATTATCTTACTCGCAAATTACCATATTGCCATAAACAACTCCATAAAAAATAAACCATCTTATTTTCTAAATTAAATTAAAAATACAACTTCACAGTTACCACCAAATTTTACAAACAACCAACTGTATATGCACGCGTATGCGTGCATGAGACACTAGTAAGATGTAATACTAGAGTGAATGCGGACCAATGGTCTATCCAAGCCTTTGTCTATGTATCAGGAGGGAAAAGCGACCGTAAAACTATATAGGGTTACGCGGAATATAAAAGATAACTTTGATTTTCTCTATCTATGAGGTAATCATACAAATTATCTTTTGAAACAACCAGCAACTCTTTCATCCCTTGTATAACTTTATTACAACTTTTGACCTATAGTTTGAATAATAACAGATATACCTCATGTAGAATAGTTGTATTACAAATTCACCCATCTAGTTTGCGACGGATGGAAGAAAAATTACAGTGGTTTCCCCTATGATCTGACATCAAAATACATAGCAAATGAGGTAGACGTTATTGTTTAAACTAGATGGGAAAATTTGTAATTGCTCAAAATAGAAGGAGTCTATATGTAATTCACCCTTTTGTAAATCAAAGTTTTTTTTACATGGTTATCATTATAATTTCCACTTTTCCTTAAAAATTTGGTTTTCATTGGTCGATAATCTAAAAATGCAGGAAAAAAAAAATTCTCTGAATTGTTATATAATACAGGTTTAAAAGTAACTATCATATTATGCACAGAGCACTAATTGTCTAATTATGCACATGCGACATAAATACAAAATGATCTTATTTTTACAATTTTTTGGATATGCAAAAACATATATATTTAGCGACTTATAAAAATAAAATTATTATTGAAAATTTCTCCCAAAGATACCACTGGTAAATGGTGGGTTTTTAATAAAATAATCGAAAAAATAAATAAATTTAACAAAATAACCGGTGTGATGAAGATTACTAAAATGACCCAAGTCGTCATTGTAGATGGCGCCTTCATTTGAAAGCGCAGTCTGCAATAACGTCTTCATTATTTAAAAAATAAATAAATTGAAGGCACCATCATAGATATCACATTCGAAAAAATATTATTTTTTTATTGAAGGCGCCATATGAATGACGCCTTCAATAATAAAAGGAAAAAAAAAGCTCCCAGATCCTAAAACCTAGTAAATTCAAGCCTGCAACTGATTCAGATTCATCGAAGCAATAAATGTAGGTTCTTTGAGGTATAAAATTCTCCACGTTTGAATCCAATTCAGACCATTAAATAGGGCATTGACAAGACACTCTTCCCCGGGATATAGGTTTGTTTTGACTCCCTTCTCTGCAATGCATATAAAAAAAATCCAACAAAAAAATATTTCTAATATAATAATCAATCATATTTTGAGCTCCGGGCCTAGTACGGTTTGTAAAGAGCTAATATCCACTTTGGAGAGACTTGTGTTCGAGTCCCGCATTTTGCCAAAAAATATTTAGCCTCACCCCTCTAAAAAAAAATCATATTTTTTGTCATACTTCTTCATTAATTTTAATCAAGTGTATTATGTATGTAGTTTTGGGCAAAGGTAAATTAAAAGATTGTGATGACTGCAAGTTGGCCAGAGTTGCTTTACTCCCATCATCTGTGTTTATGAACTATATATCTCTTAATTGAATTGAAAATGTATGATGAAAGAAAGATGAAGAAGCAGTGGTGGTGATCGGGGGGAAAACAGGCGGAGCTGAGATGGAAATGGGTGGAAAATTATTGTTGGAAAAATGGTTGTTTTAGAAGCCAAAACCACTGCAACAATAAGTGGGATGATTTGATGAGAGATTTCAAGAAAGTGAGGGAGTGTGAAAAGAAAGTAGATAATGCATTTGCCACTTTCTGACGGAATATCTCTGCATCTAATATCCAAATTTGATTCAAACGTGGAGAATTTCATACTTCAAAAAATCTGCATTTATTGCTTTGATGAATCTGAATCGGTTGCAGGACTAGGTTTTAGCCTCTGGGAGGAATTAATTTTTTCCCTTTATTATTGAAGGCGCCATTTCATATGACGCTTTCAATACAAAAAAATAATACTTTTTGAAGGCGCCATCAAATGGCGCCTTCAAATTCTTTTTTTTAAAAATAATGAAGACGCCATTGCAGATGGCGCCTTCAAAAGAAGACGTCATCTGTAATGGCGACTTGGGTCATTTTAGTGATTCTTCTGCACAGTTTATTTTGTTAAATTTATTTATTTTTTCGATTATTTTATTAAAAAACCCGGTAAATGGAAGAGTACGTGTCCAACAAACCAATATTAGCTTTGTGATTTTGAGATTACCATAATTCATGTTAAATGTTAATAGCAAAAGGTAGAGAATATGAAAATACATTTTCTATTGACTCATCCTCTAAACATGTTCCTCGACAAACCGTCTATTAAGAAGGATATTGACTCGCTCGCTTAAGACCAGCACTCCCGATTGTGCCATGGTATAAGACAAGTTCAGCGAATAACATTCAACCTAAATTTTTACATGGTTCCTACTAGTCACATAGAGATTTTATAGTTACAATTTATTTGCAATTTATCCTCTCAACCCAATATAATTGTAGCTCTATTGCACAAGCACTTGTGTCAAGTTAAGTGTTGTTGTAAATCAGGTGCACGTCTCTATGGTATTTGCTTTCATTCTACTTCTTTGACCGTTACGCATTGCCGATCAATCGGCAATGCCTGTAAGCCGGCAATTGTCCATTTTTTTAACTTAGGCCTTTGGCAATCGATCGCCAGCATTTTAATGAAAAAAAGGCCCGTGGCTGTCACGACCGTCACTGTAGTGTCACGGGCCGTGCCGGGCGCCCCTTGACACCTATACGTTGAGTTAGGAATTATTCATCTATTTATTTTTACAATATCTGGGCACCGTTACAACTCCGAACAAAAAGATGAGTCTAATCACAATAATCTAAATAAATAAATTATAGATTCCAGAGCCCATAATTTGAAATTATAGTGATGATTATTCCTCTAATTACCAGTTGGGGGATTTAACTTCAAATCTTTCCTTTGTAATCAATTTTTTATGGGCTTTAACCTTCAATGACGGATCTAAACGATTTATTTCCAAAACCATCGAAATTCCAAATAAATAATTAATTAATTAACATTGAGCCTTTGACTTTTAACTAACAAAGAAAAACCAAATAACATATTTTTCTGCAAAAAATAACTGAAGGTAAAAAAAAAAAGGAACCCAACAAATTAAAACGGTGTAGAATATCTAGCTTTGGAAACCAGTTTAGCTCCATTTACCATTTAAGCAAAGAGAGATAAAGATAAGACAAGCACCAGAACTTAAAAGGGCAAAGTATAAAAAAAAAAAACTGTAAACTTTGCAGTAAAAAGTAATTATTTCAAATGTGAATACGAAAAACTGAAACAAAATGCAAGAAAATGGAAGTGTGCTTACCCCAACAGAAACCCTCGGAGAGATTTCACGCCATTATGTCTGGAAACAGCTCTTTTTGCAGAGAGAAGGAAGAAGAAAAGAGAAGATGAAGGGTAATTTGGTAGAGTAAAGATAAGGGAAGTGGGGGAATTCACTTTTCTCTTTGTTATGTAATCCCACGAGACTACATTTGTCTGAAATAAATACGTACTATTTAATTTGGACTTCAGGGATAAGTATAAATTTGAGAATACTTAAAAGGCACAATGTGTAATGTGGGGTATCTTGATATCGTCCTTAAAAACAGTACAACATATTATATATGTACAAAATATACACCAAATATGTGATGTAACAACACAACATGCCATGTTGTATCCTGCCGTGCCTAAACCGATGATTTTTTTTTTCACCATATTTGATTTTGGATCTTATTCTTGGATATCCATGGTATTATTGTTTTTGAGGTGATGGGGAATTAACCATTTATCCTCTTAAGATTGATAAACAAACGTGGTCCACAATGACTTGTGATTTCTTTGATGTTCCCCCTAAAGCTGGAAAATTCTTCTATTGATTTGATTGTGGTATTTATAAATCAACTCAATATGATTGATCTAAAATGGTTGATATGTTAGTTTATGTATTTTTTATTTAAAATGTGTAATGTTTTAATATCGAGTCAGTGTATAAGTGGAACCATCGCGTACAAATATTTCCCCCCAAAACCTATCATTTAGTGTAATTTCCTTATTGCAATGAAATAATTTGGTGTCATACAACTCTCATGATATGTAGGGTACAAGCGAAGTGGGCAATCACAATGCACAACCAGTTTTGATGGCAAATTTACTATAACAACAATAATATTGGAGTATATATAAAAAATAATGTCATTTACACTCCATATTTTATTTCATACAAACCACTTTAAATACAAAATTAAATATATATGAAATAAAAATAATATCGCTCTATTTAAAAAGGAGCAATAAATTAAAAATATCTTACAAGATAATGGGCCCCAATTCGAAATAAATAGCAGGTAGGGTTAAAAAAGCCAACATATCACATGGGAATACTGGACGGGCCTTGGCTCAGCCATTCCCTAACCGGCCCTCCCCAACTTCAATTATTTAATTTAAGAGGAAATTACAAGAAGGTACCACTTTTTAAAACATCTTTCAACTAAATCACCCTAAAAACTCTTCTTTCAACTAAATACATCTTTAAAAAAATATCTTTCACATAAGTCTATTTAATGGAACCCTAATCTAATTAATCCATTTTTATGACTTAAACACCCCTAATCTAATTAATACATTTTCTCAATGGCAGATTGTTCGATTGGTTGAATTGCTTTAAAATTTCAGAACGAGTATCGAATTTTGTTCTTCACGAATTGAATCTCGTTGTCGTTCTCATCCTCGTCTTCAATCAATTTCTCTGTTTTTCCGATCTATTGCTTTGAATTGGTTTCGTCTTGCGAGCTGTTTCTGAATTGACGTATGATCGCACCATGCATTCACCTTCAATTGTTAAATTTTTTTGCTTCGTGACGCATCGTCGCTTGCAATTGTGCCAAATTTTTCTGCGATCTTGTGATGTTTTTGCTGCGTGAATTCTAATATCAAATCTACAAAAAAAATATCGTTTTTCTTTTGGAATATGGCGACGGCAAAGGACAACTGTTGAGGAATTGAATTCTTCGTCGTGAATTAATCATTGGATGCGTGTAAAAATATATTCATGTGGTGCATGTAAATTACATGTAAAAATATATTCATGATTCCTTGGACTGCCGTCGCCTTTTCAATTACGCATCGCCATCTTCATAATTAACTTTAAATAAATATTCATTAGGACAACCGATCCAGAATGTTTCTGACCAAATTATGTTTAACTTTTTTGTTAGATTTAGCGATTTTTTAAAGCAGTGGTTGATGGTAATATTATTATGGCATTGATATAGGGGAAATTCAATCTTGAAAGAGGATTTTGGACTGGTAAATAAGCAGTTCGTGTTTTGAAAAACCCTTTTTTAAGGGTTTGTTTGAAATATTCTAATTATAATTTTGAAATGTATTTTTGAACTCTTTATTAGTTCCTGATTGGATTTCGAATAATTGAATTATATTTTACAGGATTTTTTTCGAAAATTTTGGTTGGATCTTGTTTTATTTTAGATTTTGAGGTTCAAATTTGGGTTTTTATGTGTGATAAGAATGGAGTACATAAATTTGTACTGAGCTCTTCGTAATAATCATATGTAAAGTGCATGCAATTTTGATGGTTGGATATTGAAACATCGTATGAGTGAAATAGTCTATCGGTGCATGTATTACATGCATCGGTAGTCTACCGGTGCATGTAAATTACATGCACCTATAGTCTGTCGGTGCATGTAAATTACATGCACCGATAGACTCAAAATTTTACCGGTGCATGTAATTTACATGCACCGATAGTCTACCGATGCATGTAAATTACATGCATCGGTAGACTCAACATTTTCATTGGTTCAAATTACATAATAAATAAGTGTTAAAGACGATCACAATCAAAAAGAAATCATTTTTTACGTCTCCAGGACCCTAAGCTTTAATTTCTGAACATGTTGTGATAAATTATTTTATAATTACGAGTTTTTTTAAATAGTTGAGTGTGATGATAGTTTTATTTGTTGTTAAATAATGAGTGGGTGGATCTGTATAAACGACGAGAGTATAATTATAAATTGGCTGCTTAATCAATGTTAAGATGCATCGTTCGTGTCTAGCGGTGCATGTAATTCACATGCACCGCTAGACTCAAGCGGTGCATGTAAATATATAATATACATGACCGCTTGTGTTTGGTAGTGCATGTAATTTTCTAAAGGTGCATGTAATTACATGCACCGTTAGATTCGTGCGGTGCATGTAAATATAATATGCATGCATTGTTTGAGTCTACCGGTGCATGTAATTTACATGCACCGGTAGACACAAATGAATGCACCTTTTTAAAATTAAGTTTATCACCTTAATATATGCATGTGCACCACCATCTTTCACTGGATTGTATGTAGATTAAGAACGATCAAACGCTCTCGTACAAATAACTTTGTTAATGGTTTAAAAAAAATTAAAAGCGTTTACGTTCCATAATTTTTAAAGAAATTAAAAAGCATCGGGGAGACAAATTGAAATTTTTACGTCGAAGCAATCTCCCTTTATCTCTATTTCTTCAATCCAAGGAATTGAGCAATCTCTTCCGTTCAAAACGAAACCACTTTCTACGTCCTCCAAGACCCTAAACTTCTCTCCAACTTCGCGCGCCATTTTGCAGCAACTCGAAAATGGTGATAATTTTTTGACCTGGTTTTGACTGTTTTTTAGGTGTGTAGATGAAGAATGATGGAAAATGGAGATAAATGTGTGGCCTGGACGAGGAATCAGGGGCAAGGCAAAGGTGGAATTGGAAGGAAATCTCATACTTAGACTGAAGATGGTTTGAATTCTTTTTTATATTAGAATAGATCTAGGGTTAGTTTGGTCATTGTATCCAAAATTGGACCTAGTTGAAAGAATTTTTTTTAGGGTGACTGGGCCGAAAAATCTTTTACTAAGTAGTACCGGCCCGAAATTTTCCCTTTATTTAATTACTTGTAACAGTCTCTTTTGTGGCTTTAATTGCGCGAGCCCACTGCATATGGAATACCTATTGAATCCAAAACCCCAATTATTCGGGAAACTCCACACACTGTCAATGCACTCTCACACACACACACACACACACATATATATATATATATATATATATATATATATATATATATATATATATGTGTGTGTTGGTACATGTACCGAGGACCACACATAGTGCATGCAATATATTTCGGAGTTTTAGCCCCCAGGGGCATAACCGAGTTGTTAAGGTCTGTGGTGACGTAGGGATAACTCCCTCGACGCCATGTTCGATTCTTGTGTGGAGCGCATTCTCTGCTGAAATATTGTGGGGGTGAGCTATGGGGTCGTGGACTGTAGGTCCTCTCCCACAGATGTCTGTCAGCTCGGGCACATCCCTCGATTTACCTGGTGGCGGCGTTGAGGGGCCGGTTCCGTCACCCAAGGACTAGTCAGACAAAAGTCTGGATACCTTGTAAATCAATATATATATATATATATATATATATATATATATATATATATATATATATATATATATATATTTCGGAGTTTTAACTTGGATATAACTTGAGTGTGTGTGTGTGAGTGTTGCTTTGTAACCAGTGTAGGTACCTTTATTGTTTCAGATTGCAATTGACTATTTCAGAGTTTGATTATTGTGCTGCCATTTTCATTCTAGTTCCCTGGTTTCTGTCCATTCTAGCTGATTAGAAATATTAGATCCTAACATTATTAGTCCATCAAGTTAATTAATTGTTAAAAACTAACTCGAAAAGGACTCGTCGGAAGACGTGAGAGACTAAAATAGTTTTAATCTCAAACGATATGGGGAAAATTATAACTATAATGGTTAGAGTCTAAAAATTGGATATGTGCGGCGCATGTGTCTTTTTTATTAGTATTTAACTATCATAAAACATTGGGGTTAGTTTGATGCTAACACACAAAGCATTATCCTTGAGGATAACATCAAATTTTCCGTACAAGACTTTTAAAATCATAAGTTGTGTGATCTTTTTTGTAATCACAACAAATAAAATGATCAAATTTTCCGTACTAAAGACTTTTAAAATCATAAGTTGTGTGATCTTTTTTGTAATCACAACAAATAAAATGAACAATTTTTTTTGGTTCAAACTAGTTGGGATAAATATTATAAGTTCGTCTAGATAAATTTTTTTTGGCTCAAACTAGTTGGTACATAACAACAAATAAATGCCCTAAGCTCGGCCAAACTATTCCATTTCTTGTACCTCCGCCATGCAGCCTGAATGAAACACGCGGCCCACGTTCTCCATTGGTGGGAATAGAATCTGAACTTGTGCCTGAGTTGTTTGCTATACATTCTTCGAAACTGAGCTGTCACGAATTTCGGGTCCTCCGCCCTGAGAGCGAATGCTTCCACTTCAGAGATGGCTTTCACCGTGCGAGTGGATGATGGTAAGATGACGCTGGGACGAGGGTCTAGGGCCCATGCTAGAAGCTCCTCGCCACAAAAGTCGCCTGGACCAATACAGCACGAGTTGAAGAACCCTGTTCGTGGTGTATGAATCGAGGTTCCCTCGGATTATAAATAGCATCTCGTTCACGGGATCTCCCTCCCTGACTAGGCACGTGCCTTGTGTGCATAATGCAGGTTTAAGTCGCTGGCACATGGCGTCTAACATATGTCCATCCATTTGATCGAACAGAGGCACCTGTAGTTAACATGATGAGCCAAGCTCGGCACAGTTGACACCTCTACACTGGAGTTAACAATATGAATGACTTGATGTATGTAGACTAGGGGTGCTTATCGGACCGGGTCGATCCGGACCCGGTCCGAAACCGGACCGGTTAGTCCGGTCCGAAATCGGAACCGGACTAACCGGTCCCGAACCGGTTTGATACCGGATCGGATCGATTCTACCGTTCCGGATCCGGTATCTTACCGATTCGGGACCAAACGGATCCGGTTCCGGATTGAACCGGAACCGGATCCATTTAAAAAAAAAAACAACTTTTTTTCGATAAATCCTTTCCTAAGAAAAATCCGGTTCCGGGTTGGAACCGGTCCAACCCGGAACCGATGGAACCGGACCGGATCCAATCCAGTTCCTTACCGGATCGGACCGGTTCCGCCCATAACGGGTTCGGAACCGGTTCGAACCGGTAACCACCCCTAATGTAGACGGTATTAAAAATGTTTATTTATTTCTTGACGATATGAATGACGTGTACAACAGCAAACAAATTAATGTCAATTTTTTTTTAAATAACAATTTTTATTATTGATAAACAATACAAGGAGTGGTTTCAGTTTTTTTGTGGTAAAAGAAATAACAATTTAGTGGTGTTTACTATACATGCTTCATATTTCTAAATGACCGATAAATCCTAACAGTGTAATTATTATAACTAGTCCTTCATTGTACGCGTTGTGTGCATATACAGTATTTTTTTTTGTAAACTTATATGACAATTGTAATTTCATTTTTTAATTTGGGCTTTTGGGATGTAATAATTTTTTTCAAATTGATTTTGTGGTTTAATACGCTCCCATGTACTTTTTAATGTTATCTAAATTAGCGGCCATTTAACACATTGAGATCTTTGTTAGGATGAGTGTGAAAATCTTGAAAATTGAGAGGAGTGAGTAAATTTGAAATTTTAAAATGTGTAACACAAACGTGAAAAATGAGGGTGTTTGAAGGGCAATTTTGGGTTTTGAAAAAAGTTTTACCAAGTTGTTTCTCTAGCACCCTCACACTTTATAAGATATATATAGTAAGATAAGCGTACGTGAGAAATGTGCTATGGATTGTGTTCACAACGTCTTAATAAACCATATTAATTATATTGGAAATAAAGCAAAACGCTGGGTGAGAAAAAACAACATTAGTTTAGATTTTTATTGAAACTTATTTATTGTAATCATATTTAAAAACAAAATATATACCCACAAAATTGTGAAGCGCTAAATTATAATTCTGTCAAACATTATTTTTTGTTGATGAGTTCGGCATAATAATAATGTTAGGAATTGCCCATGGGTATTCTTCTTTTAATTTAAGTCAGAGGGTACTATGTCGACGCCCGCACCGCACCTCATGAGAAATCAAAGAATCTAAAATCAATTTTTTTATTAATTGCATTATCTGAAGTAATAAAGGACAAATATATAAATTATTTTCAAATAAAATATAAAGTCACTAAACTCGGTTGTAGTTTGCACCCTTGAGCAACTCTTCTATGACATCAACCTTTTTTTTTTCTTCCCCAAAGGCATTCCAATTCCTTCACGAAAGGATCATTTTCCATGTTCGGATGTTCCCACAAAGCACAATGGATTAATTCGCAAATTTCATAGTGAGGAAGAATGCCACGTAGAACTTTCACAATAGGTGCCAAAAGTAAGAGAAAAGTGAAAAAAATGCAAACAATCCTTTAAAACATTACTCCTCATCGGATAAGCAAATGATGTCCGTATCTACAGCAGAAGAGGTCGGATTAACCTGTACATTACCTAAATTAACAAAGTCTGACCGTTCCACCGAACCAACTGTTGAACCAACATCAGGTAAACGTGGTAAATTATGATTCAAGGGTACCTGGCGATTCATGTCACTTAAAAATTCTCTAGCAGATAGAGACAAGTTAAGATGGGATGGGTGTGCACTTTGGGGCTCAGGTGCGTTTTGAGAAACAACATGATTTGGCGTTAACTGAGGCAGTGGAGGTGGTGGTGGTGGTCGAGGCATCGGTACCAGCTGGGGCAGATATATTGGCTGAGGATGCAGTTGAGGTCTTGCCGGTAAACTGGAGGGAGCCACAGATGGTACTGCAGCAGGTCTAAAAGGTTGAAGGTGTGGAGCCCTCGAGCGGATCTCTGCAATGCGGGGATTTGCAGCAGGAGTGATGGAAGCTATCACCGGAGGTGTGCCTGATAAAACAGACCCTGCCCGTATGGCTTGTATGGGTGGTGAAACTGTAACATTTCGAATGGCAACAGAGGAAGATCCAGCAGAAATGGGCATATACAGCTGGTTCAAAGCTTGTGTATATGGAGCTGATGTCTGCTGGCCGGGAGGAGTTTGGCTTGCTGATGCCAAAGGGGAAATTGTCACCGGATGGGGCAGTGATGGCTGATGCAGGTGCTGCACGAAACCAGGTGGAAAAACTGCAATGAAAATGAGCACTATTTCAGCACTATGTTAATGGCAGAGCGATTGTTACTAATTTGCACCATTTCAGCACTATGTTAATGGCAGAGCGATTGTTACTAATTTACAACGCGTAAAGCACCAGAAAAGAACAGAAAATAAATAATCTTTCTTGGTGTTAGTCCCTAAAACTTGCTCGAGGCCTGTAAAGGAAATGAAACAAGATTGATTATTACGCAGCCACAATTAACGTAAATATGACTAATGAAAAATTTGGCGTTTACGTGCACATGGTGTGCACAGAGAAAAGCACATTGCTTACTCGTTGAAGAACTAAATCTTTACGTTCAATAATATTCAATTCCCATCTAAAAACATAATTTAGTCTGCAGTCAAACCCCCTTTTGGGTACCAATTCACTCTCTGACTTTATCCCCCAACCCTTTCCTCGAGAAAGGAGAAAAAGGAGAGAATACTCACCAAAAGACGTACATATTGTTAACCAGGAGAAAAAGAATTGCACCTCCAAAAAGGCATTGTAGATAAATTACATACCTTGCTGCAATCCCTGGGGTCTAGCAGGCGTCAGAGGCGAGAACTTAAATCTGAAAGCCACAGCCAATCTTGTATTCATGAGAACTAAATTCTGATTTTTCTCGAGTTCAATCTTCTTCAATCTAAAATCTGCTATGGCCTCCTGAACTTTCATATCATATTTAGTACGTATTTGGTTAATAATTTCTTGAATCTCCTTCTCACACTGAGATTTAAGCTGTGTTATCTGTTTCAAGAACGAATTTATTACTTCCAAGGCATACACAACACAAGGAAATAGGAATACAATGAAGAAACAATTGAGACACAGACCACATTTTCTTGAGTCTTTTCCAACTGTTCAGCTTCTTTTCGTAGTTTTTCTAATTCATTTTGAAGTGGTTCAGCAAGGAAAGACGGTGTCGAATTCCAAGAAGTGACCTGATGAGTAGGATGAACAAGAAGGTGGTGGGGCCCACGAATATGACCAGCATGTACTCCCGATTGCGGAACAGAATGATTTGGAAGTTCCATTGTGCTTATTGCTTCAGCAATAACTGTGTTGTCTGGGGAACAAACAGACAACTCAACACCTTGTTCACGAGAAATCTCTTCAGTTTCCTCGACCACAACAGTTTGAGAGAAGTTTGTTACTTGATCCCGGTTTTGATGCTCAATTTCTTGGGGCGGAGATTGATTGCGGATGAGAGATGCATCAACTGACAAATGATGCAACTCCTCACAATTCCCAGTCAATGGTACTGCCTGATTCGACTGAACAAGGGTCACAGTGTCACCAAGTTCCAAGGTTGCAACTTCAGTCTGAAAAGTATTTTGATTTTCTGCAACTGGTGTGTCTCGGTCTTCCAGTTCAGCAGATGCCATTTGGAGAATTTCATCTTGGGACACCTGAACACAAGTTGACCTTGTCATTTCTGCGCCACTATTTATGAGCTCGTGAAAATGACCAGCATCTATTCCCAATTGTAGAGCGGATTGATTCTGAAGTTCAGTTGTTCTTACTGCTTCAGCCATAACTATGTTACCTGGGGCATGAACACACAACTCAACACTTCGTTCGTGAGCAATTCCAGCTGCTTGTCCTAGATCCAGGTGATTGTGATGCAAATTTTCACTACTTTGAGAAACAAATTCATGAGACAACTCTTCAGTTTCCCCAGCAACAACAGTTTTAGAGAAGTTTGTTCCTTGATCCCCATTTTGATGCTCATTCTCATGGGGGGGAGATTGATTGCAGATGAGAGATGCATCAACTGACAAATGATGCAGCTGCTCACAGTTCCCAGATTCTGGTACTAATGCGTGATTCGACTGAACAAGGGTCCCAGCATCACCTTGTTCCAAGGTTGCAACTTCAATCTGAGAAGTATTTTGAATTTCTGCAGCTGGTGCAGATTCCATTTGGTGAATTTCATCTTGAGACACCTGAACACAAGTTGACCTTGTTATTTCTGTGTAATCACTGCAAAATCCTTAAGACCATCCACAGTCACGAACATCTAACTTAAGAAAATCAAGGGAAAACTCTTCCAAATAAATTTGGAATATGACATCAAAATAAGATCTTAGAATGATTGGCCTGAATTATAAGTTAAGGGAGCATGATATTCATATATCCTGTTGAATTCTCCAACCTCCATGGAACAGGTCAATGAAGGCTTACAGATACCTACAGAAAATAACTTTTGAAGATTTAATATGGAAGAAAATTAGACGTCATTAAGGAAAAAAGTACATACATGCTGTTTCAACAAGCCACAACGATTCGGTAAAGCTAGCATTTCCTCTGAATGTACCAACGGTTGTCCGGGGAAAGGTAAATTACTACTGGTTGGCTCACAAGGTTCATCTCTATGGTTCACTTCAATGTTTGGCGAACCAATTGGGTCTCCTATATTAGATGTATTACTCGATTCCACAGGATCATGACATACAATATCATCAGAAACAGGTCTGGTAAACTCTGATGGACTCTCTTGATTCATCTCCATTGGTCGTATTTCATCAGAAGCCTGTTCTCCACAGACAGGGAGGTTTGCAGAACCAATTTTCTCAGCAGTATAACGGGATTGAATTAATTGATTAAGCTGCCCACTCTGAGTCTCTGGTGGCCTCTCTAAAGACCTTGCCCCCATTTCATTAGGAGAACTAAATGCTTCCATATTACTCATGATTTCTACCAGACAATCACAGTCTGCTGTCTCTGCAGGTGCACTAATCGATGTATCAGATAGTGCCACATCGTACCCCTGCGTACAAAAAAAATTACTAGGATTTTGGCCCTCTGATTGTTCCTGAAACATCGTAACTACATTCTCAGGGCCAATGTGTGTACTTAACTCAGTGCATCCAGCACAATCCTCAGATCGAGAACCAAATGGCATTGCCCCATTCACAGTACTGAGTTTGCTGGCGCAGGCCATTGCTTCAGCCAGCCAGTTGTCTGCCTTTTGATGCTCCTCATTAAGAGCAGCTAACTGCTTTTCCTTGAGATAGTTAAGCTGCATGTCTTTGAGGAGATTATGTTCTTCCATTTTCTTTGCAAAATTATCATCCAAAAGCTTGAGTTTGGAATTTCGTACTAAGCTTTGACCATGTATACAGCGAGTAACGGCCGACTCCAATTTGTGATCCTTCTCCAATTTCACCTTTTCCTCCTCCCAAGTTCTCAGAAATTCCTGAACTTCATCCTTTTGTTTTCGAACAAGTTTCTTCTTTCGTTTCTCACATTTTTTCCGAATTTTCTTTATCTTATCATGTATTTCACTTCCAGCAGCTTTCACATTCAGACCCAGTTTCCGCTTTAAAAGGATTTCGACAGTTTCTTCAGTCTCTATTTTCGCATTTTTCTGTTTAAACAATGAAAACAGTGATGCACCATCGATAATATGAGATGGCACTTTGCTGCTGTCTTCATTAGCTAACAGGCAATCTTTTTCAGAGTCAAAAGTGTCCCCCGAAGACTGTAAATACATCAACTTCAGAGGTTGCATCTTCGAATAAACAGAGTACACTTGCTCTTCCGTGCATTGATAATTTAGATGTTTTTTTGCTAAAATAAGAGAATCCTTCCTATCAACTTTTTGTTTGGAGATTAAGGTGGCAATCCAGCACTGGCAGAGAAAAAAAGTATCATCAGACCTGGAACAGGAGTTAACACAGAAATATAGTATGCGCTTGAGAGAGGAACCACACAGAAATTTATGGACTACCACATATTTGACACACTAATACAAAATTGAAGAAAGCAATAGATAGTGAGGTAAAAAAACATCTCATAATTCAAATTACAGGAGCGCAACAAATAGTAAGAAAAAAGTAAAGGACAAAAGATGGCGTAGCGCATAGAGTCTCCAACTAATCGAAAATATCTAGGGTACTCTTCCATCATCCATCGAAGTTATATCAAAAGACAGAGAATTTGGTGCACAAGAGGCACAATTTTATTTGGTTTCTGTTATATACTTTGATATCCTGATTTTAATTGTTCCATTGTTTTGCTGGCAGGCATCTCACCGGTACACTGATGATTTAATTCAAACGCCTTCCTTTTCAAAGGGGAATAACACAACAGCAAGTTTACTTCTATTAGAAGAGTTTCTATTATTAAGAACTACATTACAGTAAATGTAGCTAAATGATCACTTCTGTGAAATTCATAATTGATTATTTTGAAATTGTGTTTATTTAACAAAAAATGAATTTGTTTGTTTTCAGAAGAACAATAGTATCAAACCTTATAAATTGAAATGCTCCTCGCTTACGTCAACGCTAAATGATGGTGCTATTTAAGAGAGATTCGATTTGAAATATAAAAGTGTGAACAACAGAAAACACAACATAAGAGAGGAACACAACATCCACAACAACAATTTTACTTGTAGAATGGATAAACAACCAAAAGAATAGTAAAATTCAAATTAAAGTTGTGGAATCTGTTAAAACTGGAAAAGAAACTTCCGATCTGCAACGACAGGAATACAAGCTAATAACTCTTGTTTGAGACATGTGAGTTCAGACTTCAGAATATGCCACAACTTTACAGCAAAAGAGAATTCAATGAAGTTGTTAACAACAAATTCCTATAGAAATGGGTAAAAGCGAAAGAAGTTGGGATGAAGTTGTTAGTAATAAATACCAAGAGAAATAGGTAAAAGAAACTAACCCCAATGTTCTAAGAAAAATTTCGATGCACAGGTAACCACTTTAAAGTAAATCACATATAATGACTCCACCAATCTCACAACAGATTTCTTATGAAGTATGAACAATATAACATAAAAACACACTAACCACGGATAATTGGAAAGCCTGCATGATTGCTGGCAAGTAACTACTGACATCGTGAGTCTTGATGACATACTCCAGAAATTCTCTCACTCTACTTGTGACATCCTCCTGCATTATGATGCCAGAACTTGAAAGAAAGGAGATTTTCTATCCATTTCGGTCATTATAAAGCAAAGAAAAATATACTTCCACAACTTGAGAAACAACACAATCACATGATTGACAGAAAGAATAGGCTAAGTTCACCCACAAAATTCCATACTGAAAAATATTATCTTCAATAACCTTATTCCTTACCCACAAAATTCCATACTGAAAAATATTATCTTCAATAACCTTATTCCTTAAGAAGGAATACAAGCAGTAAAAGAACTAACTCCTCGAATAAAAGACTCATTTAAAAGTGAACAGTGGACAGTGGCCAGAAGCCAACTTCTTTTAGTGATTCATCATCATTAACTTGCTACTATAGTTTCAAATAGATTAAGTAAATATTCTCTCTAAATGAAATTTAAATCAATCTAGTTTTACCGAAGAAAAAACCATCTCAACCTATTTTGAGTTACATTTGGAACAAGCTTTTTCCTTGAAATATCTTCCCTATAGCAAAATGTGAGACCAATTCCTTTAGAAAGCAAATACATGTAATTTTGGCCACATCTTGGACTTCATTAGCCAGTAAATCTTTGTTTCTTTATGCCCATTACCCACTACCACAACGTCATTTCTAATAACAATATCATCTCAATCGTAATTTTCAATTTTTTTAAAGAGTAATTTTCAAAATCTTCTAGTACTTCACTTTCAATATTAGTTTAGTTGAACAAGCACTTCCAACTTAAAAGTTTACAAAAGCTTGTGTAATGTCTTCTTAAATAATTTTGAAATGGTATTTAAATATGAATTTTGAAACGTAGTAAATTTGATCTCTAAACCACATTAGTTCGACATATTGGTAGCAAGTGCTGAATTAATCAATCAGTCACCTATTTGCTCTTTAGACCGAAGCACTATCCCAATAATGTGAAACCATCCCTAGCACACTCTTGAGACCACAAAACAAATCTCAATACCTTATAAGCATTGAAGGAAAGAGTTCCAAAGTCTTCAAACAAAGAAATTAATAGGTGCATTTTAAATTTTCTATCCAACGCATGGTCGGTACATATTTGCAAGAACTCAACAACCAGGAAGACTAGACAACTATAAGAGTATGTGGCAACTGGCAACTAAATAAAACTGCAAAGCCACAAACACCATATACTCAGGAAATATAGCTATGTTGCCAAGTAATCCTTCTAGCATTACCACCTGTAGTAGTGAGGGAAAAGAAGGAAAAAATAAAAAGATTTACCGAAAGTTTAAGAATTTGACAAAGTCTGCTCATTTCTACTAACGGAAAATTATGGCGATTGTTCTGCTCAGAGAGTGATGGAAATCTTTCCACTGATTTCCCCATGCCAACCACAGCACCAAATGAGCTATGTCCAGGTACAGAATTTGGAGCATCGTCAGTAGAGATACTGCCTATTTGCAAAGACTCGGTTAGATTACTAGTCGTGATTGTACAAGGCCCTGCATCACCAAACATGTTTTCATTAACTCTGTGTAGTTGTATACAAGTATCTGGATAGCAATAATTTTGTTCAAGGGACAACAAAGTAAGTGAGTGAGGATGGTAATGACAATATAAAACTGGCAAAAACCATAGGGAGGCACAAGTTGAGTTTCAGGATATCCAATACCTCCCTTCGAGGCAGCAACCTTAGTCCCTTGAAGCTCAGTTAGTTCAACGTTAACAATCGCTGGATCCACATGCTGTGCTCTGGCTACGCAATCTGCACTTCCTGACTCCAAAGCATCCGTATTCATGGTGATTGAACAACCTGTAGGCAACCTTTCAGAATCATCAAAGTTTTTGCTGGTACTTAAATCAGTCCTAGAATCTTTTAAACTATCTGCACCTAGAGGCTCTGGAGACTCATCCACAACATCATCGATGTAATTAGAATTATTTCCTACTATGTCTGCATCAGCTCCTCTTAAGGAACACATTGGCTTCTGAAGATCTCCACCAGAAGCTTTAACAATGCTCAAGTGTCTCAAATCTCCATTTAACCTCTTACAGCAATCATCACTGGCATCCTCTCCTTCTTCAATTGGCTTAGAGTTAATTACTCTGACATTATCATTGCATATGTGAGATATGTTATCTGGTCCTTCCAGCTTCCGATCGACATCTAGTGTAATATATAGCCAGCAACATTCACATAAATATAATTATTGGTCACTTCTCATAGTTTGAGATAGAACCACAAGCAATTCACCAACCAACACAAAAAACGTTTTCCCAGCTAGACCAAAGAAGCAGAGATAACATTTACAACATGAAGAACAAAAAACAAGAATAGAATTGGAAATAATCCCGTCACGTGGAGGAAAACTTTATCATGTTGGGGTATAAGAGAAATCAACATATAATTGAGGTAAATACGTACATATCACAAGCACATAATCAACAATTGAACAAAAATGAACATCAAATTTAAAGTGATTCACCCCAATATTGGGCCACATCCACTCAAAGAACCATCAAGGATCTTGATAATACTTCTTTATTGATAACCAAGAAAAGAAGAGAATTGAGAATATAAAATATTTCATTCAAAACCCTCTGGTTTTATGCTCACTTTCTCTCCACTAATCCTATTCCTTTTAAGTATAAAATTCCTTTCAAATATAAAATTTTCCTTAAGAAACTCTCTCACTCAATCTCACTCTTACCTCTATACTTGTGATTATAGAATAGAGGATTTGTGTTTTTGGGATGATTTTGAAATGAAAATGAGCATTTAATTGTTGTTAGATGTTGTGCGCTTGAAGTCACAAAAGGATGGCTTGATTATTAGCATATCATACCGGGCAAAACTTCATTTATCCGCTGTCTTTTGAAAAGATCCTTGAAAGCACGGGCATCCAGTTTCTTCCTTTTCTTTCCAACAGATTTCAGGTAAAGTTCAGCTTTCTGGGATCCCATCATCACCTGTATCAGATTCTTCCTTTTCTTCTGTTTAAATCAGATTGACAAAATCCCTTCACAGATTACTTTGAACCATAAGAACTTGTCATACCATTCTGAGTATACTGTTTCTCAAGTTCATATTACAAACGAGTAACAACTCAGAATCCACTTGCCCTTTAAAAAAAACCAACACTCCTGTATTTCGTGATACAAAATAGTAAAATACGAAGCATGCAAAATTGCTACACTCCAATAAAAAAATCAATAGCTAGAATACACGCTCGCGCAGTCACAGAATGTCGACACTTTACTACGAGAACTCAACTTACGTACTCAATCGGGTAAATGCAATCTGTAAGTGGAAACCCTAGAATACGGTTGGAGTGTTCAAAGAAGAAATTTCGAAATTTTGGAGAAAAGTTCTGACCTTTTCGGCTTTTCGGATGAGTGTATGCAAAGTTAATTACAATCGATCAATGGAGGGAAGATCGCTTGAAAGGCGGCCCATACAGTTCAATTCCTCCACGCGTTGGACCGACGTTTCGAATTATTATTATTAGCTTTTTAAGATTGGATGTTACCAATTTACCCAAAACAGTTAAAATGAATTAAGTGCATGATACACCTAGAGTTTTAAATACTTTTTAAATCTCACTTAAAGTTTTATTATTTTTTCTAATAACCTTTTTCCTTTGTGATCCGTCTTCGTAAAATAGTATCAGAGCCTATGTTTATTCTGAAAATATGAGAATAATATCTTGAATATTAATTTGTAACATATACGGAGGAGACGATTCAAGAAAATATTATGGATCCGAACGAATGTTCGTGGTGCAAGTCATACAGGTGGTACTTCCAGAATTTGGAAGAACTAAATCAATGATATCTGGCCTAAGCTAAACACTTCAATCAGAAATGGAAAGTTCTACTAGATATTGGTGCTAGCCTAGCTAGCATATCCCAGTATCAATAACATGAGAATGTGGCGAGTAACCTTTACAAGATGAACCTCAAGCAACAATTCGAGTTAACCGAGGTTCAGGAGAGAGATAATCCTGAGCACAATCACATGATTCCAGATCCTAACCTCTCAACATGATCCTGAACAGACGAATATGATGGGAGAACCAACCTTTCGAGAAATCGAGCCGGATTCTTCTAAGATATCTCAAGATCTTAGAATGATCCAAAAGAATGTGTAGTGTTATGGACACCTTCAACACCATGTCCCTGCACAGGTTCATCATATTCAAAGTCAGATGGAGATTATGATTAAACATCAGGAGAAAATTCTTGAGAATCTTCGAGATGTTCAAACCCGAATAAAAGAGTTGGAGTCAAGACCAAGTCCGACGGGAAGAAGACAAGGAGGGTGGTTACCACCGTCCTATGAAACAAAACCCCTTTTACACCAAAAAGGGAAAGCGGAGGAGGTCTGGCCGCTTTATTTTTAAACAATTAATATTTCAAAGAATAGTGTGAAGCGATTATACCGCAAGTGCACGGTTGTCAAGTTTTAGTATAGTGAAAATTAAGTAAAGGTTGTCGAATCCACAGGGACTAACGTATAAGTACCAAATAAGATTAATAAAATTATATTTAGCCTACGATTAACAAAGGTGATTAACTAATGCCAAATTAAACTAAAGACCGAAAAATGAAAACAAGAAACAATAAAATGAATGATTCCGGATATGCAAAGGTAAGTCACTCAAGAAATTTATCAAGCTCGTCGTTCAACTATGTTATCTTTAATGATTCAACTGAATTCTCAAATTATCAACCAATTGATTCTAAAGGTGAAAGGTTTTCGCTATTATTCGATACACTCTCTCGAGCTGTAAAGAAACTAACATTAAATTAGAATAAGTCACTCTCGTGCACCTATTTACTAATTCAATATTGCATAAATCATCAAAACCTTGTTACTCTAAATCTCTCGATTCAAAGTTCTCACGTATGCGATATCATCTCTCGATCTCAATCGTACCATACATCATAAATTAATAGAGCGTGTTACAACGTTATCTCTCGATCTCGGTTATAACTCTCAGATTCAATCAAAGTTAGCTAGGCTTTGATCTACACAAGCAATTAATTTATGAACAATAGTAATCAATGCACTCAAACACCATTGAATCAATAATCAAACACAACGAAACTAAAACTCGATAGAATAAACTAAAAATATTTCAAATCAAATACAAAAGAGTTTAATCGTCTCTCGACCTCAAAAACATCAATTGGAAATCAAAATGAAATAGATTAGAGTCTAGAAATACGATAAACGGCGGAATAAATCCGTGCGTAGCACCGAAATCTCTTCTCTTGCTCCTTCCTTGCACTCCGGAATGGATTGGCTCGACTTTGGACGAAGAACGGAGACTGAATCTCCTTCGGCGGCGCTAGGCGGCGGCTAGGGTTCCTTATTTTCGAGAGGAATTCGCGTCTGATATGATGTATCTCTTGTATGGAAATGATTCCCTCTTTTATCCCCCGAAAATCCATTCAAAAATGGAAGATAAGATTTTCCCGGATTTGCGTATCGATCGATCGAGAATTGCGTCCGATCGATCGGTGCACTGTTCACGTCAGCCTTTGAAACTCACTGCCTCGCTCGATCGAGATTTCCTTCCGATCGATCGAGCCTTCGATAAAATTGGCTCTGAAGTTTCTGCCTTGGTCGATCGATCGAGAAATATTCTCGATCGATCGAGACTTCCAATTATTTTTTTCTCAGCACACTGCCTGGCTCGATCGATCGAGAAATATTCTCGATCGACCGAGACTCCGAAAATCCAACTTCCTCAATTTCAACTCTTTCTCGCCTCGATTTCGCCATTTT
The DNA here is from genome assembly GCA_907163345.1 of Haberlea rhodopensis. Classification (NCBI taxonomy): domain Eukaryota; kingdom Viridiplantae; phylum Streptophyta; class Magnoliopsida; order Lamiales; family Gesneriaceae; genus Haberlea; species Haberlea rhodopensis. The sequence continues at coordinate 3,093,782 of CAJQUN010000008.1, read as the reverse complement.
TCTTCAGTTTAGCTCATTTCTTTCATTTCCAACTAATTTTCCTGAAATAGACAAATAAACACCAAAAAGCATAATATCATCCAGGAAAAAGTATAAAAAATGGGAAGAAATTACAGCTAAAAACACTTAAAATCTAAGCCTATCAACTCCCCCAAACTTAGACTTGATCGTCCTCGAGCAAGCAATAAGCTCAAAAAGAAAAGTTAATCTTAATACTATGCATGAATCATCTTTACAACTCACGTAAAAACTCAGAAATCCTACTTACACATCAATAAAAGTCATTCAACATTTAACAAGAAGCAATTTCTCCTAAGTTAAACAATACATCGCAACATTGGAACGTGCGTGTGTGCTATTGTCAACATGAGTAATGTACATATCTTTAAGATCAAAAAGTGCCATAACAACTCCGAGTCAAGATTACTTTGAACTACTCTACAAATTTACTATCCAGCACTTCTCCACTAATGTAATTATTCCCTAGACTTGGATCAACAGGACTTTAAAAGCTTATAACGTTAGGCCTTTTGGTGTCGGCTCCAAAGAAAAGGTAGGATGAATTCAAAGAAGAGAGTACAATAGAATCAGTTCAATATTTTTTTTTCGCACACTATTGAGCTTCTCTTCAACTTTTTCTAGCCTTGGCCACTTTGGGTCTTATTTAATTTTCTTTTCAAGGCTTTTCTCTACATCTTTTCTTTTTCTTTGCTCATTCTTTTGTTCATTTCATTTTTTTCACAATGAACTTATCAACATATAACAATTTAATGCAATGAATGAGATTCATTATACTCCCTTAGGGTTGGGTAAAAATTTTCTTTTAGGCTCAATCCAAGGTAGGTATAATGAGGTTGCCAAGAATGTCGAATGGGGGTCTAATCATATGCAATGCATATACCATTCTTTTTCCATAAGGCACAAGAGGGGACACTAAGGAATAATGTATAACAGGTAGGCTTGAAAGGCTCAAACGGTCCAAAGATCGCCTAAATCATCTCCAAGTCAAGTTCCTAACTATAAATTCCGCCTCAAAGTGCTTTCAAATAAATTGTAGAGTTATCTAAAATACTCAAGACTCATCATAGTTAACACAAATTTTCACTTTAATCAATACATACTTCACTCAATCATGACTGAATAAGTGCTCAAATTATTCCTCAGTTTTGACATATGGTTAACAAAGGATATATACAAACAAGTTAAACATTTTCATGACTCCTATCTAGATGAGGATTAATTTCATCATGTAATACCGTTGCAAATCTAATTCTTCATTTCTCAAGACTAACTCACAAAAAAAATTTGTTGGTAATGCTCAAGGATGAATCAGTCACAAAATCATGCAGTCATGCAAGTAGAGAAGCAAGACAAGTAGCAGAATGTGCAAAAACAAGATATATACAAATACTCAAAACCCCCCCAAACTTAGTACGTGAATTGCCCTCAATGAACAAAAAAAAAAAAAAATGCAAAGGCAAAAACACATACCATGACGACGATCTTCACTGATCATCGTCCTCATCATGCTCCGGAGGGGGAACTGGGTAGTGGTGCTCCTCGCCCTGATATGGCGGAAATGGTGGGTACTCAGAAGGTGGAGGTGCATGCGGATGATAAGGTGCAAAATGTGGCTCCGGCGGGAACTGGAAACCTGGAAAGCCCTAGGCCATGGCAGTGTTCCATGCACTCTGATAGTGCATGAACTCCATCTGACGCTGAGCTACCTGCTCATGGTCCATCTGCAAATGCTCTCTACATGCTGTGAATGTCCCGCTGCATGCTGTGAATACTCTGCTGCTCTAGGCGAATATCTTGGAGATCCCTGTGAAGGGAGTCCAATGTAACACGTGTACGTTCTGCAGCAGAGGATGATGATGCTCCAGCTTGTCTAGTGTCCGAGGGTCTTGGCTCGGCCCTTTGTCGGCCCGTAGGAGGTGGTGGACCGTCCACAATGATCGGGGTCTTTGGCGGAAGTAGCTCCTCGTCTTCCCCCCATGTCACTCCGCATCGCTGACATAAAGCAGTGATCGTGGATGGAAACGGTAGTGCGGAGGTCGGTGGGCTGCTCCCAATCTCTTGAATGTGATCACTGATGATCTCGCCGAAGTCCACTTCCTTCCCTGAGAGGATGGCACATACCAGGACCGCTCTGTCTTTTGTCACCTCAGAAGTGTGGGTCGAAGGCATGACCCGCGAGGCGACAAATGAGAACCATGCTTGGGCCTTTGGCGTCAAATGCTTTTTTAGAACCAACTGTGGCTCTCCTTTATCGTTCCTTTGCCAATCCACTCCCGGCATGCCAATAACTGCCAATACCTCATCGTAGTCTATCTTGCTATTCTTGAAAGATTGGTATGCACAGTTGTGAATGAAAGGCATCCGGTAAATATTATTGATTGAGGCTTGATCTACCAACACATCCTTCCCTCGAACATAAACAATTGCTTGGTGCCCTGGTTTAATAGCTCGAAGATTTGTGTAAAATTCCCTCACCAGTGGCACCACAGCATCAATCGGTGTCTGAACAAATTGAAACCACCCTTTTCGCCGTGCTGTCCTAATGACCGGGCACTCAATTTTTTCCATGCTCATGCCCCTTTCACGACTAAGGGGTTTCTTATGATAAGTGGGATATAACTCAGCAACTGTGGCATTGACAAACTTCTGTTTGTGAAGCCTCCGCCTGCTTTGACCTCTTTCTCGAAGACATTTTCTTGCTAAATTATTCTCAAATATCTCGCTTGAATGCAACTAAACACCACCCCAAAAAACACAGCAAATCCAACACCCTTCAACACCACAAAACTTCCTCCAAACTTAAATCCTTCCTAACCCAATTCTATTACACCAAGAACTTGCACCAAAAGATAAAAGCTTTGAGATTTGAAACCAATTACCACTTAAAAATCCGATCTTGGAAGAGTTTGACACTTGGCTTGGAATTCCCTTTTGGATGCACTTCTACCTAATTTGACTTGTAATTCTTCAAATCTGCAATGAAAATCTCATTAGAACAAATATTACTTCTAAGATTTGAAGTAAATTGGAAATTTGATGGAATAAGGATGAGATTAGATGAAAAAATTGGAAGAGGCGACTTGGGTTCTGTTGTTGAGAAGAGAGAAAGTGTTTTTTAAAAGTGCAGAATGCTCTTCAGTGCCCTATTTTTTTTCAAAATTTTCTCTCGCTCGATCGATCGAAAAAAAATTTCGATCGATCGAGCGAGGCAGTACTCAAATCCCAATTTAAAAGCTTTGGGCAATCGATCGAGATTTTGTCTCGATCGATCGCCAACACCAGAAGACAAAATCTGATATTTTCTCAACAACTTTCTCTCGGGTTGCCTCGCCTACATCCTGATTGCTCTTGCTTCTACACCTACAACAAAATTTAACGAATTCATTCCCAGACCAACTAAAAACAAAAATAATAACACAATCACACCAAAACAAGGAATTAAAAACAAAACTCGAGAAAAGAAAAACGGTAGTTCTTAATTTATAGTCCCAAGCTGGACTGTCACCTCCTCGTCTTGTCAATTTGATGGCTCCTTTGGATTCTTTACAGAATCACTTGGGAGTGTACCTTGCGTTCTCCCCGAAATCAACGATGCCAATTGCCCTATTTGCACCTCCAAATTTTTGATCGATGCATCTTGATTTTGCATCCTCACCTCTGTCGACGAAATCAACTTTGCCATAAGTTCCTCCATACTCGGCTTTTGTGTGAACCCTACCTGCGGTTGTGGGTTCAACACATTCTCCTGGTTCGACCATCTCAGGTTTGGGTGGTTCCTCCACCCCGGATTGTAGGAGTTCAAATACGGATTGTTGGGTGGCCTGTTACCTACAAAATTCACAGCCTCAATAGATTGGTTAAACTGGTTATCTGCCTGACATTCGATGCTTGGATGACCGCCTCCACACAGGTCACAGAAAACAGTTTGAACTTGCATTGCTGATGCTCCAATGCTATCTATCTTTCTGTTCATAGCCTCAAGCTGTGCCGAAATAGCAGTGATGTCATCCACTTGATGAACTCCTATTGGCTTCTGTGGCGTGTTCCTCTCTCACTGCCACTGGTAGCTGTTACATGCCATTTCTTCCAATAAGCTATATGCCTCTTCCGGTGTCTTCCTCATTATTGATCCCCCAGATGCTGCATCTATCATCGAACGGTTAGAAGAAAATAAACCATTGTAGAAAGTTTGTACCTGCAACCAAATGGGTAGACCATGGTGTGGGCATCTCCTCAACAATTCTTTAAAACGATCCCACGCTTCATATAACGTCTCGGGGTCAAACTGCCCAAAAGTTGTGATATCGTTCCGCATCTTCGCCGTCTTGGAAGGGGGAAAGTACTTTGATAAAAACGCTTTCGTCATCCCCTCCCAAGTTGTTATAGAACCTGCAGGTAGTGAATTCAACCATGACTTAGCCTTGTCTCGTAATGAAAAAGGGAAAAGTCTTAACCTGATGGCGTCGTTGGAGAAGCCATTATGTTTGAACGTGTCACAAATCTCCAAAAAGTTGGAGATGTGATTATTCGGGTCATCCGTGGCCGCTCCCCCAAACATAACCGAGTGCTGTATCATTTGTATAATCGCCGGCTTGATCTCAAAGTTGTTCGCTTGAATCGTCGGCCTCGTAATGCTGGACAAAGATCCATGAAATGTCGGTTGCGCAAAGTCCATCATTGACCTTGGGTTCTGTGCTTCATTATTATCTGCCATCGCTCGAACTTCTCGTAATCGCCTAAGTAGAGTTCTTTCTATTTCTGGATCAAAAGGCTCTGTTCTGAGCATGCACTAGAGAAACGATTCCTGTACAAAACAGAAAAAAGGAGGCAACAAAATACACAAATCAAAAATAAAAAAAAAATCAACTAACAAAGAAATAAAACAAATTGAAATAATAAAGAATTGGCTAAATTACAATTAACTAATCTCGTATGATATTATACAGATTAGTCCCCGGCAACGGCGCCAAAAACTTGACCGCTTTATTTTTAAACAATTAATATGTCAAAGAATAGTGTGAAGCAATTCTACCGCAAGTGCACGGTTGTCAAGTTTTAGTATAGTGAAAATTAAGTAAAGGTTGTCGAATCCACAGGGACTAACGTATAAGTACCAAATAAGATTAATAAAATTATATTTAGCCTACGATTAACAAAGGTGATTAGCTAATGCCAAATTAAACTAAAGACCGAAAAATGAAAACAAGAAACAATAAAATGAATGATTCCGGATATGCAAAGGTAAGTCACTCGAGAAATTTATCAAGCTCGTCGTTCAACTATGTTATCTTTAATGATTCAACTGAATTCTCAAATTATCAACCAATTGATTCTAAAGGTGAAAGGTTTTCGCTATTATTCGATACACTCTCTCGAGCTGTAAAGAAACTAACATTAAATTAGAATAAGTCACTCTCGTGCACCTATTTACTAATTCAATATTGCATAAATCATCAAAACCTTGTTACTCTAAATCTCTCGATTCAAAGTTCTCACGTATGCGATATCATCTCTCGATCTCAATCGTACCATACATCATAAATTAATAGAGCGTGTTACAACGTTATCTCTCGATCTCGGTTATAACTCTCAGATTCAATCAAAGTTAGCTAGGCTTTGATCTACACAAGCAATTAATTTATGAACAATAGTAATCAATGCACTCAAACACCATTGAATCAATAATCAAACACAACGAAACTAAAACTCGATAGAATAAACTAAAAATATTTCAAATCAAATACAAAAGAGTTTAATCGTCTCTCGACCTCAAAAACATCAATTGGAAATCAAAATGAAATAGATTAGAGTCTAGAAATACGATAAACGGCGGAATAAATCCGTGCGTAGCACCGAAATCTCTTCTCTTGCTCCTTCCTTGCACTCCGGAATGGATTGGCTCGACTTTGGACAAAGAACGGAGACTGAATCTCCTTCGGCGGCGCTAGGCGGCGGCTAGGGTTCCTTATTTTCGAGAGGAATTCACGTCTGATATGATGTATCTCTTGTATGGAAATGATTCCCTCTTTTATCCCCCGAAAATCCATTCAAAAATGGAAGATAAGATTTTCCCGGATTTGCGTATCGATCGATCGAGAATTGCGTCCGATCGATCGGTGTACTGTTCATGTCAGCCTTTGAAACTCACTGCCTCGCTCGATCGATCGAGATTTCCTTCCGATCGATCGAGCCTTCGATAAAATTGGCTCTGAAGTTTCTGGCTTGGTCGATCGATCGAGAAATATTCTCGATCGATCGAGACTTCCAATTATTTTCTTCTCAGCACACTGCCTAGCTCGATCGATCGAGAAATATTCTCGATTGATCGAGACTCCGAAAATCCAACTTCCTCAATTTCAACTCTTTCTCGCCTCGATTTCGCCATTTTTCTTCAGTTTAGCTCATTTCTTCCATTTCCAACTAATTTTCCTGAAATAGACAAATAAACACCAAAAAACATAATATCATCCAGGAAAAAGTATAAAAAATGGGAAGAAATTACAGCTAAAAACACTTAAAATCTAAGCCTATCAAAGGCCTTTGACGAAAACTGAAAAAATGATTGCAGTCCTACGAGTAGAGCCCGTACTTCCTACAAAGTAATGTAAAGAATCAACCTGAAAAATCTACGTGATCTTGCTGATTCGTTTGCGGGATTGAATATTGTAGAATTCAAAACGGGAGAACTTGTAACAAGACCTCCACCACAAGAAAGTTTCAGGTCACACACTCCACCCGAAGGTGATCAAAGTATGCATCATGGGGAAGATTTCACCTCAGCAACTTTAGATCCCCCAGTTGGAACAAGGAACCGTTCCAGCAGGCCAAATTTACATCAAACGCCTTACGAAAAATCTCAGTTAGAATCAATCCATCTATATGGACTTATGCTTAACATGGATATCTTGGATTTCAAAAATAGATAAGTTCTTACTGATGAATGGGCTTCAGCAATGAGAATAGCAGCATGAACACTTGATCAAAGTAAGAAGGATTCATTTTACTTCTTAAAATGAGTTTGGAAGGACCAGTCAAGATTGCCTGGGAAATGGGAGATCCAGGTACCAAAGAAGAAGTTTTAGCCGGAGAGTCCCTAAAAGAAATCGTGGACAAGATTGCAAAATTCTTTAAAATATATTTCATTGGGGTAAGCTACTTCGAAGGAATGGAGGAAGAGAAGGCAAAAAAATATAGACAATCTCTAATTAGCCTGGAACTACATGATATATGTTAAGTAGACGCGTACATCAAACTCTTTACAGAATATAGATGGAACGCAAAGATAGAAGAAAAGATGCAACGAACTGTTCTTTGCCAAAATATCGAGCCCATGGAGAGAAATGCTTATCGAGGAATATACACCACATGCAATCGAGACGGTGTCCAAGAGAATGTCATTTCTTAAGGTAAATCTCGCGGAGTGGTGCTACAAAGCAAAACTCCAAAAGAATTACAAGAAGCTTAGAGGAATCAACAAAACAGCTCATCTTTGTTGTACGAGGAATGATATCCCTACAATCATTGGAAATTACCGTCCAAGGCGAAAGATGAAAAAGCACAGAGCTCATCCTTATGCCCGAGGAAGTAGTTCAGACGAAGTAGGTCTTCATGGAGACTTATAAAGTTCTGGTCGAAATAGAAAGCCCGAAGTTACAGATCTGGGCAAAGATCAGGACCAACAAGGAGTAGAACTTTGTCAACATGTTCTAATCAAGCAAGTTCTAGCAGAGCACCGATAAAAAAGAACTTTCAAACGTCATACACGTGCGAATGAAAGTTTCAAAGATTGTATCTGCTGGACATGCGGAGCAAGAGGACATATCTCCACAGATTGTCCAGAAAACCAAATCCGTGGAGTGAGATTGTTCGAGCATACCAAGGAGTTTGAGGATGCTGTATATTTTCAGGATTTGGTACAGGTGTATCAATTTGAGGATATTCCCTCGGATGAAAGCATCTACGAAAAAGAGACCTATTCAGATGATGAAGATGAATCCAGCTCAGAATCAGAGTGAAGAAGAGTTCCTTCAGCACATGATCAGAGAAGACCCGTCAGGATTCTTCTCTCATACAACTGTTTCTCATAACTTATGAGGATCATGAAGGAAGATCCAAAGCTTCAGATGTGTGATAGATTTACAATTGGAGCAATGAAAAAAGTCATGGATATGATTGGTCTTCTAAGCAGGAAGCATCAGATTATCCATAGGGTAACAACAGGTGAATTTACGATCCCAATGGAATTCACGGGAAACAAAATTGAGATGCAGTTAATTCCCTACAGAGAAATCCAGGAGATTAAGAACAAGGTTAAAAGAGAAGTTGCTAACATGCTCTCATGGATTCATATTGGAGCCATTAGAGTAATCTCAAGACAACTTTCAAGGAAGGAATTTATTCGCCACTCAATCTGGCAATCTTCGATAAGAGAATCCCGAACCTCATTGTTTGGGAGCAGTTGCATGAAATTTATATGTGGGAAAGATGGCTTTCAACATCTATCCTAAAATTGCATACAATTTGGGAGATCGAGATTTCAACAAGGTTCCAACTCTTCATCAAGATTTTAAAAGAAGTGACTTGATGAAAGAATGACAGGCCTTACTAGATCAAATACAAAGTGTCATACACGCTCTCGAATACTCATCATTCAGAAGTATTCTCGAGAAAGAAATTCATTGAAGTCCCCAGAATCTTCGAGGATTTCGCCAAAGCAGTATTGCCAAACATTATTGATACTCCGACAATATGAGAGATTGACATGAGGATACAAGATCAACTTGTTCTGAACAGAAGCAGGAGCCTTATGATCGAGCCAAGAATGATGTCTTCCAACATGATAGGTTAATCAGCAACTATCCGAGGGAAAAACAGAAGGCAGTCTCGAGCAGAATTCAGAAAATCACTGATGTATTCAAACAACATGAAAGCTGAAATGCCCAGAAGGCTGGAGAGAAGTGAATATAATTTTTGACATTACGGAGAAAGATAATATCTTCCCATGTGATGTTCTCTACTATTTGCAACAACCTACAGTTTGCAGGTATCAAAGAAACCTTCAAATTGGCGAAATTGATCTAACAATTGCAGGAACTGCAGGAAGAATCCCAGAACAACTTATTCTAGGGATTGAATTTCTCGAGGAACATAAACCTTGGGAAAGATTACAAGACGGAATTGCATTCATGGTGGAAGGAAAGCGATATAGGATCAGATGACCACCAGTCCATTCTCAATATACATCTTCGTCGGGATTTTATATGCGAAGTATCGGCAGAATATTTTGCAGCCTACATTGATTCTGGAGCTGGAATATGTACTGCCAGGCGTGATATCTTCCCCAAAGACGATGGTGAAAAATTACCAGTCATTGACAGAAGAGACTTTTCAAAGCGGATCCTTATCCTTAATGAAGGAGTTCAGGGAGCGGAAATAATAATCGGAGGAGCATGCGGTACCCCATGGTACAAAGTCAAGACTCCACCTATTTATTTTCATGATATAGGAGCTGATATGCTACTAGGAAACAATTTCCTACAAACATTCAAGAGGTTCACTCAGGATAACGAAACACGGAGACTTATTTTCACAACCCTTTGTGATCATAAGATTATTGTACAGCGAATACGGACGGAGTTTCACAGAAAATCCCCATTAGTTTTCGCAGCAAGCGTGGTGATGAAGGAAAACTTTGACACCCAAAGATGAAGGATCAGCGGAAATTTGGAGAAACAATCCTTCTGTTTCGACAACAAGGTCCTTGTGAAAATGATTCTCAAATTTTTGACTGGGTTAATATTATGTATTTCAAAGAACATGATGAGGAAGAAGTTACTCTAAAAACCCCGTTGTTACTAAAAACTGCATTACAAGAAGAAGTTTCACAACCTGAAATACCCTCGCAAAGCAAATCACTCTAGAGGATGTACAAATGAAAATTCGGAGGAACTACATCGAGGATCCTCTGGCATGGTGGAACAAGAATGAACTCAGAGCTACTTTGAAGGTGAAAGTTGGAAAAGAAAATGTGTTCGTCAGATTCAAACCAATCCCCATGAAAATGGAAGACCGGAGGGATACACAGAATATACTTAAGGAACATCTTGACCTTAAGTTAATCTCAGCAGGTGTTTCTCCATATAGCAGTCCAGGAATTCCTTGTTTGGAATCACGGAGAAATCAAAAGAGGAAAACCAAGATTAGTTATTAACTACAAAGGAAACAACGACATGTTGGATTTCGATGGATATTTTATTCCAAGAAGAGAACATTTGGTGAATAGCATTAAAAATGCCAATGTGTTTTCTAAATTCGATTGTAAGTCTGGATTTTACCAGATTAAGATGGAGAACAAGCAGAAAGTTCACATCAATCTCCATACCACGAGGACATTATATTTGGAATGTTATGCCAATGGATTGGAAAATGCTCCCCAGATATTCCAAAGGAAGATGGATAATCTTTTTTAAGGATTACCCCAGCTTCATGTTCGTGTAATTGACGACATCCTCATTGCGTCAAGAAACATGAAAGATCATATTAGACATTTGGAAATCTTTTTAGATGTTTGCTACAATGAAGGATTAGTGCTATCCGAAAGGAAAGCAGTGGTCGCCACAAGACAGATCGAGTTCCTCGGAATTGAGATCGATGAATCTGGAATTATCTTGCAGAATCATATTGTAGAAAAGGTGCAAGGATACCCAGATGACATCAAGGATTTAAATCAACTTCAGAGTTTTCTGGGAGTTGTTAATTTTGCTGGAATATTCATCAACAATCTAGCAAAGCAGTGATTGTAAGTCTGGATTTTACCAAATTAAGATGGAGGAAGCAAGCAGAAAGTTCACAGCATTCTCCACACCACAAGGGCATTATATTTGGATTGTTATGCCAATGGGATTGGCAAATGCTCCCCAGATATTCCAAAGGAAGATGTATAATCTTTTAAAGGATTACTTTAGCTTCATGTTCGTGTATATTGACGACATCATCATTGCGTTAAGAAACATGAAAGATCATATTACACATTTGGAAATCTTTTAGATGTTTGCTACAAGGAATGATTATTGCTATCCGAAAGGAAAGCAGTGATTGCCACAAGACAGATCGAGTTCCTCGGAATTGAGATCGATGAATCTTGAATTATCTTGCAGAATCATATTGTAGAAAAGGTGCAAGGATATCCAGATGACTTCAAGGATTTAAAGCAACTTCAGAGTTTTCTGGGAGTTGTTAATTTTGATGGCATGTTCATCAACAATGTAGCAAACCATCGGAAGGTATTCAGTCTACTAATCAAGAAAGATGTTAAGTTCGAGTGGAATGAATATCACATACGAGCTGTCAAACAGCTTAAAGAATTTGCAGGCAACTACTTAAGCTTGCAATTCCAAACGATGAGGATGAACTGGTATTATATACGGATGCCAGTGATCATTGGTGGGCTGCAGTACTTATGGAGGCCACACCAAAAGGAGAAGTGTCATGCAGATATTGCAGCGGTTTATTTGACAATAGCGAAGCTATCAGATGGCACATCAACGAGAAGGAGTTCTTTGCAGTTCGAAAGGCTTTTAAAAAAATGGCCATTATTATTACTTGCAAAAAAGTTTATCTTAAAAATAGATAATAATAGTCTAATGTTTTTTCTGAAAAATAAAATTGAATCAAAACCAAAAAAGGCTAGACTTTTAAGATGGCAAGCTGAATGCCAATATTATGATTATGATATTGTCATAGTGAAATCGGATAAAAAATTTCTTGCAGATTTCTTAACACGAGATAGAGGGACACATTGCTAGCTATACCATCAAACAAGTGAGGAATCTCAGGGAAAACCTGAAGATCATAGGAACGAGACTTTGAGACACTTTGTCTCAATACTGAGGTCGCAGGACGGCTTCAAGAAGTAGATCAGGAACTTGTTACTGATCACATACGAGCATGCTTTCGGGACCATGAATGTTTGTTTGAAGTATTGAAAGGGCCCATCCTCCAGGCCACGCCTCTAACGGTGCAAAAAGGAGTGTTTAGAGAACATGAATCATCTAACCCGGAGGCAAGGGATTCAAGTACCCCTGTCACGAGTGCTGCAGATGATGCATTCCTTGACGATGTACAAGCTGTGAATGTTGAGGGTCAGGTGTCATCACAATCTGAACCTTCAAGTCAACCCAACACCTCTGGGGTAAAAGAGGGAGAGTTGAACCTTAGCCAATGACTGGCACTTCAGGTTCAAATTAATGATGATTTAGTTTCTTCACCTATGCAGGATTACCAACGCACTTGGGAGAAACTAATAACCAGACGAGGTATCAACCCCAGACAAAACTATTGTTGATATCTTCGAAAAATATCCGAGGGTTTGGATGAAGCCAGGAAGCCATCAAAACAAAGTTTAAGAATGGTATAATTTCGGAGCTCTTGCTTCGGTTTATACTGTTGCACCAGTATTCTCTGAAATTTCAAAATTAGCAAAATAGATCAGAGAAGCTGTTCACGAGTCATGGGCCAATAATCCACATTTGACTAGATGAGATATCTTGGAGTTGTATTTTTTCAGTGCTGCTCTAGAACCAGCAAGGAAGGGTTTCATTGAAGCTTTTCATTTTATCAAGCTCAGACAACCAGATGAGAACGCCTTAAAAAAATATAAGAATGGCTCTACCAGATGGCATACCCGTTTTGGCTGGAACCATCACAGAAGATGAAGTTTCAACCAGACGCACATGTGGTCTTTGGGTTTGTCTAACCGAGATGGACAAAGTCAAATACTCATTTAAGTTCTTTCAGAATTAAGCCAACGGTACTTTCATGCTGAATTCCATGACAGGAACATCAACGAGATTTGCTGAAGAACTCTTCGAAACAAAGAGAAGAATTCTTTGGGAAAATAAGATTTCGGCAGGAAAAGAAACTTACCGAAAATTCTGCCACATGGCACACATTGGCCGATCGATAGATCATATTTTTCAAGCATGTCCGGAGCAGAAAGAACCAGAATTCGGGAAAGGATTCCAATCCAAACCCGACAGATTAGAGGCAGGAAAAAACAAAAGACCTGCTGACAAGAGAGCTCGTTTTCCCAAAGCTCGGGGACCACAAAAACCAATAATGTAAAGATTCACCGACAAAGGAAAAAGCGTGGACCATTAAAAAATTAGTGCGATAACTGTTAAACGCACTGGGACAAAATAATGGACTACTCACAAGAAAAGTTGGCACATTCAGACAAAGATGCCAGACCACGTGAAAGTTAAGGCGCACTCACAGGCGCACTCAACAAGTATCAAGAGTTGGAATCCAAAGTTCAAGTCCGTATTTATGCCTATATAAAGGCACTCATTCAGGAAGCTAAAATATCGAAAATTCTCCAAAGGCTGAGGTGGTGAAGGATAGTTTTGAAATTATTAAGTTAAGTAAAACTGATCAGAAAAGGGTCCGAAAGGGGATGAAGAAGAGATACACATATGGTAATAGTATGCTACTGAGGAAGACTAGAAAGGCAGATTTGGAGCGTTTTACTTCAGAACTAAAAGATTGGCTACAAAAAGGAAAAAAAAGGTTACGAAAAGGTGTCAGCCTCATTCCAAATCGTTGAGAATCCCCACTCAACCTTTAGTAATTCGATTGACGATTTTCACATTCAATGTTGTAATGAGAAGTTCTTGAAAAATAAACTGGAAAAAGAAGCCTATGAAATCATTGAGTTTGGTAGTAAAATTGGTGTAGTTGTTCAAGGAAACAAAGAGGACGTGACATAGAAGGTGGTTGTGTTTGAGGAGCGTGACATCTGGCAGCAAAGAAACTTCGTAGTGAAGAAATGGATGGTGTTGATCTGGGTAATTAATGTGGATAGTCACCTATAATATTAGAGGGCTGGGAGGGATGGTGAAAAAAAAAGAGTTACGATCCTTGATTGACAGAGAAAATGTAGATTTTATCTATATTCAGGAATTGAAAATGCAAGCTATGGAAACTAAATTATGTTATTCAATATGGGGAGGTAATGATGTAGAATTTGTTGCTCCAAACTCGGACGGAAGATCGGGAGGTTTGATTAGTGCATGGAGGAAAGAGAAGGGTCTGCTGGCTGTGGTGGGTTATTGGGGATCATAAAACATTAAGTGCTGCATAATCAATGTGTACGGGTCAGTAGATTCGGTGGAGAGAAGGCAACAATGGTTGACATTACAGAACAAAATACGGAGTATGGGTGATTTGTGCATCTGTGTAGCAGAAGATTTCAATGCAGTGAGACACTTAGGAGAAATGAAGAGTAGAAGCTTTGGGAGTTCAGTTAGGGATATAGCTGATTTTGACAGCCTTATTATTGATGCAGATCTAATTGACCTACCCTTAGTGAGTAGGAAATACATTTGGTATCGTCCAAACGGGTCTTGTTCAAGTAGATTGGACCGTATATTGATTTCTGAATCGTAGCTTCAATATTGGCCGAATCTTATACAAGTGGGTCTCAAGGGTCTGATCATTGCGTTGTACTACTGAAAGATCATGATGTTGATTGGGGGCCTAAACCATTTAGACTGTTATTGATGCCTGGCTTAATTTCCCTGAGTTTATGGAATTTGTAAAAAAACACGTGGAATAGCTTCAATGTTCAGGGGTGGGGGAGCTTTGTGATCAAAGAAAAAATTAAATTACTCAGAGCAAGCTTGAGGATTTGGAATAAGGAGGTGTTTGGTATCATTCATAAAAAAATAGAAGAGGCTAGAGTTATATCAATGAGATTGATCTGAAAGGTGAGAACATGGATTTATCTGAGGTTGATATTAATAGATGCAGAGAAGCTGTAGCAAACCAATGGTTGTTGTCCAAAAGGAACGATAGCTTACTCGCCCAGAAAGCAAGATTGAAATGGCTCAAGGAAGGTGACTCGAATTCCAGATTTTTTCATTGTTGTATCAATAAGAGAAGAGAAGTCAATTCCATTCTGGGCCTTTTTATTAATGGTGTATGGATGGATACTGTTATTGAGGTCAAACCATTTTGCTAACTGTTTTGCATACTACCATTGGCCTTGCCGGCTTGCCCTAGACTAATAGGTATTAATGTCAAGCAGATCAGTCCTTTGGATAATGAATTTCTGATTGCAGAATTTTCTGAGGATGAAATAAAGAATGCGGTGTGGGCATGTGGGAATTCAAAAGCACCAGGTCCCGATGGAATCAATTTTAATTTCATCAAAAAGAATTGGGAAGTAGTAAAGAAGGACTTTGTTAGGTGTTGCACTGAATTCCATCAGTATGGTAGGATTGTTAGAGGTGGTAATCATTCATTTATCACTCTAATTCCAAAAAAAAAAAACATGTCCTTCAAAAGTTGATGACTTTAGACCTATTTCATTGATAGGTTGCGTTTACAAGGTCTTATCAAAGTTGGTGGCTAATCGTCTAAGTAAGGTGATGGATGGTGTTATTTCAGAAAACCAGTCAGCTTTTGTGGGGAATCGCCAGATATTGAACAGTGTAGTTATTCTTAACGAGGCGATTGATGACTTAGAATTAAGAAGGAAGCCTTGTGTCTTATTTAAGTTGGACTTTGAGAAAGCCTATTACTCTTTCCTCTGGGATTTCATTGATGAAATATTGGAGTCTATGAATTTCAGCTCTAAATCGGGAGGTTGGATCAAAGAATGTATTGGCTTAGCCACAGCTTCTGTGTTGGTTATTGCAGCTGAAGGGTTAAGTGGAATCATGAGAAAAGCTATTGAAGTAGGTCTGTTTAAGCCGGTAATAGTGGGCAGAGATTCCATTCCTATTTCACTATTATAGTATGCAGATGATACTATTCTGTTGGGAGAAGCCAGGATGGAGAATGTTTGGGCCATAAAATGCCTCCTTAGAAACTTTGAACTTGTATCAGGGCTTAAAGTTAATTTTCACAATAGTCAACTAATGGTGTTGAATGTGAACAGTGGTTGGATATCGGGCATAGCAGCTGTGTTGAATTATAAAAAGAGTTTTTTGCCGTTCAAATACTTAGGCATGCCAATTGGAGCAAACCCAAGGAAAGTCTCTACGTGGAATCCTTTGATTGAAAAGGTTAAGCAACGTCTAGCGAGATGGGAAAGTAAACGTCTTTTGATTGGAGGCCGTGTAATTCTGGTTAATGCTATTCTTAGTTCCTTACCCTCTTACTACCTATCCCTATTCAAACTGCCTACAAGTGTCTTCAAAAACCATTGCAAGATTTCAAAAAACTTTTTATGGGGAGGGGGGTAGAAAGTAGAAGGGTAGCTTGGGTCAAATGGGAGGATATTTGTAAAAGAATAGAGCATGGGGGGTTAGTAGTTAGAGAATTAGTATCCTTTAATCTGGCATCGCTTAGTAAGTGGAAATGGAGAGCTCTAGTAGAGAGAGATAATCTATGGGTAAAGGTTTTGGTTTCAAAGTATGAGGTGGATGGGTTTTTGGTTCGAGAGATATTGACGCGGGGGGTAGGAGTAGAGTCACGGGTTGGTATAATGAGATATGTAAAGCATGCAATGGGGGATGTGAGATGGTATGGGAAAGGTTTGGCTAGAGTGGTAGTGGATGGGTCCTTAACTTCTTTCTGGCATGATGTATGGGTAGGGGATGTCTCTTTGGTTCCAAGTTTCATAGATTGTATAACATTATGAGTAATCAAAACTATTCTGTAAGTATGATGGGGAATGAAGGGATGGTGGGTGGCATTGGGTATGGAATTGGAGAAGACATTTCTTTGAACGAGAAAGCTGTTTATTTTCTGATTTATTAATTTTGTTGATCAGGTTTAATCCAGTTTTGGGAGTGGCGGATCGATGGAAATGGAAATTGGAATCGGGTGGTCTTTTCTCAACTCAATCGGCATACTCCGAAGTGAGATCGAGGAAAGGCGCAGGCAATGAGTCAAGTTCTGTGCGTAATTTAGTTTGGATTAAAGGTGTTCATTGTAAAGTTAATTGTTTCATATGGAGACTTGTTATTAATAGACTGCCTACTAAGATTAACCTATTGAGAAGAACTATATTGGATGTCATTAATGGTATACGATGTGTTCTATGTCACAATGATGATGAAGATGCTAATCATTTATTTCTAGTATGCCCCTTTGCAAACTATGTTTGGCAAAAGTGCTATGTGTGGTTCAGTATTCATGTGGTGTGTCATAACATTATTACCCAGCATTTGATCCAACATCAAGATTTGAACCCTTATAGGAGTTGTGGTAAATTGTGGTGTGGACTTTGCCACTGTGTTATGTGGAGCTTATGGTATGTTAGGAATGGGGCAATTTTCAGAGGAATGGATCCAAATAAGGATAAGCATATTGAGGACATCAAAGTCAGATACTGGTCTTGGCTATCTACGCTTGTTGAACCATGTTTTTGTTGGGAGATGCCCTAAGACAATTCATTAGATGATTGTTTATGACATACAATGTATTATGATTTTATTAATGGCAATTCATTATTATATATTATTCGAGTATCTGTGTAATATGAATTAATATATAAGTTAATGTCCTTAGAATAATATTGTATTGTTCTTAAAGATTGTCCCTAGTCAAGTATTATCATGAATCAGGATAATGATAATGCATTGAGACTAGTATGTTTTGATTGATAAATTGTTCATAGATATGAGATATCAAATCAACACATGGGTGCATGTTAGATAACCATGTACTGGACAGACCCACCATGAGAATGCTACATGGATAGTTATATGAACGTCATAAGCAATTCTCATAGTGATAATAATGTATGTAATCCTTACGACTTGAGATCACCAGAGATCCCAACATAAGGAGTCATGTATCTTGATATTGTCAAACGTTACCTGTAACAGGGTAAACTATAAAGACAATCATTGGATACACCACGAATTATGTAGAGGGATGTTGAGTGATCAAGAAAGGATTTGTCCCTCCTATATAACAGGAGAAGTGTTTGGGCCCTTGATCAAGTAAGACTAAAATGCATGGCCGTGCTCGAATGAGTCGATATGTGATATTGAGCTTATTCGTTTATTCTAGTTCTACTTGGGGATCAAGAAATAAAAGATTGAATATATGAGTATGTATATTCCATGACTCGTGTTCAATCTAAACACATTGGACAAAGGGATTAAGTTACATGGTTAATATTATCACAGTCCGTAGGTTATGTCGAGTCAATGACATTCTTGCAATTTGGGTAGCCTTGATGTGTTGCTAGATACCGCTCTTTGCTTGTGACATAAAATTAGATTTTATGTCGCTGCCAACATTGCAAGATCCTATCGGGTCACACAAAAGATTAAATCGATAAAGGGAGATATAATCATTGGATGAATTAATTAATTAAGAAGAGTCTTAATTATAAGTATTTGATATATGGATTTAATTAATATATTGAGTTTGGGCTAATGAGGCTTTTTGAAAGCTTTTAATTAAATCTAATATGCATTATATAATATGATAACAGGGTTGATTAAGGGTTAATCAATTTTATCAAACCTAATAGCCACCAAAATCTAACTCTCGGCCGCCGCCTCTTCCTCCCAACCTCACGCCGTCGGGCCGCCGTGAATAGGGATTTGATCGGCCGCCGTTGATCGGTTTTGAACCGTGAGTTTAGTTCCGGTTTAAGAACGAGTCTAGCAACTTGTTCTTGAACACCCTTTTCGATTTGATCGTGTGGATACCGTAGAGACGAAGGTGCATATCTTTGTTAGTGACTCATGGTCTTGCAACGAGGATTCTGCTACAAACACGCTACAAGGGTATGATTTTTATCAATCTCGGTATGAATAACTTTGTATAGGTCCAGTGGTAGGAATCAAGTTTTATTTTCCGCTGCGTATTGCTTGATTGATTCCTAACAGTGGTATCAGAGCCGTGTACAAAGCTCATATCGGATTTACGTGATTAATTGTTTAAGTATGTTTTGAATCTTTTGCATGCTTTAAAACTGTTTAATTCATATATGATATGTATTAATCAATTTTGTGGGAATTATCGCAATATTATATGTGATATATTTGACGGATCGAAGTATATGATAATTCGTGATCAAAACTGAGCCATTGGCTCACATGATCCTTACGGCCGCCGCATGGAGCTAGGGTCTCGGACCCTTGGCTCATGTATGGGCCGAGCCGCCGCGAAAGGGCTAGGGTTTCTAACCCTTGGCACCATGGCTCTCGGCCACCGCCGCCGTGTAACTACGGTTTCGAACCCTTTTTGGTTCGAGGAGCTCCAAGCCGCCGCCGACATGGCTAGGGTTTCGAACCCTAGTCTCGTGCATGGTTGGCCGTGGGTTAGGCTAGGTTTTCGAACCTTGGACCGAGACATGGCTGCAACCGTGGGCTTGCTAGGGTTAGCAAGTCCATGGCTTGAGGCGCGCCAAGTATCCGTGGCATGTGATGTCCCGAGCGTTTGATAATTTCATAAAATTTTATTTTACAGTTTTAATTAGAATTAAATTTTAAAATGTTTAGAATTTAATTCATTAATTGTTATAGCATGCTTTATGTGTTGTTTGAGCATGATGCATGGTTATAACCCTATGACCTATTAGATAGGATTTTGTGAATGTTTGTAATTTAATACGGCCTGCGTGTCGTGCCTTATCTATTTTTCCTAAATGTTATCCCTCCCCTATGTTCCCCTCGAATGTAACTCGAGGAATTCTCTATATCATGTAATTGTTATATAGTATAGTTTATTTCATTGATGGAGATCAACGAAGACGGACCATGGTGCCAGGATGAGAAGGCCATTCACAAAAGGGAGCCAAAGAGGTGCTTGGAGAAGTAACCTTAGGTGGACTTTTAGGATTTTCTCATTGGCTTGAGAAAATCTTTAGTAGGGGCTATAACCATGTCACGTTTATTTTATGTTGATGTATGAGATGCATGTTTATCGTTTTATTTAATACTGATGCTTGATATACATATATGTAGATATGTATATATTTATATATATACCAGACATATTTTCAATATTAATAAAATCATGAGATCAATAAATCCCTCTTATAATATTAAGTCAATCAAGATGCCTTCCAATTAAAAATACTCGACAAGACTTTGATTGAACATGTGTGGGTTTGTCAAAGCAAAGCACCGTGACAATCTTAGTAAGGCGCGAAAGGATAAAAGTGATATCCGTGTTATTTTAAAATTTGGTTTGACTTAACTAGGTTATCTCAATAGGATTGGGAACCTAGAGGCATGTGGTTGGATAATAATTCATTAGATGAATTTGAACAAAGTGTTGTTCGTCCAACCATCCAAGAATTACATGTGATCTAATTGACAAAGTGTTGTCTACCTAAATAACCGAGTCTTGGGTGATTAGCCAAAGCTAACTCAGGATTAGGTGAAATATGGATCTTGGCCCACTAAGTTTTCGAGGGTTGATATTTTAAACAAAATAGTGGAGTGTCATTTAATATAAAACCTTATTAAATGATTAAAATCATAAACTTATTTTGCATATTTATATTGTAGATATCCATGACATCAAACAACGTAATTAGCACACTATCATTGCGATCGGTCCTTGAGAAGGACAAACTGAATGGGACTAATTTCCTAGACTGGTATAGGAATTTGAGGATTGTCCTCAAACAAGAGAAAAAGCAATATGTCCTAGAGGAACCTTTACCTACTGAGGAACCTCCCGTAACGGCCGCTAAAACCGATAAGGATGCTTACAAGAAGCATCAGAATGACGCACTTGATGTTGGTTGCCTTATGCTTGCCACCATGAACTCTGAGCTTCAGAAGCAACATGAGGAAATGGAGGCGTTCGATATGATCGAGCACTTAAAGCAACTCTACCAACAACAAGCTAGACAAGAGAGGTATGACGTCTCTAGAGCGTTATTCCAGTGCAGAATGGTAGAAGGAAGCCTTGTTGGAACTCATGTACTGAAGATGATTGGGTACATTGAGAATCTTGAGAAGTTGGGTTTTCCATTGGACCAAGAGTTGGCCACTGACGTAATCTTGCAATCGTTGCCTGAGAGCTACAGTCAATTTGTCTTTAATTACAATATGATTGAAATCGAAAAGACTCTACCGCAATTGCTTGGTATGTTGAGAACATATGAAGCAAACTCAAAGAAGTCTAAGCCCACTAATGTTCTTATTGTGAATAAAAGCAAGGGAAAGACTAAAGCAAAAGGCTTTAAGAAGAACAAGAAAGTCTTTGTTAAGTCTAAGCGTCATGCTTCTGCACTCAAGCCAAAGGGAGGAGTGGCTAAGGAAGGGAACTGCTTCCATTGCGGTGAGACCGGTCATTGGAAGAGGAACTGCAAATTATAACTGGAAGATCTTAAGAAGACAAAGGGAAGTGTGACTTCCACTTCTGGTATTTTTGTTATAGAAGTCAATTTCTCTACTTCTTCATCATGGGTATTAGATACTGGATGTGGTTCTCACATTTGTGTTAATGTGCAGGATCTCAAAGGAGTAGGATGTTGGCGAAAGACGAGGTTGATCTCCGAGTGGAAAATGGAGCAAGAGTTGCTGCATTAGCTAAATGAGATTACCCTTTAACTTTGCCTTCTGGTTTATTATTAGATTTACAAGACTGTTATTTTGTGCCATCTATTACTAGAAGCATTATTTCAATTTCTTGTTTGGACAAGATTGGTTTTTCATTTATTATAAAGGACAAGTGTTGCTCCATTTATTTGAATGATATGTTTTATGTTAGTGCACAATTGATTAATGGTCTTTATGTTTTAAATCTAGATATGCCTGTCTATAACATAAATACTAAAAGGATTAAGAAAAATGATTTAAATCCAACTTATCTCTAGCATTGTCGCTTGGGCCATATAAACGAGAATCGCATATCAAAACTTCATAAGGATGGAGTGTTAGATTCATTTGATTTTGAATCATATGAAACATGTGAATCTTGTTTAATGGGCAAGATGACTAAAGCTCCTTTCAAGGGACATGTTGAAAGGACGAATGATTTATTGAGTCTCATACATAGTGATGTATGTGGACCAATAAGCACACAAGCTAGAGGTGGTTTTCAATACTTCGTTACATTTACTGATGACTTTAGTAGATATGGGTATGTGTATCTAATGAAACATAAACATGAAACCTTTGAAAAGTTCAAAGATTTCAAGAATGAAGTACAAAACCAACTTGGCAAAAGTATCAAAACCCTCCGATCAGATCGAGGAGGAGAATACCTAAGCCAAGAGTTTCATGATTATCTAAAGGAGTGTGGGATAGTCCCACAACTCACACCTCCGTATACTCCACAATGGAATGGTGTATCCGAAAGGAGGAATCGAACTTTGTTGGACATGGTTCGATCAATGATGAGTCATGCAGATCTTCCGACTTCCTTTTGGGGACATGTTTTAGAAACATCAATATTTATATTGAACTGTGTTCCATCTAAATCAGTAGAAAAGACACATATGAGATATGGACTAAAAAGCGTCCTAGTATGTCTTTTACAAAGATTTGGGGTTGTGAGTCTTACGTGAGACGTCACGCCTCCAATAAACTTGGACCCAAATCTGATAAGTGTTTATTTGTGGGGTATCTTAAGGAAACAAAAGGATACTATTTCTATTATCCCACCGAGAACAAAGTAGTTGTTGCTCGGACTGGTGTCTTTCTTGAAAGAGAAGTTAATTCGAGAAGAACCAGTGGGAGACAAATAGAACTTAGTGAAGTTCAACCACAAGAAAACATTGAACATGATATTGAGATGGAAACAGAGCAGACACCACAAGCTGTTTTGGATGAAATGCCAGCTCAAGAGACACATGCCAAGCGTAGGTTTGTAAGAGAACACCGTGAGCCACAGAGATATGGATTTCTTGTCACTCAACAAGGTGACTTACTACTTATTGATGAGGATGAGCCGTCATCTTATCAAGAAGCTATAATTGGCCCTGATTCTGAGAAATGGCAAGAGGCCATGAAATCTGAGATGGAATCCATGTATGCAAACCAAGTGTGGACTTTGGTTGACCCGCCTGAAGGGGTAAGACCCATAGGGTGCAAATGGATTTTCAAGAAAAAGACCGACATGGATGGTAATGTACAAACCTTTATAGGTCGACTGGTTGCAAAAGGTTTCAAACAAATTCATAGTATTGACTATGATGAAACTTTTTCACCAGTTGCCATGGTTAAATCCATTAGGATCTTACTTGCAATAGCTGCATTTCATGACTATGAATATGGCAGATGGATGTCACAGCTTTCCTTAATGGAAATTTACTTGAGGATGTGTACATGACACAACCAGAGGGTTTTGTCGATCCAAAGGATGCTGGAAAGATATGCAAGCTATAACGATCCATTTATGGATTGAAGCAAGCTTCTCGGAGTTGGAATCTTCGTTTTGATGATGCAGTCAAAGAGTTTGGTTTCATCAAAAACGTAGATGAACCTTGTGTCTACAAGAAGGTCAGTGGGAGCATAATTATCTTCCTAATATTGTATGTAGATGACATACTTCTAATTGAGAATGATATCCCTGCCTTACAATCTGTAAAGATTTGGCTAGGGAATTGCTTTTCTATGAAAGACTTGGGGGAAACCACCTATGTATTAGGTATCAAGATCTATAGAGATAGATCAAGAAGATTGCTTGGCCTAAGTCAAAGTACATACATAGAGAAAGTGCTAAAACGGTTTAGCATGCAAGAATCAAAAAAAGGATTCGTGTCTATGACACATGGGATCATCTCTCGAAGGATCAGTGTCCTTCAACACCAGATGAGAGACAACGCATGAGTAAGATTTCATATGCGTCAGCTGTTGGATCTATCATGTATGCCATGATATGTACTCGTCCCGATGTCTCGTATGCTTTGAGCATGACGAGCAGATATCAGGTTGATCCAGGTGAATGTCACTGGATTGCTGTCAAGAATATCCCGAAGTACTTGAGAAGAACTAAGGATAAATTCTTGATTTATAGAGGTGATGAAGAGCTCAATGTAATAGGTTACACTGATGCAGGCTTCCAAACCGACAAAGATGATTTCCGATCGCAACCAGGATATGTGTTTGCCTAAATGGAGTTGTTGTGAGCTGGAAGATGTAAGGAATCCAACACACAAGTACGCAGCGGAAATAAAAATATGGATTCCTAACCACGGACCTATACAGAGTATTCATATCGGAATGATTTAAAAGAGTCTCACCCTTGTAGCGTGTTTGAAGCAGATTCCACGTTGTAGCACCTCGAGTCACGAACGAAAATTTTCACCTGCGTCTCTACGGTATCCACACGATCAAATCAAAAAAGGGGATTTAAGAACAAGTTGCTAGACTCGTTCTTAAACCGGAACTAAACTCACCGTTCAAAACCGACCAACGGCGGCCGATCAAATCTCGATTCACGGCGGCGCGGCGGCGTGAGGTGGGAGATTGAGCGGCGGCCGAGAGCTCTCAAGTGGAGGCTATTAGGTTTTGTGATAATAAGATTAAAACTTCAATCAAACCCTGTTAGCATTAATTATATGATTTAATTAAAGGTTCAAGACTTTCTTAAAGCCTCATGGGCCCAAACCCATGATTTAATTAAATCCTTATAATCATGTAATTAAGACTCTTCTTAATTAATTAATTCATCCAATGAATTTAATTCCCCTTATCGATTTAATCTTTTGTGCGACCCGATAGGATCTTGCAATGTTGGCAGTGACATAAAATCTCATTTTATGTCACAAGCAATGAGCGGTATCTAACAACACATCAAGGCTACCTAAATTACAAGAATGTCATTGACTCGACATAACCTAAGAACTTGTGATAATATTAACTATGTAACTTAATCCCTTTGTCCATGTGTTTAGATTGAACATGAGTCATGGAATAGTCATACTCATATATTCAATCTTTTATTTCTTGATCCCCAAGTAGAACTAGAATAAACGAATAAGCTCGATATCACATATCGACTCATTCGAGCATGACCATGCATTTTAGTCTTACTTGATCAAGGGCCCAAACACTTCTCCTGTTATATAGAAGGGACAAATCCTATCTTGGTCAATCAACACCCCTCTACATAATTCGTAGTGTATCCGATATTTGCCTTTATAGTATACCCTGTTACAGGTAACGTTTGACAATATCAAGATACATAACTCCTTATGTTGGGATCTCTGATGATCTCAAGTCGTAAGGATTACATACATTATAATCACTATGAGAATTGCTTATGACACTCATATAACTATCCATGTAGCATTCTCATGGTGGGTCTGTCCAGTACATTGTTCTCTAACATGTACCCATGTGTTGATTTGATATCTCATATCCATGAATTAATTCATCAATCAAAACATACTAGTCTCAATGCATTATCATTATCCCGATTCATGATAATACTTGACTAGGGACAATCTTTAAGAACAATACAATATTATTCTAAGGACATTAACTTATATATCAATTCATATTGCACAGATATTCGAATAAGATATAATAATGATTTGCCATTTATAAAATCATAATACATTGTATGTCATAAACAATCATCTAATGACTTGTCTTAGGACATATCCCAACAAATCTCCCACTTGCACTAAGACCAATCAGACATATACTTAATGCCTAGAGATCTAGTATGACGATCATGCTTCTGCTGTGACAGTGGCTTTGTCAATGGGTCAGATACATTATCATATGTTGGTACTTTGCATATTTTAACATCTCCTCTTTCAACGATTTCTCGAATGAAATGAAAGCGCCGAAGTATGTGCTTGGATCTTTGGTGAGATCTAGGTTCCTTAGCCAATGCGATGGCTCCATTGTTGTCACAATAGAGTTCTATCGGATCTAGTATGCTAGGCATCATCCCAAGTTCAGAAATGAACTTCTTGATCCAAACAGCTTCCTTTGCTATCTGAGGCAGCAATATACTCAGCTTCAGTTGTAGAATCGGCTATTGTCTCTTGCTTTGAACTCTTCCAGCTTACAGCACCTCCATTTAGGCAAAACACATACCCTGATTGCGATCGAAAATCATTTTTGTCGGTTTGGAAACTTGCATCAGTGTAACCTATTACATTTAGCTCTTCCTCACCTCCATAAATCAATAATGTATCCTTAGTTCTTCTCAAGTACTTCAGGATATTCTTGACTGCAATCCAGTGACATTCACCTGGATCAACTTGATATCTGCTCGTCATGCTCAAAGCATACGAGACATCGGGACGAGTACACATCATGGCATACATGATAGATCCAATAGCTGACGCATATGGAATCTTACTCATGCGTTGTCTCTCATCTGGTGTTGAAGGACACTGATCCTTCAAGAGATGTATTCCATGCGTCATAGGCACGAATCCTTTCTTAGATTCTTGCATGCTAAACCGTTTTAGCACTTTGTCTATGTATGTACTTTGACTTAGGCCAAGTAATCTTCTTGATCTATCTCTATAGATCTTGATTCCTAATACATAGGTGGCCTCACCCAAGTCTTTCATAGAAAAGCAATTCCCTAGCCAAATCTTTACAGATTGTAAGGCAGGGATATCATTTCCAATTAGAAGTATGTCATCTACATACAATATTAGGAAGATAATTATGCTCCCACTGACCTTCTTGTAGACACAAGGTTCATCTACGTTTTTGATGAAACCAAACTCTTTGACTGCATCATCAAAACGAAGATTCCAACTCCGAGAAGCTTGCTTCAATCCATAAATGGATCGTTGTAGCTTGCATATCTTTCCAGCATCCTTTGGATCAACAAAACCCTCGGGCTGTGTCATGTACACATCCTCAAGCAGATTTCTATTAAGGAAAGCTGTTTTGACATCCATCTGCCAGATTTCATAATCATGAAATGCAGCTATTGCAAGTAAGATCCTAATGGATTTAACCATGGCAACTGGTGAAAAAGTTTCATCATAGTCAATACCATGAATTTGTTTGAAACCTTTTGCTACCAGTCGACCTTTAAAGGTTTGTACATTACCATCCACGTCGGTCTTCTTCTTGAAAATCCATTTGCACCCTTTGGGTCTCACCCCTTCAGGTGGGTCAACCAAAGTCCATACTTGGTTTGAATACATGGATTCCATCTCAGATTTCATGGCCTCTTGCCATTTCTCAGAATCAGTGCCCATTATAGCTTCTTGATAAGATGACGGCTCATCCTCATCAATAAGTAGTAAGTCACCTTGTTGAGTCACAAGAAATCCATATCTTTGTGGCTCCCGGTGTTCTCTTACAGACCTACGCTGGGCTTGTGTCTCTTGAGTAGGCACTTCATCCACAACAACTTGTGGTGACTGCTCTGTTTCCATCTCAATATCATGTTCAGTGTTTTCTTGTGGTTAAACTTCACTAAGTTCTATATGTCTCCCACTGGTTTTTCTAGAAATAAATTCTCTTTCAAGAAAGACACGAGTCCGAGCAACAACAATTTTGTTCTCGGTGGGATAATAGAAATAGTATCCTTTCGTTTCCTTAGGATACCCCACAAATAAACACTTATCAGATTTGGGTCCAAGTTTGTTAGAGGCGTGACGTCTCACGAAAGCCTCACATCCCCAAATCTTCATAAAAGACATACTAGGGCGTTTCCTAGTCCATATCTCATATGGTGTCTTTTCCACTGATTTAGATGGAACACGGTTCAGTATGAATATTGCTGTTTCTAAAGCATGTCCCCAAAAGGATATCGGAAGATCTGCATGACTCATCATTGATCAAACCATGTCCAACAAGGTTCGATTCATCCTTTCGGATACACCATTCCATTGTGGAGTATACGGAGGAGTGAGTTGTGGGACTATCCCACACTCCTTTAGATATCATGAAATTCTTGGCTTAGGTATTCACCTCATCGATCTGATCGGAGGATTTTGATACTTTTACCAAGTTGGTTTTGTACTTCATTCTTGAAATCTTTGAACTTTTCAAAGGTTTCATGTTTATGTTTCATAAGATACACATACTCATATCTACTGAAGTCATCAGTAAATGTAACGAAGTATTGAAAACCACCTCTAGCATGTGTGCTTATTGGTCCACATACATCACTATGTATGAGACTCAATAAATCATTTGTCCTTTCAACATGTCCCTTGAAAGGAGCTTTAGTCATCTTGCCCATTAAACAAGATTCACATGTTTCATATGATTCAAAATCAAATGAATCCAATACTCCATCCTTATGAAGTTTTGATATGTGATTCTCGTTTATATGGCCCAAGCGACAATGCTAGAGATAAGTTGGATTAGAATCATTATTCTTAATCCTTTTAGTATTTATGTTATAGACAAGCATATCAAGATTTAATATATAAAGACCATTAATCATTTGTGCATTAGCATAAAATATATCATTTAAATAAATGGAGCAACAATTGTCCTTTATAATAAATGAAAATCCACACTTGTCCAAACAAGAAATAGAAATAATGTTTTTAGTAATCGACGGCACATAATAACAATCTTTTAAATCTAAAATTAAGCCAAAAGGCAAAGATAATGAATAATCTCCTATTGCTATTGCAGCAACTCTTGCTCCATTTCCAACTCGGAGATCAACCTCGCCTTTCGCCAACAACCTACTCCTTTTGAGATCCTGCACATTAACACAAATGTGAGAACCACATCCAGTATCTAATACCCATGATGAAGAAGTAGATAAATTGACTTCTATAACAAAAATACCTGAAGTGGAAGTCACACTTCCCTTCGTCTTCTTAAGATCCTCCAGATAAACTTTGCAATTTCTTTTCCAATGTCCGGTCTCACCGCAATGGAAACAGTTCCCCTCTTTTGCCACTCCTCCCTTTGGCTTTAGTGCAGAAGCATGTGGCTTAGACTTAACAAGGACTTTCTTGTTCTTCTTGTAGCCTTTAGCTTTAGTCTTTCCTTTACTCTTATTCACAATAAGAACATTTGTAGGCTTAGATTTCTTGCTGTTAGCTTCAAAAGTTCTCAGCATGCCAAGCAACTGTGGTAGAGTCTTTTCAATTTCAATCATATTGTAATTCAAGGCAAATTGACTGAAGCTTTCAGGCAACGATTGCAAGATCACGTCAGTGGCCAACTCTTGGTCCAATGAAAAACCCAGCTTCTCCAGATTCTCAATGTACCCAATCATCTTGAGTACATGAGTTCCAACTAGACTTCCTTCTACCATTCTACACTGGAATAACGCTTTAGAGATGCCATACCTCTCTTGTCTTGCTTGTTGTTGGTATAGTTGCTTTAGGTGCTCGATCATATCGAACGCCTCCATTTCCTCATGTTGCTTCTGAAACTCAAAGTTCATGGTGGCAAGCATAAGGCACCCAACATCAAGTACGTCATTTTGATGCTTCTTGTAAGCATCTCTATCGGCTTTAGCAGCCGTCAAGGGAGGTTCCTCAGCAGGTAAGGGTTCCTCTAAGACATATTGTTTTTTCTCTTGTTTGAGGACAATCCTCAAATTCCTATACCAGTCTAGGAAATTAGTCCCATTAAGTTTGTCCTTCTCAAGGACCGATCGTAATGATAGTGTGCTTGTAACGTTGTTGGTTGCCATGGATATCTACAATATAAATATGCAAAATAAGTTTATGATTTTAATCATTTAATATGGTCTTATATTAAATGACACTCCCACTATTTTGTTTAAAATTTATCAACCCTCGAAAACTTTAGTGGGCCAAGTTCCATATTTCACTTAATCTTGAGTTAGCTTTGGCTAATCGCCCAAGACTCGGTTATTTAGGTAGACAACTCATTGTCAATTACAATCACATGCAATTCTTGGATGGTTGGACGAACAACGCTTTGTTCAAATTCATCTAATGAATTATTTTCCAATCCCATGCCTCTAGGTCCTCAATCCTATTGAGATAACGCTAGTTAAGTCAAACCCAATTTTAAAATAACACGGATATCACTTTTATCCTTTCGCGCCTTACTAAGATTGTCACGGTGCTTTGCTTTGGCAAACCCACACATGTTCAATCGAAGTCTTGACGAGTATTTTTAATTGGAAGGCATCTTGAAACTTAATATTATAAGAGGGATTTATTGATCTCATGATTTTATTAATATTGAAAATATGTCTGGTACATATATGAATATATACGTATCTACATATATATATATATATATATATATATATATATATATATATATATATATATATATATATATATCAAGCATCAATATTAAATAAAATAGTAAACATGCATCTCATACATCAACATAAAGTAAACATGACATGGTTATAGCCCATACTAGCGATTTTCTCAAGCCAATGAGAAAATCCTAAAAGTCCACCTAAGGTTACTTCTTCAAGCACCTCTTTGGCTCCCTTTTGTGAATGGCCTTCTCATCCCGGCACCATGGTCCGTCTTCGTTGATCTCCATCAATGAAATAAACTATACTATATAACAATTACATGATATAGAGAATTCCTCGAGTCACATTCGAGGGGAACATAGGGGAGGGATAACATTTAGGAAAAATAGAGAAGGCACGACTCGCAGGCCGTATTAAATTACAAACATTCACAAAATCCTATCTAATAGGTCATAGGGCTATAACCATGCACCATGCTCAAACAACACATAAAACATGCTATAACATTTAATTAATTAAATTCTAAACATTTTAAAATTTAATTCTAATTAAAACTGTAAAATAAAATTTTGGAAAATTATCGTAGGCTCGTGACATCACATGCCACGGAGACTCGTTGCGTCACAAGCCATGGACCAAAAGGGTTCAAAGACCCTAACCACACGGTTGGACCATGCATGAGCCTAGGGTTTCACCTAGCCCAAGTCACGGTCCAAGTCCGTGTGAACCAAGCGGCGGCCGCTAGGGTTCGAAACCCTAGCCGTCTCATTCTTTCCATGCACGATTCATGACGGTGGCGGCTGGACCATCTCGAGCCAAGGGGTTCAAAAAACCCTAGCTCTCATGTGGAGGTAGCCGCCAACATGCATGATTTCGTGAACCATGGTCCGAACTTTCAATGCGCCGCCACGATTATAATCGATCCAAAAGGGTTCTAAACCCTAGCCATGTTTCAACACCTCCATGCACAACTATGAGCCACAACGGCTAGACCATCTCGAGCCAAGGGTTCGAAAACCCTAGCCCTCATGTGGCAGCCGTGGGTCAAGTGTCATGGTGGTGGTGGTGGCCGAACCATCAAGAGCCAAGGGCTAGGCTTTTCGCCTTCGTGTATCGTATACATAAATTGTCAATTATATCATATATAATTTTACGATGATTTTCACAAACTCGATTTACTCATATCATATATGATTATACAGTTTTAAAGCATGCAATATAATTCTAAATATGATTAAACGATTAACCACATAATTTCGATATGAGCTTTGTACACGGCTCTGATACCACTGTAAGGAATCCAACACACAAGTGCGCAGCGGAAATAAAAATATGGATTCCTAACCATGGACCTATACAGAGTATTCATATCGGAATGATTTAAAAGAGTCTCACCCTTGTAGCGTGTTTGAAGCAGATTCCATGTTGTAGCACCTCGAGTCACGAACAAAAATTTTCACATTCGTCTCTACGGTATCCACACGATCAAATCAAAAAAGGGGATTTAAGAACAAGTTGCTAGACTCGTTCTTAAACCGAAACTAAACTCACGGTTCAAAACCGATCAACGGCGGCCGATCAAATATCGATTCACGGCGGCGCGGTGGCGTGAGGTGGGAGATTGAGTGGCGGCCGAGAGCTCTCAAGTTGAGGCTATTAGGTTTTGTGATAATAATATTAAAACTTCAATCAAACCCTGTTAGCATTAATTATATGATTTAATTAAAGGTTCAAGACTTTCTTAAAGCCTCATGGGCCCAAACCCATGATTTAATTAAATCCTTATAATCATGTAATTAAGACTCTTCTTAATTAATTAATTCATCCAATGAATTTAATTCCCCTTATCGATTTAATCTTTTGTGCGACCCGATAGGATCTTGCAATGTTGGCAGTGACATAAAATCTCATTTTATGTCACAAGCAATGAGCGGTATCTAACAACACATCAAGGCTACCCAAATTACAAGAATGTCATTGACTCGACATAACCTAAGAACTTGTGATAATATTAACTATGTAACTTAATCCCTTCGTCCATGTGTTTAGATTGAACATGAGTCATGGAATAGTCATACTCATATATTCAATCTTTTATTTCTTGATCCCCAAGTAGAACTAGAATAAACGAATAAGCTCGTTATCACATATCGACTCATTCGAGCATGGCCATGCATTTTAGTCTTACTTGATCAAGGGCCCAAACACTTCTCCTGTTATATAGGAAGGACAAATCCTATCTTGATCAATCAACATCCCTCTACATAATTCGTAGTGTATCCAATATTTGCCTTTATAGTATACCCTGTTACAGGTAACGTTTGACAATATCAAGATACATAACTCCTTATGTTGGGATCTCTGATGATCTCAAGTCGTAAGGATTACATACATTATTATCACTATGAGAATTGCTTATGACACTCATATAACTATCCATGTAGCATTCTCATGGTGGGTCTGTCCAGTACATTGTTCTCTATGTAGCCATGTGTTGATTTGATATCTCATATCCATGAATTAATTCATCAATCAAAACATACTAGTCTCAATGCATTATCATTATCCCGATTCATGATAATACTTGACTAGGGACAATCTTTAAGAACAATACAATATTATTCTAAGGACATTAACTTATATATCAATTCATATTGCACAGATATTCGAATAAGATATAATACTGATTTGCCATTTATAAAATCATAATACATTGTATGTCATAAACAATCATCTAATGACTTATCTTAGGGCATATCCCAACAGAATAGTTCAAAGCAAGAAACAGTAGCCGATTCTACAACTGAAGCTGAATACATTGCTGCCTCAGATGCAGCAAAGGAAACTGTTTGGATCAAGAAGTTCATCTCTGAACTTGGGGTGATGCCTAGCATACTAGATCCGATTGAACTCTATTGTGACAACAATGGAGCCATCGCATTGGCTAAGGAACCTAGATCTCACCAAAGATCCAAGCACATACTTCGGCGCTTTCATTTCATTCGAGAAATCGTTGAAAGAGGAGATGTAAAAATATGCAAAGTACCAACTGATGATAATGTATCTGACCCACTGACGAAGCCACTATCACAGCAGAAGCATGATCATCATACTAGATCTCTAGGCATTAAGTATATGTCTGATTGGTCTTAGTGCAAGTGGGAGATTTGTTGGGATATGCCCTAAGACAATTCATTAGATGATTGTTTATGACATACAATGTATTATGGTTTTATTAATGGCAATTCATTATTATATATTATTCGAGTATCTGTGTAATATGAATTAATATATAAGTTAATGTCCTTAGAATAATATTGTATTGTTCTTAAAGATTGTCCCTAGTCAAGTATTATCATGAATCAGGATAATGATAATGCATTGAGACTAGTATGTTTTGATTGATGAATTGTTCATAGATATGAGATATCAAATCAACACATGGGTGCATGTTAGAGAACGATGTACTGGACAGACCCACCATGAGAATGCTACATGGATAGTTATATGAACGTCATAAGCAATTCTCATAGTGATAATAATGTATGTAATCCTTACGACTTGAGATCACCAGAGATCCCAACATAAGGAGTCATGTATATTGATATTGTCAAACGTTACCTGTAACATGGTAAACTATAAAGACAATCATTGGATACACCACGAATTATGTAGAGGGATGTTGAGTGATCAAGAAAGGATTTGTTCCTCCTATATAACAGGAGAAGTGTTTGGGCTCTTGATCAAGTAAGACTAAAATGCATGGCCGTGCTCGAATGAGTCGATATGTGATATCGAGCTTATTCGTTTATTCTAGTTCTACTTGGGGATCAAGAAATAAAAGATTGAATATATGAATATGACTATTCCATGACTCGTGTTCAATCTAAACACATTGGACAAAGGGATTAAGTTACATGGTTAATATTATCACAGTCCGTAGGTTATGTCGAGTCAATGACATTCTTGTAATTTGGGTAGCCTTGATATGTTGCTAGATACCGCTCATTGCTTGTGACATAAAATTAGATTTTATGTCCCTGCCAACATTGCAAGATCCTATCGGGTCACACAAAAGATTAAATCGATAAAGGGAGATATAATTCATTTGATGAATTAATTAATTAAGAAGAGTCTTAATTATAAGTATTTGATATATGGATTTAATTAATATATTGGGTTTGGGCCAATGAAGCTTTTTGAAAGCCTTTAATTAAATCTAATATGCATTATATAATATGATAAAAAGGTTGATTAAGGGTTAATCAATTTTATCAAACCTAGTAGCCACCAAAATCTAACTCTCGGCCCCCGCCTCTTCCTCCCAACCTCACGCCGCCGCGCCGCCGTGAATAGGGATTTGATCGGCTGTCGTTGATCGGTTTTGAACCGTGAGTTTAGTTCCGGTTAAGAACGAGTCTAGCAACTTGTTCTTGAACACCCTTTTCGATTTGATCGTGTGGATACCGTAGAGACGAAGGTGCAAATCTTTGTTAGTGACTCGTGGTCTTGCAACGAGGATTCTGCTACAAACGCGCTACAAGGGTATGATTCTTATCAATCTCGGTATGAATAACTTTATATAGGTCCAGTGGTAGGAATCAAGTTTTATTTTCCGCTGCGTATTGCTTGATTGATTCCTAACAGTTTTTACTCCTTAGTGGATTGGTTGGTGAATCCGGTGTGTGTCCTTCGAAGTTTGTCTGGGCGGTAGTCAATATAGTGTTATGCTTCCAGAGACTTAGAGATATTCTCACGATATAATTCCGGATGGGAGGTAGTCTCAGTCGGTTCTCTTCTTGCAGAGTAGATTCTCTTTGGGTGATGATCTTCTGTTTTCGTTTTCTTCTTTTGTTGTAATTGGTGGACTTAATTGTTTTGTTTTAGACTTTGCTGTGTGTCCTCTTTCTTGTTGCCTTTTATTAACTTGTGTTCTTTTTTAGCATTCGAAGTGTCGTTATCGGGTCGTTGTAGTTTCGTTTATTTGTTTTGTTTAGGGTTGGTGTACCACTTGTGCTCCCTTTAATAAACTTCTCTTGTAAAAAAAAAACAAATTTTTATGCAAATATTGATGATTATAGAATTTGGATGATACGATGAATTTTCATATTCTTGTGAATGAAGAATTTTTTGGTTTATGTTGTTTTGATTTTTGAAATTGATAATAAACATGTCATTTAGAGAAAAAAAAAACAGTTAAAAAACTTTGTCAAAAGTTTTTCTAACTTTATGTGCAGATTACTCCCTATGTTTATCTTTATGTGCAGATTAATCCATATGTTATTCTTAGGTATATTTACATTCTCAGTGGTACAATTAATCTTTTAACATGTAAGTTCAAAGCTCAGATGCATAAGAATGCGTTTGTCACGTAAATTATACACACATTTGGCGTTTTGAACATATTCACAATACATGAGATATGATTTTTTTTTTTAAAAAAAAAACGAATAAAATTTGAATTTTTCCCTCTCGAGTGTCCACCCTTATTCTTTCAAGACTTGTTAATTCCCCTGGAAAATTGAGGAATCGTCATCATGTTTTAAAACATGAAAGGAATGTATGATTGACATATATTTCTTATTATCTTGCTTTTCAATAAAGTTGGTGAACATTATTGTTGTGCGTACATATATGGACCAACTCTTATGAAACAACTTGCAATTTTGCATCCTCTTTCTTCGTGAAAAGGTCGGTACTATATACCACTCATTTTCAATTTGGGCGTACATAGATTTTTCAATTTATCGACTTCAAGCCACTCATTTTCGCCTTCAAAAATCACTTTTAATTTTAATTGTCCATGTCTCACACACACACATATATATTCTGAAATAGCTACTATTCTAACGTAGAGCTGATTAACTCGAGATGCTTGCATTTGTTTTTTTGTTTCTTGACTGGGAATGTGCTAAATATTGTTTACCCAAAGTGGGTAACAAGTTTTTTACCGTCAGATTAAGCCCGAGAGCTCAGAAATGCTTGCATTTTGAATTACCATATGTAGGTAGGGTTCCGATCAAGAGTATTTTCATGAACACTACAACAAATAGATACATAATATAATTTATGCCATATTCTAATATTAGTATTACAAATGAAATAACCCTATAATAATTAATTCTACTCTAAAACACATCAAATATTCTTCCGCAAAAGAAACACTAACGGCTGGATTATTGGACCAAATGTGTGCTTGAGAGTATCTCTTCTTTTGTTTTCCTCTTTTGCTTTGGCTCGTTAATTTTGTTTTGTGAACTTCTTAGTACTTCTGGTACTCATTTTATTTATGAAATTTTATTTACTGATTAAAAAAAATATGAAAATAAAATCTAAAACATAAAATCTGATAGAATAAAGATTAACTTTAATATAATTATAATTGACACTTCGGGATTTTTTTATTCATACACATGCAAGGAGTTGATTGTTCTGTTCACCCATTGGAGTATCCCTTGATTCATTTCTATGATGTACTCTCTCACATTAGCCCATTATCAATATTAGGTTTTAACATAATTATACAAAATATACTTAGGATAAATAATGTTAGAAATGTATAAGTTGGAAAGCAATTTATTAATTGAGTAAGACAAGGCTACTGCAAAGTACTTAATCGGTAGTTTTGAAGAACTTTAAGAACCGGAAGATGAAGACTTAGAATGATGACTCAAAATATATACATTTTATAGGTGTTAAAGATATGTTCTTGAGAGATGAAATCCAATTCTGGATTTCAAAGAACTTGTGGGCAATGTTGTAGATTTGCACGGTGTGGTGCTTATGGAATGAAATAGACAATTAAGATTTTTGTTGGAAAATTTTTAGACATTAATCTGGTTTGTGGAACATACCAAACTTCAAAGCTGTATATGGATTAAAGCCTTGAATAAAGATCCATTTACTTACTCCCTTAATGAATGATTTATTGAACCTATTTTATGTCTAAAGTGGTAGTTGTGCTTTCGCTCACTAGAACTCTGTGTAATGAGTTGTAGTATCTAATGGGCTGGAGTATCCCTTGTACTCTTCTTGATAATAAATTTTAGGGATAATTATATATGTCTCCTTTATGGAATAGTTGTTTTACAAATTATTCCATCTAATTTGAACAATTACATCTACATACCTTGTAAATAGCTATATTACAATAACATCTCATCTAGTTTGTAAATATATAAGAAACATTACAACTACATCACCTGTTATTTGACATAAAAATATACCGTAGGGGATGTAGATGCTATTGTTCAAACTAGATGAGCTAAAACGATAATTATGAAAACTAGAAGGGATCTATATGAAGTTCACCCTAAATTTTACCTTATCAAAAAAAAAAGGTGAAATTCAATTGATATAATAGCAAAAGATATATTAATTATTGTTAGGTTTTTAAAAATCTTTAAGTAGTCTATTTACCCCTTCTTCTCTAGGGTTTCGAACATAATCGCAAGATCTATATAACGATGTGAGACCAAAAAGCCTTGTTTAAATTAAGCTACGCAATAAATAACATTTTGTAAACTTTGTAAGAAAGTTTAATGAAATTGCTCAAAAAATTATGCTTTAAAAACAACTAAAAAGAGACTAATCATCATAATATTTGAACACAAAAAATATGTTTCCCAATTTATTTCGATGCACATTATACCATGCCTAATTTCCTGCAAGTGATGTGTAAATTAATTAAATTTCGAGATTTTGCTCTTGAAAACAAGATTCGAGATTTCCAGTATTCAAGAAACCATATAATATATCCATAAATTAATAAAAAATCATATTTTTAATTAATCACTCCAAACTAAGCACCAAAATAAAGACACTGATTCTACATAAAACCACAGTTCGATGAATTCAATCTCCACGAACGTCTCTCCCATTTCCGAAACCTCCGCCGGAACTTGGGCACGAGAAATTCTCTACCATGAAAAGTGATCAAGCAGAACATGAAATAACTAATAAATTTTCATCCCTTCTCAGCTTTCTTTCTCCGGATATTCGCGTTAAAAACCATGGAGTCTTTAATTAACTCATAAACTTTGTCTGCTTTTAGTTCAAGAAAACATATGTATATCTTTTCCCTGGAAAATGTCACAGAGATCAAATGTTTGATAAGCATCTCAGAGTGGTACTAAATTTAATTAAGACAGTAACAGCAATAATTATGAAAGAGATGAATGAAAATGGACCAAAACTATTGAAATTAAAACTTCCCTATCTAAGTTTCCAGAAATCTTGAACTTGTGAGCAGAATCTCCATCACTATCTTAGGGATAAATGGAAGTTCCCATCACCTCAAAACTTGTTGTTCAGAGAAGGATAATCACAGATCTCAACGCTCATCCTCCCTCACTAGTCATTTTATGTCAAATTTTCACTGATCTTACAACAAAGCAATATATACATATGTATCGAGAAATAAAACACAAAAAATATGGATTAAAATATTAAGTTCCCACAAAATAGCGCAAAAGCCACCTGACAGATGAGTTCTGCTGCCTTAACGTGCTCATTAGTCGTTTATTGCCGATGCAGCATCATCAAGATTCTCACCATTAAAACAAGCTTTGGTGTAGAGAGAGAAAGAGAACCATAACTTTGCATGTGTGAATCTTGATGATGCCACACCAGAAAACAGCGACTGTATCTTCATGTCATCTATAGATCCATGCAAAAAATCCCAAGATTTGCAGAAAAAAACAATCCCTCACTCATCTCATTGTTTAAAGCAAGGACTATATCTTGTCCGACTAAGAATTTTATACTCTATAAAATAATATTCTTGTAAAACTATGAAAATGAGATAACAAAAGAGGAAAAAAAAATAAGGGAAAAAAATTGAAGATTTATATTGTTTTGAGGGCCGAATACGACCCTTGTAATATTTCTTTTCTCTGGAGGATGGATAGAAATTTGGAGAAAAGTGTGACAAATAAATTGGAAAGAGAGAAACTTATTTTGAGAGAACAGCAGAGAACGAAAAGATTGATCTGCTCCCCATTTGCGGAGTCTTTTGTTATTTTTTTCACGATCTAACAGCAATCAATCGTATCCTCTGCGCCTGCGGGTGGATAAGCTAAATCCGTTCACAAAAAAATGGAAATAAAAGATGGACTCAAACAATATTCTGATACAATTGGCTGCTGGAAATCGCATCTTGAAAAGAGAGAAATTATGAGGATACATAATCAAGAAAAAATTTAAAAAAATCTAAAAGTATATAATGAAGCTATTACTGAAGATGAAGAGCATTATATAGTGAAAGGAAAAAAAATAAAGAAAACAAACATGCTTCTTGCTTAAGATCTGAAGTTTAGGCCATTGAAGATATGTGTGTTTTCTGAGTGTGTTAGGTCAAGGAAGTGAGAAGAGGGTTAGGGAACTCACACACAGGGAGAGGTATATATATATATATATATATATATATATATACCTTCTTTTCAAACTAAACATATTATTTTATAAATAAATTTAATTTAAATATGCATAGACATAAAAAAATAAGTTTTATTTTAGAATGACAAAATATTTAAAAAATCGATTAGCAATATGACCACAAAGTCTTCATCGTTTGTATAGTATATTAGACAAAATTACAAAAATGGTCTATAGAAAAGAGACACTGTAATAGTGGTCCCAAATTTTTAAGACTAAACAAATATGCTCTCAAATAAATTATTTTTAACAAAAATAATTTCATATAAATATTTTTAACTAATAAATTCCACATAATTTATTTTTTGACAAATAGATAAATTTTTTTGTCCTAAAAGTTTGTGACTATTATTACAAATATCCATATCTATGAGACCATTTTTATAGTTTCTCTTACTTTTCAATAATAAACTAAAAATAAAAAAAATCTATAAATAAATACTAAAAATCTGTTCAAAATCAATCCAACTTGTGTAGTAGTTCTTAAATTAATCTCATGTTTCCGCATTGAAGATTAATAATAAATTTTAGACAATTTTTTTTTAAGTTAATTAGATTACTGATTATTAATTTTTGTAATAAATAAATAAATATTACGGAAAGAAAAAAGTTTTTGCAAAAAATATATTAAAATATTGCATATCTAGTCCCTTGGCGCATCAGCTCTATGCACGGGCATTATTAGGTATAAAAGTGGCAACAAATCTATTCTAAGAACCTGAAAATAACCGTTGGTAAATTATCGGGAAAAAATGCAAAAGAAAAGATGAGTTTGAGTGTGTGAAATAATAGTAACTATTATTCGGAAATCCTCCACCTGAACCGGGGGACCCATTTCCGTACAATCTGACGTGCACTCTGTACAATTCTTTATTCATTTCATTACATGGGACAGCCCACCAACCTTCGCCTTTTAATTAAAATTACATTAGTAGTTTGATCCAAGTTTAACTTTTCATCGACTTCATAAATTATGATATCACCAAAAAGTATGATTACCTTCAGATATCAATAAGATGTAAGTCAATATATCATTATTCTTCAATGCGAATAGAAACAACGTCAATATTGCTTAGGATCTTCGCCTTAGGGACCTAGAATCACGAAATAAACGTGAGAAGGGGGCCGAAAGTTTTCTGGCGTGTCCCCTTTGACACTCAAGTCAGACAAGAGGATACGATAAAATATGTACTTGTAAAGTAAAAGATTTATGAATGATTGCCCAAACCTGTAGATTGAACCTGGTATTTATAGGTAGAGAACTAAGACTTGCTATGT
Source organism: Haberlea rhodopensis (assembly GCA_907163345.1). Classification (NCBI taxonomy): domain Eukaryota; kingdom Viridiplantae; phylum Streptophyta; class Magnoliopsida; order Lamiales; family Gesneriaceae; genus Haberlea; species Haberlea rhodopensis. The sequence goes on along the minus strand of CAJQUN010000008.1, from coordinate 3,052,970 downwards.
TCCAATGATTCCTTTCATGTTTATCCAAATCTTCTCAAGATATGATAAGATCTCGTGTACACAATCAAATCCTAGATATTGCTCCACAGATCTCGCGCTTGCTTGATTTTAGGAGATATCATTCCCGTGTGTCTATGGAACTAAAGTCATGAGAGGAGGTAGGCCATTGAGCTCGGGCCCCAAAAGAAGGCGCTATAATGTTTGGAGGAGGCACAACATGAAGGACAAAACAAGTCGGCCATTCAGGTTGGTCTACCCCAAAGAGGTCGGATGAGCAAGCGAGGTCCCTTGAAGTAAGGCAACTGGGACGCAAAGAAAACAGATCGGCTCATCAGTGGTGACTATTATTAAGGGGTATCACATTCCCCTCTCCTAGTCGAGTTGACGTTGTAGACCATACGTTCGTATGTATTGAGCCGACCTGTATGAGTTAGCTCTTCCTATGCACTAATAATTTAGGCGGGAACCAACGGTTAACAATTCAAATTTTGAATTTAAAATTCCGACCGTTGAGGCATCTGTTCGTATTACGAGGCAAATCCTAACCGTTTAATGAATCAGAGATCAACGGCCAGGATTCGAGGAATCTCTCCTATATGTACCTCGATCTGATCCCCCATTTCCTTAGTTTCACGACTGAAACAGATCGGCTCCGACCTCTTCCTCTTGCATCATTCTCCGTTTTTTCTCTTTCTGAAAACTTCTAGGAACGTTACTGTTGGAACCTAAGAGGGGGGGTGAATGAGGTTCCTTGGCTACTTTAGCCTTTTAAAATGAGTTTGTAAAAATAAAATAATTTTGCGCTTGCGGAAGCCTTTAGTCAATCGATAAATAGAAAGAACAAAATAAATAAATGCTTAATGGAAATAAAGTAATAAAATGAGACAAGAGTTTGTTATAGAAGTTCGGCGATGAATCGCCTACGTCTCCTCTTCCCGGCTAGAAAACGTCCAACCGAGGATCCACTAGAACAACTTCTTCTTGGCCTTAAGGGCTCCAAGGATAGCCACAATCTTGCACCAACTTCACTTATTGGCGACTTATACAATTTTCCAACTTGCGTCGGTGTTGGAGGACCTTTACAATAATCAAATCACACCTTCACGGTGTACCAACAACAAGAATCAAAAGATCACACACAAGAAGTAAATTACAAACTCCAATACAATATAAATGTATGAAGTTTGCAATGCTAGAATGATTTTGATTGCACACAACTTTCTTGTAGTTTATACTCTTGTTTCTTAACTTCAAAATGATCCAAAACACCCATATTTATAGTGTAGAAAGCCTCCAAGGCTCCTACTAGCCGTTGCTTCAAATAAGGCTTGAATCACTCCAAGATCGCCTCGGACATCGCCTCGGGCGATCACCATCGCCGCGCCCCAACGGTCAGCAAAAATCACGGATCGCCTCAGGCGATCCAAGTCAAATCCCAATGCCGTAGCTTCAGCAGCCTGAAATCATGCATCGCCTCGGGCGAAGTCCACATCGCCTCAGGCGTTCCAGCCCATCGCCTCAGGCGTTCGTGACATCGCCTCGGGCGAACTCCCTGCGCGCATGCCCGCGCCAAGCCTCGGCGTCGCTTCAGTCGATGTGCGGGAGCGAAGCCCTTGTGGCTGCCATCGCCTCAGGCGTTGGTCACCATCGCCTGGGGCGATCTTCCTCGCGTGCTCGCCTGGCCATCGCCTGGGTCGATGAGCGTGGCGATCCTCGCCTGGCACCCATCGCCTGGGGCGATGGCACTCATCGCCTGGGGCGATCCGTGTCTTCCAAAAGACAATTTCTTTGGCATTTCAAATCTATTACAATCTTCAAATTTGATCATAATTTAAGCTGCATACTCAATAAAAATCATTAGTACAAAATGTATAGGTTTTGTAATCATCAAAACAAAAACGATAATTTTATTTAAAATAGAGGAATGAGAGTTGTAGCATTTTAAGGCGCAACAATCTCCCCCTTTTTGATGATCACAAAACCCGGTAAACTTGAAAGAAAATAAACCTTATAACAATGCAATGCATAGAGAGTTTAAACTCCCCCTTAATGAATGCAATGATAACAATGTTTCAATGTGCATTTTTATCACCTTTACAAAATGTGTCACAAGTTGTAAAAACAATTTGGTTGCAAATAGCATTTCATCAATTAAGTTTACACCAAGTTACATATACATTCTCCCCCTTTTTGTGAGAATAAAAAAGGGTAAAGGATTTTTAAGAAAATTGGACATAGTTTCCTTTAAAAAATGAATAAACCATAAATCCATTCAAATAATACACAATCAACTCAAAATCCAATCAATAACTTAAAATCCATTAACATACACAATAAACTAATTTCAACATCAATTAAACCATTTAATCCTTACAAATAATTACAAAAGGATAAAATCTAAAGAAAAACTAAAACAAAGACAACTCAATCCAAGCCACCATCACCATCACCATCATTCCCGTGAGTAGTATCCTCGTCCATGTGAGCACTGGAAAACTGAGAACGAAGAGCGTCCACTTCATTTCGTAAATACGACAAATCTTCTCTCGAGGAGTCTTGGTAAGCTCGAAGAGACGCAACATCATCTCGAAGGGAATGGAATTGAGAATTCATGTCGACTCTCAATGATTGAAATTGTGAGTTCATATCCTCACGAAGGCTTTGGAATTGCGAAGTAAAGAAAGCAAAAGCGTCTTGATTGAACTCAAAAGAAGAAGAAGGTTGATGACTATCAGGAGCTGGAATATCTGCCCCAATATTCATCATGTCATCAAAGGTAGATGGAGATTGATGCTGAATGGGTGGCTCATCAAGATTTGGTTCAATCAAGAAAGGAAAATGAACCCTTTGGGCACTAGTCATCCTATCAATGGGTAATGAGGGGTGATCTTTAGGATTGAAGGCAGAAAGTAGGTTCCCCGGATCATTAACCCAACAGGAAGTGAAAGGATTCCAAGATATTTTGTTAAACAAAAAACACCTTAGATTGAAGGTGTCCTTGGACTTGATAGGGAGTTTCTCATTGTCATCAAAAGGAAGGTTGAAATGAAGAAAAATCTTTGTTAGGACACGGCCGAATGGGAGAATAACCTTTTTAGGATTATGGGCGGTGTTCCTAAAGATTTGGACAATGAATCTAGGTAGGTTGAAGGGGGTCATTGTAATGATGTAATACATCAAGTATACATCAGAGAATTTCAACCTAAGACGATCACCATCCCGAGGGATCATCGAGGTGATCACAATCTTGTGAAGGATTTGTAGTTCGTAGGGATGGAATTCACAAGAAGGATTGGTTTGGACATTGAGGAGTTCCGCCAAATATGAGATACAAGGCTTGGGCAGGATCACATACCCCATCATTGGGCCAAGTAGCTAGAGCAAATTTAGCTGGACCCTCCGAAGGAATGCGAAGAATTTGTCCTAATTCAGTGCTATTGAATTCAATTGGGCGATTGCAAACGATGGTTTTGATAGTTAACTCACCATCACCCTCAAACAGTTCAAGATTGGCATAAAAAGAATGAATCATGGATGGATACAAAAAATCGTTCTTTCTAGGGGGTTTGAAAAAATTTTCCCATTGTTGGAATTGAATCCAATCAAGAATTGGGAGCTGGGAAGTCCTAAGGAAATCGAAATCAAAGATATAACCCGGAATTAATTTGCGAGTAAGATAGTCTTCCGGAATTGGCTTACCATCAAGTGGAGGACCCGTATAATTCCTAGTGGAGCGATTAGAGCGTCTCCTCCGGCTTGATTCTCCTTCTTCTCGGTTGCTTCGAGACATATTGCAAGAAATTTAAGGGAATTGAGGTAAAGTTTCGATTTTGAGAAATGGGGTTAGGGTTTGCAAAAATTTCGAATTGGAAGATTTGGTGTTTGGAAAGTGAAATTGATGGTTTGGAAAGGCTTAGGATGATCGATTATAACAATGATGAAGAAAGCTCGAATTATGGGTGAAAAACACGAATTGTTGCTGAAAAAAATGAGCAAAAGCCGTAGCCTTCTGACTTTAAAAATCGAGATCGCCTGAGGCGATCTGGAGAACGCCTGAGGCGATCGGGAACGCCCGAGGCGATGCTTGCGATCGTTTGAGGCGATACGAGCCACGCCCGAGGCGATGCTTGCGATCGTTTGAGGCGATGCGAGCCACGGACGAGGCACTGCGCACAGAATGCTGAGGCGATGGTTTGGCCATATTTTGAGTCAATTTTTGGACCAAAAAATTATTTTTGATAATTCTAACTAACATTAAACCATCTAATCAACAAAAATTAATCACATAATCTCAAAACACAATAATTCACAATTTGTGACTTTTAAAGGTGATTTCAAAATGCATTTTTGAAATTAAATGTGAGTAAACTTGATTCCCCCTTAACAATTGCATAGCACATACAAAATAATCAAGTAAAGCATAAAGTAAACAACTCTCCCCCTCAAACCATGCATACACAAGCTCTCCCCCTTAAACTATGCATGAAGTAAACTTCAAGATTATCACACAATTATCCCCCTTTTTGTGATAATCAAAAAGTACAAAAATTAAATAGACAAATCACAAATATATGTTGACACATAGCCATATTTTATACATGTTCCTCATCAAGCATATAATAGCCCAAAATAAGCATAAGATTAATTCATTTTGAGGAATACAAACATGCGTTTTAAGGCGATCAACAATGAATTCAAAATGTGCAAAATGTGCATATGTTCTACCAAAATTTCATGCATTTGTGCCCAATAAACATTAGAATTCTCAAATCATCATTTGATAAATTTATTAAGATCATGATAGCATTATTTCAAAGATAGAGCATCTAAACAAATATAGCATGCTTAATCACATAATATCATATAACATATTCAAATTAGAATTCATTGCACTTACTATAAAAGGATAGGCATACATCATGCAATAAAACAATTTATATGTGCACATGCTAAGGGGTTATGCATTTTACTCCAATCAATATTGAGCTTCATTATTTATTGGTCACAATTAATTTGTGCCAATTAATTTTGAATTGCTCATTTAAAATGAATAAAATAAATTTTACCTTCGATGACAAGAGTGAGTTCTTGTCATTGGTCCTATGCCTCGTGCTTCTTCTATAGTGGTGAATAAGATGGTTTCCTCCCTTGAGGTGCTTGTGCCTTCATCCTTCATCCTTCATCCCATTGTTGACCCTACAAAACAAGTTGGCAATAGAAGGATCTTTGGTACCCATTTGATTTTTGGGTCCTAGAGGGTTAGCTTCCTTTGGCACCTTTGGAATCCATTTCCACCTTTTATTAGGTTGGTATTGGATTCTAGCAAACCTACACTTGTTTTTGGTATGACCACTTTTACAACAATAGTTACAAGTAGGAGAGTTGTGCTTTGCTTTGGCCAACAAGCTTGAAAAAGATTTTGATTTGTTTGAAAAGCCTAACCCGGCTTTGTCAAAGCTACATCGTTGTAATCCAAGCAATTCACTCATCTTTTGACTACTTTCACTAAATTTGCAAAAAGATAATTTTAAAGAATCTAATTCATTTTTCAATGAATTATTTTCTTCATCTTTCTTAGCAATCTCAAGTTTGAGTAGTTTGTTGCTCAACTTAGTTTTGCCAAGTACATCAATAAGATCATTATAAGATTCTAAAAGTTCATCAAAAGAAAGTACCTCATCATCGCTTTCATCTCCTTCATCTCCAAGAGCCATTAAACAAAGATTGGTGGCTTCTTCTTCATCGGAGTCGCTATCACTCCATGTAGCTATAAAAGCCTTCTTCTTGCCTTTGTCCTCATTCTTCTTCCTAGGACATTTGTTAGCATAGTGGCCTTTTTCTTGACAATTATAGCAAGTTACCTCATTTTTGGATTCATGTTTGGTTGCACTTGAGGTCTTTGACTTGCCATGTTTGTTGAAGAACTTCTTGAACTTTCTTGTGAACAATGCCATCTCCTCATCATCATCATCTTCTTCATCATCGGAGTGGTCTTTCCTTCCAACCAAGGCAATCCCATTTCTCTTGGATCTATCCTCCTCCTTTACTTCTCTCCTTGTGGCAACTTCAAGCTCATGAGTCACCAATGTGCCATGGAGCTCATCAAGATCATAGGAAGCACTTTCTCCTTTGTTGGACTCAATGATGGCCGTCCTCTTGGCATCCCATTCCTTTGGTAAGGCTCTTAGTGCTCTCCTCCATATTTGTTTTGGAGGATACTTCTCTCCAAGTTGGGCAAGCTCGTTTATGATTTGAGTGAGCCTCCTAAACATTGAATCCACATCTTCTCCGGAATCCATCTCAAATGTCTCATATTTGAGTTGCAATAGATCAATCTTGGTCTCCTTCACTTGATTAGTGCCTTCATGACAAATTTGTAATTTGTCCCATATCTCCTTTGCGGTTGAGCACATCGAGATCCGGTTGTACTCCTTCATATCTAAAGCACAATGTAAAATATTAATAGCTTTAGCATTTTGAGATATTAAAATCATATCCGCTCTAGTAAAATCGTCCATTTCTTTGGGAACATTAATTCCCCCAACTTCCTTTAAAGGAATATGTGGACCTTTCACAATGATTTTCCATAGATCATAATCTACGGATTGGATGTATAGAGAAATTCTATTCTTCCAATAACCGTAGTTATCACCCGTGAAAAGCGGAGGGCGATTCGTCGATTGACCTTGAGCAAACTCATTTGCTAGATTAGCCATAAAAAGATTTTGATTTAAAAACAAAAATCAAATGGCTCTGATACCACTTGTTGGAACCTAAGAGGGGGGGTGAATGAGGTTCCTTGGCTACTTTAGCCTTTTAAAATGAGTTTGTAAAAATAAAATAATTTTGCGCTTGCGGAAGCCTTTAGTCAATCGATAAATAGAAAGAACAAAATAAATAAATGCTTAATGGAAATAAAGTAATAAAATGAGACAAGAGTTTGTTATAGAAGTTCGGCGATGAATCGCCTACGTCTCCTCTTCCCGGCTAGAAAACGTCCAACCGAGGATCCACTAGAACAACTTCTTCTTGGCCTTAAGGGCTCCAAGGATAGCCACAATCTTGCACCAACTTCACTTATTGGCGACTTATACAATTTTCCAACTTGCGTCGGTGTTGGAGGACCTTTACAATAATCAAATCACACCTTCACGGTGTACCAACAACAAGAATCAAAAGATCACACACAAGAAGTAAATTACAAACTCCAATACAATATAAATGTATGAAGTTTGCAATGCTAGAATGATTTTGATTGCACACAACTTTCTTGTAGTTTATACTCTTGTTTCTTAACTTCAAAATGATCCAAAACACCCATATTTATAGTGTAGAAAGCCTCCAAGGCTCCTACTAGCCGTTGCTTCAAATAAGGCTTGAATCACTCCAAGATCGCCTCGGACATCGCCTCGGGCGATCACCATCACCGCGCCCCAACGGTCAGCAAAAATCACGGATCGCCTCAGGCGATCCAAGTCAAATCCCAATGCCGTAGCTTCAGCAGCCTGAAATCATGCATCGCCTCGGGCGAAGTCCACATCGCCTCAGGCGTTCCAGCCCATCGCCTCAGGCGTTCGTGACATCGCCTCGGGCGAACTCCCTGCGCGCATGCCCGCGCCAAGCCTCGGCGTCGCTTCAGTCGATGTGCGGGAGCGAAGCCCTTGTGGCTGCCATCGCCTCAGGCGTTGGTCACCATCGCCTGGGGCGATCTTCCTCGCGTGCTCGCCTGGCCATCGCCTGGGTCGATGAGCGTGGCGATCCTCGCCTGGCACCCATCGCCTGGGGCGATGGCACTCATCGCCTGGGGCGATCCGTGTCTTCCAAAAGACAATTTCTTTGGCATTTCAAATCTATTACAATCTTCAAATTTGATCATAATTTAAGCTGCATACTCAATAAAAATCATTAGTACAAAATGTATAGGTTTTGTAATCATCAAAACAAAAACGATAATTTTATTTAAAATAGAGGAATGAGAGTTGTAGCATTTAAGGCGCAACAGTTACTTCTTAGTTGTTTGATAGAGATGTATTCTTCCTCCGACAAATTATTTTCTTCACCTATGACTGACGAGACTCTTAGTGCGGTGAATCAGTATGTTTCTTTTTTTCCCGAAGGGGTGGCACTCCGAGGGGGTGGCAATTATCGAGGAAGTCGTCCGAACTGAGGACTCCCAGGCAGATGGGGTCTCGACTGGTCATGAACGTCAGCTTGCTGAGGCTAGTCCTCAGCAGAGGTCGGGATCCCCTTCAGGCAATTATCATTGGTATGAATTGTATGTTTCTGCCTTGGATGATTCAGATGAGACCCAACTCCCCAAACTTAGCCAAGCCCCTGCTGATTACGACTTCTTGTTTCCTTCCACCTCCCAACGGCCGAACCAACCTCCTGAGGGTTAGTACATCTTTTATCGTGGCCAGCTAGAGGGGGGCCTACGTTTTCCTTTACCTGAGTTCTTTCAAGAGCTCAGTAGTTTCTATCAACTTAACCTCGACCAATTTCCCCCCAACTCTTATCGTATTTTGTGTAGCTTGGTGGTTATTTTCAAGGCCCTCGGTTACCTTATGACAACCCCTCCATTTCTTACTTTTTTCAAACAAAAAGATCTGATGATGGGCCTTTCTATGTGACTAGCCGACCTGGTTGCGCTTTTATTGGGGTATCCTAGCAAGATCAAGGATTGGAAGAATTACCTTTTTTTGTTGTTAAACCTCCTCAGCCTTGGGTATGTTGTACTGACTGGGTAGATTAGCTTCCAATCCTCCACTCTCCACGCAAAAATTTCAAAAAGAGCCCCCTCTTCTTAGATGTAATGAAAGCTATTGGGGACCACTGCTTCAATTCATCTAAGCTGTTGGTGGAAGAGCTCCTTTGTTTTGCTGGGTTGAGTCCGGTTGATATATCCTTAAGGGGGAGAGCTGGTACTTTTTTTTAAGCAAGCTTAATAACAATTTTAAACCAAGTATTTTTTGCTCGGTTATGCTGACCTCCTATCTATTTTGACATTCAGTGGACAGAGCCATGAGTTCGTTAGTGCAAAAGGCTCTTTAGATGAGGTAGCAAAAGCAAGCCCAGCAATCCCGCTCAACCGAGGGAGTAACTAATGTGGATGTGATGTCTGAGAGTCCTCTTGTAGCCGAGGAGGTCCCCCTATCCCAAAAAAAGCAGGCTGATCCAGACAGAGGTGAAGGTCCTCGGCAGTGGAAGCTCAGCCGATGAGGCAGATTCGAGTTCGGACTGAGCCTTCAAGCACACCCCAGGTGGGTGAGAAGGGAAGTGAACCAGCTCGGGTTGAGAGGCATCGGGATAGGGTGAAGGAAGCCTACCGAGGAGGAGTTAGGCTTGTTGGGGAAGGATCGAGCACAGTTGCCTTAGCTGTGGCTCGTGATCTGGCCAATACCAAGGACGCTCTATATATGAGCCAACTGAGCTGGGTGATCATTTCACCCGAACTGGTAGCCGTCTTACTGAGGTAAGGCATGGCCAAACTGTTATATTTATAGAATATATTATTATTATTTTTTCATGGAGTTTTCTCCTCAGGCCATGCTATTGATGATGGAGTTTGCATCTCGGGCCACGTTGTGCCGAAGACAGTCTCTCAAGGACACCAAAGTTTTTGAGGCCATACATGACACACTACCCGAGGCAAAATCCCTGCATGAGAAGGAAGTGGCCGAACTTAAAGCTTAGATAGACAGAAAGACCCTTTTGGAAGCTGAGGCCCGCTCTTTAATTGAGGCGCAAAAGCATAAGTATGAGACCTATCTGTGGGAGCTTCGTAACGAGCTAGCACTGGCCAAAGAGTTAGCTGACTCTGCTGAGCAGGAGCTAGCTAAGGCTCAGAAGGACGCGGCTGAGGAGAAACTGAAGTCTGAAGCTGGTCGGGGAAAAGCTCCTTACTTTTATCGAGACTGGTATCCAAGGGTGCGTAAGACAACTCAAAGAGCATGGATGTCTCCAACCTGACGTCTCCCTGGACTTTCTGGATGTAGAGAAAGTAGTCGCCGCTCTTTCTCCTGACCTCTAGATACTAGTTCCCCTTTCAAGTTTTTATTTTCTCCTGACCTGTTGACTTAATTTTTGTAATGTCTTCGATTCTAGTAGAAATGCTTTGTCATTTTGCGTTTGCTAAGTTTTGACAATAGCTTGTCTATTTTGTATATTAATGAACCAAGTAAAATCAGATAGGAGCCTTTACCCTTGGATTTTTTAATTAATTACCCTGACCGGGCCAAGTAACAAGAGATATGACTAATAACGTAATAGCTCGGCAATAGTAATTTATTACCCCGAAAGGGGAAAGTAAAACAGGTAGGATTAAGAGCGTAATCAGCTCAGCCATAGTAATTTATTACCCCAAATGGCAAAGTAAAAGCAGGTAGGACCAATAGCGAATGACAAAGTAAAAGCAGGTAGGACCAATAGTGTAATCAGCTCGGGCATAGTAATTTATTACCCCGAAAGAGCAAAGTAAAAACAGGTAGAACCAAGAGCGTAACCATCTCGAACATAGTAATTTATTACCCCGAAAGGGCAGAGTAAAAACAGGTAGGACCAAGATCGTAATCAGCTCGGCCATAGTAATTTATTACCCCATAGGGCAAAGTAAAAACAGGTAGGACCAAGAGCGTAATCAGCTCGGCCATAATAATTTATTACCCCATAGGGCAAAGTAAAAACAGGTAGGACCAAGAGCATAATCAGCTTGGCCATAGTAATTTATTACCCCAAAGGCAAAGTAAAAACAGGTAAAACCAAGAGCGTAATCAGCTCGGACATAGCAATTTATTATCCAGAAAGGGCAAAGTAAAGACAGGTAGGGCCAAGAGCGTAATCAGCTCGGCCATAGTAATTTATTACCCCAAAGAGCAAAGTAAAAATAGGTAGAACCAAGAGCGTAATCAGCTCGGACATAGTAATTTATTACCCCGAATGGGCAAAGTAAAAAAATGGTAGAACCAAGAGCATAATCATCTAGAACATAGTAACTTATTACCCCGAAAGGGCAAAGTAAAAATAGGTAGGACCAAGAGCGTAATCAGCTCGACCATAATAATTTATTACCCCATAGGGCAATGTAAAAACAGGTAGGACCAAGAGCAAATCAGCTCGGCCATAGTAATTTATTATCCCAAAGGCAAAGTAAAAACATGTAAAACCAAGAGCATCAGCTCGGACATAGTAATTTATTACCCAAAAAGGGTAAAGTAAAATCAGGTAGGGCCAAGAGCTTAATCAGCTCGGCCATAGTAATTTATTACCCCAAAGAGCAAAGTAAAAAAGGTAGAACCAAGAGCGTAATTAGCTCTGACATAGTAATTTATTACCCAAAATGACAAAGTAAAAACAGGTAGGACCAAGTGAGGTGACTTCATCGTAAATGTGCTCCCAGGATTGGGTGGAAACCCTTGAGCCTGGCGTAACCAGGGCTGAGGTGAGCTCGTCGTAAACATGCTCATGAGGTCGGGTGGAAACCCCTGAGCTTGTCGTAACTAGGGCTGGTGTGAGCTCGTCGTAAACATGCTCTTGAGGTCGGGTGGGACCCTTGAGCTGGCGTAACCAGGACTGAGTTGAGCTCGTTGTAAACGTGCTCCTGAGGTCGGGTGGAAACCTTTGAGCCTGACGTAACCAGGGCTGAGGTGAGCTCGTCGTAAGGGTGCTCCTGAGGTCGGGTGGAAACCCTTGAGCCTGGCGTAACTAGGGTTGAGGTAAGCTCGGCGTAAACGTGCTTCTGAGGTCGGGTGGAAGCCCTATTCTTTGATTATGTGGACAACAAATGATAAAACATTCCCAAAAGAATAAATTGTCCGAAAAACACAATATTTTAAAAAGAATATAGAAAATAAAAAAGACATGAATTAAGAATAATATTTGCGGAGGTGATATGCATTCCACGGCCTCTTTAATATATTCCATGTAAGGTCTTCTAGGTAATACGCTCCTGAGCTTAACTTCTCTATTATTTTGTAGGGACCCTCCCACTTAGGATCTAGCTTGCCCACATGCACCTCTTGCACCTTTCTTAGTACTAGGTCTCCGACTTGGAAACTTTTCTGAATAACTCTACGGTTATACATCCGTGCAATGCGGCTGCAATAGGCTTCCATTATGATGGTGGCAACTTCTCCTTTCTCTTCAATTAAATCAAGATCAGCAACTCTTTTTTCACTGTTTTGGTAGTCATAAAAATGCACTCTTGATGATTCTGCTCCAATCTCTTCTAGGAGTATTGCCCCATCTCCATAGACCATACTGAATGTCGTTTCACATGTTCTCATCCATGGTGAAGTTCGATAAGACCATAGAACGTTGGGTATTTCTTCCACCCAATTTCCTTTTGCTCTCCCAAGCCTGGCTTTAATGCTCTGCACCAGAGACCTGTTAGTGACCTCTATTTGACCATTGCTCTGAGGGTAAGCGACAGAAGTAAATGCCTGATGAATCTTTATGTAATGGCCCAAAAAAAAAAAAACCAACTAAGGCCCACAATTTTATTTTAAAAAAAAAATTAATTTATGAAATTTATTAGCTAAAGCCGTGCATCCCTCTTCCTCAAACCCATTTTCAAAATTTTAGCACACGACTTCCCCTCTCTTCCGTTCCCCAAATGTTCAGTTTCTACTCCATTAATTTGTCGCCTCAAATCCGTAACCGCAAGAGCCGTTTAACAATCTCTTATTTAGAACCCAATCCCTTCCTTTGTCACAAAAGCCACACGAAATTTTATCAAAACTTCGTACGCGTCGGAGGAGGCAACGAACTTCGATAGAAATTCTGGAAATTTTGGTATAAACTCCTCTTTCTCTTATGCTTATAATTTCGATTATGATTTGTGTTAATTGGAGTAGGTTATACCTGTAAAACATTAGTTGATGTGTATAGGAAACATGATTTCTGCTTCTGTTTTGAAATTATGACGGTGGACATTGTGAAGGTTTTGGTATAGGGCAGCTTCAATCTGATTTTTTAACATTTCAAGTTATTAGGAAAGTTGTGAAATTGCAATTCATTTGTTATCATCTTCAGTCTCATTTAACATGTACTAAAACGTTCTTATGGGTGTTTTAAATCAAATTTATTTGAAATGTGAATGTATAAATGAAATGATTTTACTAATATAGATTCAACTAGTTTTAAGCACAAGAAGTCAAATTTCATGAAGTTGAGCTTTTATTAAGTCTATGAATTGTATTATAAATTCGTGTGTGCCTGTCAAAGTCTATTCAATTTTGAGTATGAAGAGTTTTTTTTTAACAATATAGTTTTATAATTGTTTTCTTTAATAATTTATATAAATAATTATTACATGTAAATATTAAATCATATCTTGTTCATTGATTTATTGATATCGGAATGTGTAATAGGAAATCTTTGAAATTTTGACGAATTGTTGGGATAGTTTGTAGCTTGAACATTGTTAGGAAGCTTTGAGGTACGTAAAGGGAGTTGCATTTTCCGCAAACTATTTTAAGTACTTTAGTTATTTAGTTTTGAAATATTTTGGGATAGTAAGCATGCAAGATTATTTTGAAAGAAATGATTTTTGATAGAAATGTGATGTTGAAAAATGGAATTTTAAATAGCATTTTATTGTGTGTGAAAATCTATTTTTAAATGGCATGCTTGTCTTGATTCAGTGAATATGAATTGAGGTTGTGAACTGAGGATGTTCTTTGTTTCGTTTGTCTCACTTGCGACGAGGGTACAAACACGCACACTTTCGGCTCGTTGACGACGAGAATAAATAAACGTATTTTGTTTTGCCCGAAGGCGGAGGGGGTATAATATCTGATGATACCCTTCCAGCGGGTATAGTCTGGAATGATATCAATGTGTCACCTCCTTATTTGAGTATGCAATTGTTTCATAACAGCATGGCTATCGTATGCTTATTATGTGATTGTTATATGATACTATTTGTATTCGTTTGTTATGCAGTTATTTCCGTTATGATTCTGTTTTGTGAAAGATAGCTCTGTTAACTGCTCATATTAACCCATATCTATGTGAAAGTTATTTTGATATGAAATTGTATTATTTTTTGTCACATTATGAAAAATGATGTTTTTAATACTTTTGACAAATGTTTCCCATGATTAGTATAAAATACTGCAACTTACCTTTACCTGTAATGTGACATATTACAGATGGAGTCGAAGACATAGATGACGCGGATATAGAGAATATTTAGATATTATAATGAAGTTTGATTATGTTGAGGATGTAATGTTATTTTGAGGACAGGGTTTTAGTTTATTATGTTTTTAGCTTGATTTTGATATTGAGACTTATTTATATTATTATTGGGATATTAGTATTGTTGGATTGAGTGATCTGCTGATCACATGATACAATTTTTAAGAGGAGACTCTGTTCAATTTTTTTTTTAGAAGTCAAAGTCAAATTTTATTAAGTCAAAACATTTTAGTTCGTTATGAAAATTGGAACGTTTCCGCTAAACAGAATTTTCAAAGTGATAATTAATTTTGAATTGAGTGAAGCCTTGTGTTCAAGTCATTGAACACGGCGGGCGACCCGACGGGCGGGCCGTCACACTTTAACTCTTCACACAATGTCCGGAGTAAAGCCCCTTGGAATTGTCTTCCATTATCAGAGATAATCTTCTTGGTACCCCATAACGGCAGCCAACTTTTTCCAGATGAAGTTGAAGACCTCTTTCTCCGTGATTCTTGATAATGGCTCAGTTTCGACCCGTTTGGAGAAATAATCAATAGCCACAATCAAAAACCTCTTCTGAGCTCTGGTTGTTGGAAAAGGGTCCTACTATATCAATACATCACTGATCGAATGGGCATGTTGCCACAATTGCTCTCATCATCATGGCGGGTTGATGCTGAAGTTTAGAGTGCCTCTGACAACTATCACAAGATATAACCATAGGTGTGGAATCTTTCTGGATTGTAGGCCAAAAGTATCAAGCGAGGAGCACCTTGTTTGATAGGAAATATGCTCCTAGATGATTTTCACAACACTCGTCATGTATTTTTCTCAGTACATAATCTGATTCTTTTGGTCCCAAACAGCGCAAAAGTGGTCGAGTAAAAGACCTATTGTACAAAATTCCTTCAACGAGTACGAACCTATGACTCCTCTGTTTGAGCCTGTAAGCTTTTTTGGGTTCAATCGGGGAGCTTAGCATTGGTAAGATAGTCTAACAAATCTGCTCTACAAGCACTTTCTTCAAGAGATTCAGATGGATGATCTTGACTAGGAGTTAACTCAATTTGAAACACTACATCTCTATATTCATCTGTTGAGCTACTAGTTGAGAATCAGAGAAGATATGTATGCGCCTGACTCCAATATTCCGAGCAGCCCTCAAACCGATCAATACCGCATCATACTATGCTTCATTGTTGGGGGCTCGAAAGTACAATCACACTGCCAATTGAACCTCATCTCCACTAGGGGATATTAGTACAACCCCAATTCCACTTTCCTCATTACACGAGGAGCCATCTACAAATGTGTAAGGACCCCCGTGCCCTTAACCCACAATTAGTGCATTAAGCCATGCATTTGGTGCATTCAATCACGTGTAAAGGGAAACTACATGTAAACGTGGCACACAATACCACCTATAAATTTTCTTGCTTCATCTATTCCATTCCATGCAATATCCAATTTCCCAAATTAAGACCATTTAACACGTCATGCACCTATGTAATACACTAATCACAATCTCAATTCATCTAGCAATTCCCTAGTTGATTGCTCACACATATAATGAAAAGAGAAAGGCCCATGCCTCTTTATACAACACATATACACATAATTATTGCTCACACACGAGCATCGAATAAACCTATGTGTACGTAAGGTATGAAAAGGGCATACACAATATCCAGCTCCACATGAGCTCCGGTGTCTCGATCCTGGAATCACCTCCAATTCATAGCTCGATCACAACTCCAGAGCTACCATTGTACCTGTTTCACCTGCCCCAATAGAGACAGCCCCCACACGGGGTGAGCATATCAATACCACCAACCAATAATCACAATTATATAATTCATAAATTAAATGTAATTGCCAAGAATTTAAATGATACTCCCTGGATGATATCATCCTCATCCGGGATCCCACTGTATTGTCCATGTTCTCAAAACAACCAAAATCATCAAATTCCAAATATCCAGTCAATCATTACACTGATTAACTATATCCCTAATCCAATTCAATATCAATAGGGGAATAAATACAGATATCCTAGATATCTAGTCAAAAGCCACATTTCCTCGCTCACTCAAAAGTAGCGGCATCACTTACCGATGTTCGCTCCATAGCGGCCACATCACGACAATTGCTCGCTCCAAAGCGGCACCATACATTACATAAGACATATCAACATAACACAACCCAGTCCCGTTTCCATTAACCAATTTGCAAGACACAATATACTAAGTATCGGCTAATAACCCTTACCATTCATCTATCTCATGCACAATAATTGCAATAATATAATTAAGGTCATGCTCGTACGTTACACGTACTTTATAATTCCGTAGTTCAAGTCCGACTTCACCTGAGTCCCACGACCCAATGAATTATGTGCTAACACATAAATAGTTCACAATTAAACACAAGCATGCAACCACGTGCCCAAGCACGTTCATAACCCCCAAACATATCGTCAATCCATGACGATTACCAAAATAAAAGCCCCCCGGCTAAGCATGCATAATACCCAAAATATTCCATTTTATATGTTTAAAGATTGCCAAAAACTCAACCGAGAATTTCGTTTTATAAAACTTTGGCTCCAACCAATCCATTTAAAAGGTATATCATTCATATTGGAATGTAGACATTGCCCCGGGAATGGCTAATTAAACCTCGATTCCAAAATCCTGACATTTTTCCAAAATTTGAAAAAAACAAAACACTTCGGGCCGCGATCGATCGCCGCATCTGTCGCGATCGATCGCTCGCACCCGCTGCCAAATATAAGCCTTTCGCGATCGATCGCGCGTCTCCGCGATCGATTGCCAATCGCCTCGAGATCGATCGCCGAGACTTGGCGATCGATCGCCAGCACTCTACATCTTCAACAATTTACAGCTGCTCGTAGCGATCGATCAGCGCTCCTCGGCGATCGATCGCGACCTGCGATTTTTCGAAAAACTCGAGTTTTAATGGTGTTTTTCACACCCAAACTTAAAACCAACACCCCATACACCTCCAACACCTCAAATACACCATTTATAACCAATAAAAACTCCAAAAACTCAACATTGGATTTTTACCAAAAATCCCCAAAATCCATAACCAACTCAAAGCTCTACCAAACTCAACAATACCACTACCAAAACGAAGACAAAGGTGAGGGGAAGATGAATACCTGATTATCTTCGAGAAATCCGGCTCCCGAGTCAAGACACCAACGATTTCTCCTCCAATGGGGAAAAGAGGGAAATGGGGGTGAAGGGGTTGGCATTGAGGAGGGGAGAGAAGGAGTGGAATGAATTGTGTTATCCCGTAACACCGAGTCCACTTGGTATATATAGCTCTAAAGCTCCAAAATACCGACTCCTCCACAAATACATCATGATTCATAAAATATCATCTGTTTTCAAAAAACATCTCTCCAACTCTAATTACATTACCAGCCCCAGTACAAAGTACTCCGGACCCCAAATCCCACCAAAGACCAAACTCCAAGGTTAACACCACGATGAGAATACAATCTCATCCCTTGGATCCAATGACTCCAAATATCGGATTTAAAATAACCGGGAGTCCCAAAACCATAATTAATACACAATCGCCACAAATAAAACTCATTAAGGATTATCACTACACCGGGATTAACACCAGTAATTCCCGGACATCACAAAATGCCTTCAATAACTCCTCTCTCTCAGGATGTATAGTTTTCGCAATGAAATCTACTAACGCCTAAGCTTTGATGGCTGTACGGGGTTCATGGTGTATGTCATACTCTCCTAGCTTGGTTGTCCACTTCACTAGACGTCCAGAAACATCTGCACGGCTGATTATCTTTTCTAGAAAGTTGTTTGTTAATACAGTTATAGGATGTGACAGAAATAAGGCCTGAGTCGCCTAGCTGTCAAAACAAGCATCGGGGCCAATGTTTCGATCTCTGAATACCTCAACTCCGCACCTTAGGCCGCGATCGATCACACGTTGCCGAAATTCCATTTGTTGGAAACAGGGGCGCGATCCAGGTGGCGATCGATCGCGCCCTATGTCCATTCATGTTGATGTGCGATTTTTTCATGATATGGTGCATCTAAATGATATCTTTTGGACACAAACCTTTGGTTTACTATAAATAAGGCATCCCATACTTGGATTATTTATTCATTTTCAAAATTAACATCAGATTGAAGATCAAATTTTTGATCATTTGTTTGTTCACCAGCTTTCTTCATATTGTGTGCTTTGAACCTTTGTATTTTAAGAGCTTGTGATTTGAAGTGCTTCTATCACAAACTATAGTCGTTGTATCTTGGGAGACAAATTGGCAAAGCAAACCATTAGCACTTAGGTGAGACAATAACGTCTGAAGGACGAAAATTACAGATCTCGCCTCGAAATAAATTTTAAAGCCATTGTCATTCTTCTTGTTAAATTCCTAAGATACACACTTCCAGAAATTTTTAGACAACAGGGGAAAAGCCCAAGACGTGAATCGCAGCCGCCCAGAAGGATCCAAGAACACCCAAGTCTGCACCAGCTGCTACCTCCATAGATCCGGCCAGAACAAGAACACGGTACAAACCAACCAGAACATGCAGAAGGGGGGAGGGGACGATTCCCGCAGTAGCAACCCCGAGATTGAATATTGGCCACTAAAGTGTTGGTACATAAGGAGAATAACCATTATAGATGACAAGGAGGTCATAACAAGAAGAATCAACGGGAAGCTTCACAAGTAATAATGCACCTTCAATCCCGAAATCTAATTTAATATTTTTTATGAGTGGGTAGGATAATGTGTTTATTTACTTTTTAGTCAGATATGTTTATTTTTTTGTAATTTTGTCCGCTATATTATCCTATTGAGTCTTAGTCCTATATATTTTAACTTTTTGGTTACTTTTGCCATTTATATTGTAATTTTAGGCATTTTTCGTGTGATGTACGTAATACTGAATATGTTAACGCGAAATCAGGGTTACATAGAATATGGAAAAAAACGGCTAAAATTACAAAAATAGAAAAAAACAAAAACAAAACAAAGATATCAGACTAAGACTGAATTGCCAGCATAGAAGATCAGAATCACAAAGAGACAAACACAAAGTGATGTATGCGTAATTCTCTATATAGATAACGGGTTGCAATTGAAATGGTAGTTAGTTGGTGTGAGTTACATTCAACGATATAAAGAGCTTTTGGCCATGCCGGAGTGGAAAATCTCATTCCTCCTTTGGGGGCGACTCAAGTTCCGCGCATTGTACGCAAAAAACTTTAGCGCCCTCCCCTACTATAAAAAACAATTCAATGATATAATCATCATGTTAAATAAATTGAATATCTATCAACAAATTTAATTTTTGTGTTATCATCTTTAATCTCATCATTACGGAGGCACAATTTAATCCTTAAAATTTGAACACATATTAACTTAACAGATGTGACGCTCCAGCCAAACTCCCCACCTGACAATATTTTTCGCCCGGATCGACCTGTCGAGACGAGCCTTGGGTCCAAAAAGAGGGGCGTTGCCCCGCCTCCGATTCACGAAATAAGTAAAATAACGTTAAAAGTAGGTTCGCGTACCTTACTAGATTCGGCCTACAGAACTGGACTTATTGTATTTACATTCCTGTTTTAGATAACTTCTTCAGCAGTTCCTGCTCCTTGGGAGGTCCCAAATAAATGACTACTCGAATCAGGGTTTTGAGCATAAAGATTCCGTTGACCTGTAAAAAAAGGGGCCTAACCATTGGGGATGCGGTAATACATCTAAGAAATTATTCCATCGAACGTACTCCCCTCTGGATCCAGGAATAGCGACATGTACTAAATGTCATGTCCAAGCCAAGGAACTTACGCCGAAGAGTCATGATAAATGATGATTCAGACGAGATTCAGCATTTTTGAACCACGAAACACTCGGTTTTCATTTGGGTTGTAAGTGTTGCCAACCCCCTATTAAAGATATGGCAGAAAGAAATAATAGAAAAAGTGCTCCAATATAAAGATCTTCATTAGTGCGTAAATCGATTGTATACCACTACTGATAAACACCAGACGGCCGGTTTGCCAAAATGAGGATTCCAAATTGCATGAGCAATAGGTCTTAATTCAAAATTTCCTTGCCAAGCTACATGAAACAGATTTTCGGAAGTCCACAGAAAAATTATTGCTGACCGAACTCTGATATTAATATACATTGTTGAGTTCAGCTTCCATTTCAGTATTTTTTAAGCCTTCAACACACCCTTAACTAGATTCAACTTCCCTGCCAACTATGTCATTCTTTGTCAACACCTTTTTTGGTTGCTCGATTCCTTTCGATGAAAAAATATCCTGGTCAAATTTTTTTTTTTGATTTTTAATTTTTATTTAAAAAGTTTTTGCTAAATAACCTTCGAAACGCATATATATAAACGAAATCAATCAAATATAATAAATTGTAAAATATTATATTCCAGATCTTAGTAAAACGAATGTTATTTTCTGAAATAATCTCCAATGTAAGTCGATGATAACTGGGCTTGAGCCCTTGAAAAAATTATATTCCATTATGAAGCATACTCATAATATAACTATTAATTTTTTAATGAAATTAATCAACCTTATAATCATTATATATTAATTATAAAATTTATTATAAATTAATTTTGTAATAAAATATTAAAAAATTATAATAATAAAAGATAATATTTTAAAATAAGATAATAAATTATATGCATGAAAAAGTCTTCTATGCACCGAGTACCGAGTGAATCTATACACCATTATATGTTGTATAGAAGAATTTGCCCAGGTGCACTTTATCATATAATATTAAATATATAATATATATATATATATACTAGGTGCAATTTATCATATAATATTAAATATAATATATATATATATATAATATACAATATAATATAATATAATATAATAAAAATGTGTGTTTGACGACATACATTTCCACGGCAGCAGTCTCATATAAAAGCCGTGTTCTTCCCCCGCACTAAATCCTTCCGCGGTGCGAGAAAGAATCTCTATTTCTGCCAGTTTATCAACGATGAATCCGTAATTGGAGGAGAAATTGGGAAGAAGCCATGGCTCTGTAGCTCTTGCAGGTCAACGGCTAGAGAGCGGTGGTTCTGCTTTATGTTATTCGAATTATCTTATCCTCACCTTTTGTCTCTCATACAACGTTTCCCACTCTCTACTCTCCCTCGCTCTCTACGCAGAGATCTTTGCTGATCATGCCTCCGATCATCTGGCTCTGTACTTTAAAACCAGGTTGATTTCATTTACTCGTGAAGGAAATGTGATTTTATTAGTCATTTGTGGTTTAACTTAAGATTTATGGATTCTTTTTTCCTGTTCGATTTATGAGCCGCTCACTCAGTTTGTTTGGGAATTTTGATTTGGGGAATTCTTTTAAATAGGCCAGGAGTGTCATCTAGAAATTTTCTGGGTTCTGTGACACTGCCGGGCCTCATGTTTTCACGTTTGATACAAATTTTAATAGCGGTATCATTACAGGAAGTTGGAATCGAACGTATGCTGGCATCACTTGACGATCATATTTTCTGACCTTTTTCATGCCTTCTAGGATAATTTGTAGGATCTCTTTGTTGCCGTGCGAAACAAGCTTTGTGATTGCAGATTTTAGGGTCTCCGAAAAATCATCCTCATGATGGGTGTGGTGGTATATGATCAAGACCAGTTTTGAAATTTTTAGATGTTGTGCAAATATGTCATTAGTTATATTTCCTCAGTCATATTAACATTTGCTCGAGGAGAAATTGTTCTTACCAATGCAATGCATTAATCTCATCCCCTTCAAACATTTGCATCATCATTTTTTCCTGATCTTCTGATTATTGAGATATGTGGTTCTTTTAGAAGTCAATAAACCACCTACTCTACCATTTATCCTTATTTCTTAAACCTGCCGAGTTAGCCTTGTGTTGTTTTTATTCTGCTAACCGAATGGGACCTAATTTTTTTTTTTTGGTGTTGCTCAATAATTGCATCCTGGTAGCCTGGATTATCCTATGCTTATATCATGCCTTATTTTTAGATTAAATGGCTAGTAATATGTTGATTTCCTGTATTACTTGCTAGTGAGAATAAATCAGCCTTGTTATTGCTGTATTTCTTGATTTAACTATACCTTATCTGGTCTTTATGGATGTAACTTGTACACGCCGTTACATCTTGATGAATTTCAACAATAAAATATTTTTTTTCTAATTTCTTCGACATTGAATGTGAATGGATTACTTTTTGAACCACATGAATATGACAGAACTTGCTATTTGTTTTTGTATTGCAGAGCTTGCATAAGAGAGGTCGCAATTTCGGGCTGTGTCAGCCAGTTGCTTCACTGTGCTAGTTTTTCTTTGCATCATTTGTCGACATCAGGCAGACAACATTGATTTAATCTGTTCTCGAATCAACTTGAATGCAAAACATAGTTTATTTGCATAGCCTTACTAGGATTCTGCTTTTCATCATTATTTGGTGGTAAGTGAATTTCTTAGTGACCATTTTTATGATTATTCCTGTTTTGATTAATCCTAAGGATTTGGGATTTGATATTATTTGAAAAAATAGTTTGGAACTCAGGGAATATATCTCTTAATGATAATATATATCTAGTAGTTTTTAGTTAACTGCAAGATATATTAAGCTTCACCTTTTGTCTTTCCAAATTACTGTTCTTGCAGGATGGCATGTTTCCTTGATGCTATTATGGTTTCTCTGTCATGGACTAGCAGCAGTTAAGTTACTTTAAAAAATCCTACACACATTTTCTGCATGTGATTCCATTGGTAAGTTTTATTTTTTCTCCCTATTACTTGTTGACTTAGAGCTGTAAAACGAAGATGTTGAAAGGGTTTGTACTCTCAGAAATTGCTTATGGTTAACTTGGCAGGCGAATCCCTTTTGGTGACTTCTGGACTCGTAATTTATTTTGGGGACATGTTGACATTTACAGCTGAAAGGTCAGTTTCACCATCTTTTAGTTTTCCATATCTCACAGAAAGTAACTGTTCAGTTTTTGGCTAAAACTACATTTCCTAACTACATACTTGGTTATCTAATATAATCCCAGGTATTCTTTGTGCAATATGGGATCAAGAGAAGTGAGATAAGCATCATTATTCTGGTAATATTTACCAAATTGTAACAGCAATAGGGATGTCATTTCTATGCCATTAGAAAATCGTTTCATTGAACGGTGTATTGACATTTTTTTGAATGTTTCATCCAGGGAATGATTTTTTGGCCTTCTTCTTCTTCCCGTGTTCCACAAATATGTTATTCAAATGTGGGAATGTTGTGCCAGCTTCTGGAGCAACGGTGCTTGGAGAAACCATGATATCCAAAGATCCTTTCTTTTCTATGCCTTACTCACATCTATGCTGATTGTGGTTGTTCCATCATGGATGCAATTTTGTGCATGACATGCATCCTTTGTGATGGTATAACTGTCATGGATTCTTTTGTCAGTTTCCATAGTGCCTCTCGAGCTGTAACATTTTTTCTACGTTTCTCATTGTGATGCTTAAGGAATTTTGGAAAAAAAATATTATTTCATCCAAATGACTTGTACTTGTTGCCTTCTGGATTTTCTCTCTCTTCCCCCGCCTTTTTTTGTGTGTGTGTGTGTTGTGGGGGGGGGGGGGGGGGGGGGGGGGGGGGGGGAGGGTGGTGTTTTGGGTGGTGTTGGGGAATGAGAGGGTAGAAAAGCGTTCTTTATTAATCACTTTTTCATCAAAATATCGGAAAAATAAAACCAGGTATACTATTTTCAATAGTTTTTGGTTTGCCTAAAGGATTGGCTCCTATCATCTGATGGCTGTTTCAATTTTTGTTCCTGCGCTTGTATTCCAGGTGTGAAGGTTGGAGGATAGAGTGGGAGTTTTACTTGGTGTTTTATTCATTTTTGTGAATGGTATTGTTTTATATTCATTTATAGGCGAAGTTTCTTGATCTGGCTTTTGTGCTGCATTGTGCAACTTGCAGGCTAATTTTCCAGTCATCATTCGCTTGTGGTAACTATTCCTTTCATGTGTTAATTTCAGGCTTCAATGGTTGGCCACAAATATGGAGTCCTTCGCTGGAGTAAAACTTGCAGTACATTTTTCACTCTTCTTCTGATTTTCCCTCCTTTCAACTCATAAGTTCCTTTAACTAAAATGTTACTTTTTCTCTTTCCTAGAGAAAACGATTGAAGGCACTGCATCTGGCACTACCTCTGTTCTTGCCGCATGTTTTGTTCTTCTTCCACTTCTAGCTGCGACTGGATACATTCTCACTACGGTATCCCCCTTATCTCATGTGAATAATACATACTGTTTGTCACGTGGACATATTTGTGTGCAAATGTAATTCTTAATTTATGATGTGTCGTGTCTGGTGTGGTGTTGCCAACATGTGTCTTTGCAGCGTTGGTTCCCTTTGATTATAGCAGAGACCATCAGCGGACTCTTGGAAGCGTACACAGCACAACTTGACAATGCTTTCATACCTCTGGTTTTCTACAGTCTCCTCTGTTTGTGAAAATGTCAACTAAACTAACCCCTGCAGGAATCGCCTGTTTAACTGGTTCAAGTTGCTAGTGCACACCGTTTCTACCGTTGTGGTTGTGATAGTGCTTTAAAAAAAAGTATATTTTTACGTAACATGGAGATTACTGACAAATTAAGCATAATGAAGTAAAAAACAACAGTCGAAATTCAAAGCTGACACTGCTGATTTATTTTTTTTTAATTAAAAAAACCATGATCAATGTCAATCCAGATTCTTGGATATAAGGTGTGTTTGCAATTGCTTTATTTAAAGCACTTTTATGTTGATTTTGCTTAAAGTTGGAAAAAGTTGCTATTAAGTAAAAGCATTGAGTGTTTGCTATTAAAATAAAAAAACAGCTTAATAAACTTCAATTAATTACAAAACTGCCACCAAACAACTTAAAGCGGTCAAAAGCATGTTATGAACTGCTTATCAGCTTCTGCTTTTTTTTTTTTGCTTATTTTTAGAGAAGCAAGAGCAGAAGCAATGAAATAACACACTCAAAATCTATTTTTTTTTTATCTGGAAAGTTGATAAACAGTTTGCAAAAGCATTTAAACACCCACATAGTCGGCGCTCACAAATCAATTTCAAGTCTTAAATACGTTCATTGACCAGTTCTGTTAGATTTTTCCCAATTCCAACTCCAGGTTCTAAATTCACCACAAGAAGACCCGAAGAAATAAATAATTCGATCAAGAAAGCAAACAAAACTAAAAAACTGTTATGCACCAAATCTCACACGGGAGGCATGTTCTTAATTTTTGCATTCCATAACACCCGGTGGTACATGGATATTAAATTGCCCTTGTTTTGTGATCGATCGAAACGTGGCACTTGTGCTGCTGTACGGTTTAAAAGATTTAAGTTGCACCGTTACCACCATCAATAGCTTTTAGTGAAGCAACAAGCGTTTGATTCTACATTAGGTATCAGATTCAATGTCACGTGTTCGATTCACATGAGATGCAAGGATTAATTATTTTTCTTCTTCAAGAAATTGTGCGTTACTCTTAAATTCACCCAACCAAGATTCTGATATAAGCATGTAAGGATAGATGAACCGAGTTTGAGTTCTTAAATTTTTTGAAACATGGATAGAAATTAATGAATTTCAAGACTTAGCTCGACGCACATATAATGGACAACAATTTCCAAACATTCCGTTGACTTCCACAATTCAAATCCAATATTCATCATACAATAATTAAAAATAATTTCTCTCTCTACTTTCTATGTAAATCACACAATTTAACTTTTTGTATAGTTATTAATAATAAATACTTGTATGTACCCGATTTGAGCATCACTTATACATCAACTCAATATTAAAACAAAATATCTTTCAAATAAAAAATACATGAACTAACATACCAACTATTAGAGCAATCATAATGAGTTGATCCATAGATAAAGCTCACACAGAATCTATACAAGCATTTTCCGTTACTAAACTATCTCTCCCTCCAAAAAAAAACACATCAATTCTCAATTTTGTATAGAGAAATATTTTATGAAAAATAGAAAACTTGATCAGTTATGAATGAAGTGAAATAGCATATTATTATCCATCTAAATCCCATGATAAAGATTAAGTTTCCAGAATCATCTATGAATATTCCTTAATATATTCAAAAAAATGAAAGTTGATAAATAATAGAGAAGTATGTTTCCAAAAACAAATTCATGTGTGTTGGAAAATACCTTGGAGTCTCTTAGATTTCTAAATAGCGATGTGAACAATATAGCTTAATCAAACGTGTTCCAGAAAAATTATTTTGCTTAGTGGTGAGCAAATAGGTAACAAGAATCAAGGCATTGATTGGAATAAAATATAAAGGGTATAATACATCAAATGGTCCCGAAGTTTCTATTGTTTTCTTCGATCCGATTTAGTCTTTAATATATGAAAAAGTAATTCATGTGTTAACTTCAAACGGAGGTGGCACATGTCTTCCACATATTTACAGATAAAAATCAAACTCTCCTACATTTGACTCATTGATTCTCTGTAACCATATATGTTGAATTTATATAATATTGTTTATGTTTAACATAGATTTTCCAATGAGTTGGCATGATTCAAGTGTGCCAAAATTTGAAGAGATTAATTTTACGCCAAGAGACTCAATGTGTTGTACATCTGGTGCTAAACTCCCTTTGAACACGTACTATTGAATGCCCGTGTCCTATTTTCGTTTATTTAATTGGATAGGATGTATGTAATTAATTTTTTTTTTTTTGCAGACACGTGCATATTATGGTGTATTTCAATGGTTGGATCATGAGATGAACAGTAGATCCAAACAAATAATTCTTGGACTAAAATAGTAAATTAATGAGTAGAAAGAGATAACCCAATGCTTGTGCAACGTTTGGGAGACGTTGAGATGAAATGCGCATAATAAAATTAATCAAAAGTATAAGAGCCAAAGATGAATTAGCAAGGAGGTTGAAGAAGTTGTTTTTGAAATTTTTTGGACTTGGGTTGGTTTTGGTTTAGAAGAATTATTGACGAGGGCTGAATGTATTGCTTGTATCAACTGTCATTTTTTGTACGACTTCTTGTTGAATTTATTTGCTTTAATGTAATTTATTAAAAATGTGTCATTGTCTAATGTACAAGGTTTGAATGCATTTTGATACTCCCAAAAAGGATGATGATTTGCAAAGTATCAATGAGGAATTAAATTACCTCTCATTATGCTCTTCAAGGGACTAAATAACAAGGGATAAATCCTGAATGACCTGTTAAAATATGAAACAAGTGTTAGAAGGGAGCCGGAAGATTTTTCCGGCGTGTCCCCTCCGATGCTCAAGTCAGATAATGGGAAATATGGGAAAATCCGTAATAGAATAGCTTATGTATGTTGGCGTGTATAGGCGAAAAATGCATACCTGAAATCCATAATATGAATCAATGTTGAATGACTCCATTTTAACACAAGCAGGTCGGGAGGTCGGTCAAGTAAAATAAGGTAAGGTAGTATCATTCTATTGCCGAGTATCATATTTAATTTTTAACAAGTTTATGCACCATCTACTCTGTTTATATATAACATCCCGAAGAACAAAGCAATATAAAACAACTATCATTTCTATCAATCCCAAACACAATAGCATTACATCAATCCATTCCAAAAAACAAAACCAGCACATCGAATCCACAAGAGTAACAAAAAACTATTACGTAAGTCTAATCCAAACACAAAGCATTACATCCAATCCTCAATCCCAACAAAGTCAAAATACTCAATATCTCCGCCAATATATTCTCTACCCTACGCGTAGTTTTCTTTTTTTCCATTGTAATGCATGTTAATTAGGTTCTCCAATATATTCATTATAAAAACAACAAAGCAAGCTAAAAGATTATACAAAAAAAAATAAAAATTAGGCTACTATATAATTTACTTCGTTAAGCCATCTGCCCCTTGATTGAGAAAGAGAACAAAACAATGTAAAGACGTTGCTGGTAAAAATCGAAACGGACCAGTTTCTAAAATGAAATCCGACCATTATTGTATCGTGTATCTCTTTCTTTCCCTCAAAAACCCGACCATTACTGGTTACCCAAGAACTGATGAAACCCGACCATTACAATGTAACTCATTATTTCGCTCCAAATCGAAATCATGGCTTCTTAATTTGGGGGAAAATTAGGGAGTAACTAATAAAATAAAAAAATCTTGCTTACAAATCAGAAATTTGGGGGCACTAACAATCGACTCAAATTAGAAAATTTCTTGCAAAACAAAAGCCCAAATCTCGAACACATGCTTTAAAATTAATAGGATTGAAGCACCTATAGTCGAGTTGTGAATATTTCCGACGATTCTTCGGCTTTCTCGAGGACTTTCTGTCGGCGAGGTAGGGTTCGATTTTTGGGTGAACGAACTGGGGAAGAGTGAAGGTTTTAATTTGTCTTATTCTGAAATACGTGCAAGACATGTGCCACTTCCGTGTGAAGTTTACGTTAGAATTAACGTTTGGTCTTTTCACAAAAATAAAAAAAAAATTATGGATTAAACCGGGTCGATGAAAACAATATAGATTAAATCGAGCATTGCCGAAACAAGATCAAGAATATTGTTTGTCGGTGAGATAAATCTTCACTTCCATTATCAAAAGTGAAGTGAAATTTAAACCCCATAAAATGCCTCAAAAAGGTGCCGTCTTGTTCTTGATGCATTCAGGTTGAATGAATCGATTTACAAATGCAACTTGGATGAGTTTGCCGACTTATTGGTTACAAAGATTATGCGGGCCTACAAGATCAATTTCACTTCATCATATCAAAAACTAAACTTCTCACGACAAAAAAAAAGGCTTGGGTGTCCTCAGCATTATTGACATAAAGATCTTGAGCGTGCTAATAGGTCAAAAAAGTTTAGGCATGGATCCGAATAATTCATCGAGGGTGGTGGGTAAATGTAGCTCGGGGTTTCTGTATAGTTTAAGAAAATAAATAGATTTTTTCATCAAGTTTTTTTTAACACGGGGAGTTTCGTACGTGGTTTAAAATGAGATGGTTTTTTTTGGTGTTTTGTTTAACATGTGAGGGTTTCGTACATATAAAGAGGGTTTTTTTTACATTTTTTTCAGATAGTGGAGTTTCGTACTTCTTCATTATGATACATTTACTTAAAGAGTTAAAAAAAAATTTATGATCTTTTTTTCCCTGCTGCAGCGCCCTTGATCATGCACAACGACAAATGTGAGGATTCGTTCATAATCAAGTGTTTAATTATCACACAATGATTATTTATTTGTAAATAGCGGAAGATTTTTTTATTTTTTTTAAAAAAATTCTGCCAACAAGTGGCTCTAAAAATTTCGGCATGACCTCCGCGCACGAGGGACATACTAGAAAAAATGAAAAGAACAAAATCATAACCCAGTGCAGCAAGTAAACTCATAATACCATAGCATGCATCATAGGCACCAAGCACATAAGTCGTACTAAAATATTTACATCATAGCATAGCATGCAAAATATATCTCCAGCACACATTTCATACTCAAATTATTTACATAATACCATCAGCAGGAAGTAAAACACCGAATAATGACAAATAAGCAAGACTGGACTGAAATAAACTCAAATTACATAATTATACTATCCAGGACACACTTTGGTATAATTTTAACTATCCTACAACTGGGATAGACAAAAGAAAACAACCTCGGGTAAGACTTCCAGCGAGTATTCACTCTTTGGGATCCTGGTCACCTGTAATACCTGTCATTGCCCACACACAAAGACAGCAACAGCCCCCTACAGGGTGAGCCAAAGCCCAATATGAAACTATCAAGTAAATACAACATGCACCTATAAAATGGTATATATGATGTTATGCAATGCAATGCGAGTATAATGCGTGTGTAGGTGCATGTTTTAGCAATACTTGAGTAAATGTGGGGTTAGTTGTTGATTTCAGAGCTGGCCTCACATCCTTGTTATAATAGTTAAGTCCAAATTAAGTTTAGTTTCCAAGTGATGGATAATATTGAAGGATATAATTGAAAATTATAATATGAGAGCGTGAATTTTGTTCATTGAAATAAAATGTGTTATTAGGATTTTAATGATGATTTGACATCTTAATAACTCCAGAACTAAAGAAAGGGTAAGAATAAGTACACGAGAATCAGAATACTTATATCCTACATCGTTTAGATTTGGTTAATCGCATCAAGTTAAAGATATAATATAAGTGTTGAGGTAACTTTAGTGATAAAGAAGTAATGAAATGATGTTGTATGAATTTGATAGATTAATACACTGCATGGGAGTTCCACGAACTAAGAAGACCATATTCAGCTTCTAGAACCAGGAATAATAGGTATGTTGCGATCGGTAACATACGACAGGTATCTGTATTATTTGATACATGATTTGCTGAACTTACGTGACTTACGTGAAATTACTTGGCTATGTGATTTTAATTGAATTATCAGCATTCATAACTGGCATATCGATGTATGAAAATAAATGTTTTGTTAACACACATCATTTTGATAATTATACAACGATATTGATATGTATTGACTTTTTACATGAGATTGCATGACATATTGAGTGGCATATGTCATATGATGCATTCATGGGCATATCATATTGATCTATCCACTTCTTTGATATCGTTGATGATGACTGAGTTAATTTACTCTGAGTGTCGGGGACGAGCACAACACATGATGATTCTCCTAGCGCAAAGTGTGTATGCTGTCACCCTGTGCTCGAGCATGATATTGATTATTGATACCTTTCTTTGGACTTTGGTCTTTTGGTATCTTGAGATATTTGATAACTATTCCTTGGATTTCTGGACATTTGCTATTCCGAAATGATTGAGCATACCCCAATGGTTAACTCTAGGCATTTTTGTCACAACCATTCATTTGCTTTCACGTACTGCACACGGGTATCCTCTTTCACACATCAACCCGACTCAGAGAGGGTACTAGCACTATCTCTTGTAGTAATTGACTGACACACATGACATTTATGTTATCAGTCATTGGATGAGTTGTCGCTAGCATAAAGATAATGTCATAATAGATTAAAAATCCAAATTTTATTTGGATATGTAGGGTCTATATAAAAAAACGGACTTCCATATCCAAATTAAATTTGGAGCATTAGATTTAATATTAGGGTAATACACTTATATTAGCATCTCATTACCTCAGTCCTTGACACCCCTAAACGAAATTCCTCATTTCAACACTATTAGCTCGAGTTAATATATCCTGACAGTTGCCCGAGATCCTCTAGCGGAGAATGTTATAAGCTATATCTCGTTACTATGATACAAATTCCGAGAATGTGAAGGATTTTATTTTAACAATGGATTTGAAAATTTGGATACTCCAATAATTAGGAATTTGAAATAACTTTGTATTTTTTAAAAAAAACATACCATTAAATTATAGATGGTCGATATAAATCCATGGATTTCAAAATTAGTCAAATGATTTGAATGGATTTTGTATTAAGGATTTGAAATCAAAATCCATCAAATCCTTTCATCCAGATGGACCCTTAATGATTCAAGACCACCAGCGATTTCATGCTAAATTGAGGTTTTTTCTTGTCTATAAATTCTCAAGTATAATGGAGATAAGTTTATGCCATAATATTTCCCTTATACTTACAATTTCTACATTTTCTATCAATATCAGCATTTGACATGAGTATTGTACTCTGGGCACTCCCTCTCTAGTTTCCCTTTGGTATCGAAACAAGAAAAGACTGATATCCACTTGTTTTCAACTTTATTTATGAACCAATTTGATATGATTGATATTTTATTTCAAAAAGTTATATATCTTAATATTCAGTTTATGTATAAATAAAATTAAAATCGAATACGAACCGACCATCGTATACTTCTACTGTCAAAATAATAAGAATAATTACAATATTTAAAGTTAGGAGACGAGGTAGAGTCGGTAAGTACGGAATCCAAACTTTTAACATAATCCCTGAAATTACTTAAATACACAAAATGATTGAATAACTCGTACCATTTCACCAGAAAATTAAAATCTGTACGTCATTTTCAATATAAAAAAAAAAAGTAATTTATTTTGGGAAAAGATAAGTGAAAACGTGGAGACCTGCATACCAGCGAGATGGTGGGAACCCCATACCTCTG
Source organism: Haberlea rhodopensis (assembly GCA_907163345.1). Lineage (NCBI taxonomy): Eukaryota > Viridiplantae > Streptophyta > Magnoliopsida > Lamiales > Gesneriaceae > Haberlea > Haberlea rhodopensis. The sequence goes on along the minus strand of CAJQUN010000008.1, from coordinate 3,020,556 downwards.
TCACTTAAGCTACGAGCTCTCGACTATCTAAATTTTATTTGGAGGAGCATAAATTCCCAAATTAATGGGATCCCTGCCGTCAGTTAATTCGCATATAATGGTGTGTAAGTATAATATTATATATAATAAATGTTTATTTAAAATATAATTAGATTTAGAGTACAGTTTTGATTCTAATTTTTTATTTGAGTTTTTATCTTGTTTAAATTTAGTTACTACATAATTCTTTAACTTTATAAATAGTTTTTTGTATAAATTTACGATTGTTTGAAATAAATTTTATATAAAAATTTAGATATTATATTGAAATTATTAACTTCATAAACGATTCTTTATATCTATACTTATTAGAATTAAGTATTCAAGTAGTATAATTTTTGCTATATATAATAAATGTTTATTTAAAATATAATTAGATTTAGAGTACAGTTTTGATTCTAATTTTTTATTTGAGTTTTTATCTTGTTTAAATTTAGTTACTACATAATTCTTTAACTTTATAAATAGTTTTTGTATAAATTTACGATTGTTTGAAATAAATTTTATATAAAAATTTAGATATTATATTGAAATTATTAACTTCATAAACGATTCTTTATATATATACTTATTAGAATTAAGTATTCAAGTAGTATAATTTTTGCGATTTTAGAGTTTTCAGTGTTTTATTATAATTTCATTAAATTATGAATGGAGCGGCCTTACCATGATACACTGAATGCTTTTTTTTGCATCTCTCTATGGGACAGTAACTAAGATTTTAGTCTCAATAAATTGAGATATATAGATAATCAAGTCGGTGCGTCAATCTTCTTCAAACGTTGACAGTAGTAATAATAATAATATGCTTTATAAATAAATATTCCAAAATAATATTTTTATACTACAAAATTAATACTCAAAGCAAAATAAATTGTGATTTTTATATTCTAACCCGAAAAATATTTTCTTGATATTTGCATTTTTATATTATTATTTTACACTCCACTTTATTAAATAATTTTTCTTTTTTTTTAAAAAAAAAGTATATAATATCAAACTTAGAACAGTCAACTACACCGCCCACGATCCACCATGACTGGAATACACAGAAAAAATCAAAGATGACAGGCCAACTTCGAAGATGGTAATATTAAAGTAAAATGAGTAGCAAATTATTATATTATATATGATATTGTCATCCTGGTGGCTATCGTGAAAGATGAATACTGGTCCACTAATCAAGAAAGGAATAAATAAAAAAAAAAATGATAAGATTTGTCCTCAAATATCTCTCCTTTCACTGTCGGAAGAGACAACCGATATCCTGTAACCCCCCTTCTGAATCGCCACATATATTCTGGCTCACGATGCTCACCACTTGTTTTTAGAGGCCACTTTACTATTTGGTTGATATATTACTTCAAAACATTTCTATATTATTTTTATTTTAAATTTAAAAAAATTATTTTTAAACAAAAATATTGAATATTTGTTATTAAAATGAAAAAAAATAAATTTAAATTAATTGTAAAATTGTCACTCCTTAAGTTTAAACAATCAAAAGAAACTTATGGATACTTCTCTGACTCTGTTTTTACATGTTTTTTTTTAGAAAAACATTAGCAGAAGCAAGAAAATCAAACATTTTTTTGTTTGAGAAACAGATAATCACTTCTGATAAGTATTTGTAAGTACAATTTAGACTCGGATAATAAATAATTCTCCCAAATATAATAATCTTTTATTTATTTATATCTTTTATAATTTCAACAACATATGTTACATTCCTTCAAATTTATAAAAATAAATAATTAAGAATTTCTACAAGCTAATTTAGGGACTCTAGAAGCCCTAGATTCAAATTTCTTGTCAATTATTTTAAACCCCTCATTCTTGATTCGAATTTCCGCCACATTGAGAGAAAACAAAAAAGGTACGAAATTATCGACCACGTGGGTAGAAGCAAAAATCAGGTGACTTTGAGCCAAGTGTCATCCCTCCATTAGTAGTTGGCCAAAATCCACGTGAATAGGAGCTTGGGGTTCACGTGGCCTTGGGTTGGGGCCACCAGGCGGAAAATTTCTTACCTGAATCCGGTGTTTACAAATATCATTATACAATAATATGTATATATATATATGTATATGATTGTATCTATATTGATGTTTGTAAATATCGGGTCCCAATAAATGACTCCTATTAGGAGACATATCAGATGAGAATAGGAATTTTTTTGTGTGGATCCGGTATTTACAAACTTCATCCCAGAATAATATATTTGTATGTATGTTGATGTTTGTAAACATAAAGTTTATATAAAAATGACTCAATGAGAATAGTAGACAAGTAGTTAAATATTTCTTATTATATAGGACATGTTTGTACGAAATATATTATTTTAATACAATTTTAACATCTAGTTTAATAATAACAGATGACATATTATAAATTTTCCTCTCTAACTGTAACAAATGGAGGGAAAAGTTATAGTTCTTTCTCATGTTATTTGACATAGAAACTACATAGGTGAAAATGTCGACATTATTTTTTTAAATTTTATTGAAATTGTAATTGTGCGAAATAGTACAAGTTTATATGTAATTCACCCTTACCATTAAATATATAATTTTGTCGTCTTCGATAATAACAATAATAACGATACTAAATATCTAGTTTTGTCGGGTTGTGCGACGTCCAACGTTGGTGCCAGCCTCCTCCCCACTAGTTTGGTGGGCCAATATTTTTAAAAAACAATTTAAAAAAATTCATTCAAAAGTTTCAAAAGTCTAGTATAAATTAGAGATGTCTACGTAAAAACCGATTTATTCTTAAGATATATTTTCATCTAATATTAAGAATATACACTATATTAGATGGTTGAATATACCTCGTCGGGGTAGCCAAGAACATTTCAAACTTACTATTACCTTTAGCTTAATTATCTCAAATAAAATTCTGTATATAAAGATTTTTCTTCCATTGATCTACATTGATGTTGAATACTTTTGAAAATAAATTTTCACTCTATTTTTTGACGACAAAATAGCTTTGAAAAATTAATATTTAAATATCTTAAGAACTTTCCTTTTCCTTTTCATTTACTTTTCTAAAGTTTCTAGAAGATTCAGAAAGACAATTTCATTTTACAAAGTTTGAAAATTAACGACATATTAATTCCTTTTCAAATCTTCTAAAGTTCAGGGAAGATTACATACGAAGTTTATGTTGGGATATGCCCTAAGACAAGTCATTAGATGATTGTTTAAGACATACAATGTTTATGGATTTATGAATGACAATTCATTATTATATATTATTCTTTTAACTGTGCATTGTGAATTAATATATATGTTAATGTCCTTAGAATAATATTGTATTATTCTTAAAGATGTCCCTAGTCAAGTATTATCATGAATAGGGATAATGATAATACGTAGAGACTAGTATATGTTGATCGATGAATTGTTCATTGATATGAGATATCAAATCAACATATGGGTACATGTTAGAGAACGATGTGCTGGACAGACCCACCATGAGAATGCAACATGGATAGTTATATGATCGTCATATGCAATTCTCATAGTGATAATAATGTATGTAATCCTTACGACTTGTGATCATCAGAGATCCCAACATAAGGAGTTATGTATCTTGATATCGTCAAACGTTACCCGTAACAGGGTAATCTATAAAGGCGACTATTGGATACACTACGAATTATGTAGAGGGATGTTGACTGATCGAGATAGGATTTGTCCCTCCTATATAACAGGAGATGTGTTTGGCCCTTGATCAAGTGAGAACTAAAATGCATGGCCATGCTCGAATGAGTCAATATGAGATATCGAGCTTATTCGTTTATTATAGTTCTACTTGGGGATCAAGAAATAAAGATTGGATATACGAGTATGACTATTCCATGACTCGTGTTCAATCTAAACACAAAGGACAAAGGGATTAAGTTACATGATTAATATTATCACAAGTTCTAAAGGTTATGTCGAGTCATTGACATTCTTGTAATTTGGGAAGCATTGATGTGTTGCTAGATACCGCTCAATGCTTGCGACATAAAATGAGATTTTATGTCACTGCCAACATTACAAGATCCTATCGGGTCGCACAAAAGATTAAATCGAGAAGGGAAATTAAATTCATTGGATGAATTAATTAATTAAGAAGAGTCTTAATTAAGTGATTAAAAGGTTTTAATTAAATCATGGGTTTGGGCCCATAAGACTTTAAGAAAGTCTTGAACCTTAATTAAAAGCCTTTTAATATAAATACAAGGTTATGATTTAATTGTAAGACATAACTTTATATCATTCAACCTAAATCTAAGCAAGACTACACGGCCTCCAAACCACCAAAAAGCTCTCGGCTTTCTCATCATAGCCGAAGAGAATTTGTGAGGTTTTGTGTGAGCCATTCGATTTAGAATCGAGTGTTCGATCTTGTTCCGGTTTAATAACTTGTCTAGCAACTTGTTATTAAACCATCCCTTCACCCGATTTGATCGTGTGGATACCGTTGAGGCAAAACTCATTGAGTTTTGCTATTGACTCGGAGAAGGCGTAGGACGTGGTGCTGCTCCGTGGATTCTGCTTCAAACACGCTACAAGGGTGAGACTCTTATGAATTCCTTAATCCGATATGATTACCTATGTATAGATCCGATGTTAGTAATCCTAAAAATTTTTATTCCGCTGCGTTGTATGCCATAAGGATTACTTACAGTGGTATCAGAGCCGTGTACAAGGCTCATATCGGATTTATGTGATTAAATTGTGTTAATCATATTAGAATTATTATTGCATGCTAATTGAAACTGTTTAAATTCATATATGATATGAAATTAATTTTAGTTTATGAAAATCATCGTAGTAATTGTATTTGATATAATTGGCGAATAAAATTATTTATTGAGCATCAAATTTTCGGCCACCACCATCACAAATGTCACCATGGCTAGTCACATGAGGGCTAGGGTTTTCGAACCCTTGGCTCGAGATGGCTTAGTCGTTGTGGCTAATAATTGTGCATGGAAGTGTCGAAAATTAATTAGGGTTTAGAACCCATTGGACGTGACGGCTAGCTCATGACGGCTAGGGTTTCGAACCCTAATAGCCGTGCATGGCTCGACCATCATCGCCTTATTTTCTAAAGTTTTGATGCTTGGATGAGTTTTGAACTCCTTGACTCGATAATGGTTCACGCATGCATGGATTAGTAACTTTACCACATGAGAGCAAGGTTTTTCGAACCCTTAGCTCGAGATGGTTGAGCGAACCCCGTGCATGGCATGACCGTAACTCGTGGCTAACAAATTCCGGCGTTTAAAACAAGATGGCTCGATAAAATATCAAAAGGGTGCGAGGCGGCTAGGGTTGGAACCCTAGTGCCGCCGCCGCATGAGCCATGGCTCGGCCATGGGCTATGGTTTCGAACCCTAGGCCCACTATTGGTCCAGCCGTGGGCTTTTTGGTTCGAACCATGGTGGTTCGTGTTTTAGTCGCTTTAGTTCGTGGCATGTGATGTCCCGAGCGTACGATAATTTTTCAAAAAATATTTTACAGTTTTAATTAGAATTAAATTTAAAATGTTTAGAATTTAATTAATTAAATGTTAATGCATGCTTTATGTGTTGTTTGAGCATGGTGTGTGGTTATAGCCCTTTGACCTATTAGATAACATTTGTGGATGTTTGTAATTTATAATACGACCTACGTGTCGTGACTTTCTCTATTTCATTCTATATGTAATCCCTCCCCTATGTTCCCCTCGAATGTGAATCGAGGAATTCTATATCTTGTAAAAAGTGTAGTTTATTTTATTGATGGTGATCAATGAAGATGGAGCATCGTGCCGGGATGAGGAGGCCATTCACAAATTGGAGCCAAGGAAGGTGCTTGTGAAGTTACCTTAGGTTGACTCATAGGATTTTCTCATTGGCTTGAGAAAATCATTAGTAGGGGCTATAACCATGTCACGTTTAATTATGTATGTTGATGCATGATTTATCTTATGTTTTAGTTTGATAATAGTATTACACATATATGTAGATATGTATACAACTATATGTAGTGGACATATTTTAAATTATCAAATTAATCATGAGATCAATAAATCCCTCTAAAATATTAAGTTTTAGATGCCTTCCAAAATAAAAGTACTCGTCAATAACTTCGATTGTACATGTGTGGGTTTGCCAAAGCAAAGCACCGTGGCAATCTTAGTAAGGCGCGAAAGGATAAAAGTGATATCCGTTATACTTTAATTGGGTATGACTTAACTAGGTTATCTCAATAGGATTGGGAACCTAGAGGCATGGGTTGGATTATAATTCATTTGATGAATTGAACAAAGTGTTGTTCGTCCAACTATCCAAGAATTATATGTGATGTAATTGACAAAGTGTTGTCTACCTAAATAACCGAGTCTTGGGCGATTAGCCAAAGCTAACTCAAGATTAAGTGAAATATGGATCTTGGCCCACTAAAGGTTTCGAGGGTTGATATTTTTCAAACAAAATAGTGGGAGTATCATTTAATATAAGACCATGTTAAATGATTTAAATCATAAACTTATTTTGCATATTTATATTGTAGATATCCATGGCAACTAACAACGTTACTAGCACTTTATCACTGCGATCGGTCCTTGAGAAGGACAAATTAAATGGGACTAATTTCCTAGACTGGCATAGGAACTTGAGGATAGTCCTTAAACAAGAAAAGAAACAATATGTCCTAGAGGAACCCTTACCCGCTGAGGAACCTCCCCTAACGGCTACAAGAACCGAAAAGGATGCTTACAAGAAGCATCAGAGTGACGCACTTGATGTTGGGTGCCTCATGCTTGCCACCATGAACTCTGAGCTTCAGAAGCAACATGAGGAAATGGAGGCGTTCGATATGATCGAACACTTAAAGCAGTTGTACCAACAGCAAGCTAGACAAGAGAGGTATGACGTCTCTAAAGCGTTATTCCAGTGCAGGATGGTAGAAGGAAGCTTAGTTGGAACTCATGTGCTCAAGATGATTGGGTACATTGAGAATCTGGACAAGCTAGGTTTTCCATTGGACCAAGAGTTGGCCACCGATGTGATCTTGCAATCGTTGCCTGAAAGCTTCAGTCAATTTGTAGTAAATTACAATATGACTGACATGGAAAAGACTCTACCACAGTTGCTTGGTATGTTGAGAACATATGAAGCAAATACTAAGAAGACTAAGGCCACAAATGTCCTTATTGTGAATAAGGGCAAAGGAAGGGCCAACGCTAAAGGCAACAAGAAAGCAAAGAAGGTCTTTGCTAAATCTAAGCCAAAGTCTTATGCACTGAAGCCAAAGGGAGGGATAGCAAAGGAAGGGAACTGTTTCCATTGTGGTGAGACCGGCCATTGGAAAAGAAACTGCAAAGTATATCTGGAGGATCTAAAGAAAGGAAGTGTGACTTCCGCTTCAGGTATTTTTGTTATAGAAGTCAATTTATCTACTTCATCATCATGGGTATTAGATACTGGATATGGATCTCACATTTGTGTAAATGTGCAGGATCTCAAAAGGAGTAGGACATTGGCGAAAGGTGAAGTTGATCTCCGAGTTGGAAATGGAGCAAGAGTTGCTGCATTAGCTATAGGAGATTATCATTTAGCTTTACCTTCTGGTTTATCACTGATTTTGAAAGATTGTTATTTTGTGCCTTCTATTACTAAAAACATAATATCTATTTCTTGTTTGGACAAGTATGGTTTTTCATTTATAATAAAGGACAATTGTTGTTCTATTTATTTAAATGATATGTTTTATGCTAGTGCACAAATGGTGAATGGTCTTTATGTATTAAATCTTGATATGCCTATCTATAACATAAATACTAAAAGGATTAAAAATAATGATTGTAATCCGACTTATCTCTGGCACTGTCGCTTGGGCCACATAAACGAGAACCGCATATCTAAACTTCATAAGGATGGAGTATTAGATTCATTTGATTTTGAATCATATGAAACATGCGAATCTTGTTTAATGGGCAAGATGACAAAAGCCCCTTTCAAGGGACATGTTGAAAGGGCAAATGTTTTATTGGGACTAATACATAGTGATGTATGTGGACCAATAAGCACACAAGCTAGAGGTGGTTTTCAATACTTCGTTACATTTACTGATGACCTCAGTAGATATGGGTATGTGTACCTAATGAAACATAAGCATGAAACCTTTGAAAAGTTCAAAGATTTCAAGAATGAAGTACAAAACCAACTTGGCAAGAGTATCAAAATCCTTCGATCAGATCGAGGAGGAGAATACTTAAGCCAAGAGTGTCATGACTATCTAAAGGAGTGTGGGATAGTCCCACAACTCACTCCTCCGTATACTCCGCAATGGAATGGTGTATCCGAGAGGAGAAATCGAACCTTGTTAGACATGGTTAGATCAATGATGAGTCATGCAGATCTTCCGATATCGTTTTGGGGACACGCTCTAGAAACAGCGATTTTCTTACTGAACCATGTTCCATCTAAATCAGTGGAAAAGACACCATATGAGATATGGACTGGGAAGCATCCTAGTATGTCTTTTATGAAGATTTGGGGTTGTGAGGCTTTCGTTAGACGTCACGCCACTAACAAACTTGGACCCAAATCTGATAAGTGTTTATTTGTGGGGTATCCTAAGGAAACGAAAGGGTACTATTTCTATTATCCCACCGAGAACAAAGTAGTTGTTGCTCGGACTGGTGTATTTCTTGAAAGAGAATTTATTTCTAGAAAAACCAGTGGGAGAAAAATAGAACTTAGTGAAGTTCAACCACAAGAAAACACTGAACCTGAGATTGAGATGGAAACAGAGCAGGCACCACAAGCTGTTGTGGAAGAAGCACCTGCTCAAGAGACACAAGCCCAGCGTAGGTCTGTAAGAGTACACCGGGAGCCACAGAGATATGGATTTCTTGTGACTCAACAAGGTGACTTACTACTTATTGATGAAGATGAGCCGTCATCTTATCAACAAGCTATTATGGGCAATGATTCTGAGAAATGGCAAGAGGCCATGAAATCTGAGATGGAATCCATGTATGCAAACCAAGTATGGACTTTGGTTGATCCACCTGAAGGGGTACGACCCATAGGGTGCAAATGGATTTTCAAGAAAAAGACCGATATGGATGGTAACGTACAAACCTATAAAGGTCGGCTGGTTGCAAAAGGATTCAAACAAATTCATGGTATTGACTATGATGAAACCTTTTCACCAGTGGCCATGGTTAAATCCATAAGGATCTTACTTGCAATAGCTGCATTTCATGATTATGAAATCTGGCAGATGGATGTCAAAACAGCTTTCCTTAATGGAAATCTGCTCGAGGATGTGTACATGACACAGCCCGAGGGTTTTGTCGATCCAAAGGATGCTGGAAAGATATGCAAGCTACAACGATCCATTTATGGATTGAAGCAAGCTTCTCGGAGTTGGAATCTTCGTTTTGATGATGCAATCAAAGAGATTGGTTTTATCAAAAATGAAGATGAACCTTGTGTCTACAAGAAGGTCAGTGGGAGCGTAATCATTTTCCTAGTGTTGTATGTAGATGACATACTTCTTATTGGAAATGATATCCCTGCCTTGCAATCTGTAAAGATTTGGCTAGGGAACTGCTTTTCGATGAAAGACTTAGGAGAAGCCACCTATGTATTAGGAATCAAGATCTATAGAGATAGATCGAGAAGGCTTCTTGGTCTAAGTCAAAGTACATACATAGACAATGTGCTTAAAAGGTTTAGCATGCAAGAATCCAAGAAAGGATTCGTGCCTATGACACATGGTATTTATCTCTCGAAGGAACAGTGTCCTTCAACACCAGATGAGAGACAACGCATGAGTAAGATTCCATACGCGTCAGCTATTGGATCTATCATGTATGCCATGATATGTACTCATCCCGATGTATCGTATGCTTTGAGCATGACGAGCAGATATCAAGTTGATCCAGGTGAAGGTCACTGGATTGCTGTCAAGAATATCCTAAAGTACTTGAGAAGGACTAAGGATACATTCTTGATTTATGGAGGTGAGGAAGAGCTCAATGTAATGGGTTACACTGATGCAAGCTTCCAAACCGACAAAGATGATTTTCGATCGCAATCTGGATATGTGTATTGCCTAAATGGAGGTGCTGTGAGCTGGAAGAGTTCAAAGCAAGAAACAGTAGCCGATTCTACAACGGAAGCTGAGTATATTGCTGCCTCGGATGCAGCAAAGGAAGCTGTTTGGATGAGGAAGTTCATTTCTGAACTTGGAGTGGTGCCTAGCATTAAAGATCCGATAGAACTCTATTGTGACAACAATGGAGCGATCGCATTGGCTAAGGAACCAAGATCTCACCAAAGATCCAAGCACATACTAAGGCGTTTCCATTTCATTCGAGAAATCGTTGAAAGGGGAGATGTTAAAATATGCAAAGTACCAACAGATGATAATGTATCTGACCCATTGACGAAACCACTGTCACAGCAGAAGCATGATCGTCATACTAGATCTCTAGGCATTAGGTATATGTCTGAGTGGTCTTAGTGCAAGTGGGAGATTTGTTGGGATATGCCCTAAGACAAGTCATTAGATGATTGTTTAAGACATACAATGTTTATGGATTTATGAATGGCAATTCATTATTATATATTATTCTTTTAACTGTGCATTGTGAATTAATATATATGTTAATGTCCTTAGAATAATATTGTATTATTCTTAAAGATGTCCCTAGTCAAGTATTATCATGAATAGGGATAATGATAATACGTAGAGACTAGTATATGCTGATCGATGAATTGTTCATTGATATGAGATATCAAATCAACATATGGGTACATGTTAGAGAACGATGTACTGGACAGACCCACCATGAGAATGCAACATGGATAGTTATATGATCGTCATATGCAATTCTCATAGTGATAATAATGTATGTAATCCTTACGACTTGTGATCATCAGAGATCCCAACATAAGGAGTTATGTATCTTGATATCGTCAAATGTTACCCGTAACAGGGTAATCTATAAAGGCGACTATTGGATACACTACGAATTATGTAGAGGGATGTTGACTGATCGAGATAGGATTTGTCCCTCCTATATAACAGGAGATGTGTTTGGCCCTTGATCAAGTGAGAACTAAAATGCATGGCCATGCTCGAATGAGTCAATATGAGATATCGAGCTTATTCGTTTATTATAGTTCTACTTGGGGATCAAGAAATAAAGATTGGATATACGAGTATGACTATTCCATGACTCGTGTTCAATCTAAACACAAAGGACAAAGGGATTAAGTTACATGATTAATATTATCACAAGTTCTAAAGGTTATGTCGAGTCATTGACATTCTTGTAATTTGGGAAGCATTGATGTGTTGCTAGATACCGCTCAATGCTTGCGACATAAAATGAGATTTTATGTCACTGCCAACATTACAAGATCCTATCGGGTCGCACAAAAGATTAAATCGAGAAGGGAAATTAAATTCATTGGATGAATTAATTAATTAAGAAGAGTCTTAATTAAGTGATTAAAATGTTTTAATTAAATCATGGGTTTGGGCCCATAAGACTTTAAGAAAGTCTTGAACCTTAATTAAAAGCCTTTTAATATAAATACAAGGTTATGATTTAATTGTAAGACATAACTTTATATCATTCAACCTAAATCTAAGCAAGACTACACGGCCTCCAAACCACCAAAAAGCTCTCGGCTTTCTCATCATAGCCGAAGAGAATTTGTGAGGTTTTGTGTGAGCCATTCGATTTAGAATCGAGTGTTCGATCTTGTTCCGGTTTAATAACTTGTCTAGCAACTTGTTATTAAACCATCCCTTCACCCGATTTGATCGTGTGGATACCGTTGAGGCAAAACTCATTGAGTTTTGCTATTGACTCGGAGAAGGCGTAGGACGTGGTGCTGCTCCGTGGATTCTGCTTCAAACACGCTACAAGGGTGAGACTCTTATGAATTCCTTAATCCGATATGATTACCTATGTATAGATCCGGTGTTAGTAATCCTAAAATTTTTTATTCCGCTGCGTTGTATGCCATAAGGATTACTTACAGTTTAATTATCCTGGTTTGACGAAATTCCATTATTGAATATTAAATAATGACTAAATTAACAATTATTAAATTAAAGACTATTAATATTATAGCTTAGTGGAAAATCCGAACTGAAAACCATCATTTATGGGTCAAGGTGGTGCGTTCTAAATATCAACGGTTTGAGCATGAAAGAGAGGGGAGGGAAGCAAAAAGAGGGTTGGGTAAAGCTTTGGGGTGGTGGAAATATTTCTTAAAAATTGAGATGAGTGAAGTGGAGAAGAGAACCTCATTCGTGGGAACTAGCAACTTTTGATGATTTTTTTTGCTACTATTAATAGGGTCAAATTAATCAAGAAAAATGAAGATGATCGATGTTTTTGAAACACAGTGCGGAACGACATATTCAATCAAAACAGTGTATGGTGTATTGGCCGCAACAAACCCTCAACAAGATCCCTTTACCCATCTCTATAACACTTTGTGGTGTAAGGTGGCACCAAGTAAGACTATTACCCTTGAAATGAAGCTTATTCAAAATAAAGTCGCAACTCTAAGCAACAAGCTCTACAGTTGGCTTTGTCAATCCCCGAGACCGAGCTTGTAACACCGGCATTGAATTCAAATAAGAAATTCGAATACAACAAGTATCGTAGTACTAATATAGAATTAAACCAGTCTATTTATTCCATAACAATAATTGTCTTTACAAATGAAAAACAAATTGAGCAATTTATTTGTAAATCTTAGATCTAAACAGAGTTCGCAGAAGTGTAACGTAATAAAATCTTGAAATCTCATCGGTACCCAAAATTTTGTATTGATATTTGTCTTCACCTTATTCTCCGTCCTTATCCGGGGAGAGACGGTAAGTGGTGAGTATTTCAGGAAATACTCAGCAAGCATGGGTCAGTTGAACATGATAAAACATACATATAAAGCTTTTCAAATAACTCTTTATCAAACACATAGTAAATCTGTACACTAACTCATAATTGCTCACACTAGAGCCTTATCACATAAACACATCGCATAATCGCTTTTCGGGATCAAGAGGCGGCTCCCGTGTGTCTAACATTTTGCACTTAAGGATCAAGATGTGACTCACATGCATATGGCAAACCCCCATCATGTAGCAATTTGCTCCGCCGAATTAAGTGGTTGCTCCTACACACATAACACTTTGCCCCAACAGAACCTATTTCAATGCGTATTTCTCATAAACTTTCATAATATGACCTTAAAATACATTTTCACGTTCAACTGTAATTTTAACATATATATGACATTTGTCGCAAAAACCCACTTACAATCATTGAAGATTCGAAGCACGTTTGTATGGACTCCGGGTTGTGGGATATAGTACAATTTATCTCCCCCCTTGCCCTGAAGTGTTCAAAAATGAGTGTGGATTTTAAAAAAATGCAAAGTGTAAAGTAATCCCTTCTTGGCATGGTGTAATGTGGGGAGGAATGTCCAATTTATATACACTATTTTGACTCCCAATTGGCAAGACTTTAATGTGATGATGGGTAGATGTTGTTAATGTGATTGAGAGGCAATTAAATGGGATTGAGTGAGGTTTTTAAGACAATTTAGAGTGAGGTGATTTTCATGTAGGGGGAATTTAAATTGGATTCCTTAACTTTGTAATTTAGTGTCATGATTTGGCAAGGCAACGAATGTAGATATGCCTCTTGGTAAGATAAGATTTTCTTTGATATGATATAATATGTTTATAATGTAGGAGAATTAATTGACAATCACAAACTTTGGTCATCAATGTCATGCTTGAGTAAGGCAAAAATATGGGTCATTACAATCACAAAACTTTGGTCCCCAATCTCTCATTTCAACCCAATTATCATATCAACTTGAAACCCATAGTGTCACAATTTATACTCAAATTATCGAGATATATATATATATATATATATATATATATATATATATATATATATATATATATATATACACTAAATTATGTGTCCCAAAAGTATAACACGACTTTACTTAAGTTCTAAGGATCTTAAAAAGAATAAGGAGGGCATGTCTTAGCCCAAGATTTTAATCGAAGTGAAGTTTCTTGGAATTGGGTGAATAAAACAATTTTCATCAATAAATCTAATAGAATATGAACTTAAATTATTGAGTGGTTTTGGAATTAAAATTCTCTAAATTAGCCCAAGAATATAAAAATTCAAGGAATTGGGCATACAATATTGGAAGTAAGTGATTGGAGTTCGTCGTGACTTACAGAGAGGGATATAACTTTTCAAAATAACAGTAGCAATGGTTTAAAGTTGTAGTGTAGTGGCGTACCCTAGGAATAACACAATTCGAGATACACCCGGAGAGTAAATTAAACTTTTATTAATTAAATTAAAAGGTTCACAACGAAAAAAAAAAAAGAAAATCATCACTAGAATACCAAATAAATATTCCATATTATTCTTATCATACCGCATACTAGAAAAGCTAGTCTATTGTTTCTCCATCTCCTAAATCACCTTCAATGTTTTTCACTACCATAGGATCTTCATATTCAATCAGGAAATTGATCACAGACTATTTGTAGGTGACTTCCTGTGCCAATTCATTATTCTCATTCGTGAGAGCTTGAATTCGGATCCACATGTTCTCACGATACTCATTGAACTCATGCTTGAAGAGTTCCAACTGTTGGCACTTGTTATTGTAAACTCTCACAAGTTTTTTGTTGTAATCGATTTCTTTTGTAAGTCGCTCATCAGCACGATGATGGTGGTAGGCCATCATTTGGGCCTTGTAATGAAAGTGATTGATCATCTCCAACAACTCGATCTAGTATCACATCTCCTTGTCTTGGAACACTTTAAGTTCGGTTATATCATGTTCCATCTTTTGGATCAAATTGGTTTTAGCTTGAGTTATTGTACACTACGTGTATTGAAAAATACTTTACGGTGGAAGAGAAATCGAAAGATGAAATTTTGTGGGTTGGGTTCTATAGACGCGATTGCGGCTCCAAAGTTTGGTGAATTTCGAAATTGATATAGGATTTTAATGGGAATGTGATAAGTGTGATTTTTACACTTAATTTGCTATAAGATTAGGAGCGTTTTTGTAGAGATTCTTGAAAAATATTACACATTTTGGTATATATTTTTATATTTCAGGAATCTAGGTCCAAATGCATAAAAGTGGAGGAAATAAGCTATAATTGATGGAAAATGACCAAATCGAGCAAACACGGGAAAAGAAAGGACGAAATCGCAAATTGTGGAATTTCAAAAGGAGCAATCTATCGGAACTTTTGGCGATCGATCGCCTCGGGCCAGTAGCTTTTCGTGTTCGATCGGTAATTGGTGACGATCGATCGCCCATGTTAAAATTTTGAAAAATAAAATCAGAATAGTCTGGCGATCGACCGACCACTTGTAGCGATCGATCGCCAGACCCGATAAACTCGAGATTTTATTCCTTATCAAGCTATTTTGAGTCCAATAACTACCAAACTCCTCCACAACTATATATAAAATTATTTTGGAAGTTTTTCAGACTTTTATTGGCTGATAATAAACCCTACAATCATCAGCCTCCATCATCTTCATCCCCTCCTATCATCCATACTCCATAATACCATTGAAGAAGAAGATACAATGCAAGAGACGGAACGACGATGCAACGCACGAAGTGACGCCCTCGTTTATTCTTATTTATAAACTTATTTACCTTTTTGATTCAGATTTTGATGTTTAAAATGTTTCAATACAATTTTACGCATTATTATTTGATGATTTTCTGCTAAGCTTGTTGTCAAGACTTAGGGGATCCTTTGTATGAACCCATAGTTCAATTTTAAGGTTTTTGATTGATTCTTATATATCTAAGTACATAGATTATTGTTCTTCATGCTTTTGAGGATTTGGCCATCCTTGAATGACAATTAATTGTAATTAAGATCGAGAGATTTGATTATAATACGATACAGTAATTTATGCCGTGGATTTCAGACTGAGATCGAGAGATGAAGTCAAATACACTTGTGATAGCTATAGATATATAGTAATCGAAGGCTAGAAGTTTTCATAGATCGACATACAATATTAATTGATCAATAAGGATATGAGGGTGGCTTATTGTAACGTTGTCAATTTAGTTAATTAATCACAATCAGTTATCACAGACTAAATATAGTTAAATTAATTGAGTTTGATAATTATTTCCTAGTCCTCGTGGGTTCGACACTCGTACTGTTCATATCATTATACTAAAACTTGACATTGTGCACTTGCGGTACATAATCGCTACACTGTAAAATACTGTTTAAAATAATAGCGATCAGTATAAGGTGAGGTCTACGTTTACTCGAATTGGAGAATATTTCGAAACAGAAAGGGGGAAATCGGGGATCAAAGTTAATCCCGAAATCACTCATATGGGTGTGATCCTTGATCTAAAATTTGTCCACTTTCCTTGTTTGTGATTCAATTTTTGGTCAAGCGGTTTTAATTATGATGCACGGACACTCTTAAAAATCACTCGGTGTAGTGACGAAAACTTCTCGGAGACCGACACTTCTCGGACACTCATCGGGCACGTGTCGGACACTCCACGATTATTTTGTTAATAAAATAAAATCGAACACCCATGTCGGACATGGCTGTTGGGCGTGTCCGAGCCGTGTCTGACACAGAAAGGACATTTTGGGTGATAATTGTACATTTTAAAATTTTTTTGGCTAAAATGAAATTTAGAGGTAGTACTTAAACTCTATTTAATTGAAGTAATATACATTTGTTGTTAGTATAAGTGATACTATGATGATTTCAGTTAGATACATTTTTACATATTATTTTTGAATTTGGTAAGAAAATTTTTGGTATTATATTTTATTTGGACGTGTTTGTTAAACTTTATATTAATTAAAGTAATATGTATTTGGTGTTAATATGAGTGATATTATGATGATTTAAGTGACATGCATTTATTTATATGTTTCTTGAATTTGGTAAGATTATTTTTGTTAATTTTATATATATATATATATATATATATATATATATATATATATATATATATATATATATATATATATATATAAAATGACCCCTAGCCCTTAATCCGCTATTAGTGTATTAACTCATATGTTAAGTGCATACAATCATGTAATCAGGGGGGAAACCACATGCAACCATAGCATAATGTACCAACAATAAAATTTCTTACGTTATTTCATATAATGTTCAAATCCCCCATATTACTCAGCCTTTAAGTATGCATCTTATAATACTCTAATATATTCTCAATTCATTTAGCAACTTCCTTAATTAATTGCATGCAACACATGAATGAAAAGAGAAAGGCCCTTGCCTTTTTATACAACTCATATACACATATAGTAGTGCTCACATGCGAGCATCAATGAGTGTATGTGTATCTAATGTATACAATAATGTGCTCAATACCGTCACTGGTACTTCGGTCCTGGAAGCACCTCCAATCCATAGCTCGATCTCAACTCCGGAGCTACTGCTGTACCTGTTCCACCTGCCCCAACAGAGCCAGCCCCTACACGGGGTGGGCATACCAATACCACCGATCCAATAAACACAATATCACAATTCATAATTTACAGAATGTAAATGCCATGAATTTTAAAAGATACTCCCTGGATGGTATCATCCTCATCCAGGATTCCCTGTGTTGTTCCTATTCTCAAAATAATCAAAACCATCAAATTTCCAAAAGCCAGTTAATTATCTCATTGATTAACTAAACCCATTCCTTACATGCCAGTTTCATAATCAAATATGATTAAATCATTAAACAAATGACTATAGATATCACATATATCTAACCAATGATTCCATATTTCTATTTCAACGCTCGCTCCACAATAGCGATATTTTAACCCCACGCTCGCTCGACAGCAGCGGCGTCATAACCGATGTTCGCTCAACAGCGACAACATCCCAATCATCGCTCGCTCAAAAGCGGCACTTTATAATTCCCAATTTATTGCAAATATCATATATCATGCATTTCACAGTTGCAATAATATAAAAGGCTATGCTTGTACGTTATACGAACCTTATAGTTCCGTAGTTCGAATCCAACATTGCCTTAGTCCCGTGATCCGATGAATCATGTGCTAACACATAAAATAACTCACAATCAACAATGGGCATGCAACCACGTGCCCAAGCACGTTCACAACCTCCAAATACATCATCAAGTCATGATGATTACCCATTAAAAGTCTCGGGCAAAACATACGTTGAAATCACAACACAAAGAATTTCCAAAAAAATCAGCATTGTTGATCGATCGTCGCCTTCCAGGCGATCGATCACCTCACAACGTATTTGGCTACTGCTCTTGAGCGATCGGTCGCTAAGCTTCAAGCGATCGATCGCTAGCTCGCCGATCGATCGCTAGGCTTCAGCAATTGATCGCTAGGCTTCGGCGATCGATCGCTCGCACAGACCAAAAAGGCAACTGCCCATTGGCGATCGATCGCTACACTGTTCATCGTCTTCAAAATTTTAATAAACGACGCGGCGATCGATTGCCCCGCCCTAGGGATCGATCGCCTCGACCTGATCTAGCCAAAAATGGCGTTTTTCTTGAAAAAATTTCCAAAACAATAATCCCACACCCCATACATCATAAATCCTCAACAAGGAACCATACATCCTCCCCAAAACACAATAACCAAAAATCTCCAAATTCAAACCCAACTCAAAACACAACCAAAATCCACAAAACTACTACCTATCGAAGATAAATGCAAGGGAAAGAACAATACCTTATTATCTTCGAGAAATCTAGCTCCCAATCGAGCCTCCATCGATTTATGCTCAAAGGAGAAAAGGGAAGGGAAATGGGTTTGGGGAAGGGAAACATTGGTGAGAGAGAGAGAAATGAGATCCAAAATTATTGAACACCGAGTCCACTTGGTATACATAGCACCAAGGCTCAAAAATCACGAGTCTCCCACAAATACATCATGATCATTACAAATCTTCCGTGTTCAATAACTACTTCTCAATCTCAATTTTTATTACCAACCCCAACACAAGGTACTCCGGACCCCAGATTCCACCAAAAACTAAATTCCAAGGTTATCACCACGATGATAATATAATACCAACTATTGGATCCAACAAATCCAAATACCGGATTTAAAATCCTCGGGAGTCCCAATACCGTAATTAATTCATAATTGCCACTGTTAAAATTCATTAAGGATCATTACCACACCGGGATTTACACCAATAATTACCGGGCATCACAATATATATATGTATATATATAGGCGTGTCTCATCCATGTCGTATCCTGAAAATCCGTGTCACCGTGTCCGTGTCGTGTCATGTCAGTGTCGTCGTGTCAGTGTCCGTACATCATAGGGTTTTATTGTACACGTTAGGTGGATTCATAACCCAAATTTGATTTGAATTCGTTGTTCCGAGTTGTGAGAAATCGATGCCCGAAATTTCACAAATTAAGGTTCCAGAGGCGAGACATTATCCAAAATTGAGAATCTTCCCTTATTTGTGATTTAGATTGGATAGCGGGTTTTGGTTAGGCATGTAATAAAGATCATAAACCCAAAATTAATTTGAAATTGGTGTTCGAATATATTAGATATTAGAAAGTCGAATCCCAAATTTACATGACCTAGGGTTATAAGGGGCGTTGATTGCGGCTCAAATTGGAAGCTCTCTTTGTTTGTGAAACCTATTTCTTAGAGGCTTTGAATCGAAATGCTACTTATGATATGATATGCATATGTTTTCGTGTTGATTCTTGGATTATTTTACGGTTTATGGTATATATTTCTCTATTTCAGGAATCAATGTTGAAATGTAAGGAAAGGTGAAGAAAGCAAGCTAAAATGATGAAAGAATGAATAAAGTTGAAGAAAAGAGGAAAAAACCGGAATCCAAGACACATGTTGCTCCTTTCTCCTCAAATTACTATATGTTCGAGCCAAGTTTTGGAAATGTGGTCCATATAAAAGTTGTAGAACTTTCTCTTATCTTCGCGTGGACAGCTAATTCATCAAATTTAGAGTTTGTATGAGAAAGTTACGGCCAAAATACGAAACTCGCCAGAAGCTAAAAAAGGCGAAGAAAACTTTCTGGTCTTGCCGATCGATCGAGCAAGCATTGCCGATTGATCGAGAAAGGCTGAAAAAGCCACAAAATTCTTACTGTGAAGCTCGATCGATCGTTCGCTTTGTCCGGATCGATCGGCCGGAGGAGTTTTCAGAAAAATAACTTCCTTGTAGAGTTTGTGTGCAAAAGGGAATTCCATAATTCTTTCCCCTATATATTATACACGAAAATTACAACCCAAAATCAGACTTTGAACCCTAGGAATAGCCTCCACACCTCCGTACTCCATCTCACCTTCATCCACCTTCACCTTTTCATCCTAGGAATTGGAACAAGCCAACAAGAGAATCGAAGATCACGATCGAGAAAGAAGCGAGGAAGGATCGAGAATCAACGAAGATTTCGACTTGGGAGTTTGCTTTTACTTTTCTATTATTTGTTTTGAATTATTATTGGATTTATTGTGTTTTGAATGATTGAGAAATATTCTAAACATTGTTTTTCCTTTAATATTCTTGATTGATTGAATTCATATATCCTCTATGAGCATGTGTTATTGTTTTTAATGCTTTTGAAGGATTGATCACCTTTAAATGATATTTTAATATAATTGAGATCGAGAGATGAAATTATAATACGATATAATAATTCATGCCGTGTGTTAAAGATTGAGATCGAGAGATAAAATCACACACGAGTGATAGCTTTGGGTTGTTTAATCTAAAGTTAGTGGTTTTCATAAAGCGCATTCAATATTAAATTGTTAATTACGTGAACGAGAGTTACTAGTTGCAATTTGATGTTAGACTTAATATAGCTCGAGAGAGTATATTGAATAAATTCGGAAAACCCGTCACCTTAGAGATGTATGGAGAAAAGAATTGTAAGAGTTGGGTTAGGTGAATAATTGTCTTGATACTTTCTTGTGGATTTTTCTCGAGTTCGTCGACTATTTTGGTTGGATTATAGTAGCTTAATTTAGTTTAGTTTAATTATTAATTGATTATCGTAGGTTAAATATAGTTAAAAGAAATCTTATTTGGTACTTGCTTGTTAGTCCCTGTGGGTTCGACAATCCGTATCTTCCTATCTATACTAAAACTTGACACCGTGCACTTGCGGTCTAAAATCGCTAGATTGGAATTAATTGTTTAAAATAAAAGCGATCAAGTTTTTGGCGCCGTTGCCGGGGACTAACTTTAGTAATATCATACTAGGTTTTTTGACTGTAATTTAACCATTTTTGTTTATTTATTTCGAAAAAAAAATTATATATATTTATTTTGCTTTTGTTTTGTTTGTCTTGTGAGGTACTTGGAGATGCTACATCAACAAGCCTTCACAAGCTTTGCCCAACAACGTTCCGAGCCGTTCTACGCTGTTTGGGAGAGATTCAATGAATTGGCCAACACATTCCGGTATCACAACTTTTCGAACTATACTCTCTTGCAATATTTCTTCAACGGGTTGGATGTACAGACACGAGAATGGGTATTGAGTGGAGCACTGGTGACTGGGAGTCCCCTGGTTGATAGAGATGAGAACAGTGTGGTGCACCTGTTCAATGATATGGCGGACTTCGATCATCACTGGCATTGTGATCCTTCACTACAAGGTTGGAGTCACCAATACCCACCGGAGCCTCACTACCCTATTGATACGCCACAACCATTTGAACATCACGAAGAGAGGAGAGATAGTTCTGTAAATGTCACGACTCTGTAAGAGGATACCTTATTAAGATTCATGGCATCAACTGAGAACAGTTTGGAGTGCCAAACCAACTCTATGCGTCACCTGGAGCAGCAAATGACGGTCCTCATGGAAACAATTTCAACTAGCTGCCAAGAGGAAGAGATGGGGGCTACAAATCAAGAGGCAACGAATCGAGTTTGGTTATATGATGACGATCATTCAACCAACCAAGTTTGGGGGAGTGATCCTACTAGTGTGGAAGAGTCAAGGGAACTTGAGCCTCTTCAAGAGATTGAGACTACTTCAGAGATGTCTTCCGAGGAGTTCCCATGTAAAGATGAGTCGAGTGTGATGTTGGAGAAGGAAGAGACTTTCGAAGATTCTGATTTGAGCCCATTGATGGAGACATGTTCTATGCCATATGTGGATCCGTATTTTCCATCGATGCCAACTTCACAGCACTACATCCTCCAAGATATGAAGCTAAGACAAGAATCATTCTCCCATGCCTACCAATTCAAGAATGTTGTTGGAGCGACGAGCTTACACTGCTACAATCTTGCCAATCTTGAGGGCATATTGAATGAAGACCCATTAGTGGTATCATACGATACTTACTATGGGCGGCAGCCGCTCGTTGATGGTTGCTTCTGATGGTCAAGCCGAAGACCAAAAATCAGCGCTTCTTGGGAGGCAACCCAAGCGTATCCTTTTGTTATTTAGTTTTGTTTTATTTTTCAGTTTTCATTTTAGTTTTGTTTATCTCTCAAGTTGAATATTTTACCATATGCATTCTTCTCTTGCTAGGTACTTGGTTGGAGCGATGAACCCCTACAACAGTGGAGCTTTCAAAAGCAAATCTTCCTCAACCCTCACGCAAGCGTCTTGATCAGGGGAGTTCACTGTTTCCCTTTTGATTCTTTTAAACATCGAGGGCAATGTTTGATTTAAGTTTGGGGGAGTAGTATCTTGTATGTTTTACTTGTTTTAACCACATGTTGTGTGCTTAAATAACACTTGAATCGTCCGATTATTCTGAGCTAAATTTTTTTTTTTTATGAGTTCAAACTTGAGAAAAGAATGAATTATAATAGTGACTATTCAATGAGGATTTTGATCTCACTATGCATATGAACTTGATTTGTGATGATTATTGGACTTGTACATGAATATCCTAATTTGAGTTAGCATGTCAAGAATGAGGAATATATTGAGCACAATGAGTCATGATCTTGTGGATTGCATGTTTTGAATAGTAATAATTGTTGTGAACTTGATGATTTGTCTTGAGCATCTTAGAGTTATCTTAGAACTTATTTGATGATGACACTTTGAGGCGAAATTTTATAGTTACAAACTTGACTTGGAAATGATCTAGGCGATCTTTGAAACGTTTGAGCCTTTCAAACTTACCATGATTCATATCAATCCCTAGTGTCCCATTTGAGCTTTATTGAAAAAAGAATGGTATATGCATTGCATATAATTAGACCCCATTCGACATTCTTGGCAAACTCGTTATACTTACCCTTATTTGAGCCTAAATGAAAAAAATTATCCTTACCCTAAGGGAGTATAATGAATATTATTCGATGCACTTGAATTGTTATATCTTGATGAGCTTATTGAGAAAAAAAATTTGATGAATGAGAAAAGAAAAAGATAGACAAAAAGCCTTGAGAAAAAGATTGACTAAATAAGACCCAAAGTGGCCAATGCTATAAAAGAAAAAGAAGAGAAGCTCGATGTGTGCGAAAAATTTGAATTGTAAATGATTGTACTCTCTTCTTTGTGTTTATCCTATCTTTTCTTTGAAGCCAACACCAAAGGCCTTACATTACAAGCTTTAAAAGTCCTTTTGATTCAAGTCTAAGGAGTAACTATCATTAGTGGAGAAGTTGTTTGAAAATAGGCTTATGGGGTGCTTGATGATAATCTTGACTTTGAGTTGATTAACATGATTTGATCTTGAATATGTGCATGAAACTTAAGATTGACTATAGCACACACACACGTTCCGATTTTGAGATGTGTTACTTGATTTAGGAGAAAACATGTCTTGTCAACTTTTGTATATGTGCATGAGATTTCTGAGAATAAGCAAGTCATGAAATAATTGTTTCAAATATCAAGAATGAACTCTACCCTATGATTTTAATGGATAATCGAGGACGATTAAGTGATAAGTTTGGGGGAGTTGATAGGGTTGAATATTACGCGTTTTTATGATATGATATGTATACGTTTTCGTGTTGATTCTTGAATTATTTTACGGTTTATGGTATATATTTCTCTATTTCAGGAATTAATGTTGAAATGTAGGGAAATGTGAAGAAAGCAAGCTAAAATGATTAAAGAATGAATAAAGTTGAAGAAAAGAGGAAAAAACTGAAATCCAAGACACATGTTGCTCCTTTATCCTCAAATTACTATATGTTCAAGCCAAGTTTTGGAAATGTGGTCCATATAAAAGTTGTAGAACTTTCTCTTATCTTCGCGTGGACAGCTGATTCATCAAATTTAGAGTTTGTATGAGAAAGTTACGGCCAAAATACGAAACTCGTCAGAAGTTGAAAAAGAGAAGAAAACTTTCTGGTCTTGCCGATCGATCGAGCAAGCATTGCCGATCGATCGAGAAAGGCTGAAAAAGCCACGAAATTCTTACTGTGAAGCTCGATCGATGGGCCGCTTTGTCCGGATCGATCGGCCGGAGAAGTTTTCAGAAAAATAACTTCCTTGTAGAGTTTGTGTGCAAAAGGGAAGTCTATAATTCTTTCCCCTATATATTATACACGAAAATTACAACCCAAAATCAAACTTTGAACCCTAGGATTAGCCTCCACACCTCCGTACTCCATCTCACCTTCATCCACCTTCACCTTTTCATCCTAGGAATTGGAACAAGCCAACAAGAGAATCGAAGATCACGATCGAGAAAGAAGCGAGGAAGGATCGAGAATCAACGAAGAATTCGACTTGGGAGTTTGCTTTTACTTTTCTATTATTTGTTTTGAATTATTATTGGATTTATTGTGTTTTGAATGATTGAGAAATATTCTAAACATTGTTTTTCCTTTAATATTCTTGATTGATTGAATTCATATATCCTCTATGAGCATGTGTTATTGTTTTTAATGCTTTTGAAGGATTGATCACCTTTGAATGATATTTTATTATAATTGAGATCGAGAGATGAAATTATAATACGATATAATAATTCATGCCGTGTGTTAAAGATTGAGATCGAGAGATAAAATCACACACGAGTGATAGCTTTGGGTTGTTTAATCTAAAGTTAGTGGTTTTCATAAAGCGCATTCAATATTAAATTGTTAATTACGTGAACGAGAGTTACTAGTTGCAATTTGATGTTAGACTTAATATAGCTCGAGAGAGTATATTGAATAAATTCGAAAAACCCGTCACCTTAGAGATGTATGGAGAAAAGAATTGTAAGAGTTGGGTTAAGTGAATAATTGTCTTGATACTTTCTTGTGGATTTTTCTCGTGATCGTCGACTATTTTGGTTGGATTATAGTAGCTTAATTTAGTTTAGTTATTAATTGATTATCGTAGGTTAAATATAGTTAAAAGAAATCTTATTTGGTACTTGCTTG
This sequence comes from Haberlea rhodopensis, assembly GCA_907163345.1. Taxonomy (NCBI): domain Eukaryota; kingdom Viridiplantae; phylum Streptophyta; class Magnoliopsida; order Lamiales; family Gesneriaceae; genus Haberlea; species Haberlea rhodopensis. Next base: position 2,995,063 of record CAJQUN010000008.1, on the reverse strand, counting down.
TTAGTCCCTGTGGGTTCGACAATCCGTATCTTCCTATCTATACTAAAACTTGACACCGTGCACTTGCGGTCTAAAATCGCTAGATTGGAATTAATTGTTTAAAATAAAAGCGATCACCTACATGGATTAATAACCCAGAATTAATTTGAATTTTATGTACGGATGATAGAAAAAAATTGAGAATCGGAATTTTGGAACAGTTAGGGTTCTGGGCCTGATTGTAGGCTCGAAATTAGACACATTCCTTAATTTTTAATCCAATTTATTAGAGGACTTTTAATATACATGTTGTGGGGATTCATAACTCAGAAGTAATTTGGAAATTATGTTCGAAAGATTGAGAAAATAAATATGAAAATTTCAAAATTTTCTAGGTATCTTCCCACAGTCATTTGATTTAAATCGGCAACAAATCCGCTATTATGTTTTGAATTTGGTAGAGGGCTTTTATCAAGGATGACATTTGTATTACTACTCAAGATTTAATTTGGAAATTTCGTTGTAATGGGTGGGAAAATCGATGGCTAAATTTTCGAACAAAATTAGGGTTCTTGGGCGTGAAATGCGTTCTGTAACCGGTGATTGAAACTTGAAATTAGTTTAGGTCTTTTGTTCTATAAGTAAAGATGCTCGCGGTGATGGGTCGCATGTGCCGGTACATTGCCGTAGGCGGCGAGATCGGGAAATACAAATTTTCGAACGATTTTGGGGTTTTTGTCGTGATTTGTCACAAAACGACGTCCATTGGAGCTGATACTTTGACTGGCGAGTCGCCGTGGGGCGTCAGTTCTTGAGGTGGGTCAGCCGTAGCTTTTCCGTCAGTGGCGAGGCGGCGACGACGGCGGCAAACCTAGATCTAGGGTTTTTCAATTTTTAAATTAAAATTTTTTATAAAAAAAATTCAGATCGCTAAAAACAATTCCCAACTAGATTTTTGATTTACATAGTTGGTCTATTTTTATCGAGATTCAGAATCTATTATTTTTATATCAACCAGAAATCTTTTCCCAACGGGATCATGTAACATATGTTCGCTCTGATACCACTAAATTCATGCCCCGAGACCGAGTGTGTAACACCGACGTTGAATCCACATAAGAAATTCTAATATAACGAGCCTCGTAATACATATCTAGAATTAAACCAGTCTATTTATTCCATAACAATAATTGTCTTTACAAAAAAATCGAGCAATTTATTCGTAAACCTTAGATCTAAACAGAGTTTGCGGAAGCGTAACATAATAAAATCTTGAAATCTCATCGGTAGATCACCAGCCCCAAATTGGTATTGTTCTTCGTCTTCACCTTACTCTCTGTCTTTATCTAGGGAGGGACGGTAAGTTGTGAGTTTTGGGGAAAATACTCAGCAAGTAGGGACCAGTTGAACATGATAAAACATACTTATAAAGCTTTTCAAATAACTCTTTATCAAACACATAGTAAATCGGTACACTTTATCATAATTGCTCACACTAGAGCCTTGTCACATAATTACATAATCGCTTTTTGGGATCAAGAGGTGGCTCCCCTGTGTATAACACTTTGCTCTTAAGGATCAAGATGTGGCTCCCATTCATGTAGCAAACCCCCATCATGTAGCACTTTGCCCTGTCGAATCAAAAGGTGGATCTTACATACGTAGCACTTAGCCCTTCAGAGCGTTCGACTTTCGATGCACATTTTTCATAAACTTTCATAATATGATCTTAAAATATATTTTCATGTTCAACTGAAATTTTAGCACATATATAGAGTTTCGAAACGAAATGACATTTGTAATAAAACCCAACTTACAGTCGTTGAAGATTCGAATCACGTTTGTATGGATTCCGGGTTGTGAGATATAGTACAATTTATCTCATCCCTTGCCTTGAAGTGTTAAAAAATGAGTGTGTGTATGTGAGAGGATTTTAAAAAAAAATGTAAAGTATAGCGCAGTCCCTTCTTGGCATGGTGTAATGTGGTTTTAATGTGGGGAGGAGTGTCCAATTTAGATACACTATTTTTGGCTCCCAATTGGCAAGGCTTTAGTGTGATGATGGGTGAATGTTGTTAATGTGATTGGGATGCAATTAAATGGGATTGAGTGGGTTATTAAGACAATTTAGAGTCAGGTGATTTTAATGTAGGAGGAATTTAAATTGGATTCCTCAACTTTGGTCATTTAGTGACATGATTTGACAAGACAATGAATGCAAATATGCCTCTTGGTAGGATAAGATTTTATTTGATATGGTATAATATGTTTATAGTGTAGGAGAATTAGTTGGCAATCACAAAATTTTGGTCATCAATGTCATTATTGAGTAAGAAAAAATATGGGTCATTACATGCTTTATCTTTTCCTATAAGCAAATTGTGCCTTTGCGATATAGTATTTTTGGGATCTTAAAAAACTTATGGACATTGATGTGGATTTTCTCGGTGTAGTGTATAAAATGAAAAAAAGAAGAGGTTTTTTGAAGGAAAAGTGTCTAACATTTAATCAGGTGGCGGAATCTACCAAGCTACGAAGCTGGGTGTAAATCAAAACCTCGAACAAAGGGTCTTTTACGTAGTTCTTAAGCGATTGATTTATGGAACACATCTTATGTCTAAAATCCATGGTGATTGTGTAATCGCATACTAGAACGTTATGTAATGGATCCTATCACATAATGGGTTTGAGTACCCATTGTACTATATTTAATCATAAATTTTACTTTATCCAAAAAAAACTTATTAATTTATTAAAAATCTCTTTCCTTTCGAAAGGAAGCTCGTAAAACAGTGATGATATTGAATAATTTATTGCTATGATAAAATCACACCAAAAATTCTTATTATGTTAAGAAAAGTCGAAGATGTGGTTCAATATAACATCAATTTCAACAAGAAACAAATGACAAATGAGTCATTTTTATGAAGTCTTTATAAATTAAATATAGAGGTACAATGTATTAAGAAGTTATTAATGTATATATTGTATGATGTCTCTATGAATTCTCGTATATATGTGTTATCTTATAAATTTAGCAAATAATTAATTTAGCACATTGTCACTTGCCCAAGTGAGATCGGCAAAAAATATTATTTAAGCAAGATTATTTAATTAATCTAGAATTAAATTATGGAGGTTCTACTATAGTTTATCTATGCATCACCCCTTTCTCCATTATACTTCTTGTATTTTTGTAAATAAATGGCTGTAAAAGACGATATTCCCGATTTATCTTCCCAAAGCTTCTGGTCAGATTCTACTCATATATGTGGGCCTAGATAAAATCATCCTTATAAAAACCATATATTGTTTAAAATTTCGGGTGGGTCCAAAAGAGGAAAACAAATTCAACCGATCCGTGGTAGAAATTCATTGCTTAAAAGTCCATTTCTAGATAAAATTACCAAAATAAACATAGAATATGCGAATATACACAGACGTTTCTCCGAAGCTCTTTCAAATCATCTTTCGCATAAATCAACTTCCCCATGATCATTTATAACCCATGTTGCATCGATACTCCAAAAAATTTCACGGTCAAGTATCGGATACTTCTGGGATACGGATGCGCGAGGATACAGCACCGACACGTATTAGATACGCCACGTGGCGTATCTGGGGATAAAAATTAAGTTTTTATTTCGGATACGTGTCGGATACGGTCAGGATACGCCGGTGACCGTATCTGACACGGATTAGATACAGGAACTTCAGAATTTTTTTAAAAAATAGGGTTGAAAGTGTAATTAGAATTAAATTATTTAATTTAATCCCTATTTCGTAACCACCCTAATGTGTTTAATGTCGATTATATGCTTGAAATTTTTAGATGTCCTGGATTAATATTCTACCATTTGTCGTGAATTTGGTGAGTTTGCAACTTTATTCTGATTTCTAATGTGTTTAATGTTGATTATATGCTTGAAACTTGATTTCTTACAAATATTATTAATTAATATATATATATATAAAATTTGCCGTATCCAGACGTATCGTATCCTACAAATTTCAAAAATCTCGTGCAATCGTACCCGTATCGGTGTATCCACATATCCGTATCCATGCAACATAGTTTATAACATGGAGTGGCGGAAATCAAGATACATGAAGTCGGAATCTTTCTCCACCACCACACTTTCGCCGTCGATTCTACCGAAGTACTGAACTGCCTTCAGTCTCTTCATTTCTTAGTCGGTTTCGTAGGAGTTTGTTTCCAAGATTTTTTCGTACAAAATCACTGTTTTTGCTTTTTTTTTTGTTTGTTTTTGTTATGAGATAACAACTGTTGTTTTGCTTTTCTCGTTGTTTTTTATGTAAATGATATAACATTGATAAATAAGGAATAATAAAAAGACTTCTAATGATTTTTTTGGAAAGTTTCACTGATGAAAAAAAATTTTGGAGGGTGATTTAGTTAGTTAGAAAGAAGAATTTGTTGTGTATTTAATTGAATAAAATTCTGGAAAGTTGCTCTTATATATAATTTCTCCTTGTTTACTTTGCTTTATAAATATTATTTTCGATATATGAAAATTAAATAAAAAATCATATTACAAATATCTGAGATGTTAATTTACACTCTTAAGCTAGGAACCCTGATTGCTTGATATATGAATTATGAAGCTTTTCTTACAAACAAGCCCAAAAAAGTAATGTAATGTAATTGATGGGATGAGATATGCAATTTTTTTTTTTTTTTTAAAAAATCATATAAAATTATAAATAATTTAAAGTGATAAGGGCTAGCGTACCGATGTAGGGTTGGCCATTACTGTTTCTTTCTTGAAGTGTGACAACTATAAAAAAAAAATGTAGCAATTAATCCATGGCCTATCTATGGATCGATTTTCTGATAAATTGTATAAAAATTCAAAAAAAAGTCTCAACATGATACTTTACATCATATTTCATACATGAGGATGAATATTGCATATTTTTTTAATAAATTTAAATACAATTAGTCATTTTCATATTTAAAAGAGAAACCGTCCAATATTTTTTTCAACAATGTATTTCATTCAAACGAACTGAAGTACAAGACGTACTTGGTCATAATAACAACACTGAACGGTCTCATGACACAACTACATGACAAATAACCACCATCAATCAACTACCAAATAACAGTAGGCCAGAGAGAACATAACAACATAATAAAAAATATCAAACATCCGATATTGAAAGAATCAGATACCCTTGTTAGTAATTTAAAGCCACACATCTTGACTTGCTCCGACTATATATTTTAGGTGAGTGATGACACACAAACGCGTGCAAAGTCTTTATTACACATGCAAGCCACCCACAAAAGTATCCAAAACTCTGTGGCGTATAGCTTACAAACGACACCAAAAATTTTAATATAGTTTGATGAGTGAAGCCAATGATATGGAGAGAAGCCAAGATGTTGCCTTTGTCTGCATTTGCACCTGCACCTGCTGTATACCAAATCCTTCATTCTTCTTCTTGGATTTTCCCACTTACCCTCAAATCCTTATACATCAAGATCCATCATTCACATAGAAATTTGGGGAAGTAATTAAAAAAATATGGGAATACGTACACTCACACACATACATACAACTGAGTGTTAGGATTGATGAAAGAAGGTGGAGATGTAAATGCAGGTGAATGCAACTTTGGCAAAAAAATTTAGTGTTTTCTAAGCTTTTACTTGAGCTTTGTCTTGCTCTTTCTCGATCTCTCTCGTCTAATTTTAACGTGAACGCGTGCTGTGCGATATTTACATCGGCATCGATCCGAAGAGTTTGCTAAAGATTAAAGGTGAACAGATGTGGACTTTCTGAAGGTACAATCTTCCTGATCTACTACTCATTCCCTCCTCTTTGTGTCGGAATTTTCTGTGATTATCATGATTTTCTCCATCTTACCAATATTTCTAGGTAGCTATATTTTTATTTTTTGAATGGGATTATTTTGATGACTTAGAGGTGGTGGGTGGTTCTTGGCCTAGTACAAAGACCTCATCACTCATAAATGACTCTATATTTGTGAAACTGAATAGAACTTACTTGTTTGATCGAGCATTGAAGCCAAAATCTTTGCTGGATATTGTATTTTTAAGATTTTCTATTTAGTTGAATCTATATGAACTCTTTAACCACCCTTGCAAAAGATCTTAATTCGAAATACCACTCTTGGCTCCAATAATTTGAGGTGTATATTCGTAGGGAGATTTGATTCCTTCTGAGTTGAAGGGGCTCAATTTTTTTCAATCGGTAAATAAAAAGTATGCCCATATCATTACAAAAATCGATATTGTATCCTAACATTTACAAATTTATACAATGTTACATATACAAGGTATGTGCACTGCATTCTATGGAGTATGAACCAGCTACTCATATATATATATACTAGTTCTTCTTGGCACCGTGTAAGACACGGTGCCAGTAATCAGAATATCGATAAGCTGTTTTCGAGTTTCATTTTTCTTGAAATCTAACATCCATAAGCTCGAGGCTGTCAGTAGCATCAAGCACAAAAGAAACAATCATAAAGGAGCTTGCACCAAAAAGTCAAATAGTAAAGAAGCAAGGGCGAAAAAGGAAACATAGTGTACAACATGACAACATTGCAAATTTTGAAATACGCCTGATGAAATCAGAAACAGGAAAGAACTCAAAGCTAGCTTGGGCAAAACGTGACCAACCCGTTAAAAGTAGGGAACAACCACAAATCCTCCAAACCCCTAGATAGATAAGTGAGAATAAAGAAAACAACAAGAAATTTCAAGACAAAACTTGAGAAGATAAGACAACTTAAAAACTAACCAAGTTTGAGTCATACATGGAGGCATAGATCCACAAAGCTTACCTATACCATAGTGTAATGACACGATTCGTAAGATTTGCATTTTGATCACTTTAAAATGACCGAGCTAGACCAAAATCTGCAAGCTTCAAGTTTCCTTCATTGTCTACCAAGAGACACCTAATTTTAGCACCGTATATGGGGAATGGAATTTAATCTAAATACTTATTTTGCATAGAACCTTTGATATCACGGTGAAGCACTTGATTTACATGATAGTATTGAAGCCCGATCAAAAGCTATCTCATGCAGCACTAAGAGGAGAGCAAAATGAAAATCATTATTTTGATTGTAATGTTTGAGTTGTTCTGTGTTAAGAAATTCCCACTACACCCTCCTTCCCCTCACTTTACCCTTTCCCTCAAAAATCCCCAATTCATTCCCAAAACCCTTCCCATTCCCCATTTCGAAATCCTCCAAGGAAGGAGAAGGAAAGTTCCACAAAACTTGTGTTTGTGTGATTCTTGTCAAGATTTGGAGTCTTCAAGAGGTATGGAACCCTTCCTAAAGTTTTTATGAAGTTTGGATTTGAAATGGGATGATTTTGAAGTGATTTATGTGGGTTTGGTTGGGTATGTGTTGTATGTTGTTGGGGTATGATTTTTGAAGTGTTTTATGTGGGTTTTAGTGGGTTATGATGTTGTTGATGTTGTTGGAAAGTTTGGTTTTGTAAGGTATGAAGATGAGCTCAAAAAATGTACAAAAATGGCGAAAAATCGCGCACCAGGGAATTGCGGCGATTTTTCACCACATCGGGGAAAAGCAAGATGAAAAGACAACGGCAATGGCTCCCCTCGTTAAACGAGAAAGCGAGACGAAGAGACGTTTGAGGACGGTGTTGATTGGACGAAAGAGATATATCGTATAAAAAAACAAAAAGAAATGTCAACCAAAAATCACTATTTATTACTTTATGAAAACATGACTCAAAACACTATTCATAGTGTTTGCCTCTTATTATATTGGTTAATATATATATATATATATATATATATATATATATATATATATATTTATATATATATTATGTCCCTTTAATAGATGTTTATAAGATGAGGTATGATATTAGTTTCAGATAATTTTCTCCATGACAACACAGAAGAGCACTTTCAAGCATGGTTCGCCGACACGGTCACGGAGGACATCTCGGAGGCTACTGTTCCAGTTACATTGATATTCGCGGAACGGTAGTTGTTGTTACCGATGAGTTTTTTTAAATTAAAAAATAAAAAATAGATAATTTCGATGAAATTTTTTAAAAATTTCACGCAACGGCCGTTCCAGGCCACGAAATCACTGTTCTGTTTCGCAACGGCCGTGAGTTATAGTTACACATCTCTTTTTAGCATTGAATTTTAGCGAGACAGCTGGCGTTCACATTCCGCAACCGTTTTTGCGAACCATGCTCTCAAGTTTAGTAAAAAGAACTACAGATGCAATCTCGAATCATAAAAGTGCGGATCCTTGTATTGGCATGCACGATTTACAGCATCAAGAAGGCACGAACTAGCAAGATGTTGTAAAGGGGCTCGATCTTATTGTATCCGAAAAGATTGTATCTCGAGGGAACTATAACCGTGTGTTCAATTTCTGTTGTTTTCAGGTAGATCCAACCCTTCATCTATGGATTATTTTCTATATAATTTTAATACTATCCTCGAGTTAGACACATAAACTTTTGCTTAATGGAATCCTGTTTTCTAATTTAAATGGAAATGCTGCTAATGATTAATTTTAATAATTAGCCGCATGAGAGTCTCCCCACGTAACAAAAATTTCAATCAGCTTGTGTGACTTCTCTTTTTTGAGTATACATTGAGACTGTATTACCAGTATTGAGTTAAACCATAACTGTCCAGAAAATTCTCTCGCCCTTCAATATGTTTCGTTCTCGGAGTATCACCGGACATCTCCATACATGTGAACATGTGTATATATATCGGGTTTTTGGCAACAAACCTCACTATGGTTTTTCAAAGAGGCAGTTTAGTGGTTTGAAATATGCAGTTATCTTTATGTGGTTTTCAAAATAGACAGTTTACCATCGTTGCTCGTAGGTGCAAAACACACATTTCATGTAAGGGACATTATGCTATATTTTGCAAATCATATAGACGTAAACTGTATATTTACAAACTACATGAGGTTAAAGTGCTTATTAGCGATACCATAAGGGGGTAAATTTGCCACACTCAAATATATCTTATGGTAATCTGTGGACCAAAAAAAATTTAAAGTAAATTTACTTAAGTATAGTTTGGAATTCTTAGCCAATCTTGTATATAAATGCTATAGTAAAAATTAATTGAGCCGGAAAAAAAGCGCCATAGAACTCAAATAAGCAATACTCTGTCGACGGGAATTTCACCGGAGCTTGGTGGTGTTTGTATGGCGTTCATCTGCTTCCGATTTAAAATTTTGCAAAAAAAAATGATTGTAGACTATTTTGAATACTTTTTTAAAATAATATTAAAACACGTGTTTTGGAACTGATGCCTTAAAAGATTTGATTTACAGTGTTCTTATACTATTACATGTAATAAATGTGTTGGTTTCTAGGCCAACTCATGATGCCAAACAAATGTTAGGAAGATTTTGAAATAAGGCCAAATGCTTTTCAAAATAAAAAGTTGATGAAAGGCAAAAGGGTTGTTTAATATTTTAATCCAAATTTAAAAAACAATTGACAAAATAACTTGAAATAGGAGGTGTTGACAAAATGACCCAAAACGTCAATTACATTGGCGTCTTCTAAATAAAGACACCAATTCAGTTGGCATGTCAAACTTTAATACTTTTAAAAGTTGGGTTCGGCAATAATGATATCTCCCAACATACCAAAACTAGCTGTTACCCCACCAGTAGTAGGAGATATAAGGATTGATACATAAAATAACTTGTCTCCAATGTCAATCCCTTTCCTCGCTTCACTGAACACCTGTTCCGGTCTCCGAGCCTCTTGGGAAACAACATATGAGACATGATACCCCATCTAATCTAATTAATATTTAATATAAATGAAGAGGGGTTTTGTTAAAGCAATCGATGTGGATACTTCTCTCGGTGGAAGGTGACGACCATAATGAATCGACTTTTTTTTTTCTAAGTTGGTTGGTGCGTCCAACTTTGTTTTTTTTCTTAATAAAAAAAATAAACAAATTTAAAATAAAAAAATTATAAAAATATTTCTCACCTTATCAGATAAATTGTAAAAGCAGCGTTCATATTTTTTAAATTTTTATTTAAATTTTTTTTTGTATTATCAAGTTCGAATAAGATAAATTTTGCAAGAATTAGAGTAATTAAGGATAACAACGGGGCAGGTCTAGGACGGATTTTGCCAAACCCGGTACCAGCCCAGATACAAAAAAATTGTTCCCACACCCGCCCCGCCTAGTGAATAGACCCACCCCAGATCTGTGAACCCGACGGTCTAACCTGGGAACCCATTTAGCGATATGATTCTATTTTTGTGCAATATAAATAACCACATAATATTACATATTGTTGATTCCGATATTTTCATATTAAACTATTTTTGTTTCAAGATTTTTTTTTTAACAAAGAAAGCATTAATAATATTATCTGAGAACGGAACAGTCATGTGATACAGAGTTATGCAAGAAGAAATGACAGATATGAGAATGATATATTAATATTAAGATAAAAAAAATATATTTAAAATTAAAATTAAAATTAATATTTATATGGGGTGGGTCCCCTTTGACCAGGTTCAGACTCGTCCCATAAATGCGGGTTTAATACTGATTCGGGTTAAGACCAATCTCATTGTCATCCCTAAGAGTAATCCTCGTTACGGGAATGCTGCATCCGTTCGTTGGTTTGAAGTAAAACCATGTGCAATGTTTCACATAATCAATTGTTACGAGGAAGGTGACGAGATAATTATATAACTTTTATGTTTAAAAAATTTAATAATGTTCCGCGACGACCATTCTGGGCCGCGATGTTTTATTCGAATTTGATAATAAAAAAATTGTTTAAATAAAATTGTATAAATATGGACGTCGTTTTTACAATTTATCAGATAATGTGAGACATATTTTTATTATATATTTTTTAAATTTGTTTGTTTTTTTATTTAAAAAAAACAAAGTTGGACACGCCAACCAAATTAGTGTGTCCAACTTAAAAAAAACAAAAACAAAGTTGATTGGCGTGTCCAGCTTTTAAAAGTATTAAAGTTGGCAGGTTATTTTGTCAATTGTTTTTTACATTTAGGTTAAAATATTAAAACACCCCAACTTTTTGATCCCCCAAACCTTGGGATGTTTGACATCCCAACACAAACACAATATTTAGAATGTATTTGAAATCATAATTTTAATTTAAAAGAAATAGGTGACCACTTATTATTATTATTAAAAAGGATAAATTTAAATAATCTCATAGATTAAAGGTCTTTACAATACTAGTCGCAAACTTTTAGAACTAATCAAATATAGTCTCATAGAATTATTTTTAATCAAAAATAGTTTCAAATTTTTATTTTTAATCAATACGAGTCTCGAACATCTATTTTCAATCAAAAGTGGTCTCATCCCCCTATTCACTTATGAGACAACTTTTGTTAAAATTAATTTATACGAGATTAAATTTGTTAAAAAATTATGTTGGACTATTTTGATTAAAGACAATTTCTTTGGGACTATATTTGATTAGCTTAAAGTTTGAAACTAGTATTGAAAAAAATTATACTCTATGGACCATTTTTGAAATTTACCAGTTATCCAGATTTTTGGTAGGGTAGACGTATGTTTATTCCAAGCACAAAAATAATAATAAGATGCAAAAACAAGACACCATAATTTTTACATGGAAAACCCCGAGGAGAAAAACCACGAGACCTAGTCCAGTATGAATTTTTCATTACAAAGGATTACGGAGTTTCTGTACAAGCATTAAGCAAATAAATACATGAAAGGAAAATGAATGAAGATGAGCAGTGAGTAAGGCAGCTCTCTTGAAGATGAAGAAAACTCATGCCCTAAAAAATGACAGCTTCTCTTTTTATTTAAGGGAAATGAGCCTTAGTGAAATGGGTCATGGTGAATGGGCTTTATAACACTAGCAGGGGGGCCACATTGGGAATCATGGGGCTGCCCGGGAGTTTGTGCTCCATTTCATCTCTTCTTCTGGAGCCAAGGGTATGACTCCCTTCAGAGCCCAGCTTGTGCCTTATTCACCTACTTTTAAGGTGCCAAGTAGTATAAACCCGGACTTAATGATCAGACCAACATTGGGAAGGTTGAGCTAGAGAAGACAAGCTGGAGGCCTTCCTGGGAACCGAGCTGGAGGTCTTCCTAGAGGAGTGACATGGGGTGGCCGAGGTGGATGTCATCCTGGAGGCCAACTTGGGGTGGCTGATGTGAAGGTCATCCTCAAGGCCGACCTGGGGTGGTCGAGGTAGATGTCATCCTCGAGGCCAGCCTGGGGTGGTTGAGCTGGAGGTCATCCTGAGGCCGACCTCGGCCGAGGTAGAGTTACCCAAGTCAGGTTTTATAGAGTCCATACTTTTACATCGGCCTCACCTCGACCTCAGCTCAGCCAACTCGGCCCTAGCATGGCCTCACCTCGACCACCTTGGCCTCAACGCGGCAACCATGGCCTTACCTCAGCCTCGACACGGCCACGTCAGCCACCTCGGCCTCAACTCGGCATTACCATGGCCTCACCTCGGACTCATCACGACCACCATGGCCTCAACTCGGACACGTCAGTCACCATGGCTTCACCCTGGCCTCAACTCGGCCACCTTGGCCTCACCTCGGCCTCAGCTTGGCCAATTCGGCATCAGCTCGGCTACGTCAGCCACCTTGGCCTCACCTCGGCCACCTTCGTCTCACCTCGGCTCAACTCGGCATTAACTCGGCCATGTCAGCCACCTTGGCCTTAACTCGGCCTCAGCTCGGGCACCTTGGCCTCACCTTGGCCTCAGAGGCCACCACGACCTCACCTCGGCCAACTTGGCATCACCATGGCCTCACCTCGGTTGCATCTCGGCCTACTCAGCCACCATGGCCTCACCTCGATCACCATGGCCTCACCTCGTGTGATGCCTATAAATAATTCATGTATATGATTTGGTTTATTTTGTAATTATGAGTTAATTACAATATTATGTTTACTCGGGTTTGGGTTGAACTGAAATAGAATACATGGATTTATTTTTTACATGATTTAATACTAAGTATATAAGGAAGATGTGTCTGAATAAAACCTCAAAATACACCTCAAACACTAGTGAATCCCTACAAGTTCTTTCTTCAAAACCCATACCTTTCTTTGACTCTTTTCTTGGGTTCAAGCTTGGAATCAAGCTAACTTTTGTTGTGAAGTGAAATCAAAGCTACTTGATAAGGATTCTATGATATAGTAGTTCACTACTTGAACATGTTGATATTTGTGATTTGATATGAATTTAATTGAATGCATGAGCTTGATTTAGGGAGAAAAGTAGTGGATATGATGATGTTGTGAAGCTTTTATGCAATTTGTGGGATGTACTTTATATTATAAATATTGAAACTTGAGGATATGTTTGAAAATCACCATGTTCTAAAACTTTTGTTACCTCGTGATCGATCACGGGCTAGGGACCGTCCGATCGCGCAAGGCAAGGAAAAAAAGTAAGGCGGTGGAGGTTTGGCTGATCGATTGTGTGTGGTTGGCTGAATGATGGCTTAAGCCCAATCGATCGCGTACCAGGCGCGGCTGATTGCGGACTAGGCAGAAAGTTTGATCAATTTTATGGCATGTCGCGGGTTGGCGGCCGATCGATCACGAGGGGTACTATGTTGAAAAATTATAATTTCTTAGAATTTTTATGATGAAGCTTATTATAACATTGAATTGTTGATATTTATGTAGCATCGTCGCAAGGAACAGGACATAGAGGATGCTAATTGACAACTCCTGATCTTTTATATTTTGAAAAGATATAAGGTACGTATGGATGTACGAGTATATATTATTTATATGATGTATGTATGTGGCGATTGTATGTATATCATTATTGATTGGATGCTATTGAGGCATGAGATAAGACTGTTATAACGAGTGGACAGAAAACATGATATGTGCAGCTAATATGAAGATGTGAAGGCTGAGCCACTGACATATTGAACGTGATGGCAATATCATATATGTCCCGTTATAACAGGATGAAGAATGAGACATGTCATGACATATTAGTATATTGTGATTTGATGTATGTATAATAACAGCCAATGATGAGTATTTCAATGCATGAAATACAGAAAGTATTTTTCAATACAATATTTATGCATTTTTATTTGATGTTGGGTTATAGATATCATTTATATACTCATGATATGTGGTCGTTCTGTAGGAACTCTTAGGCATGGGAGGCCGGGATTTTGAGTATACCTCTCGCTGCTAAGAGTTAGACCGATCAAGATAAAAGAATACTAAAAAAATTATGCTATGTATATTATTTAGTAGGAATAATGTAATAAGTAGATCTGGAAAAATTTGATTAGCATCAAACTTATCTTAATCCTGTTAATCGAGAAAAGTTAACTTCTTAATTATGTGATTCATTTGAGGATTAAGGTGACGAGGCCCCACATTTATTGGTATCAGAGCTGTGGTTTAGATAACTGGGATGTCTGATGGGTAGGATAAGTGAGCAAGTGAGATGAGTGTTCGCTTATAAGCATTTTTATATATTTTATGTGGTATAATGTGTTATACTAGCATGCTTTAATTGCTTGAGTATTGCTGTTAACATTTGAATTACAGCATGACAGCTAGAATATCGATGAATCCCCAAGAAGAAGTAGGAGATGTTGTGAGTGTGAATGCTAGTATTGGCCAGGATCCTTTACCACCACCACCAGTAGGTCAAAGGCCAGTGTAACATGTATTGTTACCAGGGGAATAACATTGACTCAGTTCTTAGGCTTTCAGCCTCCTCGATTTGAAGGGACTGAATCTGATGAACAAGTTGAAGAATGGTTGGAGCGCATTGAATAGATATTTGTGCCATCTCCGTGTGCAAAGTTAGCTTGGTTGAAATTGACTGAATTTCAGTTGGCCAAGAAATCGTCAATGTCGTGGAAAGCAACAGTAATGCAGTTGAGAGCTCAGGGACAGATTGTTGATTGTGATGTATCCCGAAGCATATTCATGAGCCACTAATTCTCTGCTGCAGCGAGCCACTATTTCTCTGCTGTAGCGAGACAGATTAAGGAAGATGAGTTGACGAATCTGAAACAGGGTAATATGAAAGTGGTTGATTTATGCTTTGTAGTACTCATCTTTGCTGAGGTATGCGCCACATATTGCTGCAAATACTACTGCAAAAATCACACATTTCTTGAGGGGGCTGATGCCTGAGTTGTTTGATAGGGTTATCTCTAATAACTCTAAGTCAATTGAGGACGCGAGACCCGAGCAGAGTTGGCAGAAACAGAAATTGGAGCATACATAGAGGTAAGTCAATTCCAAAAGCCCACTCCAGACAATATGAAACCAATAGGGGAACAATTTAAACCACTCCTCAAGATTTAGTGGTAAAAAGTTTGATAACCGTAAAGGCGGTGACAGATTTAGTAAAGTACAGTTTCAAGCTAGCGATATTGGGGGATTGAAATGTTACAATTGTGGAGGGCCACATTTTAAACGTGGTTGTCCAAATAAAGATTGTCCAATTTGTTTTGGGTGTGGTATGATAGGCCGCATCGTGAGGAATTGTCCTCAGGCTGGAGGGCACCTGGAGGCACTTGTTAAATTTAAGTGTACCATCTTATTAAAATTATAAAATTAAATATACCATTTTTTTAAAATTAAGCTTTTTAATTGAACTTTTTAAAATTAAACACTTGTAAAATCTGCAATAATTAAGCTTGTTGAAACAGTAAATGATTTTTATAAAATAAACAAATAAAGCTCATAAGAAAGCTTCTCCATTTATTCTTCAATCTTCCAGCAAATCTCCATAGAACTAGTTGTTCCAAGTTTTCTTATTGTTTCTCGTTCTATTTCAGCTCACTCTTTCTCTATGTCTGACGTTGTTGAGCTTGAATCTGTTCATCAGTAGCTCGTCTTGCCTGTTCTTTTCGTATGGACGACTCCTCTTGCATTTGTACCAATTCAGCATTATGACGTCTCTGAGCTTCATTATCTGTCTGATAGTTAAGATAACACTGTGGAAAATACTGCCAGAACACCTCACGCCTACCTAACTATTTGCTACGTTTCAGATTAGTGAAATGGGAACAATGGATACAGATATATGCATACAACTATCTAATTTGATAGATCGAATTTTTTTTAAAAAAATAACTGAACAATTCCTGTTAAGTTCCACTACCTTGATTTCAAGATAAGAAGAGCGATAGCACATACCTGCATTCTTTTCCGAGCCAATTCATCTTCGTATCTCAACTTTTGTGCCTTAGACCATCTCCAACCCCACGCCATTTTGGCGTGGGGTTTTCATCCCAATCCAACGGTAATTCTTGCACTAAATTGCCGTTGGAAATTTTGCTGCGCCAAAATGGCGCAGCCACTAAAAATGGCACAGTGAATTCTTTTTTTAAATTTTTTTTTAATTTTATTTTTAAATATTTAATAGGATTTATTATGTTATTATATTGATTTTAATTTATTTAATCATTTTTACAAAATAAATAAATTAAATTTGATAATTTATTAGTAATTACTGATTATTAAATGATATAATTATTGAATTTTAATGCTAGAATTATTAAATTAAATTATTTATTTAAATAAATTTTAGACATAAATTTAATACATAAATATATTTACAAAATGTAATAAATAAACTGACTGAATAAATTTTTTATCATAAATGAAATTGAAGGAATATTGGAAAGAATATTCTTTTTGAAGTAAAGTCTGAAGTAGATGTGTTGAAAATGAGTTTTATGTTTGGTGCATAACTTACACTATTTTGGTGCGAAACTTACGCTAAAATAGAATTTTGAGTTGGAGATGGCCTTAGCTTGCGCTTGCTGCTACTGATATAGATTCCTAAAATTCAGATTAAATTCAAGATACTAAATACATACCAACACGACTCCAAAATCAGGTCAATAACATGGGTGTCAGTATTGGTTCAAAACAAATGCAAGCATGATATGCAAATCGTATGCAACAAAAAAGTTTTCTCCAGCCAATGGTGGAGAAATATGTTGCCAGATTCTTTATATCTTCACAATCTCCATTCCTTGCTTCCAAACGCTGAATTTCACCTCCCTTAATCGTTCCTTCCGGCACTCATCTGTGTGAAGAATTCGATAACTAGGGTTTTGATTTTGAAATCAATGTGGCGGCAACTGTTTAATCTGTTGGCACCAGGAAACTGTTTTGGTAATTTTATCAGGAATTGTACTGATGAGCAATGAAGTTTTGAATTAATTTCCTCAATGTGATAACTGCCTGAAGTTATCCATTTTATAATCCCAACCCAAATAAATACGGGCCTCTTATGGATTGGGCTTGGCATCGGTTTGGGACAGCCCTGCCACTCCATTATCAGGCTTTTTCCATAACCGGTCCATACCAAATCAGCCCGTTTTGACTTGCGTGAAGTTAGCCGAAGATTTCCTAAAGAACACACAAGGTGTACTGTACCTTGCAGTTTCTCGAAGAATTGCGAACCCCAGCTCAGCGAATCATTTAATTTCCATTGAAAGGTTTGATGTCGATTTCATACCTACACTTTTTCTTGATTGCGTTTCTAGAATTTGTAAAGGGTGACATCCTTTTTCTTTCTTCCTTTCTTTTTTCAACTTCTTTTATCAACTCAGGAGTTTGAGATTCAAATCAGCTATGGCTTCTAAAGAATCAGCTTCCAATAATCCTGGCCTGCACACTACTATTGATGAGGCCACCAAAGGGTATTTCTTGCAACAAACTGTAAGCTCTTCAGAAATCCATTATTATCATCATTATTGCAATTATTTTAGAAATTGCTATTGTTTTTTATATAAAAAAATATCCGTTGAATAATTAAAGAATCCAATAATACTAGGTGTCAACGTTTGCAATGAATTGTAAGAGGGTTAAGTTGGGCATTTGTTCTGTTACGAAATTGACACTAATAGGAAAAGTGGCGACGAGTATTAGTGTGTACATGTGGCATCACAAGTTGAATGTTTTGAGTGCACTGTCGGCAGTTAGATTAAACTGCATGCATCTTAATGTAAAGTCCTGGCACCCCATTGTTGTACAATTGAATGCAGAAATCAATTCAGGGGGCTGTGATACACTTGAAAGCTCTTAGCCTTTTTGCCTTATACTCAACCAATATGCACCTGTAGCTCGAGAGTATATTTCTCAATTTCCGATTATGCATAAGGGGCGACTTGTGGCAGTATGAAAATTTGAGCTATCTTGTGTAAAATTCAACTATGAGAAAAGTGGTTTCGACCGCCACGACATGTGGCAGTATGAAAATTATTGTTGAGCTGTCTTGTATAAAATTCAACTATGAGAAAAGTTGTTTTGACCCACACTAGTGATACTTTCATGTATTCGTACCGTACTTATTGACATGTATTGTTTCCTTCAGATGCTTCGGACGAAGGACCCCAAAGTTAGTCTTGATTTCTACTCTCGGATAATGGGAATGTCGTAAGTGTTCTAAAATTTCCTTGTATAGTTGTTCTGTAGTTTTTATTTTCTCGCTTCATGATATGACAATTAATTGAAGAATAGTTCAGTCGTTACTCTTCTTTTCCTTCTAGTGGCTATAAGTAGTATTGCTAAGTTAATCCTATCCATAATTTTTCTGTTCACAGATGAGTATATGGATGTAATAATTACCAGTATTTTCTTTTGATAATTGTAACTTGGATGCTAATGAATTTTTTTTAGTTTTTACTATGTAAGGATGATTTTGGTTCTACCGGTCTTATTAAGTTAGCCTGCTCTTGATTTGCATTGCCCTTGTTGCAACTTTCGATGGAAAGAGAGACTGGATTCAATTTTTTAGGCCTTTTGACTGATTTCAGGTTGCTTAAGAGGTTGGATTTTCCAGAGATGAAGTTTACTTTGTACTTTTTGGGATATGAGGTAAAATATGTGGCCTTATGGTGGGCTTCTCTAATTCCTGTGTCTGCTTCAAAATGCAGCGATCTTGATGAATGGGTGCTGACTAAGTGAATGCATCTTGGTATTTGGAGATGATAATCTTTTAGGTCATCTAACTCTAAGATATGATTATATGGATGGTTTAGGATACATCATCGGCTCCCACTGATCCAGTTGAGCGCACATCTTGGACTTTTGGTCAGAAAGCTGTTCTTGAGCTTACTCAGTAAGGACTTAGCTTCTCATCACACAACAGTGTACCCTTCACACTCATGAAAATCTTTATTGATACCAAACTATCCGACTTTTTTCACAGTAACTGGGGTACTGAATCTGATCCTGATTTCAATAGTTATCACAATGGGAACTCAGCACCTCGTGGTTTTGGTATGAAATGTGTTACCTGTAACATTTTTCTCTGTGATTTTTTCCACTTATAAAGTCTTCACCCTTTTGTTCATAGCATGTGAAAGTTTGCATATGTTCATTCTCGAGGATAAAGTGTTAAAAGATATAACAGAGATATTAAACTCATTTCTTCAATGATAAGATCTTACAGCAAAATAATCAAATCTGAGAATTTTTTATATTAGATAACCAGTTAGCATGTCAATGATCAACATTGGTGTCAGACCATTTCTATTCTCTTGCCTCTAGTGCCTCAGACATGGTCGGTTGTTCAAAAATGCGTTGAAATGAACGGGAATCCCACGGTTCAAAATGCTACCTTTTATAGTATTGGCTGGAAGGAGTGCATTTTTGGGAATTCCCGTTCACCATTTATGTTTTCAGGTGCATTTTCGCCTATCAAAAAAATAAAGGCTTTTTTGCTATATATTAAATTTTGGTTTGCATCTTGTGGTAAATTTGTTAACAAGTGATGCTGAATTAGTCAGGGAAAAAATGACTAGTCCTGTGTTTCAACAAACTATGTAAAACGAGGGAATCTGTTTCTTTGCCCATGGGGAACAATGAATTTTTCCCCCATATAGTCCTTGTTTCATTTCACTTCCTTATCATGCTTTCAGGACACATAGGTATCACCGTTAATGATGTGCATGAGGCTTGCAAAAGATTTGAAAGCTTAGGAGTGGAGTTTGTGAAGAAACCCAACGATGGTAGCTTATCTCTTTTAATATGCGAAATAAAATGTGGTATTTTTATATCAATCTGTGCATTAATTTTAACATGATGATTGATGTATGTTATCTCAATATTAGCTTCTTAATATGTAACTTTTGGCATTTGGCAAGTCCTATCATTGAATCTGGAGTTGTTTTTTGCTCGTGTTCTCTGGCCTAGATGAACAAATTTATTCAGCTTGAGAACTGTAAATGAGATAGAGGTCTCGTTATGCTTAATGTTTCTTTTATTGTATGAGTTGGCATTTTATGTTTGAATATCTAATTTTGTGAGTACCTCTTTCGATTTGTTCAAGAAACTATGTATTTAATTATCCTCTGTGTGTCGTTTTGGTACGGCTATGCAATATTTTTTCATCATTAAATTTATTGTCACGATCAAAGTACAAGCTGTGATTGTGTTTTCAACTACAAGAGGGTGTCGACACTTCGTATCAGTCCATGACAGTAGCATTAATTTTTATTGGCCAATATACTAGCAATTTTTGTTTGTATTGTACCTTGCTGATTCAAATCCTACAATTTTGGAAATCACACGAAAATTACCTGAACTTGAGTTTTTCAGACATGCATTGTTATTTAGTTTGGAGGTGTTGAATCAAGTCTTGTAATTGTGAAACTCATGCGGAAAGACTTATCTTGAAATTTTTATAACAATATTACAGTGAAGGACAAGAAGCCAATCACAATGAGAATATATTAATAGTTTAAGCAACAAGGATAAGGATTGTGATATTTTTGGTTTGATATCATACTAGCATGTATATAATGCTTAGTCATTTGAAGTTCTTGAACTGAGTTCCATTTTTATTTTATTTTTGCTGACAAATGACGAGAGCTTGTTTCAGGAAAAATGAAGGATATTGCTTTATTAAGGACCCAGACGGCTACTGGATTGAAATATTTGACACTACAACTGTTGCAAAATCAACTGCTAGTGCTGCTGTTTGATCTATTGCTGCCTATTTTTCAGGTAATGATTTTATTTTTGGATATATTTTGTAATTGTATTGTCAAGATCTAGGTTCTTTCTTGATCTGCTGTGGAAAATTTTCATGCATCATTAGTTTTTAGAGTTGGTTCCCGTCTTCCACCATTTTAACGCTAAACATCCGCCATGACCAAATTTGCTCCTATATATTACTTGAAACATTGTATATATATATATAACCGATACACTTTCGATTCTATCAAATTTCATTTGAATCAACGGATTTGATTTGAGAATGGATTTGAAACTTGGATTTGAAATGACAACTTTCTTAGCGCATTTCAAATCCATCACACATACCAGTACATTTATATAAATTAGTAAAGAAGTGGATTTGAAATACACCAATATAAATTTATCCAAATAATTAAATGGATTTGAAATACATGGCTTCAAATCCCTCAATCCAAATACATCATATTCCATGGAGAAAGCTACACGGTTATAAGGTATGTATGTCCAAAAAAATATTAACGAACTTATAACCATGCATGTAATATAATAAACTCTATGAAATGTGGATTCTGAGTAATAACTAATAGAATTTTTTTTTAAAAATGCATCAAGTCTGTATTTTGAATAAATAGCAGCATGCATTATGTGTTGAGAAAGAAGATTGTTGCGGCATAATTAGTGTTGTTTTTTTCAACAGGGATGCTCTGTGATGGCTCCGTGAGTTCGTGCTATATATTCCATCTGTGTTTTCAGGAAATAATTCATCTGTTCTGAGTTCTATTGTCTGAAGTCTGTCAGATTTATTTGTCTGATAATATTTTTGAATCCTTAAAACATAACTTTTACTGGTAATTCTCCAAATAAATGTTTGCTTAAAAAATTATAAATGTTGGATTAAAAAAGTTTGGGGAACTGCAAAATTGGTCTTGTAAATTGATCTTATTGTGATATTAGTCAAAAATCCTTGAAGTAGTCACATTTTAGTATTGGTATAACACAAATTTTTTTTTTTTCCAATTTTGGTTTTGTTTTGTCGGCATGCTTATGTGGCGCATGACATATCATTAATATCTGGTGTGATGTTAGTATTCTGGTAAAAAAAAATTGAAGATCAAATTTAAGCTTTTAGCTTCCAGTAAGAAAACTTCGTATAACTTGTTATATTATTTATGATATATCAAATATCAAATAATATGTATAATATTTTATAGATTACATGTAAATTGTATATAGATCTATGAATATTTATTGTATTCAGTAATATATGTTGCACAGAGTAAATTTACCAACATAACACGGTCAAGATTGATAGTAAGATAATATAAATGTAGAAATGTTTTAATGGGGAGGTCGGGATTAGGGTTAAACCCGGGGTCAATGAAATTTTTACCTTATCCCATTGGTTGATGCAAAATTTTACCTTACATGTGGAACGCAAATTTTTGCATTCACTCCTACCCTAGCCCCGGCCCTACCTCTTGTAATGGATGTTAAATTTGCGGAATCTAGTATCATTTGAGATGTCTTCGCCTAAATGGTAGAATACCTAGAAAAAAATATATCTTTATATCATAATTAATTTATATGAACATGAAGATTATGTATGGTTACTGTGATATGATAATTGATGGATAGATTAAAAAGTAGATAATGACTTGATTATGAGTTGCTAAGACAAAACATGGATATATTATATTATGTTTGGTTCGTATGATTAGTAAAGTATATAAATAATAATGTGTTTGGTTTACTTGATAATATGTGGTATAGATTAATTTTAATCATAAAATGACAAAAATACCCTTGAATAAGTTTACAATTATTTTTATTTTTTTAAGTCAACTTTTTTTATAATTAACAACATTATTATTAATAGGAAGCACAAAATAAGACAAAATAATGTTTTAATTAATTTAAAATAAGACAAAATGTATCTAACTACATTACAAATCAATCGAATTGATATCAACAATAACAATATGGTGATAAATTCTGAGATAGTGCTTTCTCAATTTTTCATAGAATATGCATGCATCACTTCCCACTTTTCTTTAACACTATTGAAATAATATAAAGCACAAAAATATAATATCATTGATGCACCATTTATGTATAAATGTTGATTTTTCTCCATACAAACAATGATTAAAAAAAAGAATATGCAGAATACCTAATGCCATTAAGGCGGCAACGTCACACATTTCAGCTGTAACACCCCAAAAATATTAATTACAAAATTGGACAAAAATAATTTGAAGCTATCTTCAATGCTACTAAAATAATCATCCAAAAAATAATAATAATAATAATAAATTATGAATTTATGTTTAATTATATTCCATAATATTAACTAATAAAAGAAAATATTTAATTAAGAATTAGATATACACTTGTCAATACAATTGCCCCAACACATGTCAACTCTTTAAAGCCTCAATACATGCAAAACCCTATAAATACCCCCACATTTCATCTCATTTAGCCCACAAAATCAAGAGCAAGTTTGAGAGAGAGTGTAGGAAATATGGTGGAAATAAGAAAATTATGAGGAAAATACCAAACCTCCTCCAAAAAATCCGAAAATCACACAATCATCCTTATACACCCAGAAAACATTTAGTTTGAGAGGTGTAACAAAATCAAAGCCAAATCACCCAGAAAAATCGAAAACCCGTGAAGAACATTTGCAGAAATGCAACCCAGAAATCTATTTTGAGGTAGCATGTTCATACCTTCATTTATTCTATTTTAAAACCGATTTTGATCTTGTGTATAAAATGAAAGTTGTTCAAAATGTGTTAAAGTGTATGGGTATGTCGGCCGATCGCCCAAAATGCCGCTGTACGAACGGATTTCCGGCGACCAAAACACCTCGTTAAACATTTCAAAAAATAGAATTCTGGGCAAAATCGGTTTGGAATTTCAAAATGGTTTCTGAACAAAAGTTGTAGATCGAACCGAGGCGAGCATACTGTAAAAATTTCAGCCGCGCGTGGCGGCCGGAGCACGGCCACGCGCCGGCACGGTGGCGCGTGTAACACACGCGCCGACGAGTTTGACAAATTTCCGGTCGGCGAACGTTGCTGGACTGATTTTAGGCATTTCTGGAAAGTTTCGTGAAGTTTCGACTTAAACTTGATTTTTAATGAATTTTTAAAGTCTTATTTAGAAATTACCCGGACAATTTTTGTAAAAAAATGATTTGCAGAAGATTCAACAACATATCTGGGTTGCTAAACACCAAAATTACTTATATTATGTTTATAGGACTTTATTTGACATCTGGGTTCAAAATCGAGCCAATCCAGTAAGACATCAAATAGTGAGGTGATGTGTACTACCGAATTCTTGTTATATAGCCCTTTTGGCATTTGGCCTGGAATTTACAATATCTTGTTATTCATTATCTCACCTTTTATATATTGTCATCATATTGTACATTATCTCGTCCCATTGGTCATCTTGATCTGCATGTTTATTTATCTTGAATGTTATCGATTACTAATCGATTCCTTTGATTGAACGAATCATTTGACTGAATGACTGAATGAATGGAGCCCTGGATATTTATCCACTGGACAACGCGGCTTCGGCCCGGAAAGTGAGTCCAATGAACAACGGATGACAGTCCGGGTATATGGTTCATCTGAACAACGCGCACCGTTTTACGGTCCGGAGAATGGTTCACTTGGCTCGTAAATGACTGAATGTACAGATCCTATCTGAATATGTGGGGAAAAGTGCTACACCGAACTATCTGGTGGGAGCCACCTCTTTAGCCCACGATATTCACTCTGAAATCCTAAATCATCACTGTTCATTATTGACAATTACTTGACTGCAAGATCTTTGTTACATGACATATCATATTGAGAAATTGCATTATTTGATAATTACAGATATAAAGCCATTGTTATTCCCTCACTAAGTCCTCAAAGACTTAACCTCTGTTTTCCTTGTAATTTATTGTGAGTTCCAGATACAGGAGTACCGGAGCCAGAACCAGAGGAAAATTAGGAAATTGGAAATGTTGGCTTACCGGGACTGTTATAATATTTTCTCTTTTATTAAGTGTCGGACTATTATAAGGATTTTGTACTGGGATGTATTTTGTTACTAATTAGAATGTATAAACGCTTCCGCTACTAAAAATGAATGTTTGACTAAACGCTTCCGCTATTTCTGAAAAGGTTTTAAAACCCTCGTGCGTAATGTTCTTAGAGAATGTGGTACCGGATAAGGGATAAATTAATTTGTGCCCGAGTCGGGTCCCACAGAGGTGGTATCAGAGCCCAGGCTCACAGTCTATTATGAAATATTTTTGGGTAATAGAATAAACTCCATAAGAATTTTATGCTTTGGGTTGTAAGATATTGATGAAGTTGACTGGTTTATTTCAGGATAAAAGTCTCTAGTGCTCATACAGGAATGCTGATAACACTTTGGTAAGAAAGAGCAACCAACTATTAGTAACCTAAAGAGTTAGGTGCATAGGCCGAGATCGAAAAAGTTTCCCCTATTGAGAATATTATGGTTGACACTCAGATCGAGTAAACCCGGAACAACCAATGAGGATTGATAGTATATCACCAAACTTTGTTATTCCACAATTGTCACTATTTCAGATAATGGTGACTTTACCTTACTCTAGTTAATTAATTTTGTGCATTATTAATATCAACTCCATATTCAAAAATAAATATGTCTTAAATCACCACTTTCTCATAAATTTGATGATGTCGTCAAGAAATAATTCACGAGCTAGGATGTCATCGTCACTTAGTGGTAGCTCTCACACGAGAAATCAAGGAAATGAGGAAAATTCTCCTGAGGAAGTACGTAACCCAAGAAGGAATGACGAGCAAGAAGAACAGCGTCCTCCACAAGAGCTACCCAACAGGAATGCGATGGAAATTTTACAACAGCTCATGCAATTCTGTCAACAAAATCCTCCACGAAACGTCACGAGGAATGAAGAACCACTAGATAGAGCACTTGAACGATTTCTGAGGTTCCACCCACCTAAATTCTACGGAACCCCTAATGCCCATCATGCAGAAGAGTGGTTACTCAAAATTGAGAGAATTTTTACTGTTCTCAACTATTATGATGAACAGAAGGTCAGCTTTGCTGTCTATCAATTTGAAGATGCAGCTCATCATTGGTGGAGAGTCATAGATCACCAATGGAAAAGAAATCAAACCCCGAGGACCTGGGTGAATTTTCTACGTGCATTCGAGGAGAAATATGTTACACAGGTAATACTGAACACTCGTGAACGAGAGTTTATGGATTTGGTACAAGGAAGACATACTGTAGCTGAATACGAGGCCGAATTCCACCGACTAATTCACTATGCTCCACATTATATAGATGATGAACCAAGGAAAACTAAGAAATTCATTCAAGGCTTAAATCTTGATATCCGTTGGGCCACACTATCCACCGAATCCACTAATTATCTTTCTGCAGTCAACCAAGCGTTACGAGTTGAATCCGATATCAAATCATTGATCCAAAGAGAGCAGAGGGAAAAGAGGCTCTATAACCCAAATTTGACAGACACAAGCAATAAGAAGAGGAATCTTGGAAAGGAAATAATTGGAGAACCACCTGGGCAGAAACCACAAGGAGACTTGGGTAATGTTAATGCACCAAAATGTGGCTATTGCAAGATGCCCACTCACAAGAAAGAGAACTGCTGGAGAAAGAACGGAAAATGTCTGGTCTGTGGAAGTGAACAACATCGCATCCAAGATTGCCCAAAAAAGACCCAGAAGATACCACCGCCACAAAAACCGAGAATCCCAGCAAGGGCTTATGCCTTAATGGGAAATAAAGAAGTTGACCCGATCGTTATGGTTGAAGGTACCGTTATTTGACTTTCAAAAGTTGACTAAATCTTGTTTGGCCCTAGAGCTACACATTCTTTTATTATACTAAGAACAATTGGCATATCATCTAGGAATCAGTTTACCGATAGAATTGAGGTAACCACCGACACCGTCAATAAAAATTACCTACTAAAAATTCTACGAACTATAATATCTGGCAAATTTAATCAAGCTACATACATATATGATTACGATATTATACTGAGCATGGACTGGTCGTTCAAACATCAATGCTACACCAAGGAAGTGACTTCACAGTTGCGACTACACCGGCTACCGAAGATGCCAGCAATCATAAATGATAGATGGGTGTAATATCTACATTGGAATCAAGGACAGATAGAAGAGATGAGAAACTCAAACCGAGGTAAACATAGCTACCAGAGAGGAAGTTTCAGTAAAATCATTACATGAGGTTGGATTTGAGCCTAACATTTTTCCTCCCTTTAAAGTCATTCACTCTTTTCAGCCAGAGAACCTTTTGCGGACATACACTGCTCCACCCAGTTTCATTGTCTTTCAAATCCGGTCATGGATTAATGAGGACTTAATATCAAAAGTTTGATGTTGATATTGACATTTTCTTTGAATACCTACGCCCTGCATTCATTCCCGGGTAGTGGAATAAAATATTTTTTTCTCTCTCTCAACCATGTGTTTCTTCTTCTACTTCTTGATTTTTATCCAAATACTAAAGGGATCGTTAATCACAAGCTCAGAGAGTCATAGTAGACCATGCTGCTCACCAGAAATGGAAAACCACGAGTTTAGTTTTCTCGACTCGACGACAACAACAGAAGATCGGCTAGATGAAGAACCACGTTACGCAACTGAAATCATGTCAAAGGAAGCTAGGACATGGAAAGAAGATTTCAACTCAAGGCTTCAGAGTTTTGCGGTGACAATGATGGAATCTGGGGACCAGATTCCTTGAAGGAGGGGAGATTGTAACACCCCAAAAATATTAATTACAAAATTGGACAAAAATAATTTGAAGCTATCTTCAATGCTACTAAAATAATCATCCAAAAAAAAAAATAATAATAATAATAAATTATGAATTTATGTTTAATTATATTCCATAATATTAACTAATAAAAGAAAATATTTAATTAAGAATTAGGCATACACTTGTCAATACAATTTCCCCAACACATGTCAACTCTTTAAAGCCTCAATACATGCAAAACCCCTATAAATACCCCCACATTTCATCTGATTTAGCCCACAAAATCAAGAGCAAGTTTGAGAGAGAGAGTGTAGGAAATATGGTGGAAATAAGAAAATTATGAGGAAAATACCAAACCTCCTCCAAAAAATCCGAAAATTTCACACAATCATCCTTATACACCCAGAAAACATTTAGTTTGAGAGGTGTAACAAAATCAAAGCCAAATCACCCAGAAACATCGAAAACCCGTGAAGAACATTTGCAGAAATGCAACCCAGAAATCTATTTTGAGGTAGCATGTTCATACCTTCATTTATTCTATTTTAAAACCGATTTTGATCTTGTGTATAAAATGAAAGTTGTTCAAAATGTGTTAAAGTGTATGGGTATGTCGGCCGATCGCCCAAAATGCCGCTGTACGAACGGATTTCCGGCGACCAAAACACCTCGTTAAACATTTCAAAAAATAGAATTCTGGGCAAAATCGGTTTGGAATTTCAAAATGGTTTCTGAACAAAAGTTGTAGATCGAACCGAGGCGAGCATTGTTGGGATATGCCCTAAGACAAGTCATTAGATGATTGTTTAAGACATACAATGTTTATGGTTTTATGAATGGCAATTCATTATTATATATTATTCTTTTAACTGTGCATTGTGAATTAATATATATGTTAATGTCCTTAGAATAATATTGTATTATTCTTAAAGATGTCCCTAGTCAAGTATTATCATGAATAGGGATAATGATAATACGTAGAGACTAGTATATGTTGATCGATGAATTGTTCATTGATATGAGATATCAAATCAACATATGGGTACATGTTAGAGAACGATGTACTGGACAGACCCACCATGAGAATGCAACATGGATAGTTATATGATCGTCATATGCAATTCTCATAGTGATAATAATGTATGCAATCCTTACGACTTGTGATCATCAGAGATCCCAACATAAGGAGTTGTGTATCTTGATATCGTCAAACGTTACCCGTAACAGGGTATACTATAAAGGCGACTATTGGATACACTACGAATTATGTAGAGGGATGTTGACTGATCGAGATAGGATTTGTCCCTCCTATATAACAGGAGATGTGTTTGGCCCTTGATCAAGTGAGAACTAAAATGCATGGCCATGCTCGAATGAGTCGATATGAGATATCGAGCTTATTCGTTTATTCTAGTTCTACTTGGGGACCAAGAAATAAAGATTGGATATACGAGTATGACTATTCCATGACTCGTGTTCAA
The DNA here is from genome assembly GCA_907163345.1 of Haberlea rhodopensis. Classification (NCBI taxonomy): domain Eukaryota; kingdom Viridiplantae; phylum Streptophyta; class Magnoliopsida; order Lamiales; family Gesneriaceae; genus Haberlea; species Haberlea rhodopensis. The sequence goes on along the minus strand of CAJQUN010000008.1, from coordinate 2,965,730 downwards.
TCTAAACACAAAGGACAAAGGGATTAAGTTACATGGTTAATATTATCACAAGTTCTAAAGGTTATGTCGAGTCATTGACATTCTTGTAATTTGGGTAGCCTCGATGTGTTGCTAGACACCGCTCTTAGCTTGTAACGTAAAATGAGATTTTATGTCACTGCCAACATTACAAGATCCTATCGGGTCGCACAAAAGATTAAATCGATAAGGAAAATTAAATTCATTGGATGAATTAATTAATTAAGAAGAGTCTTAATTAAGTGATGGGTTTGGGCCCATAAGACTTTAAGAAAGTCTTGAACCTTAATTAAAAGCCTTATAATATAAATACATGGTTTTGATTAATTGTTAATCATACTTTCATATCATTCTTTGATATCAAACATAAACCCTAGCCATCCTCCAAAAGGCTCTCGGCCGCCAATTTCCTTGCCGCCGCCGCCGTGAGAAAAGGTTGGAGATTGGTGGCTATTGATCGGTTTTGAACCGTGTTTTGATATAGGTTCAAGAATAAGTCTAGCAACTTGTTCTTGAACATCCCTTTCGATTTGATCGTGTGGATACCGTAGAGGCAAGACCTTGGAGGTGTTGCTTGTGACTCGGAGTTCGTTGGACGTGCTGCTCCGTGGATTCTGCTTCAAACACGCTACAAGGGTGAGAACCTTCGTATTCCTTAATCCGATATGATAACCTATGTATAGATCCATTGTTCTAGTAATCCAAATTTTATTCCGCTGCGTTGTATGCTCTAAGGATTACTTAAAAGCATACTGTAAAAATTTCAGCCGCGCGTGGCGGCCGGAGCACGGCCACGCGCCGGCACGGTGGCGCGTGTAACACACGCGCCGACGAGTTTGACAAATTTCCGGTCGGCGAACGTTGCTGGACTGATTTTAGGCATTTCTGGAAAGTTTCGTGAAGTTTCGACTTAAACTTGATTTTTAATGAATTTTTAAAGTCTTATTTAGAAATTACCCGGACAATTTTTGTAAAAAAATGATTTGCAGAAGATTCAACAACATATCTGGGTTGCTAAACACCAAAATTACTTATATTATGTTTATAGGACTTTATTTGACATCTGGGTTCAAAATCGAGCCAATCCAGTAAGATATCAAATAGTGAGGTGATGTGTACTACCGAATTCTTGTTATATAGCCCTTTTGGCATTTGGCCTGGAATTTACAATATCTTGTTATTCATTATCTCACCTTTTATATATTGTCATCATATTGTACATTATCCCGTCCCATTGGTCATCTTGATCTGCATGTTTATTTATCTTGAATGTTATCGATTACTAATCGATTCCTTTGATTGAACGAATCATTTGACTGAATGACTGAATGAATGGAGCCCTGGATATTTATCCACTGGACAACGCGGCTTCGGCCCGGAAAGTGAGTCCAATGAACAACGGATGACAGTCCGGGTATATGGTTCATCTGAACAACGCGCACCGTTTTACGGTCCGGAGAATGGTTCACTTGGCTCGTAAATGACTGAATGTACAGATCCTATCTGAATATGTGGGGAAAAGTGCTACACCGAACTATCTGGTGGGAGCCACCTCTTTAGCCCACGATATTCACTCTGAAATCCTAAATCATCACTGTTCATTATTGACAATTACTTGACTGCAAGATCTTTGTTACATGACATATCATATTGAGAAATTGCATTATTTGATAATTACAGATATAAAGCCATTGTTATTCCCTCACTAAGTCCTCAAAGACTTAACCTCTGTTTTCCTTGTAATTTATTGTGAGTTCCAGATACAGGAGTACCGGAGCCAGAACCAGAGGAAAATTAGGAAATTGGAAATGTTGGCTTACCGGGACTGTTGTAATATTTTCTCTTTTATTAAGTGTCGGACTATTATAAGGATTTTGTACTGGGATGTATTTTGTTACTAATTAGAATGTATAAACGCTTCCGCTACTAAAAATGAATGTTTGACTAAACGCTTCCGCTATTTCTGAAAAGGTTTTAAAACCCTCGTGCGTAATGTTCTTAGAGAATGTGGTACCGGATAAGGGATAAATTAATTTGTGCCCGAGTCGGGTCCCACATCAGCAATAGCCAAAGGAGATGTGATTTTATCGTTGTAGCAAGGAGAATCATGACCAAGGCTATCAGCATGCATGCCCATCAAAGAGTCGTTAGAACTCTGGGAATGGGGATTTGTATATCTGGCTTGGTGGCAGCCAATCTCATTGTTCCTTGCAGTAGCATTATTTCCACTGTGACCACCATGTGTCGAGTGATATTGCTGGAGATTCATATGAGTAGGACTAGATAGTACATTTCAGATTCCTAAACGCGAGCCTTGCCCAACTGTTGCAGCCACAAGTGCATTAGAAGATACGGGAAATCCGTGGTGAACTGAGTGAATTGCTGCAGTAGTTTTGGGTGGTTGATGGTGCTGCAACATCAGTCTTGGGGATGATGGAGGTTCATCTGCCCCGTAATCAAACCCGTTCTACAAATGCCAAGACACGAGATGAATACGACAAAGGAGTACAAGAAATAGGGAGAGGAACAAAATAGTCGAAGAAGGAAAGAAAAAGATGGGAGTCGTCATTACAAAAACAGAGGGGAGTGGGGACAAAAATGCCAAGACACGAGATGAATACGACAAAGGAGTACAAGAAATAGGGAGAGGAACAAAATGGTCGGAAGAAGGAATGAAAAAGTGTGATAAAATACAGTCACTATGCTCAAAGATATCAAGTGAAGCAGTCACTTACTATCAATAATGCATACAAAGTGGGTTCTTCAAATGGCTTTACTCGTGTTGTCAGACACAATTTATCAATGTAAACATATGGTAAAGGTGATCTATGTCATTAAATCACATAAGCTATAAAAAATCAGAGAAACTGCAGTATTATGTCATCAGATCACAGAAGCTAAATGATGCACAATGGCCCCCAATTTATTTTAACTCAGAAACACAAACACATACAATTTTTAAAAAAATCCTACTGCCTACATTTTCCAATAAGTTGCAATTTTTTTTATTTAAAAATCATTTCACAAAAGTATATATCTAGAAGAGCATGCAAAATGAAGTAAATCACTTCACCTTGCAACATGAACAGAAGTAAAATGCCATCTCAGTATTTACATAACTAACAAGAACAAAAAATCCAACTCCATAATCGTGACAACATGAATTTTCAAAAGAAGAAAATAATAATTAAGCCCCACCCTTTTCCTACTGGCCAAATATACAACTCAACCAACCCACAATATGACTTGAAAAAATTACGAAGGCACAAGAACATGCTCTACCCATGATCCAGGCTTGTAACACTTGAGCCATATTTTTTCTAAGGTAGTTTTTTTCCCACTGTCTAACTTCATTAGCCAATCGAAACAAAAGTTCACCATAACTAACCTTCCATACACAAAAATACATTACACACGAGATTTTATATGCAAAACAAAAGTACTCGGATAGCATATCCATGAACACAATCTAATACGAGCAGCTTATAACACAAACAGTAAAATGATATAATAATTTTTAACTTAATCCAGAAAAATAAAGCTCAAAGCAGTAGTTCATGACTTCTCTTTGCTACCTGTAATAGCCCACTACAACATTAACCCACATCTAATCTGATAGAGCTACAATGCCCTCACCTTCATCTTGCCATCATTCGCCATAAACCTGAAATTATTCAACAATCCATTTCAAACACAAATAACATAAATTCGCAGCCGATGGAGCACACCGACAGATAATTCACGCACAGCAAAGCAGACCAACACATACACACAATAATCACACACAAAGCAACAATATATTTGCGTCAAATTGAAACGGGTTTGTGTAAAACAAATGAAAAAGAGCGACGACAACAATGCCCCATGAACGAGGAATCTCATGTGCTCGAAGACCGGTGAAACTATTGGCGGCTATGGATCTTCTTCTCTTCCATGTCATTTGTCTTCATCGACTCGCGTCAGTCCTCTCATTCGATCTGGTTTTGGTGAGAATGCGAAGGACAAACATGTCATCTTGTCCTCATATCACAATTACTGTGCAAAAGTGGATTCCTTATACTTGAGTGTGGGAGGGATGCATTTTCTATGTTGAACAGCGAATAATCATGGAGCTCCGGGAAAATGTCTGATTGGCAAAAATGCAGCCAAACATTTGATTATAGCCTTTTCACACCCTAATCAAGGCAACCAAACACAGCCTAATGGAATTGATTATTTTGTGAATGAAAAAGAATCTTGTTTGGGTTTTTTATTATACAATCTTAAGAAGTTTTTGATAAAACGCTCCAAGCCTATTCAAAATGTGGTTCGGTCTGCTTCCAAGAATTTAAAGCTAGGCTTGTCCGCATAACCCCTTTATCAATGGTTCGGGTAGCCGTTATATCTACAAAATTTCATTTTCCCTAATTTTCAATCCGATCCTTTCCTTTTCCTCACTTTGATTCATTTTTTTGCTGTCCAAAGTTTCCGTCTGAAACGGATTGAAGCGGATGCGTGACGAATCATCTCTTTACTACATTGAATCCAATTTCTCTGGCAATTTTCATTTTATTTGTTCGAGTACAGAAGAACAAACCTGTAAACCCAATTCGAAGAATCCCTAGAAGGGCCGTATCTTTAATTTTAGATATTTATTCTTGAAAATCCACAAGGGTCTCTTCAAATTCCTGATTTAATTTTCAAGCATTGTCGTAGGATTATATATTTATCATTATCTTGGAAGAAATGGCGAAAAGATCTTCTTTTGGAAATGTGATGAGAAGGGAGCTTTCTGATATCAGTAATTCTATGCCACAGCCTAAATCTCCGGTAATTCTTGATAAATTGCCTCAAGATGCCGTTTCTGCTAGAGAACACATAGACAATCTTGTCAAGGTATGAAGATTTTTGTTCGATCTTGTTTATGTTGAACTTTTTCATGTCTTTCGCTTACTTTTTCCTTGAGTGTATGATGAATTTACAGGAAAAAATGGGCTTGCTGAAGCTTATTCAAGAAAAAAAGTACCTTCTTGTTCTTTATATCGTGTCTCTATGAGTGTCTGGTTGCATGATTTTTCTAATTGGTGAAGTTTGATTGAATGTTTGTAAACAGTAAAATTTTAGAATTGAGCGGGATTGAGCTTCAGAAGTTGAGGACATTTCTTCAGAAGATGCAGCTGCAGAATTGGAACCTTGCTCAAGCAAACAGTCAAATGTTAGCGGTCAGTTTCTTTTTTAGATTCAATCCATAATACGGTGCGGACTTATAAGAGATTGCAAAACTTAAAATTTCGCAAAAAAATTCATTTGCGAATGCTCCGTTGGCCCTTGTTACAGTCCTGCATATTGAGTTATTTGATTATAATCAGAAGGTTTATGGAGTTCTTACATTATGTGTTACATGTGCAGGAACTTAATTTAGGTAAAGAGAAGGTGAACTTCTTTTTAAGATTCCCTGTTCTGTTTTAAAATTTTGATTGTATATTGTGATCAATTTCTGTTTCTTGTCACAGAGAAAAGCATTACAGCATGAGCTTTTGTGTAAGGAAGCACTTCTTAAGACGAAGAATTTGGAACTAGCGGTATACTCATTCACAGTTCATATTATTATAAGCAAAATGTTTTCTCCAGTTCTTCTTTCCAATTTGGAATTTAGTTGATTGTTAGAATGTGACATTTTCAAATTTTATTTTTTGCAAAATGGCCTTTAAAAACTTACAAAAAACAAAGACCAAACAAGGTCAAAAATTGAAAATGTTATATTTCAAAATCTTGGTCACACAAAGATCATTTTGTAAAATAATTTAGTTTGGGGAGATGCTGCTCTGTTCTCCTATCATCCAATAGTTACGATTTCAGTCACTTTAGTTGTTACATAAAGCTTAAAAAGTGAGTTTTTCCTAGGTTGGATTTGCCAAAATTTGTTAAATAAGAAAGCTATATTCACCTATCTTTCATGACTCCCAGCTTTAACATAAGTAATATCTAAAATGGTATTAGAGTCATGAGATTATAAATTCAATATCTTTAGGTTGTGATACCCTTTGTATTTTATTAAATTAAAATTTTGAGTTCTTATTTTGAAAGGTCAGGCAATGGTAAAAAATTGAAAATATTATATTTCAAAATCTTGGTCAAACAAATGTCATTTTGTAAAATAACTTAGTTTGAGGAGCTCTGTTCTCCTATCACCCAATATCTTAGTATGTGTTTTAATTACAATTTCTGTCACTTCATTTGTTACATAAATCTTAAAAGTGCGTTATTTCTTGGTTGGATATGCCAAAATTGGTTAAATAAGAAAACTATATTCACCTATCTATCATGAGTCCCAAAATTTTAACATGAAGTAATATCTAAAATGGTATTAGAGTCATGAGATCATAATTTCAATATCTTATGTTGTGATAACCTTTATATTTCATTAAATTAGTTTTAAGTTCTTATTTTTGTGCCTTTGTCATCCAATGCCAAGATAGGTCCTACAGATGTTACACTTAATAGTTTTGAGGTACTTTATGTTTATTTCTATTCCTCAATAGCTATGATGACTTCTGCAGGGGCATGGAGAAACGAATGATCGAAAGAACGAGTTGCAGGTGTGACACTTGATCTTCTTTTGCCATCAGTTATTTTGATGGCATTTCGGAAAAAACCCAGGATTTTTCCACATTGGTATTAGATTTTAATGTCACAACTGGTATGTAGGAACCACAGGTCGTTATAGAAAATGGATTTAACAAGGAAAGTGAACTATCCAATGCCAACAGGAGAAGTTCTTCAAGAAGGAGATGTAAGTTCTTGACCTGATCAGCTCCTGAATGAAATTTTTCCTAATTCAGGAAATTAGTTGCAGAATTGACAATGTGTATTGTCTTTGGGACAAAAAATATAATTTCATAATATTTACACATGAACTTTAAAATTTATATGCTATTCAAAAGCTTGCACTAATATGTTTTTTTGGAGGAACCTGTCTAACTAGAGTAAAACATGCAGCTTTGGGCAGTTCTGAAGTATCATCCGCACAATACGCTGAAAGTGAGGCTGCAGGAAACAAAAGGTTTGATATACTCTCCGATCCAACTCATCTTAATGGTTTTCTGCAGTATCATCAATTGATGGCTGACACAGGAAAATAATTAAATTTTTAGGAAAATAATGAATATAATGTAGAATTTTTTGCATTTGAAATAACGACTTGCTAAATTCGTAAGTGTCTGCTAACATCACCAAGTTTTGGTAGGCGTTATCTGCGGAGACAATCTGCTAGTTCAAGAATCCAAAACCAAGAACCATCTGAGAATCTGTTTGAGATTAATGATGCCAAGTTTCCAATATCAATAGCATCAAATGCTCCAACCCATATACTCCAATCAACTTCTTCATCATCCAAAAAAGAGGTGATTAATGACAGCAATGAATCACGAAGATCATCGTTTGGGAGACCTTTGCGTAGAGCTGCTGAAAAGGTTCAATCCTACAAGGAAAAACCTCTCAATATCAAGCTGAGGAGACCAGTATGAGCTCTCGTTAAATTCTGTAAATTTAAAGAATGGAATATGATGCTGGATGGGCCTGTACACGGGCTCGAGTGACCATATTTGTAATGTTTAAGGCTTGCATTTCATGTATCTGTTGCCTGTGAGGTGATGAATCAAGATTAACTTGTATTCCATATTTTTTAAGACCTGAAAGCAATGTCAGTATACGAGAAGTCTTGGTTTAGGATTTTCTTGGCTCCTGTTATTTTCTGCATGAAAACGGGAGCACACAACGACGGGTCTTCTCCTCTTTCACTATCATCACAAAAAGAGGTAAAATTCAGAACCAAAATTTTTTACTTGTTTTTCTCAATGGTTTTTTAGGTTTTTACCAGGGGTAATCCATGCACTTAATATTGTATTTTGGTGGCGATTTAATCAAGATAACACTCGTATTAACTGTGAGGAAATACTAGGATCGGAAGCTTGATTTGGTTGGGTTTAACATATAAACGGTTGGAATATATATAAATTTAACATATTCGAGTTGAAGTACAAGTTCTTGTGGCATTTGGGGTTTTCCATTTAACGAGAGATCGCACGTTATAAAAAGATTTTTGTAGACTTTCGTCGATTTTTCATAGAATTTTGTGAGTTTTATCGTAAGATTTCAGATATTTGTAAATTATCTCATAGAATTCTTTTGAGTTTATAACTTATAATTTTGCTGGAGTTTTATAAACATTAGTAAATTTTTTTATGGATTCTATAACTATTTTTTTATCGATTTCTTTGAAATAATAATTGAAAATGAGTAACATCTATGAACACACCTAATTAATAAAAATAAATAAGTTCAATTAGAAACATATCCAAAAATTTAGAATTTGAAATAATCCAAAGGCTGAGAATTCGTAATAGTTCTTGAAGCGAATAAGATTATATCATTTTTTTTCTAAAAACTGAAAATAAATATATTTTGTTACTAATAGACACAATCGACTATTAGGAACTAGAGCTTTGTTTTTGTCACTCTATCACAGTTTTGTCTTCATTCTTGATTTTACTGTTATGCACACCATGTTATAATGTATGTCTTGGTGGACCTTTAGTCTTTCAGTCAACCTATATTTACAATGAAAACATCATCGGAACCCTCCAAATGATATGAAGTGAGCAAGGATACAACACTAAACTACTAGTAGAACCACAAATTCGAGAAAAAGAAAATCATCACATAGCATAAGTCTGCCAAAAATTGAGCCAATCTGATTTGCTAAGCTGAAGCTTAGCTTTGTGTTCTTGAACATGGCCTCAGGCCTAAGATCGTAGATTTTGATCAGATCTTGCATAAGCAGAGCTATAATGTCTTATGGGGAAGAAAACATCAATGACCAAAATAATCAAAGACGTTTCACCGGAGTTTCTCCGAACACCTCTAAACTTATGTCCGTGAACTCATGCCTGTAATACCCTTGTCTTACATTGGTTGTGGATGAAAATTTAAAGTGGTTTATAAAGGCTTACAATAGTATATTATAACAACTTGGGTTAACCATAGAACATATACGAAGTAGTTGCTATAGGAGCTCATTGTGCAATCGTGCTCGTAAGGGGGCGGGCCCGGGCCCGGAGCGTGACAATGCCGACATGATCCGCAAAGCTAAACTAAGAGAGGGGGAAAATTAGAATTTGAGAAGTTCAAGCATATATATTGAGATTTTTTATCAAAATGGCTTCAAACTATACTATACCATGATCAATTTGTTTTCGAACAATAAATCAAATAGTTGGTCTCATGAGAGGAACCCCTGAATCTAATAATATAAATAAGGGCACGTGCAAATCCTGTGGCGAGACAAGATTCCACATTATTTAATTCCAATTTATGAATTAAGGTTCGTGCCTCAATGAAGTGATTAACAGTTGAACACACGAGAACCGTGTGGCCTTTTAATTAAAACTAGCATCTGTAACACACCCACTCTTGCATTAAATGTTATATTTATTATATAGGATCAAACGATTGCCCGCTTTACCAAAAGTTATAGCTGGTAACAACTGTTCAACTTTAACCTTTAAACCGTATAGCAGCACAAATACACCGTTTCGACCACTCTCCAAGCATGAACAATTATTACACTCTCCAAGCATGAACAAAAATTGCACCCATCATATTATAATGCATGGGTTATATTCTTAAGTAGAATTAATAATATTTTATACCCGATAGCTATATTTTACAAAAATATATAACGTGTTTCAGTATTAGTTAGGAATGGTAGCAGGCGGGTCTGGATGCTTTTGGCCAGACCCGTCCTGTTACGCCCCGCTTGACCCGTTTTTTAAACAAAAATAATTATTAGCTAGAAATCAATTTTGAAGCATAACAATTAGGTTTCATGATTGAATTTCATATTTTTCTCTAGTAAATATTTATAATAAACATCGTAAAATTATTTTAAGCTAAGAGATCTTTAGTTAATTTGCTCCCATTTCCCTTCAAAATGTTTAATTTCTTTTATATGAACACATGGGTTTTGATATAAAATTAAATAATGTCACGTTATGATTCAACCAAAGAAGTGAAATGTATATTCGATATTAAATATAAAAACATTAAATATGTATACCAGGGCGGGTCCGAGGCTGACCCGTCCCCGGACCCATTGTCATCCTTAGTATTAATAGTCTAGAAAAATGCAATATGTGTTGTTCCGGAAAAAAGTGAAATTATAAGTATCTAATTGTTTTGCAAATAAATAATTTGAAAGTTTAAATATGGTGTTTTATTTGTTACGTAGTTTCTTTTAAAGGGAGATAACACAATCTAATATTCGAGTACAGTGAAAGCTATTTTTTGCAAACTACACTGTGGCCAAGTTAGTTTTGGAAATTATCTCACTTGACAATTTCAGATGATCCTTGACATGTGATATACGAATATAATTTTACAAATCTAATTTATATACAATAAGTTTTGTTGCAATAAATTTTTTTGAGTCTAATTTTGTGTTTAAATTTTACTTTATTATTTTTCTAATTAAAATAAGAATAGCGGGTTGTTAGGATAATGTTTATCACTTTGCTAAAAGCTATAGATGATAGCATAGACGCAACTTTATTTCCTTATAGTGGCAACGCAAAGTCCCATAGTAAGCGACATATGGACATGAGGAGCTGCACAAAAGAATTATTGGATACACAATTTCCAACAATCCCCCTGGAAATTGATAGTTTACAAGCTCATAGAGGACATGCAGTATCAAAGCCTAGCATTTCCCCTCTCAGAATAAACATATAAATTGCTTCTGAGGCTCGAACTCATTATCTCGCTCAGATACTACTTGTTAGGATCAGTACTTACAACTTTGCTAAAAATTATAGCTAATAGCATAGATGTAACTTTATTTCTTATGGTGGCAGTGCAAAGTTCAGTGCTAAGCGACATGTGAACATGAGGGGTTACACGACGTGGATGTCGATGGTCCACCTCTCCAAGCGCACAGAAAAATTGCTGGGTACTAATTTCCAACATAGGGAAATTATATTTTAGTAAAAAAAAAATTGGTATGTTTGGAGATCAAAATTAGTAACTATTGATGTGTATGACTAAATAATTGGGTACATTCTCTGATTATTAATGAAAAGATACTAAAATTTTATATACAAGGTTTAAAAAGTAAGTGTATTTATTAGGAAAACATTTTTAAGTTTTGGTGATAACAAACGTCTACTGCTTGAAACGTTTACTGTATCGAAGAAGCTTACTGAGAAGTCTATCGACTGACTCTACAAAGGTCTACCGGAAGATAGAGTCTATCGGGTACCAAGAGTTGAAGGTATCATCTACCGGATGCAGAAAATAGAAGTTTACTGGATCAGAGTATCATATCTCACTGCCAAGTCCACTGGCGCATTCTCTAGAAGATACAAGAAAACATTAAAAGACATCAGTTGACTTTAGTCCAGCAGACTAAATCACTAAGGAGAAGTCAGCAGACATAAAAAGGCAACATGACAAAAATCGAACAGATTCACTCTGACAATAGTATGACAGAACGCCTCAGTACCATATCAGGGCCACCAATCTCGTCAGAATGAACTAGTCGTCTGTAAACGGATTTAGAAAGAAGACAAAAGGAATTTTGATGAAAATCAGGAAGTTGATTTTGTGCAGTTCTTTCCATTTGAAGAATAGTTGTCGTTAGACTTTCGAGTCTATAAATACGTCGAAGAGCAGATTGAAAAAGGCGCTCAACACTCTGACTCTTGAATCTACTTCATTCACTAACAAGCAAAACAATCATTCAAAACACTTACTAAAATATTCTGAAGTTTTGCAGAGCAGTATCTAAGTCTTATTGTGATCGAGAAGATCTAAGTGTTCTAGTCTATTGTTCAAGAACACTAAAGGATAAACATAGCCTTTATATCTTATGAGAGTGTTGTAAAAGTCATTTTGAATCTTTGTGACTATTGTGTTGCTAGGAGTTTAGGCAAATCTGTGCGGGTGCCTAAGTAGATTGTATACTGAAAAGTGTAAATCAAAGTCTGCTAGTGTAACCTTCCTACAAAGGAAGAAGGGGAGACGTAGAAGCTTTTGTGCTTCGAACTTCCAGAAACAATTCTTGTGTCATTTACTTTTTGTACTTTACCCTACTGCATATTGATTATGTCTTCAGTTAGATATTCACAAGATAGATGAACACCTTTCGCACTATATATTAGTTGTCCACTTCCTTGGATTAAATTGAGACTCTACCCCATTACTTAACAGTCCGTTGTAACCCGAGAAAGTTTATTTGAGTCAGTGTTTATTCAACCCCCTTCTAAACACTACATTGATCCTAACTGATGGCCTCATTCAACAAGATTCTCATTTTCTCAAAAGATGATTATGATGATTGGAGAATCCGGATGCAAGCCCATCTGTGGGCTCAAGATGATGACATGTGGTTCGTTATTACTGAAGGACCAATGACGATCATAAAAGTCAATACAACCATGGCTACCTCTAGCAGTGAACCTCAGATGATTGAAAATGATATAGCATCCTGGACAAATGTAGAAAAGAAAAAGGCGAACTTGGATAATGTGGCCAATGACATCTTATTCAAAACATTGGACAAAAAACATGTTCAATAAAATCAAGATGTGTCATACTGCAAAAGATATTTGGGAAAAGATTGCACAACTGTGTGAAGGAAATGATCAGATGAAAGAAAACAAGCTTACTGTTGCTCTACAAAAGTTCGTGAACATCAAGATGATGTCTGGAGAAACTCTCAACGAATATGATAAAAGAGTGACAGAAATTATCAACGAACTCAACAGCTTGTGTAGAGAGCTTTCAAACAGAGAGATTACTATAAAGGTAATGAGAGGTCTTCCAAGAGAATATGATGTGAAGACAATAGCCATGAGATAATCAAAAGATTTAAACAAGATAGATCTACATGATCTATTGGCTGATTTAAAGGCTTGTGAGTTTGAATTAGGCATTCGAGTTGACGATGAACCAAGTGCAAATCAACCAACGAAGGCCCTTGCTGCGTCAGATCCCCTGTCCACCTCAACAGAGAAGACTCATGAACAAATGTGTACTGATGCAATTGCGATATTTGTCAAAACAATTGGCAAATTCATGAAGAAGAGCCATAAGACGTATCAGTCTCATCCAATGAAGTAGAACTTCAAGGATAGATCAGAAGAAGATTATTGTGTTTGCTTTAACTGCCACGAACGAGGACACTTCATCTCCGATTATACCAAACTAAAGAATGATGATCAAAAGAGGACTTCCAATGACTACAAGAAGTCTAAGAAGAAAAGAAGATCATACAGGAGAGACAAAGACCAAAAAGTTCTTGTTGCTGAGAAAAACAAGAGTAAATGGGATGATTCAGAGTCAAAGTCAGAAGAATATGCTAGCTCCTCAAGCGAAAGTGAAGATGAAGGAATCCACTGTCTCATTGCCAATTATGACAGTGAGGTAATTGATTCTAACCTTTTCTGAATTCGTTCATATTGAACTCACCAATGCACTGCAGGACATTATAAATGAGTATCAACAGTTGTATAAGTCCTCCGAGAATTACAATACTGAACATACAAGCCCAGTCGAATAGCAGGACAGTAAAATTGATTGTGAACAATCAAGGGAGTTGGAATGCTTAAGGGCAAAAGTAAGTCTACTCGACAATGTAAGGGATTCAGCTAAATGCGCACACCAGAAACTTACCAACTTGTTTCGCCCATGGAACACATCAACCGCTAAGAAAGACGAGATACTCGAGTTGATTAAGCCTGCTGGCGATCTTGATGGCATAGGCTATAACGACTATGACAGTAATGCTTCTAGCACACGATCTCAACAGTGTCTGGTGAAAAACAAGTCTCAAACAATGAACTTTGTTAGATCCAACACAGTATATGAACCAAATGAGTTGGAGATGGAACCTGTCAAGCCAGTACTTGTTAAGGAACAGGCATCACACAAACGGATTGATTACGTTAAGCCAGTAGAGAAGCTCATATTAGTACAAAGTCCACTAATGGAAATAAGCCTACTGGGCAGGCAACTCGAGAGGCAAAACCTAACTGGTATCATACTTGCATGCCTGTCCAGAAGAGATACATGCTTTCAACACTCAATATCACACACAACGCCCTAGAACACCATCATAATCTTTTGCACACATATTTCAGGATACACACAGATCCAAAAGGTTCAGGGTTGTTCAAGTGTGGGTCCCGAAAGGGCTAATCCCGTCTTGACCCACGTAGGATTGGGTACCAATGCTTTCATCGCTTTAATTGCAGAGACCTAGAATCCAGCAAGTTAGGAGCTCAGAGTGGTTTTTGGACTGTGGATTTCTAGACATATGACAGGAAATGCATGTCTACTAGACTCCACCGGACCAAGAATAACATTCGGTGACAAATCGCAAGGTAAAACCGTGGGTAAGAGTAAGATTATCCATGTTAACATTATTATTAAAGATGTACTATTGGTTGAAAAACTATTAGCATTAGTCAACTGTGTGATAATAGTCACTATAGTTCAACCAACACACTTGCACAATAAGATCTACTGATGATAATGTATTGCTTGTAGGTAAGAGATATCATAATTCATTTAAAATTGATTGGAATTTTGACCAACCCCCTTCACCTAATTGCTTTGCTGCTATGAGTACTTCCAAAAATTGGCTTTGCACAAGCATTTGAGTCACTTAAACTTTAAAACTATTGCCAGTTTGCGTAAGCTAGATCTTGTTGATGGTCTGCCCCAGATAGAGTTCTCTAAAGATAAGATTTGCTTCGCATGCCAACTTATTTCCATATGTTTGGTTGCAAATATTTTATTCACAACAATGGAAAGTCTCATCTTACCACTTTTGATGCTAAATCCGATGCCGGAATATTTCTTGGCTACTCTGCTGTTAGTAAGGCTTTTAAAGCATTTAATATTAGATCACTCACAGTAGGAATCTGTTCATATTATCTTCGATGAATCTCTTGATAATTCTTTATCTGGTTTACAAGTTAATAATCTGAGTAATAGATTGGAAAATGCTCATATTGATGATAATTGTGACAATGAGTTGGATTATAACAGAAGTGTTGACTGTGTTTTAGAGCCAGAAGTCCCGAAAGCACCGGCAAATGCACCTACTGATCCACATAATTTAGACCCTGTTGTTATAGACTCCACTGGACCTACCCCAACTGCAGTAGATATTCCAAATGCCAACGATGAACCCATCTAGTCCACTGAGATTCCAACTCAGAATAATCAAGATGAAGAGACTAGTTCCCTTGGACCTCCGCTCCGGTGGAAGAAGAATCACCCACTTGAGCTGGTCATATGAACCAGAGGACAAATGATTATTGAATTTCTTCATGCTGCATTCATCTCTCACATAGAACCTAAGAAAATAGATGATGCTATTATAGATCCAAACTGGGTAGAAGCTATGCAAGAAGAACTTAATCAATTTGAGAGAAATAAAGTTTGGCACTTAGTACCACTTCCATCACATCACACTGTTATAGGTACCAAATGGGTATTTAGAAATAAATTGGATGAGAATGGTACAATAATTAGGAATAAAGCAAGATTAGTTGCACAGGGATACAGACAGGAAGAATGCATCGATTTTGATGAGACATTTGCCCATGTAGCTCGATTAGAAACCATTCGCATATTTCTTGCATTTGATGCATTCAAGGACTTTAAAGTCTATCAGATGGACGCTAAGAGTGATTTCCTTAACGGCAAACTCTAAGAAGAGGTTTATGTTAAACAACCTCATGGGTTTGAAAACCATCAGCATCCTTCTTTTGTTTATAAACTAGACAAAGCGTTGTATGATTTGAAACAAGCTCCCCGAGCATGGTATGGTACTCTATCAAAGTATTTGACTGATCATAATTGTAACATTGGCACGGTAGACAAGACCCTTTTTAAATTCATAAAGGGTGACCATACTTTACTAGTTCAGATATACGTTGATGATATTATTTTTGATAGTACTAATCCAAAACTTTGCAAGAGATTTTCTATGATCATGTAGGATCAATTTGAGATGAGCATGATGGGGAAACTATCATTTTTCCTAGGATTGCAAGTCAAGAAATCTGATGAGGGAATATTCATCAACCAATCAAAGTACACAAAGGATCTACTAAAGAAGTACGGTATGAGAACTAGTTCAGCAGCAGCCACTCCCATGAGCTCCTCTGCTAAATTAGATTTGGATGAAACAAGCATACCCAATAGAGGTAACCATGTATCGCTGTATTATTGGTTCTTTACTTTATTTGACATCCATCAGACCTGACATCATGTTTGTTGTACTTATGTGTGCTCACTTTCAAGCTAATCCTTAGCAATCCCACTACACAGCGGATCCTTAAATAATTAAAAGGAACTGAAGATGTTGGTCTCTGGTAAGATTGATAGGGAGAGAACTAGTGGATCTTATCAATTCCTAGAATATAAGTTGATTTCATGGGGTTGCAAGAAGCATACATCAATTGCAACATCTACTGCAGAAGCAGAATATCTTGCTGCTGGAAGCTGTTGTGCTCAACTACTATGGATCCAACAGCAATTAAGAGATTAATGAATTGAGTCCATTGAGGCACCAATACTTGTGATAATATGTCTGCTATAGTTATCATGTATAATCCAGTTCTTTATTCCCGGACCAAGCACATTGACATTCATCATCACTTCATTCGAGATCACGTTATGAAGAAGGAGATTAGGTTGGAGTACATATCTACCGAACAACAAGCAGCAGACATTTTCACAAAATCCCTACCGGACGCTAAGTTTTCTACTTTCGCAATATACTTGGCTTAGTTGATATAACTAAGTGTTCTCACTTGTTTACATTCTCATATACGCTTAATTGAGGGGGAATTACATTTTAGATATTGCATGAATTTAGGGGGAATATTATTTGAGGGGGACTTTATGTGTCTTTAGAAGGTCTACTGCTGCTCAACTGGTAAAACAATTGTCTGCTGTAGTAGAGTTTGCTACTTAACCAGTAGACTTTACATATCAGTAGACATTACCAAGTATGATAAGCTAATGATAACCTTCCGTAATTATTATTGGAACGTCAGATTTCAAATTTTATCATTTATTAATGTTTAATTATTTCGGTCTCGCTTTAATCGTATCCGTTCTACTTACATTCAAAAATTATTTTTGCATAGATGAGCGTCATGTGTCTATGTGTCCTTTCATCTACAGTACGATGTTATATCTCCCGTCTCCTTCAACCGCCATTAGGTTTTTAAACTTTTCACTTTCACCTTTTACAATTTACTACGCTAACATATCTTCAAGCAAATTTTTCTTTCAGATTTCTTATGTTCTTGTCCTTGCAAAATCACCATGTCAACGACCAACCAGCCAAGTTTTGTCAAAAATGTGTGTCAGGTTGATTTTGAATCCATTGTCTCTATCTCTAACGAAGACATGAAAGGAGTTTTCAACAGTTTGAAAAACTCAGGGCTAATGATTCTATTGAATCTCACTCTGCTACTCTACAAAGATGCTCTGTTGTAATTTTACGCATCGGCGAGAGTGATTATGTCTCTGAACAACAAGTAACAATCACCCAAGAGGAGTTTACTACTCAACTGTACCTTCCTACCATCGGACTGACTGACCTTTTTGCCATCTCCATCACTATTCGAGATGAAATGAGCATCTTATTCTCTGAGTCTGGACAACGTTTGCGCCCTCCCTTCAAGAAGATTTTAATGAAGAATCATTACAGGATGCTAGCAGAAGTAGTTGCCAAAGGTCTGCTGTGTAAGGCAGGTACTTACGATGTCGTCACCCTAGAAAAGTTCAAGGTGATGAGTGTAATTGTCAAGGGTTTGGATGTGAACTGGTCGGTGATTATGTTCATGTGCTGACTGGAATGATTGGTTTACTAAAGGATCACTCTGGATTTGCACTCCCTCTGAGTCGTATCTTCTAAAGCTTGGATGTACCAGTAGAGACTGTCACTCATTTGCACTCAACTAGGCTCATCAATGCCAAGTCCCTACTGATACATCGGATACCAGTTAGTGGGGAAGGAGACACATCGAAGAAGACTACCACAAAGAGGAAGAAGCCTCAAGTGGTAAGTGACTCTGAACCAACCATCTATGAGTCTGCTAAGTCATCTCCTCCTCCTCCACCGAAGAAACCAAGAACGATAAAGAGGAAACCTGCTGTGTCAAGTACAACTACTTCTGTTATTGAGTTATCAATGGTAGCAACAGTAGTGACCACAGTTCCAGTCTTCTCCTTCTCACCACTATCTATTGGTGAGACTTCTGAGGATGAGCCTACCGGCTCTCTGAGGGCTATTTTTTCTATTGGCTCGTCTACTATTTGCGTAACAGCATCCACTGCTCTTGATGTTGTGTCCACTGCTCTTTTGGACACGTCTTCTGCTGATATATTATCTATGTCACAGTCAACTGATGTTGAGCATAGTATTGTTCCTGCTACCGCAACATCTGCCGCAGTAGTCCATCTGAGTACCAGACGATCACGAGTGTCTATTACCTTAAGTCTGAGGACTCCGAAGACAAGCTGTTCTTATTGCTTACCTCCTCGCACTCCCGATGGAAGTGGGAAAGATCAAATGGAAGCATCATCCACCCCGTAGCCACAGAGATTAATTTGGTTCTTGAAGAAGTTGAGACGTGTGTTCAAGAAAGAATGAGAACATCATTCTTGAATTTCTACAGACTAGTGATATTGAAGACGGTTTGCGCCAAAGGGAAGTCTATCGCTTAATGCACTTCATCAGTGGACTAGATTCCTTGGTGAAAACAAGATATGTCGAGTTTGATCCCAACTCGGGCGCATCCACTCACGATGTAGCGATTCTCAAATCTTTGGAAGCGCGTCTTAAGCTGGTCGAGAAAACTCTTTATGACCTCAATGTTGTTTTGGGGCTGCACTCCTCGTCTCATCATATCAGCACAGTTTCAGTGGAGGTTTCTGAACAACAAGTGGTTGCTGCGTATCCAGTAGAGTCCTCAATAGTCCAAACGTCTATTGCAGTCCCAGTAGACCAACCTCACTCTACTCGAGAACTACCATTTGCATCTCCTATCCTTCTCTCCTTGCCCAGTCAGTATCCAACCCTACCGGATGTTGATCTTTTGAACCTAGACACAGTCATTGAGTTAGTAATAAACAAAGTTACCCTCGTGTCAGAGGATGATGGCTCTACTGACTACATGACTGCATCCACAAATGCCCTAACCATAATAACCACAACCATTTCTGAACCTGAACCATCTCAATACATTATTGACCCTACCATTGCCCTATTTCTCTCAGTCCCACTAATCGAACCCATTACCCAACTACCCACCGACATAGCCATTTTCTCACTACCAACCCCTCCTCAATCCCTACCGCCTACTAGCCTGGAGATCTCTACTGAGGCACTTCCTATTGGAACTACTTTCTCTGATGATGTTGTATCTGTTGTACCATCTGCTATTCTACCAGCCTTTGCCCCTGCTGAATCTACGATAGATGTTCTCTATGATGTTGTTTAGACCATAGACAATGATCAAACGGAGCAAATATTTGACTTTCCTAACCTGGAAGTTGAAGATACTCCACCATCTGTGTCTGATCAGTTGACTTATTTAACAAACATCATATCCAATCCTGCAGGCGAAGTACAAATGTTGAAGAACGAAGAAAGAGATACAAGTTATGTTGTTGGAAATTTTAGGAGGCATACTGACTTTCAGTTTCAGCAGATCACATGGGATGTCCAAAATCTCTCTTAAAAGGTTACCAAATTTCAGAAGTTTGTAGTTGACTCTTTTTCAGACTCCTTCTCCAAACCGAGCCAAACTAAGCGAGAACTCAGTCACCAAGGTGATGCCCTACATGCTGCTACAAAGCTAGAGCTCGGAGAAAAGATTGAAGACATGCATGTGTCTTTCTCCGATCAACTGACAAATATGAAAGCAACATTTGCTTCTTAATTAAACGATTTAAATGAGAATATGCAAGGTGGTAGAAGTTCAAGACCAGGGCAACCGGAGTCCAGCAGACAGCAAGGGGGCCCAAAAGAAAGTACGGTCAAAGTCTTCTAATGCGTCAGATGGTGGTTGTCTCGAAGTTTGTGTAGTATGCTTGGATGAAGGTATTTGCTGGCTTGATTGTCCTCGTCCAGTAGATGATTGTCGAGGGGTTGATGACCTATACCAGTAGACGACAATGTATCTTTAAATTATGTTGTCATTTTTTACATTTCTTTTTAATAAAATACAATGTTCAAACCTTATCTTCTATTTTCAATTCAGGATTGAATTGGTTAGGATCAAATTCGGGGGGTGGGTTGCCAATCCTCACCGTTTCGGGGGGTGGGTTGCCAATCCACACCGAGTTCAACCAACTTGAGCTTCAATAGCTCGTGTTCTTGAAATAATTTCACCGAGAGATTATATCGAGTTTGGTTTCAAAACCGAGCGGAAGACACTCAACATAACCCGCTCTATAATCGATTAACCAATTGTAAATCATTTTAAAGGTATGCAAGTGAATATGTAAAAATAGTTTGGTTGAAGCATTTTATCAAACACTCAGTGAGCCATATTTCGGTGTTTTAACAAGCACATAAAATGCTTCACAATGCTAACCAAAACAGTAAGGTAAATAAACGTAATAAAATAAATAACACAAGTATTTGTTTCTGGAAGTTTGAGGCACAAACGCTTCTACGTCTCCCCTTCTTCCATCTCATGGAATGATACATTAGAAGACTTTGTGTAATACAATCTCATTGTACAACCTCACTTAGGCTATTATCACAAAGATAGCCTAAACTCCTAGCCCACAAAAAGCATGTTTTTTAATGTCTCACATGCAAATACTATCTCACTCAGTTGTGATAAATCACCAACTGTTACAATACTATTCACTCTTCTATTTTAGCTCACAAATACAATGAATAGGGTGACTACAAAAGCACAAGTGATCTCGTAGGAGGTATGCTGCCAACCTTGTTGTCCAAAGTCTGCTGTTCTGTTCTCTTGGTTATGGCTCTTGATTCGTCGATTTTTGGGCAAAGTGATCAACATGAAAGTTGTAGTTCTCTCTTAGCTTTCCAAGGAATCAAGAATCACTCGATTTCGAGTTCGTATGAGATAGTTATGCTTGAAATACAAGGCAATGCTCATGCTATAAGTTTGCTGATTTTGTCTGCACATGACGTGATGCAGAAGCGTTTTGGCCATTTAACATCTGATTCAGTCTTCAACTTATAAATAGGATTTGTAGATCTTCGTCTTATCTTTCCAACCCATACTGAGTCGTTCCGTTTCGATAAGCGAGCTGAGAGTTGTGGCCAATATACCACAGCTGCTTCAATCTGTCCGCTACTGTTTCAGCTTTGCACCAGCAAGCTCTTGCATACATGTTTTTGTCATGTAAACCTTCGAGTCAGGTATGTTGGCCTGAGATACAACTTGTAGTAAATTTGGCTATCCAACCCCTTTGGAATCAGGTCGTTTCGATATCCGAGCTATTATATATGATCGATTTAGTCAGTAGTGCTCAGGGTTTACTAATTGTGTCTACTGGTCCAGTAGACCTTTGCTTGTATCCACTGATCCAGTTTACTTCAACCCATTTATTTGCTAATCATCAAGCTCTTAATCATGATCTATTCACTGCATACTTGATGAAATATGTTAGCAACACAATAACAAGTTTTGTTAACTTCAAAACCAAGATTATTCGGGTTTCCAAAACCCAACAATCTCCCCTTTTTGATGATCACAAAACTTTAATAAAAATATGAACATTAAAGCACAATGTTGCATAACAAGAAACCATATTTTTATTTTAACATATTTCTCTCCCTTTTTGTGTGAATCAAAAAGGAAGACAAATAAAATTTTCCCCCCCTCAAGGATTTAATTAAATCTCCCCCTTAATTTTAAAAATGTTCGCAAATTTGAGCAAGTGATGAGCAAATGTGGTAGGCTAAAATTAAAAAAAAAATGCAATTTACATTTAATTTTTGAACAAAAATAACCTCTTTTGATGATGGATGAAGCATACATGGCAACAAATTTGAATTTCATGACAAAACTCAACAATGTCCATTTCATCGCAGCAGCACAATTGGTCCAACTTTGCAGAATAAACTGCTTTTCCTCGTGAAGAATTAGGCTGCATGACCTATACCACAACAACACTCTACAAGTCTAGTTTGCAACGCAAAAAACGGTTTGTCATTTGGACATCCGAGCAAGAAGTTGTGCTACTTTAAAGTCTCACATGAAAATACTATCTCACTCAGCTGTGATAAATCACCAATTGTTACAGTGATATTCACTCTTCTATTTTAGCTCACAAATATAATGAATAGAGTGATGACATATGCACAAATGATCTCGTAGCAGATCTAATATAAGCTTGAAAGAGGTGCCAAAAGGTTTGGGGAGTTGCTCTTCATTTAGTATATTAGTTTTTTTTTTAAGTTTCCCATTTGCATCCCAAATGGATTTGCTTTGGAATGCTTGGATTGATCTTCAATCAAATGTTATTGAGCTTCCAAATTATGTATATATAGCCTCAAGTAATGTTACATACGTTAGATACAAGAATATATCCGTTTGGACAGTTTTGGTAAGCTTTCAAGCATTGCAACAGTCATATTTTACATCTGGGATGTTTCTGCAAGTCTGCTGATTTGTTCCAGTAGAGCAGGTCTACTTGTTGATTCCGCTGGTCGACGTCTACTGGTTGAGTCTACTACTCAAGATCTACTAGTCAACATCTACTGCCCGACGTCCGCTTGCTCAAGGTCTGCTGCCAACATTGTTGTCCAAACTCTGTTGTTCTGTTCTTTTGGTATGACTCTTGATTCATTGATTTATGGGCAAAGTGATCAACATGAAAGTTGTATCCCTTTCTCTTAGCTTTCTATTGAATCAAGAATCGCTCGATTTTGAGTTCGTATGAGAGAGTTATGCTCGAATAACGAGGCAATGCTCCTGCTGTAAATTTGCTAATTTTGCTTGCATATGGCGTGACTTGCAGAAGCTTTTTGGCCATCTTAACGTCCGATTCAATCTTCGACTTATGAAGATGATTTGTATATCTTCGTCTTATCTTTCCAACCCTTACTAAATCGTTCCAATTGGATAAGCGAGCTGAGAGTTCTGGACAATATACCACATCTGCTCCAATATGTCCGTTGTTGTTTCAGCTTTGCACTAGCAAGCTCTTGCAGACATGTTTTCGTCATCTAAACCTTTGAATCAGGTCAGCTGGCCTGAAATCAGGCCATTTCGATATCCGAGCTACGAGATATGATCGATATAGTCAGCAGCGCTCAGGATCTACTAGTTGTGTCTACTGGTCCAGCAGACCTTTGCTTTTGTCTACTGGTCCAGTTTACTTCAACCCATTTCTTTGCTAATCATCAAGCTCATAATCATGATCTATTCACTGCACACTTAATGAAATATGTTAACAACACAATAACAAGTTTTGTTAATATCAAAACAAAGATTATTCGGATTTCCAAAACCCAACAGAATGACACCGATTGATGTGTCATATCAATCCACAGTACTAAACACCGCCAACATTTGGCTATAAATAATATCTTCACTACTTCATACTTGCTCACTCTAAATGCCTAAATATCGCTTTAAGTTTAGGTTACTTCAACCTTTTTGTAATCCTTTATCGTGGGTTCATTACTTATTTAATTCAACCCTGCATGGGTTGATTACTTATCTAACATTCCACTGCGTAGTTTTCTTGCTTTATTACAGGTCTTGATCTTAAATATAGTACCAAGACGGAATCAAAAAAGGCAGAGAAGAGAGTGTGACGACAAAAAGGGGGAAGACTAGGCTAAGAAGATTACTTTGAAGATCTCGATCGATAGGCTTGTCTTAAGATTTCTTCTTATGTCAATTTTCTCATCTAGTTTAGTTAATTGTTGTAAATTTCTTCTCCCCCTTGTAATTACCCCTGAAACTAGCCAGATTCGAACATTGAGAATATGTTCTACTAGCTTAACTTCCACTATGTCCGAAATCTTTTCTATTGGCTATGTTTATCAAGTTGTCTTACTTCTTAAGGATTTTTGCAAGGATTGTAAGCAGAGATCGTTTTATATAAACATGATTTTCTTTTTAAATGTCCAGCTTGATTACTACTCGTAATCTGCTTATTTATCTAACACATAAATTGTTACTCTCCACTGCTGTCTTTTTAATTCTTAACAGATATAGTTGCTGATAAACTTTCAAGCTAAAGTTTCAAGTGCCAAGTTTTGTCATCACCAAAAAGGGGGAAATTTATAGAGAAATATTTCTAAGTTTTGTTGATAACAAACGTCTACCGTTTGAAGCATCTACTGCATCGAAGAAGCCTACTGAAGAGAAGTCTGTCGACTGACTATACAAAGGTCTACCAGAAGATAGAGTATATCGGGTGCCAAGAGTTGAAGTCATCATCTACCGGATGCAGAAAATATAAGTCTACTGGACAGAGTGTCATAGCTCACTGCCAAGTCCACTGGCGTATTCTCTAGAAGATACCAACATGCATTAAAAGATATTAGTTGACTTTAGTCCAGTAGTATAAATCACTAAGGACAAGTCAGCAGACGTAAAAAGGCAACATGACAAAACTCGAACAGATTCACTCTGCCAATAGTACCACAGAACGCCGTACTACCATATCAGTGCCATCAATCTCGTCAGAATGAACTACCCATTTGTAAACGGATTTGGAAAGAAGACAAAATGAATTTCGATGAAAATCAGGAAGCTGGTTTTGCGCGGTTCTTTCCATTTGAATAATAGTTATCGTTAGACTTTCAAGTGTATAAATACGTTGAAGAGCAGATTGAAAAAGGCGCTCAACACTTTGACTCTTGAATCTACTTCATTTACAAACAAGCAAAACAAGCATTCAAAACACTTACTGAAATATTATGAAGTTTTGCATAGCAGTATCTAAGCCTTATTGTAATCGAGAAAATCTAAGCATTCTAGTCTACTTCTCAAGAACATTCAATGATAAACATAGCGTTTATATCTTGTGAGAGTTTTGTAAAAGTCATTTTGAAATCTTTGTGATTATTGTGTTGCTAAAAGTTTAGGCAAATCTATGTGTGTGTCTAAATATGTTGTATACTGAAAAGTGTAAACCAAAGTCTTATAGTGTAACCTTCCTGCAAAGGAAGAATGAGAGACGTAGAAGCTTTTGTGCTTCGAACTTCCAGAAACAATTCTTTTGTCATTTACTTTCTGCACTTTACCCTACTGCATATTGATCCTGCCTTCAATCAGATATTCACATGATAGGTGGACACCTTCCGCACTATATATTAGTTGTCCACTGCCTTGGATTAAATTGAGACTCTACCGCAATACTTAACAGCCTGTTGTA
This sequence comes from Haberlea rhodopensis, assembly GCA_907163345.1. NCBI lineage: Eukaryota > Viridiplantae > Streptophyta > Magnoliopsida > Lamiales > Gesneriaceae > Haberlea > Haberlea rhodopensis. The sequence continues at coordinate 2,940,266 of CAJQUN010000008.1, read as the reverse complement.
CCTCGAGAAAATTTTATTTGTGTCAGTGTTTATTCAACCCCCTTTCTAAACACTATCTTGATCCTAACAGTATCCTTTGCGAAAGGCTCAAAGAAGGGTAGGAAGCCGGTACTTTAGTTGCAGTTGGAAAATAGGTTGATAAACTTCTGGGGCGAATGAACCTCATGTGCCAAAACAAAGGGTATCGTTTTTATAATATCATACTCACAATATGTAAACTTTCATACTACATCTTAAGTTATCACTTTTTGATTATTGCTTGATCCGTGCAAGTTTCTTAGTCCATACTAAATATTAAGAAAGAATACATTGTATTGATCTTTTTTATGTGTACGTGTATATTAATGCTACGTGTATACTAATGATGGGTGCAGTAATTGCCTTTGATGGGAGAACAATTGAAAAGTGGCACTTGATTAACTGCCCTTGCGTCGCAACCACTAGTTACAGCTTTTGTTAGAACGACAATCAATTGATCCTATAATAACTTACTATATATTAAAACCAACGATGCACGGATTCTGACACGGCAACACTGACACCACATGACACGTACGCGACGACACGGATTTTCAAAATTTTTTGGATACGACAAGGCTGAGACATGTCTATATATTTGATATATTATACATATACTATATTACAAAATATTAAAATTCATATTTTTTAAATTCTAAAATCATGTAAAAGCAAAAAAATATTCTTATCAAATTCAAGACGCATATAAATAAATGCATATAACTGGAATTATCATAATATCACCCGTATTATCACCAAATACATATTACTTCAATTAACATAAAGTTTATCAAACACGGACAAATAAAGATAATACCAAAATATTATTAACAAATTAGAAAGTCATAAATAAATGTATATCATTGAAATCATCATAGTATCACCCACACTAACATTAAATTATATTACTTCAATTGACAAAAAGTTTAACTAACGTCCAAATTTAATTTTAGCCATTTTTTTTTAAAATTTTACAATTAGCCCCAAAAAAGTGTCATTTCTTTGTCGGACACGTCCATCTGCCATGTTCGACACGGATGTCCGATTCTGAGGGAATTGTCGACACGGTTGTTCGATTTTATTTTATTTTATTTTTTAAAATAAGGACACGCCACGTGGCATGTCCGATGAGTGTCGGTGTCCGAAAAGTGTCTGATACTACACTAAGTAATTTTTAGGAGTGTTCGTGCATCACATATTAAAACTCAAGGATAATATGTTGGTAAATTAAAATAATTATATAGAAAAACGTGTAGTTACCCAAAAAGTATAGTTAAATTTGTCAATATCCATAACTATAGAAGAATAACTTTAATATTTATTATATATCTAATAAAATAAATAGAGTTCAAAATAATATCTTTATGTTATAGAAATTAATGAATAGAGTTCAAAAATTTTAGATATTCTATAAATTAGTTATTCTTATGAATACAACTACTAAAGCTTGGGATAAACATAAAAAGATAATTTTCTATAATATTTATATATGATAAAGAATCATGACAAATTTTTAAAATATGATAATTTTAGTTGTTAACATATAAAATTGTTGCATGAGTTTTTTTGAGTAAATCAAAATTATAATATATTGATATATTAACATGTTTTGGAGTGTAGATATCGTTCCCTTTAAAAATATTTTTTTTAATGTTTTTCCCACCTGATTAAACCCCCTTTACCTACATTGCGTTGCATGTGCTTTATTTACTAGTATTGCTCAAATAAGATTAATTTTGTTGAGCAGTGCAATTATGGTGGCTAAGTGACTCTGGTCGGTTCTTTGTCAGATAATTCTATTTATAATACTAAGATGCCCCTTGATTATTAGATACATGGTACCAAGAAAAAGGAGTCGACAATAAGTTTTTATTCTATGCATCGGGTGTGTACCAACACCAAAATATATACATATATATATATATGTATTGATGTTGGTGTACACCGTATATAATAAAAACCGGTCGACATCATAACCTTGACTTTTCGGGGATGCACAAGTCAACTAAACAACGTAATATTTTTCATAATTTTATGTTTACTTAAATAATTAAAAAAACAAAATGCTATATGTTAAAAAAAACAAAAACAAAAACAAAATGCTACCAATTACTGGTTCTAGAATGTTTCTTTAGATAACACTTAATGCATTAATGTAAGGGCGGAAATAGAAGATTTATTTGGGAGAGAAAATTAAATTTTTGACATAGTTAATGATTAAAAAAGAAAATATAAATATAGTATTAAAAATTTACTCACCAAATAATAATAATAATAATATTTATTATATTTTGAAACATGTGAAATGATTCCAAATAGCATCTTATCTTACCTCAGAATACCATATGTACATATTCTCATTTTTCACTGAAATTTTTGGATGTTTCAGCATAACCAAAATATATCTAACTTTGTCATATCATTTTCTAACTCTAAAAATCAAATTAAGAGTTAGAAGTCGAAGCATGAATGTTATATTGCCTATTTAAGGTTGCCCTGAACAACTTAACTGAGCTGCGATAAAATTTAAAATATAACCTTTGTTTGACCAGGATTTTGTTTTTATTAGGCGTTTGACGGTTAATTTGCGCCAAAAAAAAAGTTTGAAAAAAAAAATCACTAATCAAATAATTACCACGACAAATTCTTACTATAAATAGTAACTATGGGCCAATGGCTACTTGAAGCAACGACCCGTCCCAACCCATGCCCCGGCCCTGGTTAATACCTTACACATTAATTAATAATAATATAAGAATTATACCCTTGTAGCGTGTTTATAGCTGAATCCTCGTTGCAAGACCACGAGTCACGAACAAAGATTTGCACCTTCGTCTCTACGGTATCCACACGATCAAATCGAAAAGGGTGTTTAAGAACAAGTTGCTAGACTCGTTCTTAAACCAAAACTGATCTCACGGTTCTAAACCGATAAACGACGGCCGTTCAAAAGCACCACAATCCCACGACGACGGCGGTGGCGTGTATGGGGCAATTGAGGGACGACCGAGAGCTCCTTTCTTTGGTGGCTATTAGGTTTTTAATAATTAACCCTTTAATTATAACCTTGTTAGTTTATATATATTAGATTAGATTTAATTAAAAGGGCTTTCAAAAAACATTATTGGCCCATACCCAATATATTAATTAAATCCATATATCTAATATTTGTAATTAAGACTTTTCTTAATTATTTAATTCATCTAATGAATTTTATCTCCCTTTATTGATTTAATCTTTTGTACGACCCGATAGGATCTTGCAATGTTGGCAGTGACATAAAATCTAATTTTATGTCACAAGCAATGAGCGGTATCTAGCAATACATCAAGGCTACCCAAATTACAAGAATGTCATTGACTCGACATAACCTACGGACTGTGATACTATTAACCATGTAACTTAATCCCTCTGTCCAATGTGTTTAGATTGAACACGAGTCATGGAATAGTCATACTCGTATATTCAATCTTTTTTTTCTTGATCTCTAAGTAGAACTAGAATAAACGAATAAGCTCGATATCACATATCGACTCATTCGAGCACGGCCATGCATTTTAGTCTTACTTGATCAAGGGCCCAAACACTTCTCCTGTTATATAGGAGGGACAAATCATTTCTTGATCACTCAACATCCCTCTACATAATTCGTGGTGTATCAAATGATTGTCTTTATAGTTTACCCTGTTACAGGTAATGTTTGACAATATCAAGATACATGACTCCTTATGTTGGGATCTTTGGTGATCTCAAATCGTAAGGATTACATACATTATTATCACTATGAGAATTGCTTATGACGTTCATATAACTATCCATGTATCATTCTCATGGTGGGTCTGTCCAGTACATCGTTCTCTAACATGTACCCATGTGTTGATTTGATATCTCATATCTATGAACAATTCATCAATCAAAACATATTAGTCTCAATGCATTATCATTATCCCGATTCATGATAACACTTGACTAGGGACAATCTTTAAGAACAATACAATATTATTCTAAGGTACCGTTTGGTTTGAATGATGTGATAAATAATGTAAAGATTAAAATGTATGAAATGATTGTAAAAATAATGTGTGATAAGTTATATGATGTTTGGTTTGAATAAAATGGTTGATAAAATTTATTATTTGATATAATGATTAAAATATCCTTAGCATTATAATAATAATAAATAATTATATTAATAATATATAATAACTATTATTATTCTTATTATATAATTACAATAAAATAATAAAAATATTTATTATTATAATATTATAAAATCGTACTAATAAAAATAAATTATAATATATATATATAATTATTACGGTAAGAATTATTTTTTATTCTTATTATATAATTATATATAATATAATTATTTATATATTATATATAATATATGGTTATTATATATTATATATATTTATATTATATGATTAATATAATATATATATTATTATATATATATATTATTTTTTTATACGTATATATAATAATTTATATACAAATACATATAATAATAACCATAATAAATATAAATTAAAATATTACAAATACAATAAGTAATAATAATAGTGTAGGAAATAAGTTGTACTTTTTGATGGGAATTTCAAGTTTTAAAATAGTAAAAAAATGTGAGAAATGGTATATATGTCTTTTTATTGTAAAGTATGATTAGAATGTAATAAATATGGTGAGATAATTTTTTTTTATACAACAAAGTGAACATGGGATAAATAAATAATCTAAAGATTATTAAACCTATCCCGCAATCCAAACGGAGCCTAAGGACAATAACTTATATATTAATTCATATTACACAGATACTCGAATAATATACAATAATGAATTGCCATTAACAAAATCATAATACATTGTATGTCATAAACAATCATCTAATGAGTTGTCTTAGGACATATTCCAACACGAACCACTATCATCATAATCACAATCATCCTCACCCCATCAGTAATTTGACTTCCATCAGCATCAACAGAACCACTAAAATCCATATGCCCTTGATCGTAAAGAATACAAAACAATATAACAATGTAATCAATGTAAATATATTGATGGGGTGGTAAAAAAGGGCATACAAATCCAACAAAACGGGCATAAAAATCGGACATACCAGAAACACAAGCAAAACTAACGCAGCAACCTCACATATTCGCTTAAACATTTCGAACAACACAAATATGACATACAAATCCAAATAATTGATTTTGGTAAGGCAAAATCATTTCAGGCGAACAGAGATACGGCTTACAGATTCGTTTCAGGTAGAAGGCGATGGCGTAATGCTGTGTCCTTAGCGTGGCGATTGTGGAAGGCACTTAAGAGTTTAAGGTGGTGTTTGATATGGGGTTGAATAAATGAAGAAACGGGTGAAAAAAGGGAAAGAGAAGGTCTTATTTTGGGTTGGAGAGAGATTCCGTCCAATGTAGACGGAGAGGTAGACGGATGGACTGATATGGGTAAATGTTGCAACATTATAGACCCAATTAAAACAATAGAAATTAAATCGGGTATTTAAGCGATCTGATACCAATTGTAAGATCGAGCGCTTACCATTTTACCAATAACTATAGTTAAGGGTAATGGCGCAACTTCAATCTTTTCAATCATACACTGGCACAAACAGCACGTGTTCGACCGATCATAAAGCAGAGACAATTGTTGAACCCCAACAATACCTCCCCCAATAATTGCACTCTCTTCAACTCATGGGAATCGAACGCGTGACCTTGGCTCTGATACCAATTGTTGGATCGAGCACTTACCGTTTTACCAATAATTATAGTTAAGGGTAATGTCATAACTTCAATCTTTTTTCAACCATACGCTAGCACAAGGGCCACGTGTTCGACCGATCATCAAGCAGAGGCAATTGTTGAACCCCAACATATTTAATCAGTTCAGAGCATGTTAGTTTCATTACTTACGCTTGGTTTCTTTAAACCAAACTCAATCTAATCTCTCGGTGCAACAACTTTAAGGACATGAGTTATTGCACATGACTTGACTGGACTGAGTTGGGATGACCGATCAACCCCATAGTCTCAATATAAACAAGTGGTATTAGAGCAGTCGACTCGACCCACTTGTCTATACCCATCAATTGGTATCAAAACGGTTTGTCCTTGAATGCACTTAACTGCTTCTTACGCGGAAATTTTAAAAGGTTTTTTAAAAGTTTTTATTGCATATTTTTTTATACTGAAGTATAAAAATATTTTAGTGAAATGTCTCCTCAAAATAGTATAAAAATATTTTAGTGAAATGTCTCCTCAAAATATTTTTCAGAAGATTTTTATTCCATCTTTATCTTTAAATATTTTCTTAAAAATCGTGCAGTCTTCTTCCGTGTAACAACTTAAATATACACTTTATTCCTCTGTGATTTGCAAAATATAATTCACCACCCCTCCACAATTTTCAAATTTTTTTGGCTTATAATGACGAAAATACACTCGTTTAGCCGGTGGTGTTTTGCTCCTACTCAGAAATCATAGGGGAAATATTGTCTATTTTCAAACCACATTGAGGTAAGTCGCACATGATCAAAACCACAAGGGGAATATTACATCTGATCGAAACCACAAGATGGTAAACTGCTACATGATAAATTCTGTCAATTTGTTTTCTAATTTTAGGTACAAATTACCCTTATGTTATTCTTTAGGTGCAAATTATATACCTATTTTATTCGATGGATGCATTATACCATCTATATTATTATTTAGATGCATTTTACCCCTGAATGATATAACTGAATTTTAACATGTATTTCAAGCCCAGACGCATAATAGTGTGTCACACAAATCATACACGATGGATATTTTGCACCTATTAACAAACCACTGGGAGATAAATTGCATATTTTCAAACCACGGGGAGTAAATAGTCTATTTGGTAAATCATAGGGGGTTGTATGCAAAAAACCCTTATTTTGCACTAGTATTATATGGTTAACTTTATTATGCAAATATTGATGATTCGTGGATTTTTATATTTTTGAAGTTGATAATGAGTAAGTCGGTTTAGAGAAAAAAAAATAGTTAAATGTTTTTCTAATTTTAGGTATAATTTACCCCATATATTATTTTTAAGTGCATATTAACCCCCTATATTATTCTTTAGGTTCAGATTACTCCATATGTTATTCAAAATATGTAGATTACACCATTATATTATTATTTTAAGTGCAATTTACCATATCAAGAGTGCAAGTGACCTTTTAACATGTAATTTCAGAGTCACAATGTAAGATATAACGCTTGTAACACAAATCATAAATAGATAGATTATTTTGCACATATTTTCAAACAAGGTTAAACTAATCAAACTACAGGGGTGTAAAATGCTTATTTTCAAAATCACAGTGAGGTTCCGTGCCAAAAACCGTGAATATGATCGGTAGATGAAAAACTTTATTATGTAATATGAGATTAAATGCCAAAAACTTATCCATTGTGATACATTTTATTTTCTATGTAAATATATATAGCATGTGAAAATAACAAGTGCTTAAAAATTTATTTTAAAAATGCACCACTTGTCTCCGCTGCTAGGCTATGTTATATATATATAGGGGAAAGTTCAGGCCGGTACCAAATAGTAAAACTTTATTCATCCTAGTCCAGGAAAAAAACTTGCAATCATTTAAGTCAACTTTAGGTTAAAATGACAAAACTGCCCTTCATAAGAAAAGGCGGCAATCTAAAAAATGTTCAATCTGTTACAGCACTTCATTAAATCTCTTTCTTTCACCACTGCGATTCAAATCTCCTCGTAAATCTCTCTCGTCAGTTACGGTTTCTTACAGTTGGTTTTCCTCTTCATCTTTTCGATTTTCTATTTCATCACTTCGTTCCAGATTTTTTTTTCAATTCCGGTATGTGTGTGTGTGTGTTTGTGTGTATAAGAGTATATATTTACTGTTTGTTGTCTTTTGAGGGTTTTTAGTTATTATGCATTAGTGCTCGTGCTTCTTTGCTCATTTTCAGAATTTACAGTCTGAAATTTGCAACGAAGAAGATGACCCAGATAAAAAATAACTGGTGCACGAAAATCATAAAAAATAACTGGTGCACGATAATCATAAAAAAATAACTGGTGCACGAAAATTATGAACAGTAACTGGTGCACGAAAGATTGAAAATCAGTAACTAATGCACGAAAAATCAGTAATTGATGCACGAAAATTAAAATCATCTATTGATGCACGAAATTGAAAATCAATAATAAGTGCATGAAAATTAAAATCAGTCACTGACGCACGAAACATAGAAAAAGTATGTGATGCACGAATCATAATCGCAAGTGGGTGTGCATGAACCATACAATTAAGTAAGTGATGCACGAACCATTTAATTTCGTGCACCAGTTATTATTTTTCGTGCACCAGTTTAATTTTTGCAAATTTAGTGCATCAATTAATTAACACAAATTTCGTGCACCAGTGTGTATTTTCGTGCATCAGTGTTGTATTTTCGTGCAGCAAGGTTATATTTTCGTGCATCAGTTACTTTTTATAATTTGCGTGCATCAGTTACTTTTTATCATTTTCGTGCACCAGTTATTTTTATGATTTTCGTGCACCAAGGTTATATTTTCGTGCACCAGTTACTTTTTTTATCATTTTCGTGCACCAGTTACTTTTTATGATTTTCGTGCACCAATGTTATATTTTCGTGCACCAGTTACATTTTATGATTTTCGTGCACCAACTACTTTTTATGATTTTCGTGCACCAATGTTATATTTCGTGCACCAGTTAATTTTTATAATTTTCGTGCACCAATTATTTTTTCTCTGGGTCATCTTCTTCGTTGCAATACCTTGATGCCAGACTGTAAAATTTGGAAATAAACAAATAAGCTCGGACACCAATGCATACCTTACTTCTTCAAACATATGCATCAGTCAAAAGCCATGAGAGATTTTTTTTTTTAAAAAAAAAACATACAAACAGACTTTCGCTATCTAAAATTTAGCATCGATATTCAAATTTATAATCACATACACACACATTATACTTACACATGATGGAATGTGCAAAGCAGATCCGAAAATTATATGTGCAGAGTAGTCCGATGTCTTCTTCGATTCAAAATGTTTCCAAATACTACGAACAATTTAGATGCTTCAATTCAAACATATTGCATGTGCATAACATTTTAGCAAATAATTTTTAGGTCGAGGCGACAAGATGAAGCGACGAGATGATGATGAATATAATTCTGAGAATCGCCAAAAAGTTGGAGATTTACGTGCAGAGGGGGAAATTGAATGACGTAAAGAGTTAATGTGAAATTAGGTTTAGAGTTTTTTATAACTTAAGGGTATTTTGAGAACTAAAAAATACCTTTGCAAACCAACTCATTAAAAAGTGAACTTATGTGAATTTAATTCTCTCCTACCTGTATTTTTTTGTAAACATTATTTTTTGCTAGACTTATTTGAATTAGGTTTCTGCAAACAACACCAATATGCAATTTTCACATATATATATATATATATGGGTTTTTTATTAAAATAATCGAAAAAAAAAATAATTTAACAAAATATCCGAATTTGAAATTCGTTTTTAAAATTACTCAAAACGCCATCTCAGATGGCGCCTTCATGTGAAGGCGCCATCTGAGATGGCGGCTTCTGTATATGATAAAAATAATAATTGAAGGCGCCATCTTGGATGACGCCTTCATATAAAAAATTAATTTCTTTTATGAAGGCGCCATCTACGATGGCGCCTTCTCGGGTATAAATACCACGGCCGCGCCCTTCATTTTTCATACCGAAGCGAAAATCACATATCATCATAGTTTCTTATCTTATTTTTATCGTTACAATTGTTCAATCTCCAATCTCAATTAACCACTCTCGAAGTATTTTTCAGGTAAAAATGTTGTTATATTATTGATTTTATCATATTGATTTTATAAATTTATTAATTATTTGTAATATTTTATAAATTTTTCAGATATGTCGATTCAAATATTATTATATTGTGGAGGTAATATATTACAGGATTTGGATACCATTAGATATGATCGTGGTCCAATAAGAGTTACCACAATATCTCGCACAATTAATTCTATGCAGTTGTTGACCGAAATATATAATATCACGGGCATCGATGGCAACCAGTTTCTTCTGAAAATACATGTAAGACATATGTTTAGAGATTTTGCCGGGGTACGACAGACAATTTTGCCAATCGATAATGATTATAATTTAGCATGGCTATTGGATTCAGAACAAGGTCTTAGTTACTTGGAACTTTACATAGAAACGGAACAAAGAAACTATGATTATATTCCAGAAAATGTAGATTGTTTGCCTGTAGTTGCAGAACGACCGACTGTCTCCGGTAGACACCACGATGACGATCCAATATATGCTGATGTTATTGCTCCTGAGCCACTAGCAGACAGTTTCGCTGAATTGGGAAATGATATTCAGTCAGAACCAGATGATATTCCGTCCGAGGATGATGCTGATGACGATGAGGTTGACATTTGTGTCATGTCAGAAACAATTGCAGATGAAGATGAAGGGATCCCAATCACCCAGGAAGTGTCAGTTAATGTACCGGAGACAACCACGACAACTAGTCATGTCCTTTATCCAACAATTCCATTCTTCTCAATGACACATCCTGAAGTATTTGCAGACTCAGTAGACATTCCAACAGGTAAATGGGGTAGTTATTACGATTACTCCAAAGGGGATATGCATGTAGATATGGTCTTCAAAAATAAAGCACATCTGCAGGCAGCTGTAAAGGATTACTCTGTACGTGTTGCAAAACGAGAGTACCGCGTTGTGAAAATTACAAAAACATTGTGGAAAGTTGTGTGCAAACACAGTACAGAAGATGCACCTTGTAGATGGTACCTGCGCGCCTCGTTGAAGAAGAAAGTTGGATTATTCAAAATAAACAAATATGGAGGTTCTCACACATGCCTTTTGAGTGAGCTGTCTATCGATCATGCAAATTTGGACAAAAACATGATTGCTAGCTTGTTAGTGGGAATTGTTCGGCGTGATCCAGCTTTCGAGATAAATTATGTAATTCAAACAGTCAAAGACAAATATGGATTTGAGATCTCTTATGCAAAATGATGGTTTAGTTTGCGATGTGCTGTTGAGAATGTGTATGGGACATGGGAGAGCTCCGTTCAGAAACTGCCTTACTATACGGGAGCTTTGCAAAAATGGAATCCCGGCACCGTCATTGAGTGGGTTCACCTTGACAATGCCAGACCAAGAGAGAAGACATTGAATTACGTGTTCTGGGCCTTCCGACCATGTGTAGAAGGATTTCAACATTGCCGCCGGGTAATAAGCGTGGATGGAACACATCTGTATACGAAATATCAACATAAGATGTTGATTGCCGTGACAATGGACGCTAATAATCAAGTGTTACCTTTGGCATTTGCAATTGTTGACGAAGAAAAGTTTCTGTCATGGAGATGGTTTTTGGAGATGATAAGCCAGCATATTGTGAGAAGATCTGAGGGTGGTGCATGTTTGATTTCTGACCGTCATCCGGGTCTCATTGCAGCAGCCGATTGTATTCCTGACTTCAAATCACCGCGTGGAGTACATCGATTTTGTTTGAGACATGTTTGCTCAAACTTTAATAGTCGCTTCAAATCCGTTCATTTGAAAGACTTATGTTGGAGAGCGGGATCAGAAAATCAACTCAGAAAATTTGATCGCACAATGGAAGAGATAAAACTTATAGAGCCAAGGGCTTTTGATTACTTGAGTCGTATCGATAAGTGTCAATGGTCTCTTGCTCATGACGGAGGCTGGCGTTGTGGTATCATGACCACAAATATGTCAGAATGCATAAATGGAGTTTTGAAAGGTGCTCGTCGGCTTCCAATCACCGCAATTGTGCAATTAACTTTTGATTGTTGTGTACTATATTTTGTCGAACGGATTAAGAAGATAGAGCGAATGATTGAAAATAATCAAGAATGGCCAGATTCTGTGTTGGAAAGATATGGTCGTGCCGACTATCATTCCATCCATCATGATGTCCAGATGTTCGATCGTAGACACCTTACAGCTTCTGTTATCACAAGAGTACAACCATGACGTGGGGGTAACACCCATGTTGTGCATCTAAAATCAGGAGAATGTTCTTGTGGAAAATGGAAAGAGTTCGGAATACCTTGCTCACATGTGATCCAAGTTTGTCGAAAGTATGGCCTAAATGCAAAAACATTTGTCAAGGCATATTACAATATGAATGAATATTGGAGCACATATCAAGGGCGGTTCGAACCAATATGGGGGGAGGAGTATTGGGACACCCCATCTTTTGAGTTGTACCATAACTCCACTCTGCGAAAAACCAGAAGAGTGGGTCGAGATCGAACAACGCGCATTCAGAATGAGATGGACTGGCCAGAAGCCCGTGCAAGACGACAAATGGCTTCATCTTCTCGAAATCAATAAATAATTTTATGTGTAATTTATTGTAAGTTTATTTTGTAAATGATTTTACGTTATTGTGAAAATTGGTTGTTTGTCTATCACACTATTTTAGTATATGTTTAATTGCTCACAAAACAACATTGTTCAATATGTCAAAAAAATATCAAATATCAAATATTTACAAAAGAAAGACAACAAATATCATCCACGACCACGACCACGAGACCTCGTTTGTAAATGACCTCCGGTACCACAAGGAGGAGGAATGATCTCTCTTCGAACTCTCTGCCTTCTATCCGCTTGGTCATTCCTCTGTTGTGCCACAGGTACATCAGTAGGTGGTCGATATGGTGTGAGCTGTGGAAATGCAACAGGTGATACATCAAAATCGAGGCCCGCAGATGTGGTATATGATTGTGGAAATTCATATCCCACATCTGTACCCTGCTGTGTGTACATCGGAGCATACGGAGTGAATGGTGAAGGATCATACATCTGTGGCTGCGGGACATAATAACCAGTAAAAGATGTAGATCGACCTGCCCCATCTGCCGGTATAGGTGTATACGTAGATGGACCTGCCTCATCTGTCGAGAAAGGTATATACATAGAAGGCCCTGCGATATCAGTCTGGACCGACTGTACTGGTTCTTCATCAGGCTCGTGAACTTCTTCGTCTGGTGGGAAGTTTCTGTCTCGTCGTTCACGAGCCACTTGCATCACATCCTGCGCTATTGCCCTATGATGATCTCTCATCGACTCCATATACGTGCTAAAAGATTCTCCCTCAGCAGGATAGCGGTCGCAACTAACACTTAACTGTTGCATCTGATCAAGCTGAAAAGTGAATAACAATAATTACATGTTCAATCTATAAATCCATATGACATATTCTACAAAACAAATTTTGAATATATTTACTTACCACATGATGCCACGCTGGGCCGTCACCATGTTGGTATCCGGTCTGTACAAATTGCCTTTGATGGCCAATATATCTGCGGGTGACTCGGTCATACCACTCACTATATCCAACCACTACTGCACAATATAGTGGTCTGTCCACACATAAATCACCTGCCATCTCCCATTTCTGTACGTATCCAATATGATGTGCACTCCAATCCTTGTTCATACTTCCTCTTCGATCAACAGAATGCAATTTATCATCCCTTGATTGTGGATCTGTGGGGATGTCTTGGAGCATTCCAAATTGACGAAGAACCCTATCAGGACGGTGCATCTCAACAATTTCATAACAAATTAATGGGCCGGCATATGTCCATAACTGGTGGCTCAGATGCTCAGTACACACATCAGGGTATGGCTGCCAATTAAACTACAAATACAAAATTGAATTAAAATAATATAAACAACATTATTAACTTTCATAACAAACACAACTAATATACTGCTTACTTTAGTTGATGGCTGCTCATCAAGAATGTCCCTAATGATACGTACAGAATGCCTCCCTGTTTCCGTGAACCTTAAATGGCATGTCTGAAAAAAACACAATTACAAAATCTATAAATATATTTAAACATATAAAATAGCACAAAACATAAAAACATTATTACCTTGCACCATATGGAGCAGCAGGTAAGATATTCTCCTCATTGATAATTATTGGGCCAGTGTCGAATCTAGCATCACCCAGTTGAGGAGTTAAACCAGGTAATCTTGACCATGCCCAAATCTAAAATATTATCAGGAATAATATCAGTTATTATGACGACAATAATATTTCAAACATTTGAAAAGTGTTAATGTAAAGTTTACATGTACGACCTGTAATGCACCACCGATCACTTTTTTCCCTCTCATCGAGGAAGTGCATAACTCACGGTACAAGTATGCCAATACGGCACTCCCCCAACTATAATTACCAACTAAATGAATATTCTCTATCATATGTAAATATAATAACTTTACAGTATTGCCGGACGAATCAGGAAACAAAATTCCACCAAACATCAATAACACACAGCCCCGAGTATAACGGACTACATCTTCTTACGTACTGTGCTCAGTAAGAGCATTATTCACCAAATGATTGTTTATTGCAGATAAAAATAACTTTGCACCTTTAAAGTGTGCAGTATCCGGTATAAATCCCAAAAGCATATGGCAATATGCTTGCCAGTCAGGTATACTCCTATCATAATCAATACCGGATACTACGTTACCATCTACTGGCAATGCCCATATAACTGCAATGTCTTGCAGTGTGATGGTCGCCTCTCCGGATCTAAGATGGAAAGTATGTGTTTCACGACGCCATCTCTCAGCTAAAGCCGTGATGAGGTGAAAGTCAAGTGTAATTCTACCAAACCTATAAACACCATAACAACCAAAACTGTCCAACAAACTCGCAACACGAGTATCGAGGGGGCAAAGATCCCAAAAATACTTATCAGGGTTTCTGCCTCGAAGTGTAGAATCAATATCATCTGCCCAAACAGCTTCAGATCGATGACCTGACTGCAATGATAGCAGATGACTGTCAATCGGTCCTGGTCCTCTTTGTAAATCCATCCTGAAATATTACACAATAAATATCAATATAACAAAATATCAACATGGCAACCACCACCCGCCCCTACCGGTGACAACACGGCCGCCTGGGCCGGAGCGCCGCCGCCGCCGTCCCCGTCGCCGACGCCGCCCAGCCTGTCGGAGTACAAATTTCCGGTAAAAACTAAAAAATTGTAAATCATCCGACGGTTTGCCATTATCTCGAAACTATAACTAATTTTTCAATAAAAACTACCAAACAACAAAATTTAAAAACAACCAACAACATATTTCAAATTTTACAACTTTCAAAAATTTCGATTCAAACTTGTAATGTTACCTGAAATTCAAAAATGTTGAACAAGCAAGCTCCAGAAATGATAAATCACGATGATTTTTTAATTTTTGCACAAGAATATTCAGAGATTTGCGAGGAGGAGGAAGAAATTATTCAGAAAAGGCGACGAGAAGTGAGGAAGAAGAAGAGGGTCGGCGATTTATTTTATACTGAAGGCGCCATCTTGGATGGCGCCTTCATAAAAAATTTATTTTTTAATCTGAAGGCGCCATCCAAGATGGCGCCTTCAATTATTTTTTTTCAGATAAACAAAGCCGCCATCTCAGATGGCGCCTTTACATGAAGGCGCCATCTGAGATGGCGTTTTGGGTCATTTTAAAAACGAATTTCAAATTCGGATATTTTGTTAAATTTTTTTTTTTTTCGATTAATTTGTTAAAAAACCCATATATATATATATATATATATATATATACCCGGCTTAGATATTGGTTATGTACCGCATGTGGAGAATCTAACACTAAATTTTTTGTATTGAAAAAGGATTAAATTAATTTTTTTTTCAAGCGTAATTTAAATTCGAGTCTTATAAAAATAGGTATGAGGTGTTACTTTGAACAAATTAACGTCAAATACATCACTATAGTCATTAAAAAATGAATTATAACGTTGTGTACTTAGAAACATCTTGTCAACTCCAAAATTAAAATTTAAATAAATACATCGCACATATCAATTTTCGATTCTTTTCACACTATCCTTCTATAAATACCATATATATTCATAGCTATCAGTAACCAACAGATTAAATTTCCTAAAGATATGGATACAGATCATTATGGTTCGGAAACATTCCAGTTTCAAGAACATGTTAATGATTTTGGGGTAGTAGATTTCACTGATGAAGCCATTTTTGATCAGTTTATTGATTTTATTCGCGGTGGAAATGCCGCAGATTCTACTAT
Source organism: Haberlea rhodopensis (assembly GCA_907163345.1). Lineage (NCBI taxonomy): Eukaryota > Viridiplantae > Streptophyta > Magnoliopsida > Lamiales > Gesneriaceae > Haberlea > Haberlea rhodopensis. Next base: position 2,924,015 of record CAJQUN010000008.1, on the reverse strand, counting down.
AAACTCCAATGTTCTGGGTTACGGCGGTGATCAGCACAGTATTAGCGGTGCTGGTTTGGCTGATCACGGCCAGCTTTTCTCACCGGCACCACCTGTAGGGTTGTTCGATTTTGATATCCCACTGCATCATAATGATAACAAAAATAATAATAATGGATTTAATAAATTGGTGGGGGAGAAGGTGGAACTGATGGATGGGGAGGAATCATCAGCCACCACAACCACAGCCGCCGCCACTTCCGTGGCTTCTGGTAAGAAGAAAAGTAATAAAGTTGATCGGTCAAGAACTTTGATTTCGGAGCGGAAAAGAAGAGGTCGAATGAAGGAGAAGCTCTACGCTTTGCGATCTTTGGTCCCTAACATTACCAAGGTTTGTCGATGATTATAAGTTCATGTTTTTTGTGCCTAAAATTTTTAGATTTTTGAAGCATTACAAGTTCTTTTACATTGTTTCGATTAATATCTTTTAAATATGAGATTATATGATATCTAAGCATGTAATTAATACTCCTAGATAGTTTAAATGTCAACCACCATGAATTAGTCAAGATTTTATTGATTCACCTACTTGGCCACATTTAGGTAAACTCTTGTATGGATAGGGTCCTGTCATACACCACCACACATACATATAAATACATATATATCTGTGTTGGTGTATGACATAACTCATATGTATGTATGTTGGTGTATAGCAGGTTCCGGTCCATACAAGAATTTTACATTCATATTACACGCTGAAGATTGTCCTAGTCATAATAACCTTTTTTTTTTATCAAAGTAACCGAAGTTGCCATCTGAGATGTCGATTTCAATAAGAAAATTATTTTTTATTGAAGTCGTCATCTCAGATGGCGACTTCAATATAATTTTTTTTTATAAGAAAATCGTCATCTCAGATGTCGACTTTCATATATAGCAAACAAATTTAATATATCAAGCTACATAATAGATTTAACATATTATGATGTATAATATTTCAATTAAATGGAAAGAAAAAAAAAAGAATTCAAAAAATAAGAAACATACAATACATCATATAGTTTATACTATATTTTACTAGAAAAATTCTTGTATAAAACATCTTTTATTAACGTGTTCATATTTTTAGTTTATTTAAGATATTTGTGTAAATTTTGTTACTTTTGAATAGAATGATTTTTTTAACTTTTTTGTAGATCATGTGTTTTTGTGATTTAATAGAGAGATATTAGTTAAATTAATTTTAAAAGAACTATTTGATAATTATGTTATCCTTGTTTAGAGGTAGTGTGGTGCTTAAATTTTTAAAAAATTATATGTACTATTTAATGTTTAATGTTTTAATAAGAATATTAATCGATCTCCCCAGGGTCACCGGTGTATGTAATTATTTTGTTCAAATCCTCCATGTCATAGTTGGATCAAATGTATGCCAAATGTATATAATTACCACATTAATTATCGAAGGCTAATAAAATCTATTTCAACTATAAGTGTATGTTTATATATTAGGACATAAAACAAATTAATTTATGGTTATCAAGTGCACGTGAACAGATTTAAGAAAAAAATGAAACTTTTTTTAAACATTAGTTCACTAATTTTATATCTAAAAAATTAAACCAAAATATATTTTACAAATTAACTTCATCAATTTTCATGCAAAAAAAAAAAATCTAATATTTTATCTCTATATTGTCCTTCACATATTGAGTGCAACTTTCCCAATATTTCGTGTTACTACTATCACTGTATTTTATTTTATTGTAAAAAAATTATCTTATTTTTATATTATAATTATACATTAGAAATACAAAATTATACCATTAAGTGGATTAGTTCAAATGGATGAGTGAGTTTAATATAATAAAGGCGAAAGTTTTAAAAAAATAGATAATGTATCATATCCATTATTTTCATAAATTATCCAATACTCCTTAATTAAATATATATATATATATTTTATATGGAAGTCGCCATCTGAGATGGCGACTTCCATATAAAAAAAATTTATATATGAAAGTCGCTATCTGAGATGGCGACTTCAATAAAAAAATTATTTTTATATGAAAATCGTCATCTCAGATGGCGACTTCAATAAAAAATAATAATTTCTTATTGAAGTAGCTATCTGAAACTTTTATAATAAAAAAAAATTTAGATTATTTTGATAAATATAATTTTTTGGGTCAAATAATTAAAAACCCGGGCAACAGTGTGTATGCTGTATTCATGAGTAATAACGATTGGAACGCGATGCGCATATATATTACTACGTAAATGAATTTTTTTGTTCTTTTTCGTGACAAGGGATAATTTTAATATAATGACAATGGTGTTTAGAGAGAAAATTTGGGTTAGTTTATTGACAAAAATAGTTACCATAAGTATTCCTCACTTAGTAATCTAACTATAACGCACGGTTTGGTATATTCGGTGGTGGTCGCAGGAATTTTAGGAAGGAGGCAAAAAAAATTTAAATAAAAATTTTAATTGTCAAAATATAATTTAAGATGAGCAAATTGTAATTTTTAAGGGGTAAATTTGCAAAAAAATTGTAAAAATATATTTTTAAGGTAATTTTTTGAATTTTTTTGGGAAGGGGGGTAATTGCCCTACATCCGCCCTTGGGTATATTGATAAGGGTATGATGAACCATAATATTTAACTACTTATCATTCACTTATATCATCATAGACATTGTATCAAATCGGTATAGATAATCAGGGATAAAGTTGTATTTTATACCTATGCAGATCTTGATAGTTATATATCAAGATACCAGAAGTATATATTACGTACAATTTGCAAACACAATCTACAAATTCATGTTTTTTCAGTTGAACATAAATTAGAGCTGTAATTTAATGGCGATCTTGCTTGAGATGGTAATATTGATAATTTATAATTGAATACGATTGGATCATTTGTGGATTCAGATGGATAAAGCTTCAATAGTTGGGGACGCAGTATTCTATTTACAAGACTTACAAATTCAACAAAAAAAGCTTAAATCTGAGATTGCTGGTCTCGAGTCATCTTTCACAAAACAAGATAACAAATACCATATGAAAACCTTTCAAGATTCCCAGAAAATGGATGCAACAAATTTCTATCCCATGTTGAAGAAAATTTCAAAGGTATATATGCATACTTCTGTCAATATTTCATTTCAAATTTAAAAGTGGCTCGATAATCCTTCGAGTCGATCCTATTATGATGCACCGGATAATAAATATTTAATAGATCCCTCATTTGGTTTTTCAAATAGGCATTTTGCACCCATGTGATTTGGAAATAGACAGTTTATGTGGTTTTAAAAATAGACAGTTAACCTTATGTATTTTGAAAATAAGCTGTTTATCCTATGTGGTTTGTAAATATGTGCAAAACACCACATCAATATAATGGGGCAATATGCTATGTTTGTAAACCACGATGAGGTAAAATGTTTATAAACTGTCTATTTCCAAATTATATGGGTACCATAGAAGGTAAGTTGACAATGACGCAAGACTCTGTCAAATATTGAGTTAGTTCGCAAAAATTAAAATATTTGAGTTGCTAGCAGGTAAATGTATTTCAAGTAGAGGAAAGAGGGTTTTACGTGAAAGTAGTGTCCAACAAAGACAAAGGTGTTGCGGCGCTACTTTATAGGGCTCTTGAATCAATACCAAGCTTTCATGTACAAACCTCTAACTTGGCTGCTTTTGCTGATAGTTATGTGCTGACATTCACTTTTCATGTAAGCATCATATGTTTCGTCATTGTTGTTCTTTCATAATCAGTTTAATATCCTTTTTGAGTTTATATTTAAGTGATAAATTGAGAATTCGAAATTGAATGAAAATGCAGATCAAAGAACGTGAATTGGACATGAACTTGTCAGATCTGAAGTTGTGGATTGCTGGCGCTTTTCTGGATCAAGGGTTAGATTTCGAAGCATCGGCCTTCGATTCTGCCTGCTTCTGAATCCCGACGAGACCCGACTTTTTTGAGGGTCGAAGGGATGTGAGAGTCTTGGATCATGCCCAACATAAAGAAAAAGGGATGCTCCTTGGTGTGCATTACCTTGTCTTAGGAGTGGGATTTGGATAATGTTTCTATCCCACGTTCCTTAATGTAAACGATTTGATCAGGTTTATAAAAGATTATATATATATATATATATATATATACTAATAATAATTGTCCACGACCAATAACACATTTTTTTTGTACGATGCTAGCACTAGAGTTCATGTCTTTTCGTCAAGATCCTCATGTAAGGAAGCATTATTGACATCTTGTTAGTGAAGGTGTCAATGTTGAATTCAGGCCACATCAAGAAAGAAACGTACAATTATAAGCTTTACAACTGGGGCAAAAGTCTCACAATAATCTAATCCTTCAATTTGGTTGTAAGGATGGGTTACCAATAATTATTCCACGATGGATCCAACCCGAACTCGTATACGTAAAACAAGAGTTGGGTCACCACGAGCCATTGTCTTAAGTGACATCAAACCTTTATGTGAGGGTGAAGGTCATGAGTTTGAGATCTCCCACCCGGATCCCTCTAAAAAAAAATGGTTGGGTTGATCCATATCCAATTGGAGAATTTATTATTTCAAGAAACACAAAAATATATCCTTGGGAGCTAATCATGTATCGTTGGATCTGAATCAACTATTTTTAAGAAACGTCCCAGTATATATTAATATAATAACATAATAATTTGATTGTTAATTCAGACATTTAATTTAGGGTTCTTTTATACTATGATTAAAGACCAGGTCCAGTATTCGCCTCGAATTGACCTTCCCTCTCATCTCAAGGTGAGGGAAGGAATTGTTTCTAATGTCACTTGTTGAATATTTCGGTTGCTTAAGAAGTTGAACTAATTGCTCCACCTGGAATGGATTATAGGGGAGAAGAGTATAATCCATATTTATATGGAGAAAAATAAGATTAACCTCTCACAAAAGGTTCCCGCTCATTCAATGATGCATCTCTTCCGTTGATTTCCATCTTCATCGACGGACCACATCAAATTCACATGCCAAAATTGTAGCCAATCAAAAACACGAGTCCGAAGGCCTATTCGGCATAGCATCATCACTTAATCAACGGTCCAAATAAAATATCCGCGTAACTTCAAATCCACCAATCACAATTCTTCTATTCCTCTATAAAACAGCCACTCTGATTTTCAATGTCCTCAGTCGAATCAACTTGAAGAATCTCTTTATACGCCGAAATCCAAACACAGAAAATGGGAGCCAAAGGTGAGAAAAAGCCCGCCGAGAAAAAGCCTGTGGAGGAGAAGAAGACCGCCGACAAAGCCCCAGTGGCCGAGAAGAAGCTCAAGGCCGGAAAGAAACTCCCCAAGGAGGCCGCCTTGGCAGCCGCTGGGGATAAGAAGAAGAAAAAAGCGAAAAGAAGCGTGGAGACTTATAAGATGTATATCTTCAAAGTCTTGAAGCAAGTTCACCCAGACATCGGAATCTCGAGCAAAGCAATGGGAATCATGAACAGCTTCATTAACGACATTTTTGAGAAGCTTGCTCAGGAATCTGCCCGATTGGCGAGGTACAACAAGAAGCCCACTGTTACTTCAAGGGAGATTCAGACCTCGGTGAGATTGGTGTTGCCTGGGGAACTCGCGAAGCATGCTGTTTCAGAGGGTACTAAGGCTGTGACTAAATTTACTAGTTCTTGATTTCGGCGATGGTGTAAATTCAAGTTTGTTTTTATTTTTGTTTGTGTTGGGGATAGGATATTGTAGTTGAATGATTAATGAATGAAAGGAGCTTGAAGCTATACATTTCTTTTTCTTGAATATTTTAATTTCTGGTTTTCGTTTTTCACTTTGGGTTTTTTGTGCTGTGCTTTTATTATGTAATGATTTGTAAATTCATTACATAATTAGTCACTGCTGCAAGAAGTGGATCTCCTCAGAAAGTTTTACCATGCTTCCCTTTATATACCACAACCATGATTAGAAATCTAAAAAAATCATTCCATCGCCCAAAAATCACAAAATCCTTAAACATTCCGTCGCCCAACATCTCAAGCGTCGGCCGTCACACGAAATGAAAAAGAGATTCACGAGCTTACTTAATATGTTGGCTATACTGGAATTCTGGAAGTGGATACATTATTTAATTATAAATTTATTAATTTAGTATAACACATTACTTTATTATTAATTTCTTTTAGAGGACATTACTTCATTATTATTTTGATATACTAAATTATGTAGAGGATAAATTTATTTAATTATAAATTTATTAAAATACACATAACAATCTATTTAATTAATTAAACACCAACTGGAGATGCCTAACAACTTTTATATTTTCAAATCCTCCGTTCCAGCGATAAATCTTTGTTTTTGTTTGTTCCACCGATAAATCGCCGTGTTTTGTCGGCAAAACACATTTTCAAAGCAATTTTTTTTAGAGGCATTTTCTAAAATGGCCTCTATGGAAGTGCTATAATCAATTTTAGCCTTTATTTAATTTATTTTATCAAATTGGCCTTTAATTAAGTTAAGTTTCAATTATATCCTTTAACCATATCTTCTTCTCTCACATCAATTCCTCATCCTATTTTTTTTCTCCCACCATCTATCTCATTAGATTATGTGAATGTTTTGGGATGAAGGTGTTGGAAACTTACGTGGTCTCGTTAGGAGTTGCAAATATTATGCACGTAAAATATTTATTTATGTATTTGGTTTAAACGATAGTAAATATAAATATTTAGAAAAACTATTTAACAAGTATATATTAAAATAAGTATTCATATTGTTTATATTATTTTTAGAAATAGAATATAATAAGTAAAAAGTTATTCCTTATTAAAAGGTTAAATCTTTATAATAGGATATTGCTTTTGATTAAACCCATTGATATTGCATCGAGGTGTACCACATAAAGATTAACATTCCAACTAAAAAAAATTATATTTAGCTTACTTGCGAAAATTCAAAAAATAAAGTTCATATATAATTAATAATATTTTAAATCCCAGTATTTTTAAAAATCAAGTATAAAACTCTATGCATATGGGACAAATGTGCCTGATTTTTTAAAGTATAGTGTTTCATCAATTTTATACATACGGTTTACACTTTTTGGATTTTTGCATAGATGTATATACCATTAATGTATAAGTAAAGAAAAATAAAACTCAAGAAATTTTGAAGTATTTTAATGATTTATGAACAAATCATTAAATTGAAAACCGAATTTGAGCAAAAAATTTAAGTTGGTTCTTCATATCGACTAGGAAATCCTTTAAATAAATGTAATTTATATTGTGAGTAGATTATCGTATTATATTTAATTTTTGAAAATTCAATTGACCGTAACATTCAACCTCAAGAGTGATAATTGAAAGAGAAATTTAAGGATTCTATCTTAAATCCATATTTTTAAAAATAGCCTAATCTATTAAAAAAAAAGGGTATTTTAGGATTTTTAAATTATGAAAGGCTATATTTAAAACTATTTAATAGATAAAGCTATTTTTAAAAATAATGATTTAAGATGGGTTAGAATTCTTAATTTCTCTTTTTTTTACTACTCGGCTCTTTGAAACGGCAGACGGCTTTCCGGACCTGGAAGGACGGTTATGGTAAACCATGGTTACAACCCACCCATCTTTTTCAAGAATTTGAAGCTTACGTTTTCACAATATTGATTTATATTTAAAGTAGGACGCTTTTAAGCTGACTTCTTCGAAGAGCCAAGTAAAATTTGATTCGAACAGAAAATTAATTAAAAATGATAATCAAAGTGATTCTTATTTTGTGAAATAGAAAATTGAAATGGTAATCGGAACAAAAATCATGTAGATTCATAAATCTAAGTTAAATGTATAAGTTTCAAGTATATTTCTGCAAGTAAAACATATATTTTAGTAATTTCTGGACAAATTGGTTTTTAATCCCACCTTTTATTGCATGGAATTACAGACATAAATTATGGAATCGAAAAAATCAACTTTAGGACCATAGAATATACTTCCTTCTTAATTTCTCAAACCTCGCCAATTTAAGCTGGTCGGGATGGACTTGAAGGATAATTGTGTTAGAGACTTAACCTAGCTGTACTTGAGAGAAGTATTCTATCCCGAGGAACAAAAGACAAATTGCAGAAGACAATGCCAACAGATTCATGCCCTTCAGAAACCTAAGACAAAGAACATTAAATACTAAATGAGTGAATATTTGTAATGGTGAGATACTCATATCTAGACAGATTGAGTTGAAAGTGTAAAGAGTTTCAGCGAAGTAGCAAAGCTCAGTGAAGTGAGATTGTACACATAACTTGTATACTTCAAAATCTTTTAGTGGACATCTTTTACAGAAGGGAAGACGTAGAAGTTTACTCTTCAAACTTCTGAAAATAATCTCTGTCCATTTATTTATCTGCTTTATTACTCATCTTGCTGTTATCATTTATTCTATCTATTGAGCTTAGTAGGCTTTTTTCGTATTTTATTATGAGTTCTGTTTTACTCAGAGGATTGGTAAATTGATTTACTCAGAGGATTGATAAATTGATTTCAGTTGGTTCAAAGTTTATTGTTTTTAAAACCCAAAAATTGGCTGAATGTTTATTCATCACTCTCTAAACACTCATGCATTCCTCGTACAATGATGAGTCAAATGGGGAAGTCCGATACTTCCACAAGGGTACTATACTCATGGTGCAGCTAATGGCCCATGCGGGATCCATATATATCGGTGAGCATGCAAAAGGGTGATGTAAAATACTTTTGATTAGTTGATAAAACATAAATAAAAAAAATTCATTTAAATTTCAATTTTTTTTTCCTTTCAGAAAGACGTCTCTCTGAACCCGTTGGCGCTGTCCATCTTGCTTTATTACCTCAATATAAATTATATAATTGGATTAAACAATCACTGTAATATAAAAGTAAATTAAGTAAAAGCATGAATTTCCACAAAACTTGTATTAAAAGGGTTCAGCCCTTCTTATTTGAAGCATCAAAAACCAATTAATATAAGAAAAGCTTTCATTCTCTTTTTAAGCAAAACAATTATTTAACACATAACTCAGAAGAGTTTCAACTCATTTGCAATTACAAAATGAAATTACACATAAACAAAGTAATTAATTACCCGGTGTTTAGATGCAAGGGTAGCCTGCGCAATCGGGTTTTGCAGCACTCTATTTAACGGAAAATTCGGTGCTACCTGCTCCAAGAGTTGATCAATGGTGTATAATGGACCTGAGTTGACATGTACAATGCCCCAAGTAAGTATATACTCGGACCGACATATTTTTATAATTAACTAACATAACCTTAATATCTTTTATTCAAGATAATTTATATTTGTTTATAGTTATTTTAAAATTAAAATATTAATTACTTTATTATTATCATTATAGTTATTTAATTTGGATAAGTGAGCTCCACATAAAAAAAATACATTATATATATTCAAATCAAATTTAGACCATTGGATCTAACAAAATCATTATCCTTATGTTAGACTGAACTCATTCGATATAGACTACATAAGTTGAAAAACACCAAATATAGATATATTTAATCATAATACTAATAATGTATAGGAAAATGCATGAATAATGTTAAAACTCAATAATTCCTTCATCGCGTGAAATTCACTTAAATCAATCGTGAAAAAATGGTGGTTTTTTTCCCAAGCACCACGACCTATATGAAGTTTTCGATTTCAAGTAAGGAAAGCTAGGCCACGAATGCGACAGGTAAAACAATATAATAGAAGCCGAGTATTAGTATGAAAAAACCGAATATAATACGATATAAACTGACATCAAAGTCGTTGAAAACTGATATCTCAACATTGTGTTGTTCGCACAGAGCATTGCTGAATATAATAATATGTAATAGCACCATTTCCATTGCAGAGGAAATGAGCGAAAACCTTTTACAGATAAAGCTTGCAAATTGGGGAAACAGCCATTTAAAACAACTATTCATGCTTTGTCGTTAAGCTTGGTTCTCTTGCTGCTGTTGCTGGTAGTTTAGTGGCCTCCTAAAAAGCATGATATGTGGCTCCGGGCGGTGAATCGCATAGTGAACCCACCCACGGCTCTGCTGGACCCCAATTGCTCGCCACTCATTCTATTGAAACAAAAGGAATTAATTAGCCAATCATTTGGTTTCACAACTAGCAAGAGTAAAAAAAACAAGAGAGAATTTACAAAGAACTCAACTTGGAAATGTTCAGGAAAAAATACAAGTACAGACCAGAACTGAAAATACAAGCACATCCCAAGCATCAGCAAACGATTGCAATTGAAGTTTTTACAAGAAACACATGCATTCAACTAGTTTCAGAATGATCACACAATCAAATGCAGATTTGTTGATCCCAAAGCAACCTACATGAATTTCTAATGAGCCTGTTTTAGCCTTTAGGAGGAATGTACACCATTACATTGACTGATACGAAGGCTTAAATGGATAAGGAACAAAATTGAAGTTAATGTTAATTTAAGAACATAAAAAAGTGTAATGTTCTTATAGATCAAAAATTGAAATTCCGTGAATTCAACTTCTTTAATCCAAACACAACTTGAAGTTCCAAGTATTTGCTCATGTCTTTTTCTTGCTGTGTGTGCGTGTTTGATACGAGAGAATAATTCTATCAGCCGAAAAACGCATTTCTTACAAGCAGAGCATCAAAATTCCTCCAAGATTTGCACAGTTTTAAGATAAGAATTATATTAAAATTAATGGGAATTAAGCTAAAGAAAATTGCATTAATCAGGTGGGCATGGGTAACTAGTGTTTGCCTCAAGTTAAAAGTGAAAAACTGGGAAAAAAAGTGCTTTACTCCTCCAACGATTATTCATTCAGGGGATAACATAAATTGACAAATAAATAGTCTCGTAATTTCTCAGTCACCAAACTGAAAATCATTGAATTCTAAAGCAAATAAAGTACCAAATAACAAACTCAAATATTCATGTAATTGACAAAAATCCTAAACTCTAATTATCAATACAAAACAAAGGATTTAAATTACTTACTTCCGAGAGTAGTCGATTTTTAGGAAGCAATTTTGCCACCTCTGTCGGAAGAACCACATGCCTGAACACGCCAAAATTGCTCACCAAAATACATAAATAAAAATTCGTCGCCGAACAAAAAGAAGGTAAATGGAGTCTCATAAATAGATCAATTCACCTGTACTCGTAGGTGTCATCAAAGTACTTATCGGAGTACTGGATCTGACCGCCCATTTCGAATAGCTTCAATAATCATTTTTGCACACAGAAAAACGAAATTTGGTTACGATTAGAGATTAATCTGTATAAAACACCAAAAAAATTAGCAAAAAAAAGCAAGAAAGTTGCGTAGCAGTTAGCACCTTGGAGAGAGAGAGAGTGGGAGTGCCAGGAAAACAGAAATGTTGTGGAGAAATAGGAAACAGAGTGTATTTAGGGCAAAATTGATTAGGATGCTTTTACGATTTAGTTTAAAATGGGGGACTTCTTTTGAATTTTGAAATTTGAAAATTTCCCCGCTTCGAGTAATTCACTTGGAACATAAGTAGGGTGTCTCAGAATTAAACTAAAATAAGATGTTTTTTTTTATAATCATTTTGCAATCTTGTGTTAGGCAATAAATTCTTTTGTAGTATTTGTTTATGTGCTTGATATGGAATAAGGATGCTATTGGACCGATCCCCGTGCATCCCTACCCACACCAATTCAGCTCCGATTGGTCCGATTCAATGACGGTGCTCATGGAACCGTAAGTATAGGACCGATTCCGAGCACCCCATGGAGCCACACCCGCTAAGGCATTGGCCTTTTTTTTTATTCTTTTTTGGTTAGGTTCCGGTTCAAGTCCAATCTAGCCAAACCAATCCGGTATATAAGTTTATTTAAATAATATATTTGACTATGAATTTATATGATCTTGTTTGGAGTAACTTATATTGTGTTATATGAAATTCATACAAAATAAATAAATAATTATAATAAATATTATATATAACATTTGAGAAGTTATAAAAAAAGACTAAAGCAATAAATAATAAAAAAATTTCAAAAATATATCATTTATATTTAATATATGTGTGGATGATGAGCAAAGTTTTTCATTATGAATTGACAGTTTTGCCCAAGAATTGTATATGGATTCAAAAACAAGCATGGTCAATAATGGGAAAATAATGGAAAAGCATATTTTAGAAAATGAAAAAAAAAATGCAACTTTTAAGAATAATTAACTTTATTTATTTCTATTAATGTAAATAATTATATATCAACTTAAATTGTCTTTGATACACATCCTCATTAACATCTCATTTAGGGATGTCAACGAGGTAGATTTGGGACAGGTTTGGCAAATCCCAGGACCCGCCCCACTATACAAAAAACACGGACCCACCCTGCCGGCCTAGACCCGGGAACTCTGAGGGTTTACCCGCCATGCCTCGGTTCCATGTTTTTTTTTATATAAAAAAAATTAGCTAGAAATCAATTTTGAAACACAAAAATTGAGTTTGTGATTGAATTTCATGTATTTCTCTAGTAAATATTTATAATAAGCCTTTTAAAACTATCTTTAAGCTATCAAATATTTATTAATTTGATCTCATTCTCTTTAAAATGTCCAACTTTGTTAATATGAACATATGAGTTTTGATATAAAATTAAATAATGACACTTTATTGTTAAACCAAAGAAGTGAAATGTATCTAATATTAAATTTTAAAGTAAAAATGTATAGCGGAGCAGGCCCGAGACGGGTTCGGTCAATCCAAGGATGCGCCCGCCCCGCTTTCAAACCCGGTTAAAACGGGTCCAGACCCGACCAACCCCATTGTCATCGATAATCTTATTATTAGCTAATACCTCTGCATTTTTTCATTAAATCACCTTTTGTGCTTTAAGTTATGGCTTTATAAAAAGTAAATTTTACATCATAATTACTAAATAATAATTATTATTATTTAATTAAAATAAAAGTTATGAAAAAATATGACATGGTTAACTTTATTGTTGTTACGTCTATTCTTTCTATCTAAATTGTGGTTTACATCTTTATAAAATTTATTATTTTGTTGATTTTTTTGTTATTTTCCTTTACGCGTATTTTGATAGATAAGTATTTTTTTAAAAAAAAAATTGTTTCGACTCTTGTTGTTGTATATGTGACATGTATAACATAGGATTTAGAGATTGTATTTTTAACTCATTACCCATAAACTAAATCTGGAATAAGATCACGACGACCAGTGCTAGAATCAGCAATAGGATCGAATCGGTCCTGCATTATTTTTCTATGGGAATTTAAGATGATAGTTTTGGCCTAAAACTAAACAAGCATAAACTATTTCTGTCCTAAGGCGACTGTTGGGTTTCCGTACCCTGGCGTCAGATCTAAACGTAGCGAAAATAATACAATAAACAGATCTGACCCGGGGACGGTCGATCGCGCCTGATTCATATATTAACATGCATAAATCGAATATAATGCACGAAAAGAGAATTACCGATAACAGCGAAATCAATCTGATGTCGGTGGTCCTCGAGTCCAATCAACCTGACCAGATCTTCAAGCACAACATCAGTGCTAGTGTGATGTCGGCTATTCTATGAGAGTGTGTATAGAGAGAAAAATCACCTTAAACCAAGAGATGAACATATATTTATAGGAGTTTTGGTCAATTATTTGGGCTATGTTTATGAGGGTCCAACGGGCCAACAATTGGCCCATTGGCTTGTAGGGCATCTAATGCTAACATCGACAGTATTCGACAGGTGTAGTAACGTGAAAATTATGACAGCCCAGCCCCGGAAAGCCGCGCCTTTTGTCTTCAGATGCCGTTTTCCCACTCAGAAGCCTCCATTTTATGTCAAGGTTGGAGACATTTTTTATATCTATTTCGCCACATTTCTTCCTCACAATGTCAAGGACAGGTTGTGGAAGCATATGTTCTCCATCTGAAATCAACTTCTGGAGAGTGGAGTTTGTCGTCTGCCACTCTGTGCAGCAAAACCATTCGTTCTCCGGCAATTCCTGTGACAAGTGTGGCACAGATATATTCACGAAGGAATGCAATAAGTGGACTCATTGTTAAATTTGGGTATACTACCTTAATATAAGCATGTGCATACCAATCTAATATCAAAAAAATATGTGTTTTCATAAGTGCACTTATTGATTCTACCTGTGCATATATGAGTGCGTGCTTTCATAAACTCAAGCGATGCAATTGTAAAAATTAAGTGCATCAACTTGTTTATCACCACCTTGTATACATGCACCACCTTGTTAATTAAATACATACACCACCACGTTAATATAAAAAAGTATTTTACACATGTATCGTTAAACTCAAGCGGTGCACTTGGTAAAATTAACGCGCCACCATTAATTCAAAACTTTTATTTAAACAATTTTATCAAAGATCTAAACCATACTGTAATTTTAGGTTTCACATACAAAATATAAAAAACATAAATATTACGACAAAATTGAATTTCATAACAAATATCAAAAGAATTGAAGCACATCACATGTACTCACACTTTATTATCGTGTTTAGCAGCGTTGAATTTTATGCTTCTTTCTCCATGATGCCTCATTTTCTCTATTATAGTCTCACTCCTGGACACACCAGCGAGGATGCAAACCATATTTAAATTCTCTGTGGAAAGGGACGAGTCTAACGACATGTTCGGCATGCTGTACGGAACGATTATGGAGGACGATGTGAAAGGAGACGACGAGGCATGCGAGAGGCTTTCAATCGCTCGAGAAACTAGAGATTTTGTGGGTGAGGAACTCCATATCTATTTTGGTCATTAGATAAAATGACTTAAACTATTTGAAGTTTTTTTTACCGGATTAAGTCGAAAAAACTTTTTCCAATAGCTACCCACCCAAATTTTTACCAATATCTTTATATATATATAACGATCAATTCTTTTCAGTTATATATATGATCGATGAATATTAATTAAATCAATATTTTATTCCTTTTCTGAGAATGTTGGCATCGTGGTTTCGACTCAAGTATCCACACGTTGCCTTGGGGCTCTAGCTGCATCAGCCACTATTCTTTATCTCCATAACATTACTCCCCAAAATGGACATTATTCCATTGTCACCAATGATTACCCTGAATTATTTTTTGTTAAAAATTAATTGCACAATTCGACGTATATTACTTGGTTTTTTTTTTTTTTTGTTGATGAAAAAGGAATTCATTAGATCAAATGTGCCAAGTTTGAGTTACAACAGTTTTCAGGAAGAGAGGACACAAATCAATACAATAAGGAAGTGGTCCATGTTGGACTGCATGCGAAGCTAAACTGTGAGCAGCAACATTAGCTGAGCGTAGACAGTGGTGTACATCAAATAAAACATTGTGAGTGCACAGATTGCGGATAGAGGAAATTATGGAGTAGCGTGCATGGCAAAGCTGAGGATGGTGTTAGGGAACTATGATTGCTGTCATGTTCTTGCGAAAGTTGCAGGAGCTATAAAAAGAGACACAAAGATTTACGTTGTTCGGCAAAACTCGCCTACGTCCACGGAGCACACACACTTCACTATATCAAATATGAAGGATTACAAGAGGAGTACAAACTCACAACTCTCGGAGAATGAGCAAACTTTCTCAAATCAACTCAAAATCTCTCAATCACACTTTGCTCTCTCTCAAAGCTTACTAAACTTTTGATTTTTATTATGATACAAATGAGCAAAACTCTTGCCTATTTATAGGTGAAAACCATGGTGGTGTGAACCAAGAAACTTCCGGTGTGAACATCAGGTTTGAACACCGCCTCATTTTTCTTGCCTACCAATTGGCCGCATTCACACTTGTTCAAACATGCCTACAACTTGGACTTCAAACTTGATGGATTTTCAAACTTGGTGGCTTGTCAAACTTCAACAATCTCCCACTTGAAGATTTATTTCAATCTGTCTTCATACCTTGATTAGTGGTGTGCTCGATCTCGTCTTCATCCTTGAAGACCAACTGAAGATGTACATAACTTCAGTTTATCCATGGTGACAATCTTTGTTAACATATCCGCTGGATTCTTACTGCCCTGGATTTTCTCGACTTTCAATACACCTTCTTCTAACAAGGATCTGATGAAGTGATAGCGTAATCCAATGTGTTTGGTTCTTGAATGGAATGCTGAATTCTTCGCTAGATGTATCGCACTCTGACTGCCACTATACAGTACATTCTTTACTTGATTGAATCCCAATTCTGTTAACAATCCTTGTAACCATATCATTTCTTTGCTAGCCTTAGTCACAGCTAACTACTCAGCTTCTGTAGTTGATAGAGCTACAATCTTCTGTATTTGTGATATCCAACTAACTGTTGTGCTTCCTACTGTGAATACATAACCCGTAGTACTTCTTCTACGATAATTTCGCCAGCAAAGTCTGCATCTATATAGCCTTGGATTTTTGTTTCTCCCTTTCCAAAGACTAAACATTTATCTTTAGTACCTCGCAGATACCTCATGATCCATTTCACCGCTTGCCAGTGGGTCTTTCCAGGATTTGACATAATCTGTTAACAGCTCCCACTGCATGGCTAATATCTGGTCTTGTACAGACCATCGCATACATAAGACTTCCAATGGCTGAGGCATAAGGGACCTGAGCCATGAAGTTTCTCTCATCATCTGCCTTTGGAGACTGATCCTTGGATAACTTTAAGTGACTGCCCAATGGCGTACTTACTTCCTTAGCATCAATCATGTTGAACCTATTCAATACACGGTTGATGTACTCCGCCTGAGATAACTGCAAAGTACCCTTTTGCTTATCTCTGGAAATCCGCATCCCAAGAATCTATTTAGCTGGACGTAGATCTTTCATGTCAAACTCATTTGACAGTTGCATCTTCAACTTCTTGATCTCGTCCATGTCTGGTCCTGCTACCAACATATATCGACATAAAGTAGCAATACGATATAACTGGACTCATACTTCTTGTAGTAGCAGCAATGGTCAGCATTACACTTATGGAATCATTGCCTCTGCATGAAACCATCAAATTTCTTATACCATTGCCGAGGGGCTTGTTTTAGATACCATACAAGCTCCTTCGAAGCCTACATACAAGATTTTCCCTTAGTATCTCTGAGAATCCTTCTAGTTGTTGCATATAGATCTCTTCATTCACATCCCGTGGAGAAAAGCAGTTTTCACATCCAGTTGTTCCAGGTGTAGTCCTGGAGCAGCACAATGCTCAACACTAACCGAATAGTGGTTAGCTTCACTACTGGTGAAAAAATATCGGTAAAATCAATTCATTCTTTATGTTGAAAACCTTTGACTACTAACCGGACCTTGAATCTTCTTGATCCATCACTTTCTTCCTTCACACGATACACCCATTTGTTGTGAAGGGATTTCTTTCCTTTTGGTAGCTTCGTTAGCTCCCAAGTGTTGTTGGAGATAAGAGACTGCATTTCATCTTTCATTGCAATCTCCCACTTGCCAGCATCCTCTGCTTGACAGCTTCATCGTAGCATTCGGGCTCTCCTCCATCTGTAATCAATAGATAATTCATATACCTTCTGTTTGGTATATGAGGTCGAGATGATCTTCTCAGTGCGGGAGGACTCTGAACCTGCGGTTCAACATAACTGGTGCACGAACTAAGATTACATTGGTGCACGAACTAAATCTCCAGAACACCATAATATAAACTCATACTGCATAACATTATAGTGAAATAAATTTCTTCAAAAGCTTTCATAAATCATCCAATATGTTTCTTACAAGTTTTCTTATTGTGGCCATGTTTATTACAACGACTACAACACAATTGTCTAATGTTTTCACCTTTAGATCAAATTCTTCTCTTCTTTGGACGACTGACTCCTTCATAGCCTATACGTACTAACATGACAAATTTGTCAACTACTTCATTAATTGCCAATTTATTCCTCATAAATACAGCAATTGCATGTGGACATGGGAATCCATCCAACTGCCACTTGTAGCATGAACATGTTTTATTGTCAAGGCGCACAGTAACTGTAGGTATGAAAACACTTCAAAGTAGCAATCAGAAGACATCTTAATATTCCATGCACGACCTTCATTTACATAAGATGCTCATTTCTTTTCCATCCGAGCACACAATATCCCACTCCATCGTTGTGCCATTAATCTCCTAGCCAAAAACAAGCACATCAACTTAACCCTAATAGAACAACCATATGTGTAATAGGAAGACACCTTGCCTCTAATATCAACAAATTGAATGACTCGGCTGCATTGGAATACATCTCTCCATATCTCATCCAGTAGAGTATGCATTAGTCCACTTATCCAAAGAAAGTCATGGTAAGAAATCTTCCAAAATTGACCTACCTTCTCGTTTGAAAACAACTAGCTTTTCGTTAAAAATAGCCACTGTCGGCGAGTAAGCACATTCATCGAGCAAAAAACATAATCTCTCTCGAAATTTATTTGAAAAGTGTTTACCAACATATCGATCACGCAGGTTGCACTTTAAATGATATAAACAAAAAAAGTGTTTCAGAGAAACTTCAAACACAACAGGTAGCGCCTCCATCAAACCAATATTACGATCGAATATATATACAACATCTTCACCATTGTCTAAAATTTTGCTCAAATAAGATAAAAACCAAAGCCAATTATCGTAGTTCTCGGAGTCCACAACAGCGAAAGCCAAAGGGAACAAACCATGCAAAATAAAACATCACTATGTTAATTGTAATATATTTTCTTCACCAGAAATCCCAATTATAAGGGTGCATGAATATAATAACACTGGTGCACGAACTCAAATTATAATGATGCACGAAAATAATATACTGATGCACGAAGGAGAATGGTGATGTATAACTAGTGCACGAAACTTATTAAAAGTAACTGGTACACGAAACTTAGTAAAAGTAACTGATGCACGAAACTTTAACAAAAATAACTAATTCTGTGATGCACAAAACTTACATAAATTAACTGATGCATGAAAATAATATAATGATGCACGAACCTTATAAAAAAGTAACTGATGTACGAAACTTATATAAAAAGTATATGATGCACGAAACATATATAAAAATATCTGATGCACGAAACTTACATAAATTAAATGATGCACGAAATAATAATAATAATATAATGATGCACGAAACTAATATAAACGTAACTGATTCACGAAATTTACATAAATTAACTGATGCACAAAAATAATATAATGATGCACGAAAAAGTCTGGTGATGCACGAAACTTACATAACTACAATGATGCACGGCTTTATAAATATCTGGTGCACGAATCTTATTTTGTAATAAGCTTCGTGCACCAGTTAGGTTATGTCCGTGCACCAGTTAAGATTCATGTTCGTGCATCACTTATTGTTGTGTACCTTGATTCTCATCCTTTGCTGTCGCTGACAAAAGGGTGCCCTTGAATCGAGATTTCAAAAATGTTTCATCAAGGAATATCATTTGACGACAATGTTTAAAACCGACAATGCTGGCATGAAATGAAACGAACAAACGGCAAAATCGTTTGCTGTCATCAACTTCAAGCTCAATAAAACTTCCAACATTTATCGTTCTCGTCGCATCAACGTACAAATTCAATTCCTGGAACGACTCATCATAATTTCCAAAAGCAATAGATCTAGCCTTTTCCACACTTCTCCATGCCTTACTATAAGTGGTATCCAAGCCATAATCTCTTTTTATTAACTCCGATACACCAGTTGCCGAAAACTTAGGATTTGAAGACACTCGATCAGCAATAATTTCAGATATTAAAACAGAACTCATCCTTTTAGATTTGTCTTTGATCATTCTGAGCCCACAAGTGTGTATGTTGTTCAATTTCTATATATAAAAAGACCTATCCACTCTTGAGATACTTGCATTCACAAACCAACCACATCCTTCATCATGCTTTCTCCCACACTCGACAACTACCCTAACCGTA
This sequence comes from Haberlea rhodopensis, assembly GCA_907163345.1. NCBI lineage: Eukaryota > Viridiplantae > Streptophyta > Magnoliopsida > Lamiales > Gesneriaceae > Haberlea > Haberlea rhodopensis. The sequence goes on along the minus strand of CAJQUN010000008.1, from coordinate 2,904,052 downwards.
TTGTTTTTTACATAGTTGAAATCAAAACCAACCTCCACCGAATATTTACTCAATTCACAGCGAAACTCTTCTACACCACCACTAAACGTTTGACCAACCCTACTAATAATTGATGACCAACTGGAACATAACAACAATTCTCTTTGCCTTTAACATTGCTTTGGAGACGTTCAGAATCAAATTCTGGATATGAATGACATGCTTGTTCAATTTCATCACGTGCACATGCAACATTATTTTCCCTACTATCTATAAGGCAGTTGCCTCGCATGCACCACCAAAATGTAACGGTGCATTATCCCCAACATCAACAAGCGATGTCTGCCAATTCCTACTTCCTGAAGAAACTCCAGGGTATGCAATTCTTTCGTCATCAACATCAACTGTCAACAACTGGACGTCTACAATCTTACACAGAACAAACATATTCCTTATATCGTCTTCATTAGTCAAACAACATTTAGGGTATCCATGTATATAATATTTAAAGGATATTCCATCAAAGTTGTAATCACTCCATTTACGAATTGCAGAAGATTTTAACTCCATAAAGAAAAGCTTAAAGTTATGTTAAAAACTTGTGTTTCCTCTCTAAATTTCAATAAAATCATAATTCCAGAATCCATTGCTTCCAACCAATGACATGAAAGAGCATAAATTTAGAGAAGAATCTATTACATCTACAAAAAAACTTACCTTCCTTTCCCTGAATCGATCGATACCATCAGTTTTATACGCTCCGAAGAAACGTATATCGCTTCATTTTCCTCGATTCAAAGAAATTTCAAATTACAAAAAAGTTAACTGCTTCGATTCAAAGATTTTTGGTGCAGTGTTCGAAAAAATCGTAATCAAAGGTGGTAGATGTTACATGCGAGAGGAGAAAATGTTTTACGTAAAGAGTTAATAAATTTGGTTTAGAGTTTTTTTATAACTTAAAGGGTATTTTAGGAACTAGAAAAGACATTTGCAAACTAACTCTTAAAAAAGTGGACTTATGTGAATATAATTATCTCCTAAGTGTAATTTTTTGTAAACATTATTTTTTCTAAGACTTATTTGAAATATATTTATGAAAACAGTACAAATATACAATTTTCCCTAAATTTTTTAGTCTAATTTAACTCGACAGATTAATATTGATCTTCATTGACACCAGTACGTCTCTTGTAAACATCTATCAGATGTGCAAATTATACAGAGAAGGAATATTAGTATAACTAAAGAATATGCATATTTTGTTCAATACAAACATATAATTAAACCCAAATTGAAGTTATAAATAGGGTTCCTAATTACATTATTCAAATTAAAATCTTGCTAAAGTACGAGTCGTCGTTTATACTTCTATCTTTACTAAAACTCCTACATTAATTTATGCATAAATTACAAAAATGGTCCCATAGAATAAGAATATTTGTAATTATAGTACAAAACTTTTAGAACTAATCAAATATAATCCAAAAAATTATTTTCTAACTAAATTAATCTCATATAAATGTTTTTATCAAATATAATCCCATAGAATTATTTTTTAACAAAACTGATAAAAAGTTTTTTTAAATGTTTAGACATCTTTTGTTAAGTGTGACTATGTTTGATAAAAAAAAACTTTTATGTGAGACTGTTTTTGTTAAAAAACATAAGTTTTTTGTGGAATATATTGATTACTTCTAAAAGTTTGGGACTAATATTCATATTTTATATAACCATTTTATAATCACGGGGAATTATTTATTTTTCAAGAACTAAGGAGTTTATTCATTGTATGTAGACATTAAAATTAATTCCACAATCGAAGACTTATACGATCATGGGATGCCATTACATGATTAGGATTAATTAAGTCAAATGTTTGTTATATTCACTCGAATATGAAAAATCAATTATTACAGGAAACCCCACACAATATATAATATATATAAATAAATAAATAAATAATGAAGGTCATATATGATCCGAAGTTATTTGAAACTATCAAAGAATTATCAAATACCATGTGTATAATTATAGCATTTTAATTAGCCAACAACCAATTTACTTACTATGGTACATTGTTTTGACTTTAATCATGATAATGTATAATACTCATATTTAGAAGACTGGAGAACATGAGATTTCTTTAAGTTTGTTCATGTAGAAACGATAATTAAATAGCAATATAGTCTTATTTTTTTTTGTAAATAAAAAAGTATATGACTTCAAAAAAAGATAGTACAAATAATCTCGACATACCCAGATGAGAATTCATAAATCAATCATTAATTAAATACTGTTAGGACAAGTGCTAGCCACTAAGACACTAAGTCAAAATCTATATCTATAGTTATTATAAGATTCAAAACTTTATTTTTTTATATAGTGGCAGTGCAAAGCGTTGTACTAAGCATCGGTGTATATGAGGGGTTGCACCACGTGAATACCGATCAGGAGAGGAGAAACGGATTTTGATAGGGGAAAAAATATTAAAATAAAAAATAGAGAGCAAAAAAAAGTTTAGGGGTTTAAAATATAATTTTAGGGGGAGAAAATATAATTTTTTGATAGGTAAATTGTAATATTTTTGTGGTAAAATGTAATTTTACTTTTTTTTTATGTAATAAATTTTTTTTGGCGGGGGGAAACTTTCACCGATTGCCTAAATAAGTATGCCCCTGGTGCCAATTGACCAGACTTATTGTATCTTAGAAGTTAGATGATTGTACCTCCATCCACGAGCGGACATAAGAATTTGTGGGTATACTACTCCCAACAATCCCCTCCAGAAATTGTTTCATTGACGGCTCAAACTTATGATCTCGCTCTGATACTAATTGTTAGAGTCAAATGCTTACAACTAAGCGAAACTTCATTTTCTTACACAGTGGTGTCAGGTAGCCATGTGGGGCTACGCCATGTGAGTATCAATCAGTCAGACTTGTTACTTCTTAATTTATTACAAAATCCCTTCTTAATTTATTACGGTCGCTCATACCCATTATCGACAATGATTCGATAAAATCCCTTCTTCAATTTCCAATTTTCACTGTATTAATCTATTACAAAACACGAATGTTAGATCGTCAGAAATTTGATTGAATACATCAAATACCCAAAAAAAAAGAAAAAAACAATACTATATCCCAAACACTTTCAGTCATATATCATTTATCGTAAAAGCTGTGTGGGCTCTTTACATACTGTGGAGAGGAAATAAACTTACATGGAAATATCCGTACATCAAAAAATAAGAAGATATGACAAATTCGAGTTAGTCGAATTGATTATCACCTTTGTAGCAAATGAACTAAAGTTCTAGTTCCGTATAAAACATTTGTCCCATGCTAAAAAAAAAGTAAAAGAAAAGAAAAAAGAAAGAGTTCATATCGTTATCATCTTGAGAAATCGACTTTATTATAATAACTTTATATATTAATTAAATTTTAATAATCAATTAGTTGGGAAAAAAAATATCTTCTTGGCTCTAAATTTGTCAATGATTTATGAGTGCTAGATCTTGATGCCGCCTCCCACGTCTATTCCTTCTTTTCAACACTACCTACAAGAGTATTTAGGTCGTGAATGAATCGATCTTTGAGTCCATTTTTTTTAAATGTATCAATAAAAACAAAATATTTATATTCATATTTGGAACAACTAAAAAAAAAACAAACCCAAAATTTATTTTAGGCATATCATATATATAAACATGATATTTTTTTGGATCAAGTGCTTACTATTAGGCCAAAAGTTATAGCCGTTAGCAGATGCGCAACTTTATTTCATTTTATATTAGCATCGCAAAGCCTCGTACTAAATGTCAACTGGACATGAGGGACTACACTACGTGAGTGACAATGACCTTAAACGATAGACAATTGCACCTCCATCTACAAGCGTACAAAAGAATTGCTGGATACACAACTCCCAACAAATTTCCCCCAGAAATTGCTTTATAGGCGTCTCAAACCAATGACCTCACTCATATACCATTTATTATGATCAAGTGCTACCACTAGGCCAAATGGTTATAGTTATCAGATACCACAATTTTATTTATTTATATATTGACAGCACAAAATCATGTACTAAACGACATGTAGGCATGAGAGGCTCCATCCTGCAAGGTGTCAATGAGCCAACCTTGTTATGACTTAGATGATAGATCATTGTACTTCTATTCACGAGGGCACATAAAAATTGTTGGGTACACTACTCCTGACAATATCTCATCGAAAAAATTAATAATTTGAACAAGAAAATGTGTTGGCCCGAGGAAACATCCAGTGATGGCTGAATAAGGACCATAATATTTATAGTTTTTATCTCTCTCGTCAACTTAATTAGCTCATCTTAGGCTACTTGTTTATACCTAAAATAAACCAAATATAAGGATCCTAATATTTGGAAATATGATATTTAATTCGAAGTAAAGTCAAATAATAATATCTTTTTATTGCATTTAATCACATTTTTAATCAATTTAAGAGACAATCGCGCTGATTAAATTAGTTTGAATGATTTCTTAGAATCATGTAGACTTTAAATCATGTTAGTTTGTATTTGGATTGATGGATTTGGAGCTAATGATTTCAATCCATAATAAAACATTCATTCAATTTGTTTGAGTACTTTTGAAATCCATAGATTTGAAATATTATTTATTTATTTATTAACAAGTGTAATGGATTTCAAATCCTATAAAATGGAGTTTTTTTATCAGTAAAGGAGATTTTTATTAAGCGGCACAAGCAGTAGCGGAACCACTAAGTGGCAGGGGGGACACAAAAAAAAAGTTACCTTAAAAATTTTTTTGCAAACTTTTCTTGCACTTTTACCCTAAAAAAGTTGACTCTTACAAAGTACATTTTACCCCACGTTAAATTATATTTGACCCCTAAATTTTTATTTTGCCAAATTATTTTATTTTAAAAATTTTTTTGTCCCCTTCTCAAAAATCATGCGTCCAACAATAGGCACAAGGGAATCAGAAAACAACTAAAGCGTTACAAGCAAAAACAAAGCTGTCCCTAAAACATTAAAATTACACAATAGAGAGAGTCGAAATAGCATTCTGCTAACACTATGAATAATCAGTCAGACACAATATGCGATATAAGTTTGATAGAACATTGTAGACCCGACCAAGGGTCATCATCGACCCTGAACCGGCCCGAAATCGGATAGTGGTCAACGGGCCGGTTAACCGGGTCAACAGTTCGAAGGGTCGGACCCATAACCGACCAGTCTATAGAAGGGCCGGTTAAGGTCATAATTTTGTTAACTCATGAACCGTCGGTTCAAGGATTATTTTAAATTTTTTTATATTTTTAAATTTAAAATATATGTTATGGTGTAGATTTGAACTCATGACCTCAAAATTGAATAATTAGCTTCAATCATCAAGCTATAAGAGCCTTGTTGATCTAAATATAATGTTATAATTTATATATATTAACCAAACAAATATAGCTTACACCTTTTAATTATCTGGGCTTGAATTTATTTCACGTTATTTTATATTTAATCCATGGATGAAAACACATTCAAACACATTTTACACTTTATTTCAAATTTTAATAATATTTTTAATTTTGTTTAAAAAGTAAGGGTCAAACCGTAACCGTAACCGTTGGTTAACCGTAACCGAAATCGAAACCGTAACCGGTGGTTCATGAACCGTAATCGAAACCGTCGATGAAGGTTAAGGTTAAGGGTCGATGTTTTTTGAACCGTCTAACCGACGGTTCTGAACCGTGGTTGGGTCTAGAACATTGTGTTGTTGAATTAATGAGGTTTAGTAAAGTAGGAAATTAGGTGAAGAATTTAGTTAGGTACTATGTTATTTTATTGCGTCACTTTCTTGAACCATCCCAAACTTTGAATTTAAATTATTAAAGTATTTCATAAATATAAATCAATGATAACCATCTATACTATAGATCTTGCCCTTAATACTTGACATATCATTTTTTCTTCCCAAAATACCCCTTCCCCAATAATTTCATTATTTTTAAAAAGAAAACTAAATATAATAAAATTGCAATTCAAACATTAACTTTGAAGAAAAAATACTCACACAAAAAAAATACTATATATAAAATTATATTTTTTTATTAAAATTCTATTCACGTGTTTGCTCATTTACCAAAAGCTAAGCTGGTGGTAACGGTGCAACTCAAATCTTTTTAAACAGTACAACAACACAACCGTCTCCGCTCCACTGCTCTTCTAGTAAGGGCAATTATTTCTTCCCAACAATAATCGTTTTAGGAGTTATCTAGTATCATGAATTGCATCGTCTTGAACTATTATATTGCACCTAATATATATTGTATGAATTGGATCAAACTTAAGTGTTAAAATAATTAATTTCTCCAAATTAAATACAGGAAGGGCACAATTACTGTCCATAGTTGTGAAAAATTACTGGTATACTATATTTTTATGATTTTATATTTAAATTTTGTTATACAGTATTGAATTAGTTCTTCAAAATTAGTTCAAATACATACTGTTAGGTGTACGTTCCGCTTTGAACGTCGATTGTTAACCTGCAATTACAACAAGAAAACAATTCACAGTATACAATTCACAAAGAACTATATAAACTGAAATATCAAAACAAGAGTAAGGGAATTGGGCTCAGGTCAAGCAGGGTTTCCTTTCTACGTCGTCACCGGGGAACCAAGGTATCGTAGCCAAAAAATGGGAGACACACACTGGAATCCTCACACCAAGACACACACAGTCGACTTGGACGGATACACAGCAAGGGAATAGCACACACACTGGACGAACAGAACCACATACGCACACACTCAGTTCACGGCCACACAGTGCACACAGCACCACAGCTCGAACCACAAGTGCACCAAGCTAAGGTCACGGCCAACGTCTGGAACCACCCCCACACCGGAGCACAAAGCTCACGGCCAACCACCACGGAACAGAGACACGAAAAAAGGGGGAAGACAGAATACACAAAGTAATCGGTTTTCAGAGTGTTACCTCATCATGGAACCAGACCATGATTAATAGCACAGAGGGAGACGAAGAGAATGGGAGCAAGTCCCAAGGACGCGGTCAAGCGAGCCAGCCGAGGAGATGCAGAGAAGATTCTGGAATGGGTGAGATGAAGAGGCAACTGGATGAAGGAAAATAAAAGGGGGGTTCGGGAATAATAAGAAGAGGGGCCAAGGCCCAATAGGAATAAAGGTAATGGGCCAAACCTAACAAATCTCCACCTTGGCACAATACCGGCTCCACTTCAACGTAAGGAAAACCCATAGATGACTCATTATTGCCCAAAGGGTCCCCACAACACACAAAGCATTGTGTGGACCAAGTTCATGTCATAGCACAAAGCACAGACAATAACCAACACAAAGGAGGTTAAAGTCAATAACCGGGGTAACAATTCTATAACTCGCACAAAGCAGTTATATACTGCCAACACAGTCAGCAACACTAATCAATCACCTGTATCAAAATTCAAAATTTTTAGACATGATTACAATTTAGAAATAGGTAAACACTTAGTTCCCATATCAGCAGGATTAAATTCAGAAGGAATCTTTTCAAGATTAACTAATCCTTTAGCCACTACATCCCTAATGTAATGAAATCTAACATCAATATGCTTAGTGCGATCATGAAAAATAGAATTCTTACACAATTGAATGCCGGACTGAGAATCAGAAAATACCTCTACCTTACCTTCGAGCAGGTTAAGTTCAGAGATCAAACCTTTCAGCCAGACAGCTTCCTTCAAAGCTTCTGTTACAGCAACATATTCTGATTCCGTTGTCGACAAGGCAACGATATGCTGCAGCTGCGATTTCCAACTTATACATGCTCCACACAAAGTAAAAACATAAGAAGTAGTAGATTTTCTATTGTCCTTATCATTAGCATAATTAGAATCCACATAACCTTTCAATATAACACCTTCAGCATATTTAGAAAAACATAAGCCATAATGCATAGAGTTTTTCAAATATCGCAACAACCATTTAACAGCATTCCATTGTACCACACCAGGATTAGACATATATCTACTTAAGCAGCTAACATCATAAGCAATGTCAGGTCTAGTGCTAACCATCAAATACATTATAGAACCAATTGCATTTGAGTACGGTACATTTTTCATGGCATCAAAGTCAACATCAGTTTTGGGACTTTGATCTTTACTTAGCACAAAATGAGCAGCTAAGGGCACGTTAACAGGTTTTGCATCAAACATGGAAATTTTTTTTAAAATTTTCTCTACATAAGAAGTTTGCTTTAACCAGAGAGTAGATTCCTTTCTATCTCTAACAATGTCCATGCCTAGGATTCTACTAGCATCACCTAAGAACTTCATATCAAATTTATCACTTAAACAGTTCTTAATATGCTCAATGGATTTCAGACAAGGACTAGCAATCAACATATCATCCACGTAAATCAACAAGAAAACAGGCACTGGCATTTTATCCTTAAAATACAAGCAATGATCAAAACAGCTTATTTTAAATTTTAAGGTAAGCATGCATTCATCAAACTTCTTATTCCATTGCCTAGGTGACTGCTTTAGGCCATACAAAGATTTATTAAGCAAACAAACGTGATTAGGGTTCTTTGAGTCAACAAAACCATCAGGTTGTATCATGTAAATCTTTTCATCTAAGTCACCATGCAAAAAAGCGGTTTTAACATCCATTTGTTTAAGTTCCCAATTAAAGTGAGCAACAAGTGATAATAAAATTCTCACAGTAGTAAACTTAACAACAGGAGCAAAGATTTCAGTATAGTCAATACACTCTCTTTGAGTAAAACCTTTTGCAACTAGCCTAGCTTTATATCTAACAGAATCAACTTCATTCTTTACCTTAAATAACCATTTGCAATCTACCAAAGAGCAATTTACAGGTTTAGGTACAAGAGTCCATGTATGATTCACAACTAAAGAATGCATTTAATCTTTCATGGCACTAAGCCAATGCACAGCATTTTTAGATTTCAAAGCTTCATTATAGGTTTTAGGCTCACAATTATCAATTGACTCAAACATATTGAAAACATGCGATGTGAGGTGAAAATCATTAAACCTAGCAGGTTGTTTCACATTTCTTTTAACCCTATCTCTAGTCAACATATAATCATGCAGATCTTCATGTTCATTAGCAACCAATTCATTATGCACATGTTCGTCAACATTTTCATGCAAATTAGGTTCATTAACAGGCAAGTTCTCATGATTCATATTAGGGAGCACATCGTTTTCAATAACAGGGGTAACAATAGGCAAAGACTCCACCTTGCTCGGTGTAGTCTCAGACTCACAGTCAGATTCAGGCAAAGATGGAAGCAAGCAAGGCATTTCAGATTCATTAAAAATGACATCCCTACTTATAATAGTTTTGAAACCAGGTTCACATCTTAACCAAAGCCTATATCCTTTTACACCCTCAGGATACCCAAGAAAGACGCACTTAACTGACCTAGGTTCAAGTTTGTCTCCTTTCCTATGCACAAAAGCAGAACAATCAAACACTTTAAGATTTGAAAAATCTAATTTCTTACCAGAAAAAAACACTTTCGGGACACTTACCATTCAAAGGCACGGAAGGGGATCTATTGATCAAATAAGAAGCTGTCACGACAGCTTCGCCCCAGAACTTCTTTGAGAGTCCAGAAGATGCAAGCATACTTCTAACTCTCTCGAGTAAAGTTCTGTTCATCCTCTCAGCAACACCATTCTGCTGGGGAGTATAGGACACAGTCTTGTGTCTCAGAATTACAGATTCACTGCACAAGTCATCAAACAAGATATTGCAGAATTCCATTCCATTATCTGTCATAAGCCGTTTAATCTTTTTTTCCAGTTTGGTTTTCAATCAAAATCTTCCAGTTTTTAAATTTATCAAAAACATCAGATTTATTCTTCATTAGAAAAATCCACACTTCTCTAGAGTAATCATCAATGATAGACAAAAAATACCTATTACCACCTTGAGTTGGAACGGATGAAGGTCCCCAAACATCAGCATGCAGGTATTCAAGTATATATCAGAACATTTAGTTACATTGGTGGAAGGGGAGATAGGAAATTTAACTCTTTGATGTTTGCCTAAAACACAGGAATCACAAAAAGTCATGCAAGACAATTTATCCCTACAAAAACAACCATCTTTGTGTAAAATCTCTAATCCTTTAGAACTCATATGACCTAACCTTTTATGCCATAAATCAGTTAAATCATCTGACACGGAATTAGCACAGATTTTATCACAGACTGTTTTGCAAACATACAAATTTCTTCTTTTCTCAGCCTTAAAAGCTACCAAAGACCCCCGCATAATTTTCATGCAATTATTTCCCCATTTACCCTCATAACCATCAGACTCTAAAGCTGCACAAGACATCAAGTTATTGCACAAAGCAGGAACATGTCTAACATTTTTCAAAGTCACAGAATAACCAGATTCAAATTTCAGACAAATATTACCAATACCAGAAACTTTACACAATTTCTCATTGGCCATAGAAACAGAAGCATACTCAATTTCTCTGTAGCTAGAAAACAAATTTTTAAGTGGTGTCATGTGATAAGTGCAACCTGAATCAATAAGCCATTCATTTTCACACACAGGTAATGAAAGCATAGAGTTCACAGAATCACATAATTCAGTCACCATAAAAATAGCCCACATGTTTTCCCCAGAGGTAGAAGCATTGTTCGCTTGTTCATTTGTCTGATTTCCAATTTTATTCTGATTCTTTTTTTTAGGGCAATCTTTTATGAAATGATTTGGGTCCCCACAATTGTAACATTTCCTTTTACTAGGCCTAGATTTCGATCTAGCCTTACTTTTTCCTCTTTTATCACTTTTCTGATATTGGTTATTGTTATTATGCCTATGTTGTGATCTACCACGAACGTGCATAACTTCACCAGAGGATTGTCTATTACCTTTGTTAACTTTTAAATCTAATTCCTTGCTTTTTAGGCCGTTCATTACAGTATCCAATGTAATAGAATCTCTACTGTACTTAATGGCGGATTTTACATCACTATAATTTTCAGCAATAGCATTTAACAGAACAATAGGTGAATAGTCGTCAATGTTCTTATCTCCTGTCAATTTAATATCTTGAATTAACTTAGTAAACACATCCAAATGTTCATCTACGTCTTTGTTCAAGTCTAGCTTGAATCTGAAAAAATTTTCTAACAAGAAAAGTTTACTTGGCAAAGATTTTTCAGTAAACATTTCTTCCAATTTTTCCCAAAGATCTTTTGCAGATGATAGTTTACCACATTTCCTGAGCACAGAGTCAAATAAGTTCAAGATAATAGAAGAGTAAGCATATTCGTCATCTTCAAGTTTCTTAGCAGATGTAATGTTTTCAGCCCAATTACCGTCAATAGCTTTAAATACTTTTTGCTGTATTAAGATTCCTTTCATCTTTTGTTGCCATATCGAAAAATCAGATTTTCCATTAAAGGGTTCAAGGTTATATCCAGAAATTGAAGCCATCACACATACGCAAGGAGGCACACACAATTTCAACAACCAATCAGCAGAAGCAAGGACCACAAGGCACAAACACAATATGAAAGAATCAATCAAGCTAAGGGGAGGAAAAATCGCTATCACCCACAAGATCACAATACACTCAAAGGTGTACGAGCATGGGGTTTCAGATAGAGATTTTCCTACGGGTAAGAGACACAATCATCTAGAAACAACGTAGTAAAAAAGATTATGGGTCAAGATAATCACTTACTACCCAGAGACAAAGCTCTGGGGTGACGAAAACCACACTGCCCGAAGCACCAAAGGCACTGCCCGAGATCTGCCCGAGATTCCAGTCGCTGCCCGAACTCTCCAGCTGCTGCCCGAACACTCCAGCTGCTGCCCGAGGTCTGCCCGAGCACTCCAGCCACTGCCCGAACACTCCAGCTGCTGCCCGCCGTTTCCCGAACACTCCAGCCGCTGCCCGAGACCCACCGAGCACTCCACCAGGCACGGAACGCTCTGATACCACTGTTAGGTGTACGTTCCGCTTTGAACGTCGATTGTTAACCTGCAATTACAACAAGAAAACAATCCACAGTATACAATTCACAAAGAACTATATAAACTGAAATATCAAAACAAGAGTAAGGGAATTGGGCTCAGGTCGAGCAGGGTTTCCTTTCTACGTCGTCACCGGGGAACCAAGGTATCGTAGCCAAAAATTGGAGACACACACTGGAATCCTCACACCAAGACACACACAGTCGACTTGGACGGATACACAGCAAGGGAATAGCACACACACTGGACGAACAGAACCACAGACGCACACACTCAGTTCACGGCCACACAGTGCACACAGCACCACAGCTCGAACCACAAGTTCACCAAGCTAAGGTCACGGCCAACGTCTGGAACCACCCCCACACCGGAGCACAAAGCTCACGGCCAACCACCACGGAACAGAGACACGAAAAAAAGGGGGAAGGCAGAATACACAAAGTAATCGGTTTTCAGAGTGTTACCTCATCATGGAACCAGACCATGATTAATAGCACCGAGGGAGACGAAGAGAAGGGGAGCAAGTCCCAAGGACGCGGTCAAGCGAGCCAGCCGAGGAGACGCAGAGAAGATTCTGGAATGGGTGAGATGAAGAGGCAACTGGATGAAGGAAAATAAAAGGGGGGTTCGGGAATAATAAGAAGAGGGGCCAATGCCCAATAGGAATAAAGGTAATGGGCCAAACCCAACAAATACCCTAGCAGAGAAATTTTAAAGTAAAACTTTTACATCAAAAAGTGCAATTTTAAACCATTTTCATATTAAAAATTTGCAATTATTATTTCTCTGAAAACAATAACTCTAACATTTTTCATGACATATCCTCTATTTTGTCAAATTTTGGCAAAAGTTATTTTGTTTATACTTAACAAATGATGAAATATTTTTAAGATTAATAAATTCATTAAAACATAATTATTTAAATGTGAATCAAATAATGAAAAAATTATTTATTATATATATATATATAATTTCAGTATTGTTTTTGATATATAATTAGGATATGGAGGGGGTCGTCGTGTCCATCCAACCAATTAGTGGTTGGCAAGTCAAACCTCAGTATAAAACATGCATTTTCCTAACTTCTCATCTTTCTCTACCTAACAATTCGCTACGTCCCAATTGAGATTGAAACGTTGCCGATCGCTTTTTCTTTTTTCTTTTTTCCCCTCATTTTTCACCTCTCTTTTCATATTTATCTCCCAAAGATGTGTGAGAGAGTCACACAATGCGATTTATAATGTGAGGATGCAACAATTATTCCCACGATTTAACACACATTTATTTCCACTTACAGCATTTTTATATTCAAATTTTTTCATTGCCATTAAGATTTATTTTCTTTAAAAATTCACCATGTTGTCATAATTTTAGGCCTATTTCAAGGTTGTTTTGTGTTTATTTTATTATTTCAAGCATCTTATTACGATCGAGTGTTTACAAGTAGGCCAAAGTTATAGATGTTAGCGGAGATACAACTTTATTTTTTTATAAGTTGCAACACAAAACTCCATATTAAGTGACATGTGGACATGGTGGATTAAGACACATGCGTGCCATTGTATCAAGCTTGTTATGTCATGATGATGAGGATTACTTTGTCTATAAATGTAGAGGCGAATCTAGAATTTTTGTTTAGGGAAAATAATAATAACATAAAAATTTGAGGGTAAATTTTTTTTAAGGGTGTTAAAATATAATTTTGGGGGGTAAAATATAAATTTTGGTAGCAACGTACAATTTAAAATTTTTTTTTACAAAAAGTAATTTTTACCCTTATTTTTTTAAAAAAAATTTTTTGCACCCCTAAATTTTTTTTTTATCCCCAACAAATTTTTTTTCCTAGGTTCCACCCCTAGATACCTGTATAATTTCACAGAAGATATGCTCTATAATTCCCAACACATGTTTCATTATTTCTCCAACTTCATAAATACGTGGCTGTAAAAAAATTAATTGAGTGATCTGTTCAATCCCTTTTCTTTTTTTTCCACTTTTTAACATTTATATTCACCTTTTGTCGTAAAATTAAAAAAATTGAAAAAAGTCAAACATTACATTACAAATGATACTTTGTTAGCTAAAAAACGGAAAAAAAGAAAAAGTGGAAAATGAGGTAGACCCGCTGTCTAATGATTAATAATATATAATAATATTAAATACCCTATGAAACAACCAAGAAAAATGACAAAAAATCTAACAACCATATGAAACAGACCAGGAAATTGAATGAATCGGCAGAATTAAATATTTTTCTTGTAATTTATATATAATAATATGCAAAATATTCAAATAAGATGTGGTATTTAGTCACATTTAGCAGAGAATGTAGCAATAAATACAATAGAAGATTTAAAATAATTTTGATAAAAATAAGTTAATTTTATACCCATCTATATAATGAGGAATTGGTTGTTTTATAAGTTTATATATATTCCTCGAGAGAAAATAGTCAATATAGCATAAAAATTTAATTTTTCTATAGCCGACAAACTATGTCTGCCAACTACAGTTTGAATTGGTAAGATGGTTACCCCATAAATAAAAAAATGTGTAGTGCATTTTGTTATACTATATAAACTCGGAAACCCTCCCCTAAATTCAAACCAAATCTCATTATAATTTTGTGGAATTGAGTTAATTATACACAAAACCATGAAACTGAAAATAGGGAACTCAAGGGTCATTAAGCCTTTGTATGAAGGAAACCCTCCCCCAACAACAAACTACATTCCCTTATCAGTTTTTGATCTTGTCACGTACGACCAACACGTCGCAGTTGTTTATGGCTATCGTCCTCCGATCCCATCAAATTCGACGATAGAGTTGGGTCTCCGGAAGGCATTGTCCGTGTATCGAGAATGGGCAGGGAGACTTGGTAGAGACAACGAGGGCAACCATGTCATTCTTCTCAATGACGAGGGTGTCAGGTTTGTCGAGGCATCAGTTGATCGTGCACTTGATCATAGCATTTCCTTTATGCCTTCGGATTCTTTACTATGCCTTCACCCGAGTTTAGAATGTGTGGTTGAATTGGTTCAAGTTCAAGTGACAAGGTTTTCTTGCGGCTCGATGGTTTTAGGGTTCACCGCGCACCATTTCGTGGCTGATGGACATGCAACTAGCAACTTTTTGGTTGCATGGGGGCAGGCATGTCGAGGACTTGAAATCGACCCATTGCCTTTTCATGATCGAAAGATATTCTCTCCTCGTAACCCTCCTTCATTCGAGTTCGAGCATAGAGGAGTAGAATACCTTACCAAAAACTTCAAACAAATCTACCCTCTCATCGATCATGGTGTTGAAGACATCGTGTCATATAAGGTTCGTTACACTTCAGACTTCTTATCCATACTCAAGGCCAAGGCATCTTCCATGAATGGGAAGGCCAAGCCCTTTAGCACATTTGAGAGCCTTATGGCACATCTTTGGAGGGCCATTACCAAAGCTCGTGGCTTGAACGCGTCCGAGACAACTCAAGTCAGAATATCCGTGGATGGTCGTGCACGACTAAACCCTAGGGTTCCGAAAGGGTATTTTGGTAATTTGGTCCTTTGGGCATTCGCGAAAGCGAAAGTCGAAAACCTGTTAAACGAGCCCCTCCCCTATGCAACCAAGATTTTACATGAGGCCGTGGTCAATGTGAACGACAACTATTTCAAATCATTCATCGATTTTTCGAACCATAAGGTAAAGGAGGAAGATCTTGTTCCTAATTCAGACACAAAAGAGTTGATATTGTGGCCAAATTTGGAGGTTCATAGTTGGTTGAGGTTTCCCTTTTATGACCTAGATTTCGGGGGTGGCGGCCCGCAAATGTTCACCCCCTCCTTCTCTCCCACCGAGGGTATGATATATCTCCTACCATCTTTCGTCGGAGATGGAAGTATAGAAGTTTGTGTACCTCTATTTAGACAAAACTTGGAGAGGTTCAAACAAATTTGCTATTCTTTAGACTAAGAAAATGCACTTAAATTAAACAAATTTTGCTATTATTTCGTGAATGCAAGCCAAGATCAAGAAAAAGATGAGTACAATAATCGTTTCATCGAATAAAAAAAATATTTAAGTTTTATATATGGAATATTATAGCCATTTTTACTATATTTGGACCAAGTACAAAATCTCCGTATCTCGTTGTAATTTGTTGTAATGATTGTGGAATAATGTGTTGAAAATTTATTAAATTATAATTATTTAATCTAGCTACGCACCTTCTTCTTTATTTTGTCTGCTACTTGTAGTTGTGATTTCGATTTCCAGGCACGTTCTGGGGAGGTAAGATACGTGCATGGAAAATTAAGGCTTGTTTGGTTGGTCACCTGATGTTGCTAAATTTGCTTTAACAATTTAAGTTGGGAGGATAATTAGTGTCAATGATTAATCATGGTTACGTCATTTCCAAGCATTAATTATGGTTTGTTGGACACATCTTTCCTTTCAGACAATTGAATGGTTAGTGCAACAAATTATTGCATTATGAATTTATATATATATTTTGGTTTTGAAATCGACAGATATAGGGAAAAATTTACAATTTTGGTCTTCTAACTCGTCAATTTTCCATTTCTAATCCTAAAAACTTTCGACTTGTAATTTGATCGGTACATTGTTTTCACATTTAGTCCTACGTCAACAAATTCTAGTGATACGTCATCATTTTTCGGCACCACGTCAGCACTCCAATAAGATATGACTACAAGTGAAAAGAGTACCAACTTCATTGACTAAAACAACAAATTAAAAGTTTTTAGGACTAAAAATGAAAATAAAAAATGAATAAGTTACATGACCAAAATTATAATGTCGCCTTGTATATGGCAAGTTTTGTACATGTCTTACTTAATAGACAAATTACATGCTATTTGGATTTCTAGTAATTGAAGACATTATTTGAATTCGTATTTGTTTTTTCGATCTGATCATTATAGAGTTGATGAGTCAAGATGGACACAATCTACGCAAAAGAGACATTATCACTAGCTACCATTATCAATTCCAGCCACTAATATATCTAATCATTTTTTCTTAATTACAAATAATTTATATTATTTTATGTGTTGGTTTTAGATATAATAATAAATAATTATAAAATCACCAATATTACAAAATTAATGAATACATTGTGCCATACGAATTAATTTTAGGGTGAATTACATGTAGATCGCTCTACTTTGAACACTTATGAATTCTCCATCTATTTTAAAAATAACATATGCCTCACCTTCTATGTATTTTTAAGTCAAAATCATGGGGAAGATAACTGTAAGATTTACTGAATCCGTTACAAACTACAAGGAAGATTCGTAATGTAACTATTCTATAGGGGGTTCATCAGTTATTGTTCAAATTATATCTCAAAAATCGTAATAAAAACTATTACACATGGGAGATAACTGAAATATTCCCTTAGTTTTACCATGAAAAATCTTGGCGTAAGGCCAATGATCAAGAGTTCACATATTATACCTATTATATAAGTGACTAAGAGTCACTATTCCCATGAATAGTATAACATTTACTTTTTTTTAATTTCTTAATAAATAATTTTTTTTTATTTTAAATTTTAAATTATTTTTTTATTTTTTAACAGTGACTTTTTTTAATTTCTTAATAAATAAAATATTTTTTTATTTTAAATTTTTAAATTATTTTTTATTTTTTACCTATTATTATAATTTCTTAATAAATAAAATATTTTTTTATTTTAAATTTTAATTATTTTTTATTTTTTATTTTTTTACCTATTATAAGTGTCTAAGAGTTCACTATTCCCATAAATAGTGTAACAGTGACTTTTTTTAATTTCTTAATAAATATTTTTTTTATTTTTGATTATTTTTTATTTTTTTATTTATTAATATTATTTTTAATATTTATTTACAACCTATTATATAAGTGTGTAAGAGTTTACTAAGTGTGAAAAGTTTGTAATAGTACTATTGCAAGGAATAGTAATGAATAGTAATTCACTATTTATTACAATTTTTTTTCTTAAAAAAATGTTTTTTCTCAAAAAATTATTTTTTGTTGATGCGCGGGTTTAACCTGAACCGACTAGAAAAAAAATATATTAATCGATTGTTGATGCACGCAACTTCAATTTATAGTAAGATGAACATCATGTTTTTTTTAAAAAAGTTAGAGTCGGTACTTTGGTTATTTGTTTCCATTCAATTACAGTAGCATGCTCGCTTTAATTTTTTTTGTTGATGATCGGGTTTGGCATAAACCGACTAGGAGAAAATATATCTTGATTAGTTAATCATGCTCACAAATGTTATTTTTTTTTCCAGTTTTTAGTGAGATGAGCATCATTTTTTTAAAAAAAAGTTAGAGCAAATCCTTTGTTATTTTTCCAATTCAATTACATTAGCATTGTCGTTTTTTTTAAAAGTTTGTTAAAATAAGTTATTTGAAATGTTATTTTTGATCAACTTAAGAAAAAATTGACCAACATGCTGGTACCTGTGCGGTGCCAATAAACTAGTATAACTATACTCGTCAGCCAATGGTCTTTGTCAATGAGAGCCATATCTGAGTATAGGAAAAGCAAATACAAGAATAAACAATATATATCATAAGGTTATAATTACCTATTGACATACTTAATTATAAATACGATTAATTGTTTAAACAATTTCCAAATAATTGAAATTTACACACAGAAAATTATTCTTCGAGGAACAAGATTTTGAATTTTATTTGTTATGAGTTCAATTGTTGGGGGAAAATACTGATATATACATACGGAAAATAGATATTAAATTTCAAATTATTTTAACTTTTTATAATTAATTAAATTTACATTTTTTAGAGTTGAAGGATATATAATACATGCCTTCTACTTTACTCATTAGTTAGGAGTAGCAAATGACAGTGAGGAAACGAAATAAAGATATTGTGAAAAGGTGGGTAGATTGTTGAGTTGATTTGATTCCTTACCAATTCCAGTTTGTTCGTTATTGTGACCTCAGTTTTAACTTCTAAGTCTAAATTTGTGTTGGCGATCATTTTATTATCTTTAATAATGTCATATACAAAGCGACATGTGGATATGAGTAGTTGAACCATATGAGTGTCAATGTATCAGGTTTGTTATTCGTCTACGGGCGAACATACAATGGCGGATCTAGAACATTTGTTTAAGTGGACAAAAAATAATAACATAAACAATGGAGGCAAAAAAATTTGAAGATATCAAAATACAATTTTAGGGGGGACAAAATTAGGGATGACAACGGGGAGGGTTTGGGACGGGTTTGGCCAATCCCAGGACCCGACCTGTTACACATAAAAATCCGAACCAGCCCCGCCACGTTTAGACCCGCAAACCCTGTGGGTTTACCAGCCCTGCCCCGCCCCGGTTCCAGATTTATTTTTATTTTTTTAAAAAAAATTAGCTAAAAATCATTTTGAAACACAAAAGTTGAGTTTTGTGATTAAATTTCATGTTTTCTCTAGTAATATTTATAATAAGCATGGTAAAACTATCTTTAAATTACCAAATATTTAATAATTTGCTCTCATTTCTTTCAAAATGTC
Organism: Haberlea rhodopensis; assembly: GCA_907163345.1. Taxonomy (NCBI): domain Eukaryota; kingdom Viridiplantae; phylum Streptophyta; class Magnoliopsida; order Lamiales; family Gesneriaceae; genus Haberlea; species Haberlea rhodopensis. The sequence goes on along the minus strand of CAJQUN010000008.1, from coordinate 2,884,457 downwards.
CTACTTTTTTAACACGAACACATGAATTTTGATATAAAATTAAATAAGTACACTTTATTGCTCAATCAAAGAACTAAAATGTATATTCAATATTAATTTTTTTTAAAAAAAATTAAAATTGTATAGCTGGGCGGGTTCGGCCAATCCTATGACCTGCCCTGTCCCGCTTCCAAACCCGGTTGAAACGGGTCCAGACCAACCCCGGCGGGGCGGGTTCAATGTGAATCCGGATTTGGACCCGTCTCATTACCATCCCTAGACAAAATATAGTTTTTGTGGGTAATATACATTTTTTAAATATTTTTTAAAAGTAATATAAAAAAGTGTTTTTGAGGGGGCAGTACATGTACGTGCGTCCCTGCGCACAATTGATACGTTATGAGATTCCGGGTTATTTAATTAAATAACCTTAATAAAATAAACAATTCAAAAATAACCTGAAAAATTTGTTAATTTAAAAAGTAACCTTACCCGCCAACTCAGTTGGCGGGTCCAATAGGTGACGCCAACTGAGTTGGCGTGACCATAATAAATATTGGTCACGCCAACTCAGTTGGCGTGACCAACGTTGAATAGTGGTCACGCCAACTCAGTTGGCGAGACCTTTGTTTTATAGGGTCACGCCAACTGAGTTGGCGTGACATTATTATAATTGTGCCGCCAACTGAGTTGGCGGCACTAAATGTGCTATAAATAAAACCCTCCGCCTCTTATTTCTCTCACCAATTCACAAGTCTCATTTAATATTTTTATTATATGATAAAATTCTGATTATGCTCTGTAGTTGCAGCTTTAGCTGATCTTCTACATCAGAAAAGATTTTATTAGCTACTAGTAATAGTTTTCTGTAGTTATCAAAATATGTCTATTCAAGTTTTATTTTATTGGGGGGTAATATTATACAAAATTCTGAGTTCGTCCGATATGATCGTGGTCCATCAAGAGGTACAACTATAAGGCGTACAATTAATTTTCTACAATTATTAGATAAAATATATGATATCACTGGGTTCGATCGCAACCAGTTTCTTTTGAAATTATATGCTAGGCATATGTTTAAAGATTTTTCGGGGTTACGTCAGACTATTTTACCCATAGATGATCATTACAATTTAGCATGGCTACTTGATTCAGAACAGGGTCATAGTTGCTTGGAATTTTATATACAAGCAGAACCAAGGAATTATGCTTATATTCCAGAAATGCCAATGAGTGGCAGTTTTTCAGAAGGATTGACAACATCTGTTATTCAAGAGACGTCTGTTGCTCGACATCAAGCTGAGGGTTCATATAGTGGTAGAGACCGAGATGATCATCCAGTAGATGTTGATAATGTTGCCGCTGAGCCACGAGCAGACAGTTTTGCTGATTTTGGTGATCAAATTAATTCTGAACCAGAGGGGATTCCATCTGATGATGAGACTGATGCTGATGATGATGAAGTTGATATTGGTGTGATGGCAGAAGCAGTTGAAAACCAAGAGGAGGGGGCACCAACCATGACAAATGATCATAATCTTTATCCAACAATCCCATTCTTTTCCATGACACATCCAGAAGTTTTTGGAGATTCGATTGACAATCCAACAGGCCGTTGGGGGAGTTTTATGATTACTCCAAAGGTGAAATCCATCGCAACATGGTCTTCAAAGATAAATTTCATCTGCAGGCAGTTGTGAAGGATTATTCAGTACGTGTTGCAAAACGTGAGTACCATGTTGTTAAGAGTACAAAAACATTGTGGAAAGTAATATGCAAACACGGTACATAGGATATACCTTGCAGATGGTATATGCGTGCATGTTTGGATAAAAAAGTTGTGTTATTCAAAATAACCAAATATGGTGGTCCTCACACTTGTCTGCTGAGTGAGCTGTCGCTTGATCATTCGAACTTGGATAAGAATATGATTGCTAGCTTGTTATTGGGAATCGTTCGTCGTGATCCAGCTTATGAAATCAAGTATGTGATTCAAACAGTGAAAGATAAGTATGGCTTTGAAATATCATATGCAAAAGGCTGGCATAGTTTGAAACGTGCAATACGGAACGTGTATGGAACCTGGGAGAGCTCGGTCAACAAACTACCTTTCTATATGGGAGCTTTGAAAAAATGGAACCCAGGCACAGTCGTGGAGTGGGATCATCTTGATAATGCAAGACCAAGAGAAAAAACTTTGAGTTATGTTTTCTGGACCTTCCAACCGTGTATAGATGGTTTCCGCCACTGTCGTCAAGTTATTACAGTGGATGTCACACATCTGTATGTAAAATATCAGCATAAGATGTTGATTGTTGTCTCCATGGACGCGAATAATCAAGTGTTACCGCTGGCATTTTCAATTGTCGATGAAGAGAACTTTTTGTCATGGAAATGGTTCTTGGAGATGGTTAGCAAACACATTATTGGAGAATCTGGCGGCGTGTGTTCGATTTCTGATCGACATCCGGGCCTTATTGCAGCAGCCGACTGTATCCCCGACTTTAAACCCCTCCGTGGAGTGCATCGATTTTGTTTGAGACATCTTTGCTCAAACTTTAATAGTCGTTTCAAAAATGTGCACTTAAAAGACTTGTGTTGGAAAGCTGGATCAGAAAATCAACTGATGAAATTTGAGCGTACGATGGAAGAGATCAAAACCATTGAACCAAGGGCTTTTGATTACCTGAATCGGATTGATAAGTCTCAGTGGACACTTGCTCATGATGAAGGATGTCGTTGTGGTATCCTAACAACAAATATGTCGGAGTGCATAAATGGAGTCATGAAAGGTGCACGTCGCCTTCCAATCACTGTCATTGTACAGTTAACATTCGATCGTTGTGTGCATTATTTTTTGGAGCGAGTGAAAAAAGCGGATAGAATGATCGAAAATAATCAAGAATGGCCGGATTATGCTTTTGAAAAATATGCTCGGGCTGATCTTCACTCCATTCAACATGAAGTTCAGATGTTTGATCGAAGGCATCTAACAGCCTCAGTTATCACAAGGATGCAAGTTGGACGTGGGGGTAATACTCATGTTGTGAAGCTCAAATCAAGGGAATGTTCTTGTGGGAAGTGGAAAGAATTTGGGATTCCTTGCTCACATGTGATACAAGTATGTCGATGGCATAAACGCAAAAACATTTGTCAAGGAGTATTATAATATGCAAGAATATTGGAGCACATATCAAGGTCAATTTGAGCCATTATGGGGAGAGCAGTATTGGGAAACCCCGTCATTCGAACTGTACCACAATTCCACCTTGCGTACTATAAGAAGACAAGGTCGAGACCGAACAACACGCATGCAAAATGAGATGGATTGGCCTGAAGCCCGGGCAAGACGACATATGGCATCGAGTTCCCAAAACCGATAAAGTTGTAATTGTTTTTTGATATTGTTATTGTTATTGTTATTGTTATTGTTATTGTTATTGTGTTATTGTTATTGTGTTATTGTTATTGTCACACATCAAATAAGACATTCATATGGAAGTACATTCATTACATTTAATACTAAGATTCACAATAGGCAAACATGACTACATATATGAAGGCTATACTTGTTCTTCATCACTCAAATGCATCGGCTGTACTTGTTCACCCTGAGTCGCATGTCCCTCTTCGTAGGGCGGAAAGTTTCTATCGCGTCTTTCCTGCGCAACATGCAACACATTTTGTATGACATTTCTGACATCACTAAATGCATCCATGTACGCCCCTATGGATTGTTCCTCAGCGATATTACGATCGCAGGTAACTGTTAATTGCGACAGCTGATCAATCTGAAATGAGTGAACATTTATTAAGTACTTAAATCTAAACACAATTTTCAAATTTGTAATACATATGTAATAAAGCAACATACCACATGTTGCCATGCCGGGCCATCTCCATGTTGATAACCAGCCTCCACAAATTGTCGTTGATGGCCAATGAATCTACGTGTTACTCGTCCATACCAGTCATTGTACCCGACAATTACACCCTGTCCAGCTGACTCATATCGCGGGCTGTGCACGGTATGAGCATGTGCATTAACCCATATAGTCATGTACCGCCTATGATGTGCAGAACAGTCATTATTTGTTTTACCCCTGCGGTTAACTGCATGTAATATATCATCCCCTGACCGTGGATCTGGTGGGATGTTTTGTACCATGCCGAATTGACGAAAAACCCGCTCAGGACGATGCATCTCAACTATGTCATACAAAATCAGTGGGCCGCTGTATGTCCATAACTCAGTATGCAGTCCTTCAATATAATCATCAGGGTACGGCTGCCAATTAAACTACAAATATAGTATTACATTAAAATAATGTCCAAAGACTATTATGTTTTATACATGAATATAAAAAATAAAATTACTTGGCTTAATGGCTGCTGGTCAAGGATGTCCCTAATAATTCGTAATGAATGTGTGCCAGTTTCTGTAAATCTTACTTTACATGTCCACCTGTGTACTCATAATCATCATAAAAAAACATAAATTATATAACAAAATATTAAATATAATATTATACATTGCAAAATAATTTGTAATACATCACCTTGCACCATATGGAGCAACAGGTAACTAATTGTCCTCGTCGATTGGTATTGGCCCAATATCAATTCTCAGGCGTCCTAGTTGAGGAGCTAAACTTTCGAGCCGGGACCATGCCCAAATCTAAAACATTAACATGAAGAATATAAATTAAATATGCAAGATATATTTTTTCAGTAGTTTAAAATAAAGGTAACGATTACCTGTAGGAGTGGTAATGCACCACATATTACTTTTTTCCCTCTCTCCGACGAAGTGCACAACTCACGAAATAAGAATGCCAGCACAGCACTACCCCAGCTAAAATTACCAACAGAACTGATATCTTCTAATTTCTGTATGTACAATAATTTTACAGTATTGCCGGAGCTATCGGGGCACATAATCCCACCTATCATTAATAATGCACAACCTCGTGCATATTTAGCAACCTCATCCGCCGTACTATGCAAATGGATGTGATTTACTATTAAATGATGACTCAACGCAGACATTAACAAACATGCACCTTTAAAGTGACCCGGATCTGGTGTAAATCCCAAATGACGATCACAATATTCTTGCCACTCGGGTATTGACTTATCAAAATTGGTACCTGACACTGCAAGACCATTTATTGGCAGACCCCAAATAACTGCAATGTCTTGCAGTGTAATAGTCGTCTCTCCAGATCTCAAATGGAATGTATGCGTTTCACGACACCATCTCTCTACTAACGCCGTGATTAGATGAGGGTCAATGGTAATCTTATTACACCTATATACACCATAAAACCTAAACTCATTTAACATACTTACAACACGTGTGTCTAATGGGCAAAGATCCCAAAAATAGCTGCTCGGATTTCTCACACGCAAGGGCCGATCAATATCACCTGCCCATACATCTTCAGAACGATGACATGACTGCAATGACAACAGATGATCATCGATCGGGCCTGGTACGGTCATCGGATCCATCCTATTATATGAAACAAAAAATATATTAGTACATATAGACAACATAAAGTAAACAAAATAAATTAAAACTGATAAAACATGACGAGGCATATATGCTACCGCCGACAACCACCAGCCATCAGCAACCGGCGACGGCGACGGCGGCGGACGGAGGCAGCAGACGGCAGGGGGCGGCGGACGGCGGGGGGGGGGGGCGGCGGATGGCAGCGAAAAAGTGTGATAGAAATTAATATACGGCGACATGATTTTTACCTCTAAATTCTGAAACTATGAAGTGACTGGAAGCAAAATGAGAAAAAAAACGATTGTAACTTGGAGGTTGGGAAGAAAATTTAGACTGTAATTACCGAAGAGGTTGCCGAAGAATAAGGGTGCGCGGAAATTTTATAACACCAAGTCACGTCAACTCAGTTGGCGTGACCATTAATTGGTCACGCCAACTCAGTTGGCGTGACCAATAATTATTCACGCCAACTTGCAGCTCCAGTTGGCGTGAAATAATGGCCACGCCAACTGGGTTGGTGTGACCGTAAAAAACAAAGGTCACGCCAACTCAGTTGGCGTGACTATATATTTTAAATTGGTCACGCCAATATTTTATTCGGTGACGCCAACTGAGTTGGCGTGACCAACTGGACACGCCAACTGAGTTGGCGGTTTAAGTTACTTTTTAAATGTTTTCATTTTTCGGGTTATTTTTGTAATTACTTATTTTTTTAAGGTTATTTAAATAAATAACCCTGAGATTCCCTACACTTCAAGATATATATATGTAATTTTTCTCTAATTTATTTTTTAGCATAGAAGATTGACTTGATGATGTATAAATAAACACACACATGCTAAGAATATATGAAACCTCAAAACAAAATGAGTTGCATAATTGCTTATATCATTGGCGGGTTCGGGTCCTGGGATTGGCCGGACCTGCCCCGTTATACATTTTTATTTTTTTAAAAAAATTAAATATACATTTTACTTTTTTGATTGAACAATAAAGTGTCATTATCTAATTTTATATCAAAATTCATGTGTTCATGTTAAAAAAGTTGGACATTTTGAAAGAAATGAGAGCAAATTAATAAATATTTGGTAGCTTAAAGATAGTTTTACAATGCTTATTATAAATATTCTAGAGAAAATATGAAATTTAATCACAAAACTCAACTTTTGTGTTTCAAAATTGATTTCTAGCTAAATTTGTTTTTCTTAGAAATAAAAAATAAAAATAAAACTGGAACTCGGGCAGGGCGGGGTGGGTAAACCCGCAGGGTTCGAGGGTCTAAGCGGGACGAGGTGGGTCCGGGTTTTATGTATAGCGGGGCGGATCCTGGGATTGACCAAACCCATCACGTTGTCATCCCTATTCCTACCAAACCTAAATTAAATTAATGGAAATAAAAAAAATTCATGGGACGATTTAGTTGACCCACATATAAACCTAATAACCTTCCTCACACAAATTCAACCTTATAAAGTAATTAATTTGAAGCAATGGACATTACAAACATATCAATAATAATTTTGTTTTATTTTTTTATGATGAAATCCAAGAAGATATTGACATTATGCTTCAATAACATTTGGTCACTTAATTTGAATTTAAAACTTTTGCTATTTGGTATGTCTAGCTCAATGTTGACAAATGAAACTATTAAATTAAATTAATGTTGACAAATGAAATCCAAGAACCATATGGAACCATATGTTGTAATATTGTAATTTCCAGTGTCTTCACTAATACTTTCGTGTGTTTTATTGTAGGTCTTGTAGTAGTTTTGTAGTATTGAAACTTTTGGGTTTGAGTACCCCTAGTGCCCATTTATTATAATTTGTCATACGGAAAAAAAAATTAATATTGGAGACTGGTATTAAAAAAATCTATATTCTATATGACCATTTTATTAATTTATTAAAGTTAACCACCAGTTTTATTTCTTTTTAATAAATAATGTTTTTTTGTAATATAATTAGTGGATAATTAAATGTATTATTGATTATCTAAGAAGTCATGCCTTTATACTATTTTTTTAGTGTTGAAATCTACTTTCAAATATGTACAAATCGTAAATAAATTGAGACTTTCAGCTTAGTCAGGTTAGTAAGTCTCGCTCCCCTTTAAAAATAGGCTCAAGATTGAGACGGTCAGTTGCCCTTTGAAAACTTTGTGAAAACACCCCTAAAAAAAAGCGTAAATAAATTAAAATCAAAACAGTGTAAAATATAAATTAAAATAAATTCATAATACCGTTACACCTTCCAATTGACCCAATATCATTGGTTCCAATCTTGAACCATAGTCAAGGCCTAAATAACATAAAATGTTTAAATGTCATTATGGGGATATTCGATTGATATACAAAAATTGCTCACCTGATTCCGTTGATGTAAAGTGTTCGTTCCGCCTTGAACGTCGATTGTTAACCTGTAATCACAACAAGTAAACAAATCACAGTATACAATTCTTCCAATTATATAAATCAAAACATCGAAAAGAGTAAGGGAATTGGGCTCAGGTCGAGCAGGGTTTCCTTTCAACTTCGTCACCGGGGAACCAAGGTATCGTAGCCTAAGGTGGGAGACACACACGCTGCCCGAACACTGCCCGAACACCACCGTAGGCGTTGGACGGAAAAACAGCAGGGAATCGCACGCACGGGTTACACCGAGGAAGGAGATAAGGGCAACACAGAGCACTAAACAGCCAAGCACAGTTAGCACAACCACGACTAACAGCAGGGCAAGAGCTCAAGCCACAGATCCGAACACACCACGGAACAGGGGCGCGAAAAGGGGGAAGCAAATACACAAAGGATTATCGGTATATTAGACTTACCTCATCATGGAACAAAACCATGATATATAGCAACGAGGAAGACGAAATGAAGGAGAGCAAGTCCCAAGGAACGCAGATTCAAGCAAGCCGAAGAGACGCGATGAAGGAAGGAGAATGGGTAGAAGTGAAGAGCCAACTTGAAAGGGGCTCGGTAAACATAAGGGGGGGGGAAAAGAAGGCCAAGGCCCAAGAAAGGTAATGAGCCAAACTCAACAAATATCCACCTTGGCACAATACCGCCTGGCTCCACCTCAACGTAAGGAAAACCCTATAGATGACTCATCATCGCCCAAAGGGTCCCACAACACACAAAGTCTTGTGTGGACCAAATTCCTGTCATAGCACAAAGCACAGACAAAGAACACAGACAATAACCAACACAAAGGGGGTTAAAGTCAATAACCGGGGTAACAATTCTATAACACGCACAAAGCAGTTATAGACTACCAACACAGTCTGCAACACTAATCAATCACCTGTATCAAAGTTCAAAATTTGTAGACATGATTGCAATTTAGAAATAGGTAAACACTTAGTTCCCATATCAGCAGGAATATATTCAGAAAGAATTTTTTCAAGATTAACTAACCCTTTAGCCACTACATCCCTAATGTAATGAAATCTAACATCAATATGCTTAGTGCGATCATGAAAAACAGAATTCTTACACAGTTGAATGCCGGACTGAGAATCAGAAAATACCCCTACCTTACCTTCGAGCAAGTTAAGTTCAGAGATCAAACCTTTCAGCCAGACAGCTTCCTTCAAAGCTTATGTTACAGCAACATATTCTGATTCCGTTGTCGACAAGGCAATGATATGCTGCAGCTGCGATTGCCAACTTATGCATGCTCCACACAAAGTGAAAACATATGAAGTGGTAGATTTTCTATTGTCCTTATCATTAGCATAATTAGAATCAACATAACCTTTCAACTTGACACCTTCAGCATATTTAGAAAAACATAAGCCATAATGCATAGAGTTTTTCAAATATCGCAACAACCATTTAACAGCATTCCAATGTACCACACCAGGATTAGACATATATCTACTCAAGCAGCTAACAGCATAAGCAATGTCAGGTCTAGTGCTAACCATCAAATATATTATAGAACCAATTGCATTTGAATACGGTACATTTTTCATGGCATCAAAATCAACATCAGTTTTGGGACTTTGATCTTTACTTAGCACAAAATGAGCAGCTAAGGGCACGTTAACAGGTTTTGCATCAAACATGGAAAATTTCTTTAAAATTTTCTCTACATAAGAAGTTTGCTTTAAACAGAGAGTAGATTCCTTTCTGTCTCTAACAATGTCCATGCCTAGGATTCTACTAGCATCACCTAAGAACTTCATATCAAATTTATCACTCAAACAGTTCTTAATATGCTCAATGGATTTCAGACAAGGGCTAGCAATCAACATGTCATCCACGTAAATCAACAAGAAAACAGGCACTGGCATTTTATCCTTAAAATACAAGCAATGGTCAAAAGAGCTTCTTTTAAATTTTAAGGTAAGCATGCATTCATCAAACTTCTTATTCCATTGCCTAGGTGACTGCTTTAGGCCATACACAGATTTATTAAGCAAACAAACGTGATTAGGGTTCTTTGAGTCAACAAAACCATCAGGTTGTTTCATGTAAATCTTTTCATCTAAGTCACCATGCAAAAAAGCGGTTTTAACATCCATCTGTTTAAGTTCCCAATTAAAGTGAGCAACAAGTGATAATAAAATTCTCACAGTAGTAAACCTAACAACAGGAGCAAAGATTTCAGTATAGTTAATACCCTCTCTTTGAGTAAAACATTTTGCAACTAGCCTAGCTTTATATCTAACAGAATCAGTTTCATTCTTTACCTTAAATAACCATTTGCAATCTACCAAAGAGCAATTAACAGGTTTAGGTACAAGAGTCCATGTATGATTCACAACAAAAGAATGCATTTCATCTTTCATGGCACTAAGCCAATACACAGCATTTTTTGATTTCAAAGCTTCATCATAGGTCTTAGGCTCACAATTATCAATTGACTCAAACATATTGAAAACATGCGATGTGAGATGAAAATCATTAAACCTAGCAGGATGTTTCACATTTCTTTTAACCCTATCCCTAGTTAACATATAATCATGCAGATCTTCATGTTCATTAGCAACCAATTCATTATGCACATGTTCGTCAACATTTTCATGCAAATTAGGTTTATTAACAGGCAAGTTCTCATGATTAATATCAGGGAGCACATTGTTTTCAATAATTGGGGAAACAATAGGCAAAGACTCCACCTTGCTCGGTGTAGTCACAGACTCACAATCAGATTCAGGCAAAGATGGAAGCAAGCAAGGCATTTCAGATTCATTAAAAATGACATCCCTACTTATAATAGTTTTGAAACCAGGTTCACATCTTAACCAAAGCCTATATCCTTTCACACCCTCAGGATAACCAAGAAAGACGCACTTAACTGACCTAGGTCAAGTTTGTCTCATTTCCTATGCACAAAAGCAGAACAACCAAACACTTTAAGATTTGAAAAATCTAATTTCTTACCAGAAAAAACACTTTTGGGACACTTACCATTCAAAGGCACGGAAGGGGATCTATTTATCAAATAAGAAGCTGTCGTGACAGCTTCGCCCCAGAACTTCTTTGAGAGTCCAGAAGATGCAAGCATACTTCTAACTCTCTCGAGTAAAGTTCTGTTCATCCTCTCAGCAACACCATTCTGCTGGGGAGTATAGGGCACAGTCTTGTGTCTCAGAATCCCTAATTCACTGCACAAGTCATCAAACAAGATATTGCAGAATTCCATTCCATTATCTGTCCTAAGCCGTTTAATCTTTTTTCCCGTTTGGTTTTCAATCAAAATCTTCCAGTTTTTAAATTTCTCAAAAACATCAGATGTATTTTTCATTAGAAAAATCCATACTTTTCTAGAGTAGTCATCAATGATAGACAAAAAATACCTATTACCACCTTGAGTTGGGACGGATAAAGGTCCCCAAACGTCAGCATGCAGGTATTCAAGTATATCAGAACATTTAGTCACATTGGGGGAAGGGGAGATATGAAATTTAACTCTTTGCTGTTTGCCTAAAACACATGAATCACAAAAAGTCATGCAAGACAATTTATCCCTACCAAAGCAACCATCTTTATGTAAAATCTCTAATCCTTTAGACCTCATATGACCTAACCTTTTTTGCCATAAATCAGTTAAATCGTCTAACACAGAATTAGCACAGATTTTATCATAATCAGAGACTGTTTTGCAAACATACAAATTCCTTCTTTTCTCAGCCTTAAAAGCTACCAAAGACCCCCGCATAATTTTCATGCAACCATTTCCCCATTTACCCTCATAACCATCAGACTCTAAAGCTGCACAAGACATCAAGTTAATGCACAAAGCATGAACATGTCTAACATCTTTCAAAGTCACAGAATAACCAGATTCAAATTTCAGACAAATATTACCAATACCAGAAACTTTACATAATTTCTCATTGGCCATAGAAACAGAAGCATGCTCAATTTCCCTGTAGCTAGAAAACAAATTTTTAAGTGGTGTCATGTGATAAGTGCAACCTGAATCAATAAGCCATTCATTTTCACACACAGGTAATGAAAGCACAGAGTTCACAGAGTCACATAATTCAGTCACCATAAAAATATCCCCTATGTTTTCCCCAGAGGTAGAAGCATTGTTCGCTTGTTCATTTGTCTGATTTTCATTTCTTTTCTGATTCTTCTTTTTAGGGCAATCTTTTATGAAATGATTTGGGTCCCCACAATTGTAACATTTCTTTCCTCTAGGCCTAGATTTCGATCTAACCCTACTTTTTCCTCTTTTATCACTTTTCTGATATTGGTTATTGTAAGATTTGTTATTATGCATATGTTGTGATCTACCACGAACGTGCATAACTTCACCAGAGGATTGTCTATTACCTTTGTTAACTTTTAGATCTAATTCCTTGCTTTTTAAGCAGTTCATTACAGTATCCAATGTAATAGAATCTCTACCGTACTTAATGGCGGATTTTACATCACTATAATTTTCAGGAATAGCATTTAAAAGAACAATATGTGAATAGTCGCCAATGTTCTTATCTCCTGTCAATTTAATATCTTGAATTAACTTAGTAAACACATCCAAATTTTCATCTACGTCTTTGTTCAAGTCTAGCTTGAATCTGAAAAAAATTTCTAGCAAGAAAAGTTTACTTGGCAAAGATTTTTCAGTATACATTTCTTCCAATTTTTCCCAAAGTTCTTTTACAGATGATAGTTTACCACATTTCCTGAGCACAGAGTCAGATAAGTTCAAGATAATAGAAGAGTAAGCATATTCGTCATCTTCAAGTTTCTTAGCAGATGCAATGTTTTCAGCCCAATTACCGTCAATAGCTTTAAATATTTTTTGCTGTATTAAGATTCCTTTCATCTTTTGTTGCCAAATCGAAAAATCAGATTTTCCATTAAAGGGTTCAAGGTTATATCCAGAAATTGAAGCCATCACAAATAAGCAAGGAGGCACACACAATTTCAACAACCAGGCAGCAGAAGCAAGGACCACAAGGCACAAACAAAATATGAAAGAATCAATCAAGCTAAGGGGAGGAGAAATCGCTATCACCCACAAGATCACAATACACTCAAAGGTGTACGAGCATGGGGCTTCGGATAGAGATTTTCCTACGGGTAAGGGACACAATCACTTAGAAACAAAGTAGTAAAAAGATTAAGGGTCAAGATAATCACTTACTACCCAGAGACCAAAGCTCTGGGGTGACGAAACCACCGAAGATCCGTACACAGCGTGAATACACACACAACCTGAGTACACTGCCTAAAGCACCAAAGTGCACTGCCCGAGATCTGGACACTGCCCGAACACCAAAGTGCTCTGCCCGAGATCTGCCCGAGATTCCAGCCGCTGCCCAAACTCCACCGAACACTCCACCAGGCATGGAACGCTCTGATACCACTGTAAGGTGTTCGTTCCGCCTTGAACGTCGATTGTTAACCTGTAATCACAACAAGAGAACAAATCACAGTATACAATTCTTCCAATTATATAAATCAAAACATCGAAAAAGAGTAACGGAATTGGGCTCAGGTCGAGCAGGGTTTCCTTTCAACGTCGTCACCGGGGAACCAAGGTATCGTAGCCTAAGGTGGGAGACACACACGCTGCCCGTACACTGCCCGAACACCACCGTAGGCGTTGGACGGAAAAACAGCAGGGAATCGCACACAGGGGTTACACCGAGGAAGGAGATAAGGGCAACACAGAGCACTAAACAGCCAAGCACAGTTAGCACAACCACGACTAACAGCAGGGCAAGAGCTCAAGCCACAAATCCGAACACACCACGGAACAGGGACGCGAAAAGGGGGAAGCAAATACACAAAGGATTATCGGTATATTTGACTTACCTCATCATGGAACAAAACCATGATATATAGCAACGAGGAAGACGAAATGAAGGAGAGCAAGTCCCAAGGAACTCGGATTCAAGCAAGCCGAAGAGACGCGATGAAGGAAGGAGAATGGGTAGAAGTGAAGAGCCAAGTGGAAAGAGGCTCGGTAAACATAAGGGGGGGAAAAAGAAGGTCAAGGCCCAAGAAAGGTAATGGGCCAAACTCAACAGTTGACAGTTAGACCCGACTCTCTCTTTTAAAGAACTTCGTAGCTTCGTAAGATTGAGCTCATGAATATGTTGACTAGCTCTACTCATGACATCAGTTTTATTATTTTTATATAATAGCAACAATTTTAATTTGTTCTTATGTTGTTTAAATATATTAAATATTTACCAATAAACTCTGACTCATGAGCTCATGAAGAATAATTTTGAGTTAAAATCGCGCCCCGTCGAAAACGTTAAATTGAGAGTTCAAGTTTGACCTTAGAATATCCTTAGCTTGAATCAAGTAGGCTCGACTAATTTTCAATCCTTAGATTTAGCTTCGGCTATAGACCGGTATCGTGAATCATTAGTGTGCTTGAGTTTGTAATTGATTCATTTCATCAGCTTTTGTTTTGGTCTTTTCAATGTTTTGGACTAGTTCTTTGTTTTGTAACTTGTATGTTTTTGGGTTTAAGTATTCAGAGTGCTCAATTAATATATTTTGCTTTACGAAAAAAAAAAAAACATGCAGTTGTCACACCATGTGTAGTGTCATGTGAGAATAACTACATTTGGATGAGAATGTTATAATCCAATAGTTGATCTGTCTCATCAATCAAACCTACTCATACCACGTCACAACTCCTTAATATTTTACTAGAATACATTACGTCAGCACCATGTGCTCGGGTTAAGAAAGACACAATAGCCCAGCCGTGGACTGACTAGGAGTATAATGGGCCGACATCCTTTAGCCAATCTCCCAAGCCCTCACCAAATGGCATGATTTATCAATCTAAAAAATTGGACACTTGAGATCTTGAATGGAAAGCATGGAGTCTCTAACTCAATTATCCAAATTCCCTATTACTTCAACTCAGTTCTCACACACCAACAGTCTCAACAATAAATTGACGAGGATCCTATCAAATAGAAAACACATAGCATGGGTAAAGGGGTTTACGACTATTTCGCAGACTTCTCTTGGATAAGAACATGTCTATGTATAATGAGTAATTCATCTTTCACATATATATTTTTTTATCTTAAATGTTTTTTCTTTTTCAATAACAGTCTCTAACTTGAGCGGTAGATGACTTTTCCGATAAAATCTCATGTACCCTCTCACCCATATTGTGTTTTCGGGAAGAACAAATGCCAAATACCATCTTAATTATACCCCTAGAAAACTATAGTGTCCAATATTATCTAGTATCTATGGCTTACACCTCATACTAATCACCATGCCCCTCCCTCGGGTGCACCTTAGTTTCAAGTTACATCAATATATTTACTTTAATATATTATGTTCCTCTTAAAGTTCAAATATCTTATATTTTTTAAAGATGTCAGTACCACTGTATACAGACACACAGATAGTTCCAATCTGCAACCAAAATCAACGAGTAGCCTCATGCCCTACATTTTTCCAGATTTTCTATGTTCCACCTTACCTAACTTAGACTTGTGAAATTGGCCTGAAACATGAAAAATATAGCATTTTCACGGAGTTTACCTAGCCTAATAAGTGACGAGCTTCCTCACGTAATCAACCTTACAAATTATAATTTGAAACAAGTGGGAGCTAAAAATCAATGATGTGTACATTTTTTATTAATGAAACTCATGTTGAAATTGATATGCCATTTATGTTGGACGAATTTTAGATCACCTTAAGTTGACAATAAAGCTTACTTATGTTTGATCTTTGCCACATTTATGCTATATTATTACCAGAGGCGGAGCGATAGGATGCGGCAGTCGCATTCCCCAATTTATTTTTTTAAAAAAAATATCATTTTTACCCTTAAATATTTTTTTAAAAAAAGTCCCCAAAATTACAATCGTGGTTCTAGCAAACAATGTTGCACACTGTGTACATTGTTTTTTCTTTCTTTATCGGCAAACAAATTTTGCATACTAAAAGAAATAGCAGAAGTAAATAGTTTGCAAAGCAAAAATCAAGGGCCAGAGCAAAAGAGAATAACAAAATGAATGCCGTCAAAGGAAGAAACATACTTTTGAGGTTACAAGTTATTGATGTGATTGTCCCAGCACACAATTGGTTCAATGATCCAGTCGTTTGTGGATAAAGGAAAGTTTCCTGTATTGTGTGCTTTCAACCATAACCAAGATCTAACTTTAATGCTTTCGATCAATTTGTTCATGTCTAGTTTATCATTCTTTAATAAAATGCTCCAATTGACGTAATACCACAACGCAGTCCAATTTTCTTTAGATATCCTATCCGACTTCAGTCCCAGGTATTGACTCAAATGTCATGTAGGTTGTCCATGACCCACTGTTACAATCACAAGCCATTTGTAGAACTAATTCCAGATTCTATAACTGAAATTGCATTGCAAAAATACATGATTTGTATCTTCGACGTGAGCACCACAGAATGCTCACACAAATTGATTTCCATCCGGCAAGATACCGCGTCTTCCTAACCCAAATCCAACAAACTACTGATGTTTGAAATCATAGATTTTTATTTTTTAATTTTTTGATTGGGGGAGGGCAAACATTTTTCCGCCACGTGCGGGACTTGATACCGAATCATTCTCAAATGGAAGATAGTTGTTTACCAACTGGTTACATCTGCAGCTCTGATTTTCAAGTTCAAAATCCAGGTTGAAGTGTGTATTCTTTTCATAAATTAATTATTAAGTATCAATCCCTTAACTAATTTTGATATTTTAAATGATTTGACAAAATTATATCTTATTTCATTTAATAAAATCAATACAAAACACATATTTAGGAAATTTATAACTCATATATAATTACCATCTCTCATATTTTTACGTGTTTCTCTATTCTTTCTATACTTCTGAATTTATAAAATTATTATGATTATATATTGTTTATAATTTTAATCATGTTTAATACTTAAAAATTATAAATAAAAAAAATATGTAACAATTTACAACAAACTATCAATATGCACACACCAACAAAATCATGGTGGGTCTCAATGGGGACTTACAAAAATATTAGGCAGCCATCTAGCGTTGCTGTTAGTCTTCACGGGAAAAATATGGAACAAAATAAACAAAAAGAGTTCCCTGGCCTATAGCATACTGCATACTTTTTATTTTTATTTTGAGTGAGGAGGTGTGCGCGACTCGAACTCGAGTCTACCCAAAATAGGCGTGAGCTCTTATACATCCCAGCAAGGTCGGGGAGCTCACATATGTTTGATTTAATGAGAAGGGTAATTATATTTTGTAAATAGCAAGTATTTGGTATTGAAAATGATATTGTTTGGTAGCATAAGACTTCTGACAAGAGAGCGATTGAAACGTAATGCTTGAACTAATATATAATTTTAAAAACTAGGCTGCAATATTATCATCGTCTATAATTTTGGTAAAATAACAAAAGTTTGATGCTACGATTAACACCATCAATTTCTCAAAATTATGAAAGAATTTGGACCTCATGGTTATAAGTCATAACTACAATTATTCCGAGCGAACCAAGGAGAAATGGGAACAACAGAGGCACCAGAACAGGCTCGTGCAAGTAGAATTAAGATGGTTCTGTATAAGTATAAATATGTTTCATTTTGAGTGTAAAGTAATATTAAGAAGTTATCAAAAGAATCTTGAGTGTCACTTGTGTATTGTATCATCATCTTTCTAACACTGCTCTGGCTCTTCAATCGACCATCTGCTACTTTCTCTTAATAGCAGGCACCCACGCTTTGATTCTCAAACCCAATGGTAATATCTCGAAAACTGCGTAGCTTCATTTTATTTTATGGTAGTCGTCCTACATAGTCAATGATGAATTGGATCCCAAATTGACGAACTAATGTGAGCTTATCCATGTTTTAATGCAAATTTTTGAATTGAAATATGTTGTTGGCTTCATTTGCCATGTTGAGGGCTCAGGAGAAGCTCATGTTGGAAAGCAAGCATGTACCCAATCAGGAGACAAGGGAGGTTTGCACAACTCCATTTCAAGTTGATTCAGGCCCATTCTCACTCACCTCTCTTTGCCGGTCGAGCTTTCATCGCCCCTGTCCCTCATCAACTTGAAATGGAGTTGTGCAAACCTCCCTTGTCTCCCTTATCTTTCTCAGAAATTATCTACATCTTTTTTTAAACATAAAACATAGATTATATTAAATGAAATGACAGATACAATCAAGGTCCAAATTAAAACCCTAAGAACACGATGAAGACAACAAAGACAACAGTAAATATATTTGTCAAACATTGACACTGACTAAAACACATCTATTAAGACAACATGGACAAAGTCTCTCACATTTTTTAAAAAATAGAGAAAGATATCATAAATTTTAGAAAAATTATAACATTCCATGCTATAAGAAAACAACTGTTGTGTAAGATGGTAAGTTTTATTATTAAAATATTTACATTATTCATATGTAATATTTGTTCTATCCCATCACAAGTGGCATAGATATACGTAACAAAGACAATAAAATTAACCGACAGAAATATGAAACTAAACAAAAAAAGTAGCTAACATATAAATTTTAAGAAAAGTTATAGTTCTCTCACATATAATAAATTTATTGTAATTTTTTTATCTCTAGTTTGAATAATAATGGATAAATTCATGTAGAATAATTATACTACGAATACAACCACTAATTTGTAAATGATGAATGGAAATTACAGTCGTCTCTCCTAAATTTTGACATAAAAATACGTAATAAAAGAGTTATTAAATTAGAAGTTGAGAACTTATTGTTGGGGTTCAACAATTACCTCTGCTTTGTGATCGGTCGAACACATGGCGCTTGTGACGGTGTATGGTTGAAAAGATTGATGTTGCGACATTACCCTTAACTATAGTTATTGGTAATGTGGTAAGAGCTCGATTCTACAATTGGTATCAGAGCCAAGGTCGCGTGTTCGATTCCCATGAGTTGCAGAGAGTGCAATTATTGGGGGATGGATTGTTGGGGTTCAACAATTGCCTCTGCTTTGTGATCGGTCGAACACGCGGTGCTTGTGTCAGTGTATGGTTGAAAAGATTGATGTTGCACCATTACCCTTAACTATAGTTATTGGTAAAGCGGTAAGCGCTCGATCCTACACTTATAATTGTTCAACTCTCGTAGTTTCCCTTGCTTCCTCTGCATCGATGTTTACCTTATTCCGGTCTCGGCAACTGTCATTCTTCTTTCCTTGGTCATTGGTTGTGGTACTTTTTTGTGTTTGTTTGGGTGGCCTCTTTGGGGGTTCTGGTGCTGTTTTGGGTGGTGGGGGTGGCCTGCGTGGTGGCGGAAGTTTGGCTGGTGGTGGTGTTTCGGTCTGTGGTGATGGGTTGGTCCATGGGGGGACTCCGGCTCGATGGAGGTCTCGATTTTGAGTTTGGTCCTAGTGGCGGGATCGGCGGTGGGGGTGTTTTGTCGACGAATTTGGTGGGGTTTCTGGTCAAAATTTCGACTTTATTGGACTCGTTAGAGGCCGCGATTTTGGTGCAGGGCTCGGTGACGGGGCTGGCATCTGTGGAGGTCTTGGACGCAATGGTGGGTCGTAGGTGGTGCATGCATGGGTTTGAGTGGTGGACTCAGACTTGTGGGCGGATTTGGCGGCCTTGGATGTGGTGGACGAGGTGGCTTCGACAATGGCCATGGAAGTCGACTGAGTAGGGGCGGTGGATCTGGACTGCTTCTTTCCCATTTTGGCGGTGGTTGCGCGGCCACCATGCCACGTGGAATAAATCTTGGGCTTGCACGAGATTTGTGAGCATTTCTCGCATTATTTTGGGTCGTATGGCTACTCGGACGAGGTCTCCCATTTTGATGCTTTATGTCTATTGTTGTTTCGGTGTCTTGTAAATATGATCTACATGTCGTTATCAGTTGGTCTGTGTTTTGGCTCCTTCTTGGTTGGTTACTGGGTCTCGTTTCACTGCTGCAAAAGCTCTTGGCGATTACTTCTGGGTTTTTCGATTTCGTGTGCTATGCAATTGTGATATCCGGAAATTAATTGTAGTAATTCAAGATTTAATCATAATCATTTGTTGATTTTATTTGTAGTATTTATGAAATAATTACCGAATTGAGATTTTAGGGGATTATTCCGATGTTGGAATTGTCGGATTCAAGGTTCGAGAGTTTTATGATCATTAGTGGGTTGAACCTTGGAATCGTGTTGGTAGTGAGATTTTGAGTTGGGAGTTTGGATTGAGGTTTGAGATGTTTTTGAGCGAGTTGGAGATAAATTATTGAACTTGTTTTAAGAAAGAGTTTTGGTATGAATATATTTGTTTCTAGTAAGTGGGGTCTTGCATTATTGTATCAAAGCAGTGGTTTTGTGATGCCCGTAATAATTTATACTCATTATTTATTAATTGTGGAATAATAAATTAAAATTTGGGTTAAGAAATTTAAATAAAACTAATGTAGGTCAAAATCTTTTAACAATTAAATGCAAATGGGGCTATTAGCAGATATTGAAAGCTATATTATTCATGTACCTAGATGACATCATGTCTAAGTTCACTAACATACTACATCCCTTAAAGAATCGACCACCTTTCACCCAATCTTCTCCCCTCGCCTTACTTCGATCGACTCCCTCTTTTTCCTCCCCATTTCCGACCGTGAAAATGCATCAAGAGGAAATGTTGAGCTCCAGGGAAATTATTGTCGATTTCTTCAAGTTTGGGTATACTCCACGAGCCTTCGGATGGTGAGGGTAGCTTTATCATGTTGTCGACTTTGAGGTAAAGCATGCACGACGTTATTTCAGGAAGTAAGTTCGAGCTCATTGGATGATAGTGCTCTCAGAAACATGGTACAAGTATTGGTTGATGGCACATCTTACTTATGCATTTAGAATTGATTCATTTATTTGTTGCTCGTATGTGAGCACCTAGATGCATGTATATGGACTGTATAAGAGTGTTGAAGTTCCCTTTTCATATAGTTGATTGATGTGCATTTTATTTTGAGGAGAATGTGCTTTACGAATTGAGTATTGAGGGAATTTATTATATTATTGCCTGAGAAGTTGAATATGGTGCATATGAGAGTTGTATTTTTCTTGGTAGTCCTAATTATGGGGAGACTCTGCCAAATCTTTATAGAAGTCATACCGTAAATGTGAAGCATGTAATGATTCTTTTAAAGAATGCAATTTTTCATATACATACGACGCCATAAATGCACTAATGACGAGATAAGGAGTCGGTGTAACAAGATATTTATACGTAGCACATGAATTACACATTATGTTGATAGACATATGTAGCACATGAATTACACATTATTGATGTTTTGTGTCAGTGTAACAAGATATTTTACGCTTATATGCAAGATATTATGAAGTAATGGACATTTGTATTATTGATAACCATTGTGATTGCATAATAGTAAGTAGAATACGAGGAAATGATAGTGAGGAGTAATCATCGATGTCAATGAACACATATACAGATGATGACACTTATGTAGGAGTGCATAAAATTGGAGAAGTTGAAAACGAGAGATGATGATACCTGACGACAGAGGATGATATGCAGAGCAATACCGTTGATATGTGATAACGGACATTGTGATAGTCGGGTAAGTGAATCCGGCGAGTATAATGACACATGTACGTGGTAACGTACGAGCATAGGTATGTTTACTATTGTTACATTTAATTAATAATACTTTGTTATTGCAATTGGATTAGTACGTGATTACGTACGAACGACAGACACATATTTCATTGATAATTATTAATTGAAAGATAATAACCATCGTGAATTGTAGGATACTATGATGTCACGGGTTGACATGTACCGTCAGGAGTTGACGAGGATACTATGATGTCACGGGTTGACATGTATCGTCACGGGTTGACGAGAATACTATGATGTCACGGGTTGACATGTACCGTCACGGGTTGATGAGGATATTATGAATATCACGGGTTGACGAGGATATTATGATGACATAAGGGTAGTTGGTATAAACTGGTACATTATATTGTTAATATGTTTCGTTATTATTGATGATGAAAACATGAACAGTGGGAAATCGATTATATAACGTGTTCATAAAGGACTATGGTTACGAGATTATGGAAACATGCATACTTTGAGGAATTCCTCATCGTCTTAGAAGGGCTTGACCAAGAGCTTAAGTCGATGTTCCTTGGTGCGGCCGTTTCGACCCAAGGGGATATATGAATGATGAAAAAGCATCCGGAGTTGAGGTAAAGGTATACCTTGTTTAACATACTAGTATATGTTAATTTGAACTTTCTCTATTGATCTATAGATAATATTGTGATTATAGATTATGCATGTAAAAGCGGTTGGTGACAGAACTTGTGATGGAATATGTTATGGTGTTTTTATTCAGCCGTGGTAATGACAATTGTCTCGAAGTGATATTTGTAATACCATCGTGCGTCTGTATATTGTTGAATTAACGGAAGATACAATAAGTTCATGGTATATTGAGTGAATATAATGATGCGGTCATGAGAAAATATATAATACAATGATATAGGAACTCTATGAGATTACGATTCTGTTATCTGGTGCATAACAGTGGTGAAGATAAATGATCATATGATGACAGTCGGTGAGATTGTGTATGTCAGTAGTGGCGATGATATTATGTATGCCCGTAGTGACGATGAATATTATGTACCGTCGTAGGGCGATGAGTATTGTAATACTGCTATTGTGATTAACGATAAATATTGTTGTGCCGCTAATGGTTAGCAATGAGTATTGATGAAATGTTGATTGCGGATGTCAGTGAACGTCTTGTTACGATACCTATGTTGTTGTTCCTTGGGTACACGATACTTAGGTCTAAGAGGATATTGGAATGTTTCAAGGGAACGAGTAGTCGAGGTAAACCATTTCATTTGGTTTAACATGTTAGTATATGTAATTGAAATTGCCTCTGTTGATTTATATCGATTTGTGCTAACCGAATTATACAGGTGGAATAATTGTGAAGAAATTAAAATGAAACATATTGTTGTTATGTTCATTTGTGATTATTTCAATGATGAGTCAAGGCAGGGTGTAACCGTTGAGGTAACACAACTAAATCTACGTTATATATTAATGAGATATGGGTGCAATAAGAATAATCGTTTTGAAATGATTTATTAATATGAGTTGAATATAATCTTGTAGACATGAGATTAATGAATATGTCATGAGGTGACACGAGATGTCACAGATTGATGTGGGACCACTATGAATGTCATAAATGGCATTGCGATCATAGTGAATGTCCAGAATTGACGTGGAATTATCGTGAATGTCACGGATAATTGGGGAATTATGATTTATTACGAATGCATAATAACAATGTTGAGAAATAATCCTGTGATGATTAATGATGAGTTTTCAGAACAATATAACAATGTTATGGTGTGAATAAGCACGATGCAAGAGTAAACATTCACGATTAGGCTATTATTATGTTTTGGTGCTGAGATAGTGATTGAGATGCATATAAATGATAATATATGCATGTGGTAATTACTAATGAGTGTTTTAGTAATGATTCGACACCAGATAATAGTCAAATGATATATGATGAGAATGATGTCTAAGACTTCATTGGAAACTACTGAATTAATGATTAAAAAGGGATTATGTTATTGACATATAAAATTGATTCTTGTGATAAATGTAATCACATCAATACATGAGACTGCTTAAAAGGATGCGTGCATTTTTGTTATCGAAAATACTGAGGAAGTTAATTCATAACTTAATTAGTGACGAATTGAGCGTAATTAATGTTGTGGTACATTATTAAGATCGAGATCTTATGAAATGAGGGTAATACCACCTTGATACTCTTCAATGTTCGAGATAACTTTTATGTCATGATGTAGGATTCCTAAGGATAGTACTTATTGGTGAAACACAAATTATATCATGTAACCCTATGGTCTAAGAAGATACGGATAATGTCGTTTGATAATTGTTTAACATGTTGATACTAATCTTAGTGGAGGAATGATATTCGTATGTTAGTAAACGATAATTGAGCAAACCTTAGTGAATGCTGCTGATAAAAAATGATGTTATTAACCTCGTGATGATGGATATGAATAAGGTATTTTATATGCTACCTCATTAAATTCCAATGATAAAATGTAGAGAGATCATGTGATTTTACAGTCTTGAAATTGTTGAGGTGGTACACTACGTACGTTTCGTAATGATTTGAGTGAGAATAATCTATCCTACATATCTGAACAACACGACCTCATGATTGATAGTATGTACATTTCACTTATTGTGGTTGCGATAGGTGTGCATTTAAATTTCGTCACTTATTGTGGTTGCGATAGGTGCGCATTTAAATTTCGGGGATGAAATTTTTATTAGGTGGGAAAAATTGTGATGCCCGTAATAATTTATACTCATTAATTATTAATTGTGGAATAATAAGAGATATTTGTGGAATTAATTTTGGGATCTTAAAATTTGGGTTAAGAAACTTAAATAAAACTAATGTGGGTTGAAATCTTTTAACAATTAAATGCAAAAGGGCTATTAGCAGATATTGAAAGCTATATTATTCTTGTACCTAGATGACATCATGTCTAGGTTCACTAACATCCTCCCTCCCTTAAAGAATCGACCCCCCTTCACCCAATCTTCTCCCCTCACCTTACTTCGATCGACTCCCTCTTTTTCTTCCCCATTCCTGATTGTGAAAATGCATCAAGAGGAAACGTTGAGCTCCAGGGAAATTATTGTCGATTTCTTCAAGTTCGGATTTACTCCACGAGCCTTCGGATGGTGATAGTAGCTTGATCATGTTGTCGATTATGAGGTAAAGCATAAGTTCGAGCGCATTGGATGATAGTGCTCTCAGAAACATGGTGCAAGTATTGGTTGATGGCACATCTTACTTATGCATTTAGAATTGATTCATTTATTCGTTGCTCGTATGTGAGCACCTGGATGCATGTATATGGATTGTATAAGAGTGTTGAAGTTCACTTTTCATATAGTTGATTGATGTGCATTTTATTTTGAGGAGAATGTGCTTTACGAATTGAGTATTGGGGGAATTTATTATATTATTGTCTGAGAAGTTGAATATGGTGCATATGTAAGTTGTATTTTTTCTTGGTAGTCTTAATTACGGGGAGACTCTGCCCAAATTTTTGTAGAAGTCATACCGTAAATGTGAAGCATGTAATGATTCTTTTAAATAATAAAATTTTCATATACATACGATGTCATAAATGCACTAATGACGAGATAAGGAGTCGGGGTCTTACAGGTTTGGTGTCTGGGATAGTGAGAGGCTAGTGTGAATTGAACACTGATTATTATTTTGGATAGCTATGTCTAGTGTGTTTTGAGAATAGATGTCTAATGTTGAACTAGCTTGAGGTCTAGCGTGAGTTGTTATGATAGATCGAGGACTTCGGACAGGGTCGTCCAAGTATAGAGGGACATACCATGTAAGGCCCATCGCGTTAATCTCACATTATTATGCAATTAATACATTTAATCACGATCAATAATCAAGCAATAATATTCCGGCTAAATTTTTTTTTTTTAAAACAAATCTTAACCAGACACACTGGGGCTCTCCTAAAACAAAGACTGACCACTTGATGATGTATAAATATATTTGAGCCGGAATTTATTTAAAGCAGACAACAAACAGGCAGCATCTCGACTATAAATATCAAAATCCAATATCACAATCCTAAGTAAATGATGACAGGCCCACTATCGCCAAAGTAAATACTTTCCATCATAAATAAAATTTGACATACCTGATCGAGATGCTAATCAATATCACATAAACACAAACATAAACATAAACATACAATCTCTTAACCATATTGGACATCAAAAATATATTCTTCCAATAATAGCAAACACTAGAAACTAGTGGCTCTACCCTATATCCCGTCGTCAGTCTAACTTTGACCCCGTCCACTAGTACCTGCCCTGTCACCTGAAAATAAAACTCAAACAAAAACAAAGGGTGAGCTAATGCCCAGTACGTTCTTATCCAAATACCAACATAAATTATACAAATCGTAAACATCTCATCAATAAATGTAACAGGTTAACAAATAATAATACATTGTTCCATTATCTCGTCACTAATCCTGTCAAACCAGACAAACAATAATAAACGATGTCCAATATGACATCATATCATCTCATCATCTATATATGAAATGCATCGCAATGCATTCAGTATCATCAGACCAGATATGTCATTCACTGGCCTACATCAAGGACTCGTCAGTCCATATCATCCATATATATGATATCAGGACCAGAAATTTCATCCACTGACCCAAATCCTGGACTCATCAGTCCGCATCAACCACATATATAACATTTATCCAATCATCAATTCATATATATAATATACAACAATATTCGCATCGTCATCCTATCTCATCTCATATCTCAATTCATCAATTCATCACATATTCTCAATTCTTCTCACTTAATGATATTCAATCCATATGTTTACTCAAGAATAAGTTACTGTTATTCTTAGAATAGAACATACCTGAATAGTTGGAAGAAAATAACTATTGTATTTAACATCACACCTGACCTCTGCTGCGATTATCTGATTATCATCCAATATAACATTTCCAAAATCTTTACTCAACAATTTTTATTTGACTCCATGTTTTCAAATATGACTTGCTAGTTCTACAATCAGTTTCTTTCTAAATGTAAGCTGATATAGAATTGAAATTTACTATTTAAATTTTCGCACCAAACTACAAAACAGAAAGTAAACTAAATAAGATAATTTGTAAGCCATCTTCTTCCTCCATGCTTATGAGCTCCTCAAACTAACTATAAAAATGATATGTTCTAGCTTTCAATCTCATGCACCCAACACTACAAACCACTCCATATGATTTCTGGAATGAAATAAATTTTCAGACAAACTATTCAACCATGCAAGACAGGGAAATCATTGAACCATAACATATTTAACAATTTATAAATTACTCAAAACAAGGATTTCGTTGGATGGTTTGTTCTCATTATCAATAGGTAGTAATTCAAAACATCAACATAAACATCATTTTAGCTAACCAGTAACCACTTGCCATATTTACCAAATTTACAAATCTAATAAGGAAAACCAAGGAGCTTATATGTATAGCTTTGAATTGATTTTGTTCTACTGTAGTTTATAGTGACCACAAAAAGAAACACAAAGAGGATTTTGTAGATAGTGTTCCTCGAGCCCTACTGCCCTATTTTCCCCATTTTATTTTTTTCGATTCCTTTGTGAGATTTTCCCAAATTTTTATTTTTTATTTTTCCCCCGAAGTGCAGCCCACGTTGCAGCCTTGTGGAAATGAGAAATATTATGTGTTTTAAGGAGATCAAGCCACGTTGGCTTTCCACAATTTAAAGAACCAATTACTAAGACATGGATCCAAATAGAGACTAAAATTCAAGAAGTTATCCAAATCCACTCTATTAATTCTAAAATCATTTCTTAAATAATTTAGGCGACCATAATTCACTGTTAATTTTTAATATCTGTAAATTAATTTATTTTATTTTTTCTTCATCTTTTCATAATTACCTCTCTTAATCTTTACGGGTGTTACATACCGTGTGTCCAGTTGTGTTCGTGTAGTCTTAATTAAATATGCATCGAGGAGTAAGCTATGTATAGATCGTGTTGTGTCAAGGTACCCGACTTGGGTACATGTTGTGATTGGTCGACCTGGGTGGTCGAAGGGTACAGTGAGAGTTCTAGATTGCATATGTTGCATTCTTGTGTTAGTTGATGAGTGTTTGATATTCTTGAAACATTCGTAGACCCTTGTTTTTGTTGTAGACTGCATGGTTGGTTGCAGTGTCTTTTTGTGTTCTTGGACACGATGCTTTTGTGAGTATATGTTAATTGTGTTAATTGTACATGTCACGGGTTGACATAAGACCGTTGTGTTGTTATAGATATTATGAGATATCAGTACCGCTGTTAGTAATTGCAATGGGTAAATTGTGCCACAATTATAACGAGTGACGAGTATGGTTATGTCGGGCGATGGTAACTTGTGCCGCTGATTGGTAGCTTGTGATGTCGCTGTGATGAGTAATACGTATAGAGATGTATATATTGAGTTATGTGAATTGAGTGACACTGGTTGGCGTAAGATTTTGTGTGTGTGTGTGTCACAGATTGACATATGATCATTATGCCGAGCATGTTCGCTCGATGGACAGATGGTTGTGTAGTGCAGTTATGTGTATCGCGTATGATATTGATGTGGATGTGTCTCGAGTAATTATTACCTATGCGTACACTCGAGGAGTTGGCTATAGCCAATTGGCTTGTGTGGTATGTAGTTGTCAAGGAACCAACATACGTTTATCGATGTTGTGCATAATGGATTTAATTGCATTATACACGTGTGAATATATTTAGATAAATGATAATGAGTTAGGAACGATATGTGACTAGTTGAGGACATTAGAGAAATGTTAGATGATGATCTACTATCTCTAATTATTTGTATTACGCTAATTAATTCATGATGAGATTCGTGAACTGTAAGAATTGCAGTAGTATGGGAATGGTACGTTACTTTATACCGGGTTTGAACGTGTGACATGTTGGTGGTTTTGTATAAACCTTCCGATGATGAGATTTGCTGGCCAGGCATGATGAGTTATCGTTGCAATAATATTGTGAGCTTTTTGTAGCCACTATATTCATTGTTGATATCAAGTATGGTTTATCGTATGATGATAGGTTATAGTAAACTCAGTGTAGTCACTAGAACGTTTTTGAGCTTGATTTGAGTTGTACCTCAAGAGAGCGTCTATACGTATAAATGTATTGAGAAAATTGTGTTGTGACAACTCAGTTTTGTCGGTTGTACCAACGTGTTTATTGTTGAGAGTAATCTCAGCTACCGAGTACCCTGATCTGAATGGCACGAGTGTATGCTTACGAATGGATTGGACAATGATACTAGTTATCATTATATCTAATTGGTTGTTCTTGCACTAAAGATGTGATGGTAAACCGTAGTCGTATCTATGAAATATAGTTGGTTTGGTAACACAAATATGTGGATTATATCTCATAGGGAGATAGTATTATATGTTGATTTTTGGTTTTAGGGTGATACCTGCCGTGGAGACAGTATGGTATCGACTGCGTGTTGTCGGTGAAATAACTGCTTTGAGCATTACTATGATGAGTAGGGGTGTAAACGAACCGAATCGAGCCGAATATGCAGAAAATTTTAAGGTTCGAATTCGGTTCAAAATAGTTATATTCGAGCTCGAGTTCGATTCGAAGTTCGAATAGTTTGAAAATTTTGGCTCGAATTTGGCTTGAATCAAAGCTTGAGTTCGAGTTCGGTCCGAAAAGATTCGAACATTTCCACGAGCTATTCGAATTATTGTTCGAAAATAAATACTCGAAAGGTTCGAAATATATTTATTTAATATATAAGTATATTATATTAATAAAATATTAAAGTACGCGAGCGGCTCGTGAACTATCAAACAAAGTTATTTGGGCTCGAGTCGGCTCGAAAAGAAGTTCGAACATGTTCGAGTTTGGCTCGAATTTGATAATTTCGAATACGAATCAAATTTTTTTTGAGCCGGCTTGAAAAGTTCGTGTACATGTTCGATTCGTTTACACCCCTAATGATGAGTCTAGTAATTGCTTTGGGCTATTTGTGAGACGTACACGGAGACGTCTTTAGAGATATGCTTGATCGCGTTGGGTACAAATATGTTAGTACAATGCATCGATATAGCTTGTATACGTTATGTATACGGAACTAAGAGTGGTTTGTGATGGTGAAATTAATGCACTATCATGAGTTAGTTATGCATATATTGGTTCAAGGATCCATTACTGTGCAAATGTATTTTGATTGTTCGAACGATGGTTCAAGTTCAGAGGTTCGTTTATGCATAATTTTCCTTGTAGGTAAGAGGTATTTGGATACATGTTTGAAATCTTGGAAAGATTCGATGAGTCGGTGCATTTGATGCCGATGTTGGATTCATACCGTTAATTGATGATTGGTCAATCATTATTCTCTAGTGTGTGAAAATGGCTGAGTGATCGACAATAGTGTCTGAGATGTGTGGGTATTGTCGAAAATACCCCAGGACGAGCTTGCATTGGATATGCATGTGGTGTAAGTAGTGTTGAGGAGCACACACACACACACACACATATATATATATATATATATATATATATATTGATGTGCTAGCATTTTTTTTATGCTTGTTGACCAACTGGAATGTGTGTTTTGGTTGGTGAATCTCTTGAAAGAGATTTTGTTATCCTCGAGATTGGTGGCCTAGGTAGAGCTATCTATTCAGAGGAATGACTTTTGTAGTTTTGATTGACTCTCTCTTGGGAAGAAGTTGCCATGCCTCGTTTGAGGAGATGTATATCAATTCAGATGTTGAACTTATTTTCATGGTAACAATGTTTGACGTTGTTCGTGAGCTATCCGAGTTCCTTACATGAAACCAAGCTTGGTTTATGATAAAGAAGCTCGTTGTTGTGTGTAATTCGATACTTATCCTTGTGTTAGAATTGTTGATTCTAATGGGTGAACATGGGATGACCAGAACTCGATTTCGTTTGGTATTGGATTTTGACGCACATTGCGAGAATACAATTGAGCGTCTTGCATGATCTCTGTGGAATTATGTGATGATGTGAAGTTTCTGCTAGTGTGTTGTGGCCAAGATATGATTTCTTTGAACACACCGATGTTGACATCTATGAAGATGTGCATTTGTGTTGATCGGTGGCCGAGGGTGGGGCCAATTTCTAGTTGCAAATGGTGCAATTTTTCTTCCATTGTGTAAGGTTCCATTGTTTGTGATGGAATAAGAGAGATGTGAACAAAGTTTAGTGTGAGTATAGTGTTGTATACTGGTGGTTTTTCTTCGAAGCGCTGTGTGTTTTGCGTTGTAGATCTCAAATTATTGAGATGTCATAGATGTGATATCTATGTTGGAATCGATTAGAATATAGAGCAGTTTAAGGTTAATTGACTGTTTTTGGTTAGTTAATATTGAGGTATGTTAACACCTTTTAGTGGATTATGTTCGTTTTGGGATAATATCTCCACTCGAGAATTCGGTGCGAGGTCGATGTCCTCGCAATTGGTGTTTCGTTCATGACATATTCATGAATCAATGCGGTGTTTTTTAGATGAGTTGTGTGGTCGTTGTGGTACGTTGAGTACGTGTGTGCAAATTTCGTGGACGAAATTTGATTAGTGGGGGATAAATGTGATATCCAGAAATTACTTGTAGTAATTCCAGATTTAATCATAATCATTAGTTGATTTTAATTGTGGTAATTATGAAATAATTACCAAATTGAGATTTAGGGGATTATTCCGGTGTTGGAATTGTTGGATTCAAGGTTTGAGAGTTTTATGATAATTAGTGGGTTGAACCTTGGAATAGTGTTTGTAAAGACCCGGATTTTTAATTAAGGGGTAACTAAAACTTGACTAGGAAGAGTTTGAAAAATCCTAAACTCTAGCCAAGAGTTTCAATACATCAAGGAGTCCTCAAGCAGTTCAAACTCGTCCATATACCCCTCGATTTAAGTAGATAGAATCGAACCAAAAATCCGATTTATACAATCAGATTTGGTCCCATATCAGCACGCATCTTCTCGGTTCTTCTTCACACCTTGATGCCCGATGTTTTAGGGAAGCAAACCAGCTGATAACTCTTCCAAGTTACCACCAAACCATCTACATTAATACCGCTTAAACTCCTCCAAAGATGCAACTTAAAGATCGACTAGAATTCCTCCCCTCACCCTCAAGAAATCTGCGCGCCTCTATCTCTGTATGATCAAAGAATCCAAGCCATTCAATCCTCTCTTTTAGTAGCATCAAATATCGAAACTCAAGCTCTCCTCAAGCCACAAAATTACGCACCAAAGTATTCGAAAGACTCCACCTATGAAGCCATCAAGTTCGAAACAGAATCAGACTTCCACTTCGCAATCTGCTCTAATCTATTCCCTTCATTCTCGAGTTTGAGTCCTACTCCAACACCTATCTATCCAAGAGTCCTTCCATCCTTGGGTATCAATTTATGCCTCTATAAAAGCAAGGTTCCAGCCTCACTTTCAATCACCAATTCGCCTTCAACCAGCAGTAAATAGCCGAAGCTTTCTGCCCCAAAAACCAGCAACAATTCCATCGAATTTCTGTTCCAAATTCAGTGCAAGTTTCGTTAATTCTTTTCTGAATCCGTTTTCCAGCGTGATTGTGTCATCTTAGCATCACAAACCAAGCTTTAATCTGTCCAAATAAATCCAGGAAGATTAACCACACACTTAGCCAAGTTTTCGAACCATAAACCATCGTTGTTGCAAGAGAGAATCTGTCCGAGAGTTCTGTTGGAAATTACAGCAAAGTTTATGCGTGTTTTGATCCAACGTTGAACCTTCTTAGATTACCAGAAACGTTGTTCATAAGTCCCTCTGTTTTATGAGTTGAAATTCGAGCAGAATTCAAGCAAGAGCCATCCAGAAATCAGTCCAAGTTCGGTGAATACCAAGTCTGAATCCAAGTCTGCCAA
Source organism: Haberlea rhodopensis (assembly GCA_907163345.1). Taxonomy (NCBI): domain Eukaryota; kingdom Viridiplantae; phylum Streptophyta; class Magnoliopsida; order Lamiales; family Gesneriaceae; genus Haberlea; species Haberlea rhodopensis. The sequence continues at coordinate 2,851,888 of CAJQUN010000008.1, read as the reverse complement.
CTTGTGTTGTTTGCTGTCCTTATTCGATAGTGCTCCAGCAGCAATTATTTGAAGGATTCCAGTAGTAATTCAAGGATTAAACGTGGTGCTTCGAGTGTTGTTCGAAGCCAAGGAAACCGTGTGTTTCGATACGTGATCAAGCAAGCAAGAAACAAAGCACGGTAAGTGGGCTTTTGTTATGTATATTCGTTTCGTTTTCATAAAAATCATATAGTATGTTTTAAAATTCCCAATCGATATGTATTATGTTGAAATTATGAAAGTATTATTTTGTAAGCACGTTAAACTCAAAATCTAATTGGATTTGGATCCCCATGACCCTGATGCGGTGGGATGTAACCGCTAAAAGAACCTTATACGGTGGTAATCCGTTGTTTCTGGATTATCCAGACCCTTTATTCGTGGGTTAGCCGATGTTATGACCTCATCTCTAGGAGGGTTAAGTCTAGAGACTGATATCAGTACCAAGAAGAGAGTAGAATGCTTTACTGTGCTTAAGTATATGAAAATTATGAAACGATATGTTATGTCATGGCTCATAAGGGCAACCAAGTATGTTAAGATACATTCATATCGATTTATGCAAGTTTTATGATACAAGTTTATGAAAATTATATATATGTATGATATCGATTGTCCCCCACTTGCTGAGTGTTTTTCAAAGCATTCAACCCCTTACTCTACATCCCCAGATAAAGCTGAAGAAGAATTAGAGCAAGAAGAAGAGCACCAATTCTGGGGTTGGTGAAATCAAGTCCGCTGCGTAGTTCAAGATTTTATGTTTTAAAGTTTTCTAAGTTTTAAGACAATTTTATTTATTCAGTTGTTAAGTTTTAGTTTCGCGTTTTTAATTCAGTTGTAAAGACAATGATTTCTTTATTTATGGAATATAGACTGGTTTTCAGTTATTATGATATTACGAGGCTTATTGGTTTCCTAGTTATAATGGAAATCAATGCCGGTGTTATTGACCCCGGTCTCGGGGCGTGACATTTTAGTGGTATCAGAGCCAGGTTCCATAATCCCGCTGGGAAAAGAATTCTAGTTGATAAAAATACTAGAAGAGAAGTCCCGGTTGAAATAGACTAACTGGTGAAATAAATACAGTTGGGGAAAAATATCGAATCACGATAATTACGATAATCAGAAGTCCAATCTGATTGATCACGTGAATACGAATTTTTCGACTCTTAAAAATTTTTAGTTTCTGATTTTTTTTAAAAAAAAAAAAAAAAAATTTCGAAAAATTTTAAAGGAATTTCGGAAATTCAAAAATCAGAATATTCGAAACCCTAGCTCCTCGCCGCCGCCGCCGATTGCCGCCGCGATAACCCTCGACCAGTGTATCATTGGAACCGCCTTGTCCAGTCGACCCTACTGTCCAAGTTTCATGCCGATCGGACTTTGTTTGCCCGATCAATTCCTCGTTCGAAACTCAAGAACCCTAACCCCCAAATTATTTCGTTTTCCCGATTTACAGATCGTACCATGATCGTTTTTGAAATTAAGAATTTTCGGGAGATCTTCCAAGCAATTCGATCATTAACCCTCTGCCAATTTCAGATTTCAAGCTCCGATTAGGGATTAATTTCGAAACCCTAATTTTCGATTATAAACCATAATTTTCGATTTTAAAAAAAAAAAAAAAATTTTTTTTTTCCCCAGAATTCGAATTCTTGCTTTTGATACTTGACTTTATGATTTGTCAAGTATTTAATTCCGTGTTTGGGTTTAGGTGATGACAACCCGAGCGCAATCTGTCCAGATTCTCAGTATGGAGCAAGAAATTGAGAAGCTCAAGGAAGCTAAAGCTGAACTGATAGAAGTTGCGGAACATCTGAGAGGCGATGTCCATAGAATTAGCTACTATCATCATCAAGCTAATGAGCAGCTCGAGGAATCTAAGGAAGAAGTAGCTAGAAAAGACGAACTCCGTAGGACTGCAGAGGAAAAATGCGTAGTCCAAAGACAGCAGATGGATCAAATGGCTGATCATATTCTCACACTTCAAAATACGAACCATCGCCTGTCTGTAAGAAGCAATGGTTACTGGGGTATAGTCACTCATCTCCTGAATGTCAACAGTGATCTAAGGGAAGCCAATGATCACATGAGAAATCTTCTGGATGTTGTCGATTCAGATGAAGATGCAGACGAAGACCCTGAGGAAGAACCCATGCAGGAAGATGTCGTAGAAGAACTAGGAAGTGGAGAAGTGATAGATCCATAGTTCTTAGAAGCTTTGTTTAGGAGTTTTGTTTTCATTTTATTTCTATATTCAGCATTTTCCTTTTCAGTAGTTGTGATAAACATTTTTTCAGTGATTAATAAAAGTATCATTTTTGTTTATCATTTCTTCTTTATCTTTCCGCTATCGTTTTATTTCTGCGCAAAGATTTTAGATCTTTATATATTGTAGGAAATGGCCGGACGTCCTACTCGCAGCAATCGTAATCCCAACTATGCTGTTCCTCCCAACTCTAATGAGGAGAGAACTAATGGAAATCAGAATCCTCCACCTGCACCGCCACAACCTCCGAGGGTGGGACTAAGTCGTGAAGACTTGGCAGCAATAGCCACCATTGTGGCCACAACACTTCAAGGTTTGAATAACCCAGCTGTTAATCAACCTCAAGCACAGCCAGCACGTCCGCAAGGCGTAAAGTACCACTATGAATCGTTGTGGAAGAACAGAGTTCCAACCTTTGATGGCAACTCAGACTCGGAGATGGCCCAGAACTGGCTGAAGCAAATAGAGAACCACCATAGACTGTTGGAGGTACCGGATGATATCAAGGTGGAAGTTACCACGTCTTTTCTCATCGACCAAGCTGGAAAGTGGTGGGAAAACGTGTCACCGTTAATGCAAGAAACAGGACCAGTTACATGGCAAAGGTTCCGAAGTACCTTTCTAAAGCAGTACTTTCCAACTGCGGTCCAGAACCAGAAGCTGCGAGAGTTTGAAAACCTGACGCAGACTACAGATATGACAGTGGTAGATTATACCGCGAAGTTCAACTCGCTGGGAACATACGCACCGAGCATAATGGCAGACGAGTCTCTTAAACTGCATCGCTTCAGGATCGGACTGAACAGTCGAATCCAATCCGCCCTTGCGATTTTCGAAACCGCAAATTTTGGAGATCTGATGGGAGCAGCCATCAGGGCTGAAGCAGACATTAAGCGTCGCGAGGAAGAGTTTAAACGCAAGCGACCCTCCACCAATCAGCATACCTCTAGTAATCAAAACTTCAAGAGGCCTAGTCCGTCCAGCAACCAGCAAAGGGGACCCACAGTAGGCCCAACTCAACAGAGGTACCCTAAATGTTCGAACTGTGGATTCAACCATCTAGGAGAATGTCTCAGAGAAAAAGGTGCATGTTTCCGATGTGGGAAGACAGGCCACCGAATTGCTGAGTGTCCCGAACCTGATATGAGGGGGACGACTGTAAGGAATAACGGCCCTCCTAGTAAACCAAATGAGACTAAGCCGAACGCCAGAGTGTTTGCTATAACGCGAGAAGAGGCCGAGGACGCAAACGACGTGGTGGCAGGTACCATTTATTTAAACGAATTACCTGCGTATACATTGTTTGATTGTGGTGCCTCGCACTCGTTTATATCTAAGAGGTTTGCTAAGAAACTAGCCCTTAAGCCAGAACTGCTTAGTGAACCATATAACGTAGCAACACCAGCCAATAAGACCCTTATAGCACATAGCATACATCGAGATTGTAATCTTAGTATTAATGAAATCAAGTTTAATGCTGAGCTAATTCAACTCAAAATGGTGGATTTTGATGTTATATTGGGAATGGATTGGTTATCCAAACATCATGGAGTAGTAGACTGCCGTAACAAGAATGTTAAACTACGGACTCCAGACGAGAAGGAGATCGTATACCATGGCAAAGCTAAGGAAAGAAAATTCCTACTGACGGCAGCCCAAACCTGGAAAGCTGTGAAGAACGGTGAAGAAGTTTACCTAGCTACAATAAGCGAGGTTAAAGAGGAAGATGAACCCAGGATAGAAGACATACCCGTTGTACAAGAATTTCCGGATGTCTTTCCTGAAGAGCTGCCCGGTTCTGTTCCAAACCGAGAATTGGAATTTGATATTAATTTGGTGCCAGGCGCTACACCAATTTCTAAGGCACCATACCGAATGGCTCCAGCCGAACTGAAGGAACTTAAGGAACAACTGCAGGAGTTATTGGACAAGAAACAAATCAGACCAATTGTATCCCCATGGGGAGCTCCAGTGTTGTTTGTAAAGAAGAAAGACGGGAGCATGAGATTGTGCATCGACTACAGAGAGCTGAATAAGATCACAATCAAGAACAAGTACCCTCTTCCAAGGATAGATGACCTGTTCGATCAACTCAAAGGCGCTAAAGTGTTTTCCAAGCTCGATTTAAGGACAGGCTATCACCAACTAAAGATTAAAGCAGAAGACGTGCCGAAAACCGCATTTAGAACACGGTATGGGCATTACGAGTTCACGGTGATGCCATTTGGCTTAACAAACGCGCCAGCAGTATTCATGGACTTGATGAATCGAGTATTCAAGCCATTCTTAGATGACTTTGTCGTAGTATTCATCGACGACATACTCATTTACTCGTCAAGCAATGAAGAACACGAACAACACCTTCGTCTTACGCTCCAGACACTAAGAGAGAAAGAACTCTACGCCAAGTTTAACAAATGTGAATTTTGGCTAGAAAGTGTATCTTCCTTAGGACACATCATATCAAAAGAAGGCGTATCAGTGGACCCTAAAAAGGTAGAGGCAGTTTTGGATTGGCATAGGCCAACGACAGTGACCGAAATCCGAAGCTTCTTGGGACTAGCTGGTTACTACCGGAAGTTTGTTGAAGGATTTTCGTCAATAGCAGTACCTCTTACAAAGCTCACACAAAAGAACGCAAAGTTCATATGGAGTGAAGAATGTGAGAAGAGCTTTGAGACTTTAAAGGAAAAGCTCTCATCTGCACTCGTACTGGTATTACCAACTGAAGACATGAGTTTCACTATTTATAGTGATGCATCTAAAGAAGGACTAGGATGTGTACTCATGCAGGAAGGAAGAGTGATTGCTTATGCTTCAAGACAGCTCAAGCCCCATGAGCAAAACTACCCTACGCATGACCTCGAGTTAGCCGCAGTCGTGTTCGCCTTGAAGATTTGGAGACACTATCTGTATGGCGCCAAGTGCGAACTGTTCACGGACCATCAAAGCCTCAAGTACTTGTTCACTCAAAAGGAACTCAACATGAGGCAGAGACGATGGATCGAACTTCTAAAAGACTACGACCTCACTATTAGCTACCACCCCGGCAAGGCAAACAAGGTAGCAGATGCTTTGAGCCGGAAAGGCAAAGGGAAAATAATCTTAGCTACGATCTCAGCTCAACCTTGTCTTCGAGAGACCATCAAATTAAGCCAAGATCAAGACCCGAACCTAACCAAGCTAAAAGAACAAGTCAAGGAGAAGAAAATTACTGACTTTGAGATCGATAACAATGGAATTCTGTGGATGAAAGGACGATTGTGCGTGCCAGATGTGAGCAACATAAGACAAGAAGTAATGTCTGAAGCGCACAAGTCAAAGTTTTCAGTCCACCCTGGGAGTACAAAGATGTACAATGATCTGAAGGAAAGTTTTTGGTGGAACGCAATGAAAAAGGACGTAGCTGAATTTGTTGCCCGATGCTTAGTATGCCAGCAAGTGAAAGCTGAGCATCAGAGACCCGGAGGACTTCTCCAACCTCTGGAAATCCCGGAATGGAAATGGGACCACATCTCCATGGATTTTGTCGTGGGACTACCAAAGTCAAAGCAGAGCCATGACGGAATATGGGTAATTGTTGATAGACTAACCAAATCAGCACACTTTCTACCTGTCCGTATGAACTACAACTTAGACAAATTGGCAACTCTATATATGGACAATATAGTGAGATTGCATGGAGTCCCAGTGAGCATCCTATCCGACAGAGACCCTAGATTCGTGTCGCAGTTTCTGGAAAAGCTTTCAGCAAGCTATGGGAAGTAAAGTGACTCTTAGCACGACCTATCACCCACAAACTGATGGCCAGACGGAGAGGACTATCCAAACCCTCGAAGACATGCTAAGAGCTTGTGTATTGGATTTTACTGCAAATTGGAGTGAACTATTACCTCTAGTCGAGTTTGCTTACAATAACAGCTATCATAGTAGCATTGGGATGGCGCCATACGAAGCACTCTATGGGCGCAAATGCCGATCACCCTTATACTGGGATGAAGTAGGAGAAAGACTATCACCGGACCGGAGTTAGTACAAGCTACTACGGACAAGATAGCCATTATCAGAGATAGACTTAAGACAGCCCAGGACCGACAGAAAAGTTGGGCTGACCTGAAAAGGAGACCCGTGGATATAGAGATTGGTGAGAAAGTCTATGTAAAGATTTCACCAATGAAAGGAGTAATTAGATTCGACAAAAAGGGAAAGCTGAACCCAAGATATGTGGGACCGTTTGAAGTTTTAGAAAAGGTGGGAACGCTAGCATACAAAATAGCACTACCGCCAAATCTGTCAAGAATTCACAATGTCTTCCACGTATCACAACTAAGGAAGTACATTGCCGACCCAAGTCATGTACTTGAAGCAGAACCCCTAGTAACTCAAGGGAACTTAGACGAGACATTGAAATACGAAGAAATCCCAATCCGTATTCTGGATACCAAGGATCAAGTTCTGAGAAGAAGGACCATTCCTTACGTGAAGGTTCAATGGTCAAACCATACGGAAAGAGAAGCTACTTGGGAAATGGAAGAATCAATGCGGGAGAAATACCCCTACCTGTTCCTAAATCAAGTTGACTCAAGTTTCGAGGACGAAACTTCCAATAAGGAGGGAGGGATGTAAAGACCCGGATTTTTAATTAAGGGGTAACTAAAACTTGACTAGGAAGAGTTTGAAAAATCCTAAACTCTAGCCAAGAGTTTCAATACATCAAGGAGTCCTCAAGCAGTTCAAACTCGTCCATATACCCCTCGATTTAAGTAGATAGAATCGAACCAAAAATCCGATTTATACAATCAGATTTGGTCCCATATCAGCACGCATCTTCTCGGTTCTTCTTCACACCTTGATGCCCGATGTTTTAGGGAAGCAAACCAGCTGATAACTCTTCCAAGTTACCACCAAACCATCTACATTAATACCGCTTAAACTCCTCCAAAGATGCAACTTAAAGATCGACTAGAATTCCTCCCCTCACCCTCAAGAAATCTGTGCGCCTCTATCTCTGTATGATCAAAGAATCCAAGCCATTCAATCCTCTCTTTTAGTAGCATCAAATATCGAAACTCAAGCTCTCCTCAAGCCACAAAATTACGCACCAAAGTATTCGAAAGACTCCACCTATGAAGCCATCAAGTTCGAAACAGAATCAGACTTCCACTTCGCAATCTGCTCTAATCTATTCCCTTCATTCTCGAGTTTGAGTCCTACTCCAACACCTATCTATCCAAGAGTCCTTCCATCCTTGGGTATCAATTTATGCCTCTATAAAAGCAAGGTTCCAGCCTCACTTTCAATCACCAATTCGCCTTCAACCAGCAGTAAATAGCCGAAGCTTTCTGCCCCAAAAACCAGCAACAATTCCATCGAATTTCTGTTCCAAATTCAGTGCAAGTTTCGTTAATTCTTTTCTGAATCCGTTTTCCAGCGTGATTGTGTCATCTTAGCATCACAAACCAAGCTTTAATCTGTCCAAATAAATCCAGGAAGATTAACCACACACTTAGCCAAGTTTTCGAACCATAAACCATCGTTGTTGCAAGAGAGAATCTGTCCGAGAGTTCTGTTGGAAATTACAGCAAAGTTTATGCGTGTTTTGATCCAACGTTGAACCTTCTTAGATTACCAGAAACGTTGTTCATAAGTCCCTCTGTTTTATGAGTTGAAATTCGAGCAGAATTCAAGCAAGAGCCATCCAGAAATCAGTCCAAGTTCGGTGAATACCAAGTCTGAATCCAAGTCTGCCAACTTGTGTTGTTTGCTGTCCTTATTCGATAGTGCTCCAGCAGCAATTATTTGAAGGATTCCAGTAGTAATTCAAGGATTAAACGTGGTGCTTCGAGTGTTGTTCGAAGCCAAGGAAACCGTGTGTTTCGATACGTGATCAAGCAAGCAAGAAACAAAGCACGGTAAGTGGGCTTTTGTTATGTATATTCGTTTCGTTTTCATAAAAATCATATAGTATGTTTTAAAATTCCCAATCGATATGTATTATGTTGAAATTATGAAAGTATTATTTTGTAAGCACGTTAAACTCGAAATCTAATTGGATTTGGATCCCCATGACCCTGATGCGGTGGGATGTAACCGCTAAAAGAACCTTATACGGTGGTAATCCGTTGTTTCTGGATTATCCAGACCCTTTATTCGTGGGTTAGCCGATGTTATGACCTCATCTCTAGGAGGGTTAAGTCTAGAGACTGATATCAGTACCAAGAAGAGAGTAGAATGCTTTACTGTGCTTAAGTATATGAAAATTATGAAACGATATGTTATGTCATGGCTCGTAAGGGCAACCAAGTATGTTAAGATACATTCATATCGATTTATGCAAGTTTTATGATACAAGTTTATGAAAATTATATATATGTATGATATCGATTGTCCCCCACTTGCTGAGTGTTTTCCAAAGCACTCAACCCCTTACTCTACATCCCCAGATAAAGCTGAAGAAGAATTAGAGCAAGAAGAAGAGCACCAATTCTGGGGTTGGTGAAATCAAGTCCGCTGCGTAGTTCAAGATTTTATGTTTTAAAGTTTTCTAAGTTTTAAGACAATTTTATTTATTCAGTTGTTAAGTTTTAGTTTCGCGTTTTTAATTCAGTTGTAAAGACAATGATTTCTTTATTTATGGAATATAGACTGGTTTTCAGTTATTATGATATTACGAGGCTTATTGGTTTCCTAGTTATAATGGAAATCAATGCCGGTGTTATTGACCCCGGTCTCGGGGCGTGACAGTGTTGGTAGTGAGATTTTGATTGAGAGTTTTAGATTGAGGTTTGAGATGTTTTTGAGCGGGTTGGAGATAAATTATTGAACACTTGTTTTAAGAAAGAGTTTGGTACGAGTATATTCGTTTCTAGTAAGTGGACCTTACATCAATATTGTTCCTGGGTTTATTCCTGGATGGATGGGTTTCAGTGAGGATTTAGAAATGAGAGCTTGTTCGTTTTGTGTCTATTATCAGTTTATGCTTGTCGATTTTCTTTATCAATACATTCCTTTATGTTGGAAGGTAATTTTCCTTCCTCGCTATTCTTTGGATTATATGGTTTGACGAGACCTTGATGGACTTAGAGTGTCTCGGCAGGTCGTGTGTTTTTTGGCATTTATCGTTACTTGATCATTTTCTTTATCATATATTTACTAGCCGTATCTTTGTCAGTGTCCTAATTTGAAGTTTGTATTTGCTGTTGTATTTGGATCGTTTAATTGTGTCTGGGTTGGGAGTTACGTATCCTAATTTGTTATGCTGTGATGGGGTCCCAGTACTACAAATGACACCTCACCTTCTTCTACGGTCAAATTAAGAAACTATACCCTAATTTGACTTCATCCTCGATCTCTACTGCAACCTTTCAAATTATCTGAGTTTTAGTGTTATTGATTGAATCGATCGATGGCGGACGAGGAGGCGGCCGCGAGGATCAATGTCGAAGATCATAGCGAGACCAGTGAGTACAGCTCGGAGGACGAGGGGACCGAGGATTACAGGCGCGGTGGCTATCACGCCGTGAGGATCGGTGACACCTTCAAGCACGGCAGATATGTTGTCCAAAGAAAGCTTGGATGGGGACACTTCTCCACTGTCTGGCTGGCCTGGGACACTAATAAATCTGTAAATTTTCTCTTCGTTGTCCATTTTCAGCTTCACTTTTTTTGCTCCTCCGTTATGTGTGTGCTTTTGTTTTGTGTTAGTGAATGAATCTTGCGATTTGCGAGTGATAATTAGTATTTATCGATTCATGGCTTCGTTAACTTTTCACACATTTGATTATTCTAGGAATATGGGAAGATCTCCAAATGATTGTGCTTGTTTTTATATCAATGTACAAGCTTTTAAAAAAAACAAGAACTTGTCATAGATATGTGTTTAGCCCAGCGGGTGAGATTGATTTTTCAGCTTGGTTATTTTAATTGCGTGGTTCTGCTGGAGGAAAAATAATTCATGAGTTCAGAAATTGGTTTGATAAAAAAAAACACATGCTTTGTGCGAAAGTGTAGAAGGGAGTACATTTGGCCAGTTTTCTCATGATTTGTGTAATTGCAAGAGGAATTGATTTCTATTTGTTTTTTCTTTTACGTATCTGGTGCTAGATATATGTTGCTCTGAAAGTTCAAAAGAGCGCAGAACACTATACAGAAGCAGCAATGGACGAGGTGACAATATTAAAACAGATTGCTGAAGGTGATCCAGAAGACAATAAATGTGTTGTGAAGCTTTTGGATCATTTCAAGCATTCAGGGCCAAATGGACAGCATGTGTGTATGGTGTTTGAATACTTGGGAGATAACCTTTTGACACTAATTAAATATGCAGACTACAGAGGTATTCCTCTTCACATGGCTAAAGAAATCTGCTTCCACATTTTAGTGGGATTGGATTATCTTCATCGCCAGCTATCAATCATACATACAGATTTGAAGCCAGAGAATATACTACTTCTGTCGGTGATAGATCCAGCTAAAGATCCAAGAAAGTCAGGTGCTCCTCTGATTCTCCCATCCAGTAAAAGCAAGATTGTGTCCAAGCTTGAGCCTTCTAATGATCAGAACAGTTCATGTGGTGGTCTGACTAAGAACCAGAAAAAGAAATTCCGAAGAAAAGCTAAGCGAGCAACTCAGAAATGTGTTGGGCCAGAAGGTTCCGAGAGAGTTGAGCTTTATGAAGCAAGTAGTCCTGATGCATCTCACCGGGATGGTAAGTTCAATGGGGAGTCTGTTGAAGAACTAAGGATTACTTCAGTTGCAGAAGCAGGAACCAATGATGGAGCAAATGATGAATGTGGAGGAACTAATGTCCGTAAGAGAGGCAGCCGACCAGAGAGGCAGAAGCTCTTGGCCGAGATTGACCTGAAGTGCAAGTTAGTTGATTTCGGAAATTCATGTTGGACACACAAACAATTCACAAGTGATATTCAGACAAGGCAATATAGATGTCCCGAGGTTATTTTAGGATCTAAGTACTCAACGTCAGCTGATATGTGGTCGCTTGCTTGTATTTGCTTTGAGCTGTCCACTGGTGATGTTTTGTTTGATCCACATACTGGTGATAATTATGATCGTGATGAGGTATGTGGACCACCTTATTTCTTCCAGCTAGTATACATTTTTAACTACCGTATACACACAGCACAGCTCTTCGACTTGGCTTATATCTTAATCCGTTTTCTTTTGATTCCATTAGATAAGTATTTCTTATCTAATCCACGTGGGCCTTTATTTTTACAAAGCTCATTGCTACTTCTAAAAATTTGGCTGTTTACTCTGGACTTGGTTGCTTCTTCATTTTCCAAGTTAACTTTACTTGTCTCTCACATGAAAAGACAATTTTTTTTTTTTGTATGTGTAGTTTGCAAGCATCCTTTTTCTATAAATAACCACTGGTTAGCATACATTCATTATAACAAAGTTTCAAATTGTTAGTTCACATCTAGTTTTAGATGTTATATATCTAATATTTTTCAATAACTCCGAAGGATCATTTGGCCTTGATGATGGAGCTTCTCGGAATGATGCCACGCAAGGTGAGCAGTTCTCTCTGCTTATTTTATAGCAAGTCCCTCCCACGATCCCCGAAATAAAAACCTTCTTTGAAATTGTATGTGGCATGCACTTGCAGATTGCTGCCCTTGGTATATACTTTCTGAAGTCCCCGTATTGTTTGATAAACATAATCTGCAGGTTGCCTTAGGTGGGCGTTACTCACGAGAATTCTTTAACAGATTTGGAGATCTGAGACATATTAAAAGGCTAAAATTTTGGTCTCTTAATAAGGTGCTCATGGAAAAATATGAGTTCCGTGAAGAGGATGCAAACGAGATGGCAGATTTTCTTGTTCAGATGCTAGCATATTTACCTGAGAAGAGACCGACTGCAGCACAATGCCTTAATCATCCATGGATTAGAGGACGGCCTCGACAGTTTGTGCCTCAGAAGGCGATTGACAATGGTGGTTCCGACAAGAATTATGAGAATGATGAAAGGGAAGCAATGGAGGTCAGAGTCGGGAATATTGCTATCGATGTAACTTCTACAGGAAAGACCAATATTCCAACTGTACCGCAAACCCTTTAAAACCACCATAAATTATGATCGGTTTTTATCGTTCATCAGTCTTGAATTTCAAGCGAGGTGGAGACCCTCTACTTATGTTGAGGTTGGTTCTTTCAATTGCTTTTTCGCGATTATCCAGCTTGAGCAGGAGACTGGTGAAAGGCCAAAAATTGTGTTTGTTTCACCATACATTGTTTATTCATTTATGGGGGGACGCGTACGAATGTTGCCCACTAAGAGTCATCTTTGTTGTAATTTTTGGACCGTGTCCAATCAGTATTTTTTATACCTTTGTCCTCTACAAGACTTTGATTTCAGTGTGAGATTTTGTAAACCTTCAAATATAGAGATAGATTGTAGTGTCATATCACATATAACGCTTACACGTTCACCATGTTAGTGTTATTACCCGCATGTCGGGGACACAACTCTTGAAGTTTGAATAACTATGCTTCATGTGGGGTGCAAACATATAGAACTGGGTCGAATAGTGACTATATTTAGGTATTTGAATTCGAGCACAAAACAAATCGAACATGTTCGAGAAATTTCCCTTCAAGCTTGGCTTGAACTATTGTCAGAACTCGAGCTTGACTCGAAAAGTTCGCTAGCGAATTCGACCCCATTTGAGCTGAGTTTTGAATGCAGCCTCCTAGAGCTTTGAATGTTTCCGAATTAATTGAGAAGACTTTTAGCTCAACGATTCCAATTCAACAAATAGGAAAAAGCAATGAAAAAAGGAAACAGGGAACGACGGGAACACAACACACAACATTTTATATTCTCATAAGATATACACAATAGTTCTAACTTGTATACTATTGAAGCATAACAACGACCACAGATTTCCATAATAACCTATGTAAAGGGACAAACTATTCTTAAAAACCTAGTAATGATAAAGAAGGAAGAAAATGACACCTTCATACAAGATCTAATAAATTCCATTCTTTTGAGCAAATAAAATACATTCCATTCTATTTTGTGATTTGAGATTGAAAGATAACATATTGCTCGAAACATGAACGCCATGAATCGAATAAGGTAATTGATATATCAAGAAATAAGCGTATGTCACCTCAGATTCCCATAAATGTATTAACCACACACCTCAACCAGTACACATCAGCATGAAGTTATTTTTTCAGCTCAGCGAGTGATATAAGTTCTCAGCTGACTCTTTGATGATAGAGCAATACTGTGGTTGATCTATAGCAAGATATAAGGAGAACATGGCAAGACGAAGTGAGCTGGTATCAGAGCTCGGCAACCACATGTGCATTTTATGTATACCTAAGTTAGCTCGATAGACACAAGTCCAGGTGAATATAAGAATGTGTTGATTGACGAAGAAGGTGGGAGTTTGATATTGTGCGAACGTGGAAAAAGTGACAACACTGCAGAGGCATAAATCGTAATATTAAGTTTGAAGTTTGAGAAGGGGTGAAGAAAGAGACTTCAGTGTTTTCTAAAGGGCATTTTAAAGGTTTTTTTTTTAGAAAAAAATAGTTACATTACATATTTTTGTTTATAAATTACGCCCTTGTATTAATAAAATGTTATTAAATATACTAAAATTTGTAAGCGGCTTGTCAACTATCGATGAGTTTGAAAAAATGGAATACAGCTGAGTTCGGTTTGAACGAAGTGGATAACATAAATATACACGAGAAAGGGTATTTTATACTCAACTCCCCTCCGCAAAACTGTAGTTTGCATTTTATCAAATTGGTATTTAAATTTTCTTTAAATACACAAAATACCTTTTAATATTTGGTGATGATGTACCTTATAGCTTATTCTTACGTTTAATAAAATAATAAGTAAATATCAAAACTCCAAAATACTCCTTTTTGGTTTATTTATTCCCATATGCTAACAAATAGTATCGATTCATGATGTACGGGCACTGACACGACGACACGGACATGACAAAACACAAACATGACGACACGGATTTTCAAAATGTTCAGGATATGACATGGTTGAGACACGCCTGTATATTTGTATATGTATTATACATGTATCAACATACTAAAATTCACATTTTTTAAATTCTAAAACCATGTAAAAGCAACAAAAATATTCTTACCAAAATAAGAAACATATAAATACATGAATGTCACTTGAATCATTATAGTATCACAAATCATAACACCAAATGCATATTACTTCGATTAGCATAGTTTAACACGCATCCAAAAAAATAATACATCAAATATATCCTTACCAAATTCAAGAAGTGTATAAATAAATGCATGTCACTAAAAATCATTAAAACATCACTCATATTAACACTAAATGTATATTATTTTAATTAAAATAAAATTTAACACACATCAAAAATTTCATTTTAGTGAAAAACTTTTTAAATTGTCCAATTAACCATCAAAACTGTCATTTTCGTGTCGGACATGCCCGAAATACTAACACCAAATGTATATTATTTCAATCAGCATAAAGTTTAACACATACATAAAACATTTCATTTTAATAAAAACTTCGTAAATTGTACAATTAACCATCAAAACTATCATTTCCGTGTCGGGCATGTCCTACACACATCCGATTTTATTTTTATATTTAAATTAAGGACGCGCCACGTGGCATGTCTTATACGTATATGTGGAGTGTCTGATGGGTGTCGGTATCCTATAAGTGTATGGCACTGCACTGAATTTTTAGGAGTGTCCATGCATCATAGGTATCGATTAAATTACATATTCATTACTACCAATTTTGTTTTAGTTTAAAAGTTAATTGTGCAAATTTTTAATGTTTTTAACCTAGATTAAGTTAATTTCTTAATGTCAAAATCCTAAACTTAACCGTGCATAAATTGTAAACAATAACACCAGAACCAATAAATAAATTAAGAAACTAAAACTAATATAATTAAAAAAATTCTTATATAAATACTTCATTTTTAACGAAAAGCTCTTAGTCCTTAAAATCATATAATTTTTCGAATTTACTAACTCATAATTCATGATAGAATAGAAAGGGAAACTATACTGAACAAACTATTTGGAATTTAACGAGCATAAAAAACAAATCATTATACTATAGCATCAAAATGGAAGATAACATTAACTTGTGCTCAGCAATATTGAGGATTCATACGTAGCAGAAGGTACCCCAGGTATGTTGGGACAAAATTAACAAGATGAACACTCTTCATATCTAAGCCATCATTCATGGGTTATGGTCCCGGAACAAAAATTCAAGAAAATGCTATTGAAGTCCAGAACACGCGATTTAATTGTATCGTATACGAGCCAAAAGAATAGAATAGCTAACCGAATTTCATCCAGGTCTGGTTCAGTCAACTTCCATTGCCTTTTCTTTCTCACTTTCTTTGCTTGACCATAACTTGATAGTTCGATCATGTGAAACAGTCGCAATGCACAGTCCATCTGCATAAATGACAACAAAATCGGATGATTAATTCAGAGTACCTGTAGTACTTAATAAAATGCAAAAAGTAATAATAAGCACCATCCATCCAAAAATCAAAAGCATGCTGAAGAAAAATAAGTGATATGATGCAAAAAATTCAATTAAAAGAATATTAGTTTTTATTGCATTTTCCTGTAGAAAGAAATGGCCTTGGCCCAACTGAGAAAAAAAAACCCAAAGACCACACTACTACTTTCGAAAAAAAGCACGTAAATCATACTGAGTTTCTGATGTCAAGAGAGACTGACCTCCAACAATATCCAGTGAGGTAACTTTTGATTCATGACCAGACAACGTCGTCACGGGCTTAAAATCTCTCGAGGACCAGACCTGAAATGAAATGGTAGGATAAGTTTCATGAATACAACAAAAGAAAAACCTACTCGACTTATTATAAAACCTTTCCAGAAGTCGTGGTTAGAATGTGTGTATACCTTAGCGGTCATGTCATATGAAGCAGTAACTAAAAAGTATCCCTCCTGAGGTTCAAATTTTACTTGAGAAATAAGGTTAGAATGAGCAGGTATAGTGTACAAAGATTTTCTTTTCCTAAGATCCCATATTCGACATGTGTTATCTTCCCCACCAGTGGCTAAATGATAACCATTAGGGGAAAAACTGACGCCAAGAACCTGAAACCAAGAATGATAAAATAGTCATTATCCAATAACTAAACCAAAGCAGGAGTAAAAGAGAGGCAAAGATGAAACAAAATTCAAAAACCCAGCGAGCCTTACTGGCTTGACGTGGCCTTCCAGAGCAAGAATGCTCCTCCCAGACCTTAGGTCCCACACTCGAGCAAGAGCATCTAGTCCACAAGATGCTGCTAACGAGCCATCATGGTGAAAAGACAATCCATACACACTCCTACTATGGCCTTCTTGGAGAAGCAACTCCTCACCAGTCTCCACATCCCATAATCTCCAAGTTTTGTCAAAACTAGCAGTGCCCAAGTACTTTCCAGATGGATGGAAATCAATACGAGCAAGACGATCCAAATGACCTTCAAATGTTCTCAGAATTGTACCATCCAAATTCCACAATCTTGCAGTCCTATCAGCAGAGGCGGTAGCCAATTGATGGTTTATCGGAGAGAATGCAACATCTGTAGCTCTTTCTGAGTGGCCTTTCAGTGCGGAAACCTTCTTTACTTCAGGCATGCTCCATACCTTTGCAACCCCACTTAAAGAACTATTGAAATAAAGGAAAAGGTAAGAATAGAAGTATGAATTCTTTAAGCACGATATATTGCAGGGATTGAAACAAACTATAAAATACTACCAGAAAATGTAAAAGGAATCAAATAATTAAACCTCTCAAAAAAATTTGAGGGGCATAATGAAATCATATTTATCACTACAGTAGAAACTCTTGCAAAAACTGGAATCACATACAAAGGACAATATGCACAAGTTAGGCGCTAGCATAGGTGAAAAGGAGTTTTAAAAAAATAAAGTAGGTCGAAATCACAAGGAGGAAATAATCTACATTGACTGTAAGAGAAATGCACAAAAGACACAATACAATTAACAGTGGTTAACAACCTAAAATGCAACTTACCTGCATAGCCACTACTACATGGAATGGAAAGTGAAAAAATTAAGACATGCACGTGAAATTGTCCAGTCAACTAAAAACAGATACATAGACATGGTAAGAATGACAGACAGATAAAGATTACCAGGTGGCAAGCATCTTCCCGTCATGTGAAATCGAACATCCAGAAAGAGGCCGATCATCACCAATCTCACTGCAATCCAAGACCAACTTTCCTGCCTGTTTCAAAGACCAATCTACCTCAGCATCCAGATCCTCATCAGGATCATCCCTTTTCTTCCTTGCACGATGAAGGCGCAAAGCAGCCTTCACTATAGAATATTTAGCAATTTCCTTACGGGCCTCTAGAAGTGCTTGTGAACCTTCTGTATAAAAGGGATACTGAATATCTTCATCTGGTTTGGCAGGTGTCACATTGGCTGCAGCTTCTTCATCCTCATGAGCTTTCATGAGCATTTCCAGCTGGCCTTCAGAGTCAAGTTTTGCCATAAGCGCCCGTAAACGGTCACGTCTCTCCATCTCCCTTTCCCCAAAGAGTGTTATAGGTTCACCAAGCCGTCGGAGTCGGGTTCGCACAGCCCCATCATTGGTTGGAACTGCCATAGCAGCTGCATGATGCTTCATCAAAAGTTCCTGCATTGCTTTCTCCTGCCTCTCTCTAACCAGCCTGCTTTCTTCAGAGATTTCATACTCCTGATTTGATCCTGTAGGAGGACGGGTAGATCCTGACTCATCTTGATCAGAATCTGAATCACTAGCTTTTGAGTCTCCATTCTGGCCTAGAGGCGGTCTAATGACAGGAGGGCGGACGGGCAGTGGCGCTAATGGCCGAGGAATTGGGAAAGACACAACAGGTATTGGGGCGATAGGAGGAAATACCGGAGTTAAAATGACAGGTGCTATTGCCGGTTGAGCTGGTTGAAGAGAAATTGTATCCATTGCAGCATCTACCATTTCATTGTCAGAATCTGGAGCTGGAGCTGAAGCCTCAGCGACCGGGATAGAGACTGTACTTTTGTCGTCTGAGTCCATTGTTCCTGCTCATTGAGGACCCGTAAAATTAATAAGCTCGTGACATACACAAGGGGTTTTTATGGTGTCTTGTGAATAATTTGATATCCTTCCCTTCTAAATTTCTTTTTCTCATGACATATACACAGGTTTGTTTGACAAAAAAATAACTATGTAATATATATTATGAGCTGAGTTCTTTATCAAATTTAGGGAGTAACCTTTACAAAAAAGACAGGGAAAAAAAAAACAAATTAAAACTCATATAAGAATAGGAAAAGCAAGAGTTTAACCAGCTAGGAAGAAGTCAAGTTTAGATGCACTAAATTATTGAATTAATGTGAAAACCATAGAACCATCCGAAAGTACATTTACATACAAAAGTGTTGAAGATACATTAACACTCGAGTTTCAAATGGTTTAGGCCACATAATATTCAGGGAAATGACATAGTAGCACAGAACAGAACCAAACTAAAATCCTAAAAATTAATACCCAGAAATTAACTAATTAATGTTCGTTGCAAATTCACATAGAGCTCAACGAAAACAAGATGCATTTTCTTTTTCAGATTCATAATATAAAAAAATATGTAAAAAAATGACACAGAATAACAGATTTCCCAGATAACCTATACTAATGTTAGCGTAAACTAAATTGTCATATGCGAGTCCTCGTGCATGGTAAATGTCAGATACAAGAGAACAAAGAAATACTAAGCTTTTGCAGAAATATCGGCAAGCATAGTTAACCACACGAGAATCTCTTTAGTCTAAAGAACACAAAAACCTTGTAAGCCTTTAATTGTCTTGCTCACTCGAAAATTGATCAAAACTTTTCTTTATAATATATATGATTCCCTTGTATATATTCAATTTAAAATGTGATCTACTAAAAACTAAGTTAATAAGCAGCTCGAGTCCGACTTGAAAATTTATGAGCCTATATATGTGCAAAAAAAATTAAAAGCTCGACCCAAGATCGATTCATTTACATCCACGAGCCAAATTAAAAATTTCATAAACAAGAGTACAAAAATGAAAATGTCATAAGTAAACAAGTAAAACTGCAAGTGAACTGGTTCGAAGATGTGTGCCAAACATACACGGACAAGCAAACTAATGGTATTAATTTAACAGTATGATAATATATTCATTATATGTGTGCCAAACATACACAGATAAGCAAACTAATGTGCATTTTTGAGTATTTTTTATTTAACTAATTAGAGTAAATATTTCAAAAATTATGCACATAGTCTCACTTTATATCACATAACATTCAAATAAAATCAAAAGAAATCTTCAACAAAAATTTTATATTTGATGAAAATCTAATATAAATTATTCATTTAATTAAATTATCCTTCCCAGATTGACATAATCATATCAAATATTAGCGAGAGAAACATATTTTGATTAAATCCAACAAGTATTTACCCTTCAAAGTAACATCCTAGCGAATGTAGAAACAGCATACTTGGCCAGATGAGTCAAGGTACGATTAAGTTCAAAGGCCAACCTCTATCCTCACTACTTGACTCAACCGAGTAGTCAATTACTGTGGAGTCCGGAAGATTTGAAGGAAAATTTGAAACATTTTGAACATTTTTTAACATCAAAATAAAGGAAATACACAAACAATCAAGACAGTAGCACATATTATTGGCTCAATACAGCCCCAAACCAGCCATTTACAGCAGCCCTCATTCAAATTCAATTTGCCTTTTCATATTAAAATGAGCATTTCAGCTTATCTCAGATTCAATTATGCGTATGTTGTAGCATCTAGTCATGCTCCATTGCTTCTACCAGAAATGTAATTGGTTTGCAAATTGCAATCAATGCGAATTGAAGGAAACAAGAGTTAACAGTACCACCGTGCTTACTTGCGTGGCCAAGGGGGAAATCGACCTGCTGCGGAGGGAGAGTCACGAGAAAAGTCGACGGGGAACCCACAAGTACAATCTTTGCTTCTCTCGTTTTGTGACCAAATTCTGGAAGAAGGTGGTTTGCGTCGAGTTATAAGGGAAGAAGAGAAGCCAGACGTTGATGCATAGGGCTAGGGAAAAACACGAGCAAAATCAAAAGAAAGACAGATGCGATTGTTGCTCCTAATTTCTAAAATTTCCCTAACAAGAGTGCTTTTTTTTTTTTTTAAAGCCAACGGATTTAGGATTTTAGGGCACAGGATTGGGGTTTATTTGATATTAGCTACGTTAACCGGATACTTGTCATAATCCAGTATACACAATTCGAGGTTTTTTTAAAAAACAAAATTCAAAAAAAATTTAATTTAAAAAACACCATATTTTTTAAAATATTACAAAACTACCCAAAACGGTCACTCGAAAAACGGCCGATGCTTCTTTAGTAGCCCTGCCCGTTGTTTCTTGAGGGGTCGCCTGCACTCGTTGTTTATTATTATTGTTCAATTCTTTTTAATTTTTTTTACATTTTTTTAAGAAAACAATTGAGGACGCCTATACCAACAATCGATATATATTAGCTCAAAAGAATCTAACGGCAAAGGATAAGACGACAGTGACAAGAGAATTCCAAACCATAATCAATAGACAACTGGGT
This sequence comes from Haberlea rhodopensis, assembly GCA_907163345.1. Lineage (NCBI taxonomy): Eukaryota > Viridiplantae > Streptophyta > Magnoliopsida > Lamiales > Gesneriaceae > Haberlea > Haberlea rhodopensis. The sequence continues at coordinate 2,830,924 of CAJQUN010000008.1, read as the reverse complement.
GCGTTCGTCTCACTTAAAACTCGACTTCTATAGTTTTGTGTCACGGGATAAGAACTTTCACCAAGACTTTCTCGAACCCGTATGGCACTTGACTAGTAACTTCATGTTCCTAGCAAATCTGTCTTTCTCCCAAGTTTGTTGCTAAAATTCTATAAAGGAAAAGAACACAAAGAGAGCTTTGAAGAATGCTTTGTTTTGCTTGAATGCTTGAAACTTGGATGATTACAATTGAGCTCCTACCTCCTATATATACATGTCCACCTCCTCAATGAATGGCGGTGATCAATTTGATCTAATGGTGGGAAAAAATATTCTAGAACCTTCTATACTTCTACAAGCTTCTATGTAGATTTTCTAAGAGCTTCTACAATATTCTATGTATCTCTCTACAAGATTCTAGAATACGAAGAATATACAAGTGAGGTCAAGAGTTTTCCGAGCAGATCCAAAGAGTTCTTCAAACTTCTGGGAGCTTCCAGAATGTCCAAAGCCACAAAACTATTTAAAATTGCAATATTGCCTCAAGTTTGAAATGAATAAGTTCGAACCTCCATAATGCTTGGCAGCCAAGTTCGTGTGCAACAATGCGGGTCATGGCATTCTCCCCCACCTAAGTTGGTTATGCCCTTGTTGCCTGCACGTCGTGGAACTGTGTAATCTTGTGCGCAAATTGTAACAACTGATCTTTATGCTCCCCATTGGATTCTGCTTTGAGTAGACCTTTCCATTGCACGAAGTACTCGATGTATGGGAGCCTTCATATTTTCGTACCAACCCTTTGAACTGTTGGGGTGGTAGCTTTACCATTACAAGGTCTTTTCCCATGAACTCAGCTCCTCGTCGCTTATGGTATGCCCACTTCTTCCTCTTTTTGGGGGATTTGCCCAAGGATGCTCGAGACAAGTTAGTCTCCTACCGTAAGGACTTGGCGGATGTATACGTTGCGGGTTGTTCCCTTTGTAGCCCTTGGCGGTTGTGTGTTTTCATCGGTGCCTTTCGGTACGGTTTGTGTGAAGCGGGCCAGCATCTTCTACCAGATTTATTTTGTGGTCCCTATTCATTTTTGGTGGTAGTTTATTCGACGGTTCCTTCGGCATATGTCCTTGGAACTCCCAGGCATGGCCTTGACTTCCATAGGCAAATCCCTCAGACCCTCAGTCTTAGACCCCTCGTCCATCTTCGGAACCATGCCATGAGTCTCCTTGTTACATTTAAGCCCCTTCGCAAATTTGATGGCCGACAACCTGCTCGACCCCTTCGCCTCCCTCTTGGCCGGGATAGTGCATGAGTGTTTGTACCAAGAATATATAAGGAGTTAGAAAAGGATAGAATGTATGCTCGTACCTCATCGAGCCACTCTAGCACAAGCACCATGTCGTAGCCGTCCCTGGGCACCACCATGTAGGAGACACATCACTACCATTCTCCTATTGTGGTTTTCACTCTCTTGGTCGTCCCGACAATTGGTTTGACCGTTTCATTTACCAACTTGATTGATCCATCGGTTGGAGTGATGGCAAGCCCCATCTTCTTCGTCGTCTCCTCTAGGATGAAGTTATGCGTGGCTCCTGTGTCTAATGCCTTGACTCGTCGCCCACTAACCAAGGCATCCGCAACACATAGGCCCCCCCTTGGGTCCTTTCGCGCGCTTCACCTTTGCCTTGACGGCATTCAGGAGTCGTAGAGATCCAATATGTGTGTCCTCCTCATTTGGTTCCTCATCTTCGTCTGCAAGAGCTGCTAGTTTGTTAACTTTTGGGCAACTGGCCATGAGGTGGTTGGCCTTGTGACAAAGGGAGCAAGTCCGGCCCCTATCATTGGACTTGTTGATTGATGGTATGTGCATTGCCTTTGTTGTGGGTTTTGCTTGAGCTTCACTGGTTGCCTCCCACACCTTTGCTCTTGTCATCCTTCTTGCCTTTGTAGTTGTCATTGCTGGAGGGCTGCAACTCAATAAGGCTCTCGGAATATAAGATTGTTGTTGCCAAATCCTGAACTTGACGGCGTTGGAGCTCCCGTTGTGCCCACGGCTTGAGCCCATCAAGGACTACAAAAAATGCTTCTCGATCCATCAGCTCCGGAATCTCCAAGATAATCTCTTGGAACTCCTTGATGTACTATTTTATGGTTTTGTTGTGTGTGAGCCGTCGCAGCCATCCCGAGCCTCATACTCCACATTCTCATGGTAGAATTGTCGCTTGAGCTCGGCCTTGAAATCTTCCCACGTTTCCATGCCACCGTCGGTCATAGTATGACATATCTGCCCAAGGTCTGAAACACGCTTTGTACTCAACCCGATGATCCACACTTTAGGGCAGAACCCACAAAGATGTCACTTTCAACTTGCGACAGTTCTTCGAGGTAAAACCTTCCATCTTAGGGCAATTTTCAATTGAACCCAGACAACTTTGAAGCTTTTCACAGAAGGAATTAGCGGCATGTGCCTCGTTCAATGTCGGCGCGTCACCTCCTCCACCACAGTGTGGTCGTGTTGGTCGGGAATATGGGTGTCATGCTAATCTTGGCCTCATTGTCCCTCAAATTTGAGGCTGCAAAGTATAGCTCCAAGTTCCATAAGAATTTGTCGAGTTTATTGGCATTGCGAGTCCCATTGTATGGTTTTGGCCTTGGAACGTCGATATGTGCTGGTGTTGTGGCTACATGATCCCCTGTATTAGCCATTACCTGCTTGCAAAGCACCATGTCGGCCTTTAGAGTTTGGAACTCCTCTTGCAAGGCCTCGATCATACCTCTAAATGTATCAAACTGATTTTTCACATCAAAATTGAACGAGTTAATTTGTTGGAGTACATGCCCTTGAAACTCCTCCCATAAGGTGTTCTCTTCAAGTTTCCGTACCCTCTCAGCCACGTCCTCGAAGGCTTGGGAATGATCCGCCATGAATTGCTCTAGTTGGGTCATCTGGTTCTCCATGGCACCATAAAGTCGACTGAGGTTCTTCGACTGGCAAACAACCTTGAGTGTGCTTTAAGAGCCAACATCTGATCTAATACCACTTGCCACGGGGTAAAACTTTCACCTAAACTTTCTCGAACCCGTGTGGCACTTGACTAGTAACCCCGCGTTACATTCAAATCAGTGTTTCTCGCAAGTTGGTTGCTAAAATGCTAGAAAGGAAAAGAACGCGTGCTCCTACCTCCTATATATATATGTTCACCTCTTCAATGGATGATGGTGACCAATTTGATCTAATGGCGGGGAAAGATATTCTAGGACCTTCTACACTTCTACAAGCTTCTACAATATTCTATGTAGATTTTCTAAGAGCTTCTACAATATTCTATGTATCTCTCTACAAGATTTTAGAATACAAATAACGTACAAGTGAGGTCAATAGTCTTCAGGGTTGCTCCAAAGTGCTCTTCAAGCTTTCGGTAGCTTGCAGAATTTCCCAAAGCCACAAAACTATTTAAAATTGCAATCTTGCCCCAAGTTTGACATGAACGAGTTCGAACCTCCATAAATGCTTGGCCTACAAGTTTGTGTGCAAGACTGGGGTCATTAGATTAGTCTGAAGATTTTTTTTTTCTAAATCACGTAATCCTCAGATGGAATTGGAAAAAGTTGTTGTGGGACTTACTTGAGTCCACTCTTACGTACCAACAGACATGACATATGCCCAAGCTATAAAGAGATCTACTTCCAAATAATCAGTAGACTTTATATGGTGTATTTCCTATATATTTAATGAGGGATTTTTGGGATTTACCATTCGGAATGTTTGGCCCAAAACTCTAGCCTCTAACATAACCTGAAGAACCAAGCTATTGCTGGAGTTAAATTGCCAAACCATGATTTAGTCATTTCGTTTCCAGCTTATGATGCTTGCCTTTGAAGCAAAGCAAAGTGAAAAGTTTCAATATAGAGATCCAAGGACCAACCAACAACATTACTGAAAAAAGTGTTAGTTTGATACTATAGTTCTTAGGGGGAATTATTATTATTGATGTGGAATATCTCACATCAGTTAGAAATCAACGGTGGATATACCATATAACGCTTCACTTGAGAGCATCGAAATTTCCGGAGAAAAAAAACAACCTATACACACTTTATTGCTGCACATTATTAGATTTCGATTGATTTCATGAATGGATTACACCGTACAGAATTTATATTGTTAAATAATAAAAATATATATAAGTTTCTAAATAAATTTTATGTGGATGCATATATCAACGTTCAAATAATGAGATGAATTTCGCCCATATCTCAAAGTTTAAAAATACTTTTTTTTAACGCCTTGCGCGTGAAAGTTGTGCAAAATTAATAAATTATATCGAATTTTCACCTGTTTTATTTCAATCGATAAAAACATGAAATCAATTCTAATATTTTTCTATATAAATTTACACAGCAACTTGTTACATTTAAACCGTGATATTTGGAATAAAATTACAAAGGGAAATTTTAAATTGTTCTCTAAATTAAAGTAATTTTAGTAATGATTTTTAAAATTGATATTAGAAGATTCTCATAATTATTTTATCCTTCACATAAGCTGAATTCACCTGGGCTGTTAGGATAAGGGCATTTCGAAAAAAAACAATTATATATTTTAAAAACCAAAACTAGCGAACAAATATTTATCAAATGTTTATCTGCTTTTCAGATAAAAAACATATTTTTAGAGTTTGATTTTCTTACATCTGCTAGTGTTTCTCCAAAATGTTTGATAAAAGAAGAAGCAGAGAAGCTAGTAATGAGATAATTTTATTACTATAAGTTGAACAATGACAATTTTAGAATTACTTAAAGTTTATTAACCTGTTTTTTAATAACAAAAACTTAATGTTTTACTTAAAAATAATTTTTTCCTAACTTTAAAATAAAACAAAATAAAAATATTTTGAATAATTGTAAATACATTTTTAATAATAAAATAATTAATTAGATGCAAATATTCCAAATAACTTGTGGTTTTACTTATATACACAGACATCAATATACATACAAATATATATATATTTATATATCTTAACTTGTGTATTAGACCCTTCGGACTTTTGATCACACAGAACGCATCCAACTTTTCACTTTAACCGAACAAATCCGTTAGTTCTGTGTAATGGGATCCATCGATCATCGTCCATGGCCCTCGATTTCCCAACACCGATTGTTCGACAAAATGCCAACTCAACTCTCCACAATCTCTCTTACACACAAAATACAATTTACACCGCCGCATTATTGGCCTTGTTTTCTTGTCTCCTAAAATCCTCCTCTCAAGCGTGTCAGCGAACGAAAAAATACGTTAACATTCAAACATGTGGAAACAGATGGGTTGTTTAAGAAAGTTTGAATTCGTGTAGAAAATTATTTTTTTCAGTTTATATGACCCTTTTTTTGTTTATTTTCAGTGAATTTATATGTGCCTAGGTATAAGCTTGCCATATTGTATTGATGTTCCTCCGTTCTTGAAGCACAAATAGAAACTGCAGGTTGTAAAGATATAGTCTTTACGAGTCATGGTTGCTGTGTTTTTTTTATCCTGTGAGTGATGACCAAAGTTGACTCAGGAAATTGGGTGGATTCTTTTGAAATATTTAATTATTTATTTATCGAACTGGCTATCTGTGGTCTATGTGTTTGGTGGGATGCCCTTTTGTTTTTGGGTCCTTTTGTATAGTTAATTAATGAAATGCTGAGCTGTTGGAATAATGATATCAAGATCTGTTGTGTTTTGAATGGACTGAGTTGAGTTAAATAAACCTTTTATGGTTGGGGCAGAGAGAGGAACCTGGCTTGATTGGGTGTGTGCCATATAAAAAAACGATTGAATTCAAGAAAGTTTCTTGTGTGAAAAAAAGACAGGTTTGCAGAATCTTGAAAGCTTTGGCTGTTTAATGGCGGCTCAAGCTGGAAAATTTTCTGGTTTTTATTGTGAAGGAAATGATTGGTAATTCTCTCCCCTATCTAAATATCTTGTTTTTGTTTTGTGTTTCTATATATTCGTGACTAGTGACTGTAAGTTCCTGTTCTATGATCGTTTAAGTCTAGAGCTCTAAAGACTCGAGCTTTTCTTTTCTTTCAAGTTTGTATATTTGTTAAATCCTTGACATTCGATTGTTTAGGAATCTTATAGAAGTGCATTTTGAGCTTTTGGCAGTGTATGCTGTAGTGGTGGTAGTATCTGTTACAAGGTCGACTTGATTTCGAATCAGCCAAACCGAATATATTGCTCATATCAGGTCTTGGTTGATTGAGGATGAATCCTGTAATAATGGTGCTCAATACACTTAAAATAAAGAACAATAACTGACCACGGTGTGTTTTTTATTGAGATTGGAACTATCCAAATTATTCATTTTACATCAGGTACTGCAATGCAAGTCTTCCAAGTGATGTAACACTGGTGATGGATGGAGTTAATTTCCACCTTCACAAGGTGATTGATAAGTTGGTTTTACGTTTATGGAGAATATGAATACATTTAATAGCAGATCAGTGTTGTGTGCCATTTATAACCTGATTGAAAATGCTTATTTCCAGTTTCCTCTTATTTCAAGATGTGGAAAGATAGCTAAATTCATCGAACAGTCTCCAAGTAACTCTGATAAAACTGTCGAAATAACTCTCGAAGAATTTCCAGGTGGTGTTGATACGTTTTTAACGGCAGTCAAATTCTGTTATGGTGGTCGGATTGAGTTCACTCCAAGAAACATTGTCTTGTTGTATTGTGCAGCAGACTATCTCGATATGACTGATGATTATGGAGAAGATAACTTGTTGTCCATGTCTGAAAGTTTCTTCCATAAACAAGTACTAAAAGACTGGAATAATTGCATCTTAGCTCTCAAAAGCTGTGAACCAGTTTTTCCAAGATTGGACAAACTTCAAATCATAATCCGATGTTTAGATGCTTTATCCGTGATGACCTGTACTGATCCCAGTTTATTTGGATGGCCTATGATGATGTACGGTAGCCTGCAGAGCCCTGGAGGTAGCATTCTATGGAACGGTATAAACACTGGAGCGAAACTCCACAGTTCCGAAACTGATTGGTGGTTTGAGGATGTTTCATATCTAGGCGTTGAATTGTTTGAGAGGCTAATCCAGACAATGGAATCCAAAGGAATAAGACCTGAAAATTTAGTACGTGTGATAATGTACTATTGTAAGAAATACCTTCTGGGATTGGACCGTTGGAAGGGAGGACAAGGTGGTATATCAAGAAGAGTTGCTACTTTTAGCATGACACCTGCTGTCATCGATCAACTATTTCTCTTGGAACGTGTCGTGACATTACTTCCGGAGAGAAAGGGTAGATCTTTTTGCCGTTTTTTATTAGGACTGTTACGTGTGGCACTAATAGTGGGAGCTACAAATACTTGTCTGGATTCTTTGGAAAGGAGAATATGCATGCAGTTAGAATTGGCAACCTTGGATGGTTTACTTATACCTAGTTATTCGGATTCTGATACTTTATACAACACCGGCTGTGTAGAAAGAATCATTCGTCGTTTTGTACTGTCTGAAGCGAAGTATACTTCTATATCACCATCATCTCTTGATCGAGAAACGTCACCTGTATCTGGACGCTGGAAGAGAGTCGCGAAACTGGTAGATAATTATATTGCAGAAGTTGCTTCTGATGTGAACTTGAAACCCGAAAAAATACGTTCTCTCGCAGAAGCACTGCCGGACTCTTCTAGATCTTTTCACGATGGGCTTTACCGAGCATTAGATATATACTTCAAGGTTCGAGGGCCTCCTTTCCTGGTTATGCTTTAGCTTACATGTTTAAAATGCCTAGCGTCAAATTCTACGAGTTAGTACACTTTTAGAAGTTTCTTCTGCTGCTAGCAAAAGATAAAGTTTCTTTGTTTTTTTTTGGGGGATTTCAAATGGGATTTTTCTGAACTCGTACAGGCACATCCCTGGCTCTCGGAAAAAGAGCGGGAGAAGCTATGCAGCATCATCGATTTTCAGAAGCTCTCACTTGATGCTTATGCTCATGCATCCCATAACGAAAGGTTGCCAATTCGAGTCACATTTCAAGTCTTGTATTTTGAGCAGATTCAGTTGAAAATGGCTTTAGCTCGTTACCGGCATGTTCTTGATGTCCAAAATGCACCTGCAGCTTCCCTAAATGAAATGTCGGGTCGAATAGTTCAAAGAGATGGATGGTTTACTCTTGTCCGAGAAAATCATGTGTTGAAAGTGGACATGGAAAGGATGAGGCCAAGAGTAGAAGAACTTGAACAAGAAATCCGGAAAATTAAGGAAGAGATGCAAATGGTCACGAGGTCACATAGTTACCTCAGTTCTCGCTTCATTGCTCGAAGGATTGGATGTAACTTACTTGTTCGTCATTCAAATGCACAAGCCGACATTTTGGAGAGCGTGACACCTACACCAAGAGTATCAGTCGAGCCTGCACGGCCATCCACACCTCATTCTCACAATCGCAAAAGTTTCTCTTTGCTTTGAGCATCGTTTATCAGAAAAGCCGGTCTTCATCCTGTCTTGTTTCCAAGAAATGGAATTTGGTAAGTTTGGTTTCTCAAGACCTTTAGATGTCAAAGGAACAAGTTTTAACTAAACTTATATTTTTGCTGTGGCGGAGGGACTGAGGGGTCAATATGGACGGTCAGCCCCCTGAATCTCTTCAATTTTTCTTAATACCATCTTCGTATATAATTAAGTTTAGTAATCTCATTTTCGCCCCCTAAATTAGAATACTGACTGCGCTACTGGACTGATGTGTTATTCCTTCTGTTGCAGTGTGCATATGACAACGTTTGACAACACTATGTATACGTAGACAACACATTTTTATTGTAACAGTACTCGGGAAAAAGTAGCGGGTAAGTTGTTATGAACCATATCCAACTTGTCGTGTTTGTTCAACAGTCTGTTAGCCCTTTCTCTCTGATGTGTTATTATCTCTACGTCATTGTTTTCTTGAAAAACTTCTATACATGTAAATGCACCTCATTGGCAATGTTTCGTGTATAAGAAAAGTTATTTCAGCTTTAAAGACCAGGAATTTAGTGCATAGTTCTGCCATGTCGTAGGTACAAGGTGTGATAATTTCGGTTCCTGACTTTGTTTCTGTACCATTGAATACACAGAGCTTTCATCCGAAAGATATGTGCCCTTTCTTTACAGAAGTTTGAGGTTTTAAATTATACAACAGTTAAAATATATGGATCCAGTAGCAATATACAGTACTGCCAAACTGTAGTACAGTTTCTATTTTTAATATTTGGAACGTTAAGATTTTTGGTATTTAATTATTTGTATCTTTGATAATTATAATTTATCTGATTATTTGATGAACATATCATTAATTCTGTTTCTGTCTGCTCTTGGCACTTATAGTTCCCCAACTTTTTTTTTTTTTTTTTCAAAACCCAAAACTGTATTTCCAACACATTAAAAGGAAACCAAAAAAAGCAAGAAATAAAACTCAATATTCCAACTATAGAATAAGCCTCCTGCGTTCCCACTGTGAAATATATTACAATCCATAACGTAAAATATTAAAGAACCATCTGGATTTTCTTTTCCCAAAAAAAGCTACTGAACCCCACTCCATTTAGCCCAGTCCACAAACTGCATTTCACCGTAGATATCATTGGCAAATCGTAGACCTACCGCAAAAGCCGACGCCACAGGTGGGACTTGCTTAGGCAAAGGTAAGGCTTCAATCAGACGTTCCAATCCATTTATTTGATAACGGGTGTTTGAAGACACCGCAAGAAAAAAAAAACATCTAAATGATGAACACGAAATAAAGTGACAAGAAAAGTATGACAAAACAGAAGGATGCCTTGGATTTAAGGTAAGACTAATATCCAAACAGTTGTTGGAATTGTATGAAATTTTTGGAAGCGTTTAAAGGATAAATTCTACCGAATTATGCAAGGTCTTTAGGACCAAAAAGGCACAACTTTAATGTTTGGCCGCAAAGGTTTGATCAAGCACATGTACCCACACAATAACTCGATGAAGGGAAAAGCTAAGTTTGCTTCAAGCTGCTACTGTGTTAATTGGATCTGATGCATTTCATGTTGCACATCAAAGGGTTTTTGGGTTGAGTTCTTGGCATGAAAGTATTACCCTCGGATACATACAAGTGCCAACAAAAAAAAATTGGTCAGGTGGGATTCATAGAAAATTTGTAGCAAAAACAATGTGACTCATTAACCGAAGTTTTGATTGTATGCCAATGATTTTCTGACACAATTACAGTGCAGACGTCATAGAAAACTTTAATACAGAGATTTTTCTCGGAGAAGTTCCTCGTCGGAAAGCTATTAGCAAAGCTAATCGAATTGATTAAGTTTCGAGAGTGAAGAAAGAGCAACCAGCTTCTGATGGAAGAACGGACATAGCTAATAAACCACTTTTTTTCTGGTTACGGACTTGCCAACTAATATACTTAGACCTGACTACGGTTCATAACTGTCGATTACACAGTTCAGAATCGATTATTCGACGGTTCAAAAAACCTCGACATTTAACATTAACCTTCATTTATGGTTCATGAACCGTCGATTACGATTCCGGTTACGGTTTGACTTTTATTTTTATAAAAAAATATTATTAAAATTTGAAAAAAAGGTGTAAAAATTATTTGAATGTGTTTTTCTTCATTGATTAAACATAAAATATCATGAAATAAATTCAAGCTCAAATCATCAAAATATGTAAGATATATTTGTTTGATTAAAATATATAAATTGTAACACTCTATTTGGATCAACAAGGCTCTTATAACTTAGTAGTTGAAGCTAATTATTCCAGTTGGATGTCATTAATTCAAATCTACACCACAACATATGTTTAAGTTAAAAAAAAATTAAATGAACCATTGAAGCGACAGTTACACGGGTTAGAAAATTACGACTCTTAACTGACACATCTATACAGGGGCCGGTTACGGGTATGACCCGTCGAACCGTTGACCCGTTTTACTGGACCATCGACCATGATAAGGGTTTGCTTCATGAAGTGAAACATTTTCTTTCTATCAACTTTGATATGAATGATGCATCTTATGACATGTACATAAAAATACACAGAGACAAAATTCAGGGAATTCTGGGTCTATCCCAAAATACCAATATCAACAAAATTTTAGAGAAATTTCGGATGAAAGATTGTTCACCAAGTATAACTCACATCGTGAAGGGCAACTAGTTTAATTTGAACCAGTGCCCGAAAAATTATTGTGAAAAGTAAAAATGAAAAAACATTCCTTGTACTTCTGTCGTTGGAAGCCTAAGGAATGTTCAGGTCTACACAAGACCTGACTTGCATTTGTTGTTGGGGTGTTAGGAGATATCAAAGTAATCCATGTATGGCCATTGTAGAGCTGCAAAGAAAGTAATGAGGTACTTTAAGGGGGACCAAAGATTGCATGCTTATGTATAAACAAATTGATAATCTGGAAGAGATTGGCTACTCTGATTCGGAATTCGCTGGCTGTGTTGATTCACGAAAATCAGCATCATGATACAACTTTTTACGTTTGATGGTAGAACTCCATCTTGGAGAAACGCGAAGCTAGGGCTGCTTAACGGATTGAATTGGTCCGAAATCGGCCAGTTCCGAAACTGGTAATTCCGAAACCAATCCGATCTGGTAAGGAAGTGGATCGGTTCCGGATCCAGGTTAGACCAGTTTTATTTGATTTTTTTTAATTTTGATGCAAATATTTGGGTACAAGTAGGCTATGATGCATGGATACTCTTAAAAATTTCATGGTACTTATTCGATACTTTTCGGATATCAATACTACGGATACTTGCCATATACATATTAGATACACCACAGGGCGTTTTTGAATTAAAATTAAATTTTTTATTTTGGATACTTTTCTAGATACTTCAAGATACTTATGATTCTGACGTATCGGATACGCCATGTGGTGTATCCGAATTTAAAAATTATTTTTTAATTTCAGATATTTATATGAATACGACCAATATACGTATTGGATACGCCATGAGAATTTTGCCGATGAAGATTCTATATGGGATAATGGGTGATAGATCCACTACAAATAACACCACGAAGTGACGAATTTGATTTTCATTCATAGTTATGACTTCTTTCAAGGAAATCTCCACAATATATGAATGACGACTGCAAATATGGATGTGGCTGGAGATGCTTTTGAGTCGTTAGATGATGTTAGCATTCTTGGTATAACGAATCTCTCAGTTGACGAACAAGAGTTTGAGTCTATTATAATGCAGATGATGCTAATGAAGAATCAATATATCGAGATAGGCAGTCAATTAAAAATGATTTGGTATTATTTTTATGTATCCTAAAAAATTTGAAAATCCCGTGCAACCGTATCCGTATCCACGTATCCACGCATCGATGTATCCGTGTCCATGCATCATAGCAAGCAGGTCTCGTACACGCGACCTTGCGTGATCGAACAATAAGCTCTACCCAATCGATCTAATTGGCCTCTACATTTATAAGCTGATCTCAAATATATTTATATAAAACCAAAAAATATTTTTATAAATAACTATCAACCGGAACCGGGTTCGGTTAACCCGGAACTGATAGTCTACTAGTTCGATTAACTCAGAACTAGTAATCTACCTGTTCTGGAATCGAATAACCAATCCCGGTCGATAGACCGATTCTGGAACGGTTTGGAACCGGTTAGCCTGATTTCGGTTCCAGACCAGGCTAACCGGTTCCGGATTGACCTGGCACAATAAGCATCCCTACGCAAAGCAGACTCATATTTCCAGTTTGGAGGATGAGTTCGTATCTTGTTTTGTGGCTACATCACATGATCTGGATTTTGAGTCGTTGATTCGCTCTCCAAGCTTTTGAAAATGTATTGTGATAATCGACTGTAGTTTTTATGGCTAAGAACAATCAAAGGAGAAATCAGAGCAATCACATCGACATCAAATATCTAGCCATAAGGGAACGTGTTAAAAATAAAACAATAGTTATTGAACACGTTAGTACTTATTAATAATCGCTGATCCTTTGACAAAGATCGTATAGATAGAAGGACTTGGTTCTTTTATGTGATTTTCGTTGTAAGAACGTATTTCTAAAACTCTGTTTGTGATATTTTCTCATATTTTGACCTGTGTATGCATTTATTTCGAGAAATATCATTGAAATCTGGGCATTAACTAGCTTTTGAGAGAAATACATTGTGATATATGAAAGATAATAATCGTATTAAGAGAACATATCAATGATTCATGTATATTTGTTTTTTATTATGGTGAATGATGAAATATATGAATCAATTGAGAGAAATATCAGTAACCAACGAATGTTTGTAAGCATTCATTTATGGATACATAAATTCCACTTTCAATTTTGTCAACATTCAATTTTGTCATAACCGATGAGAATTGTTCTATGATGGTTAGAATTTTATAAATAATATATATTGGGTCTCTAAAAGCCAACAAACTCATTCAGTAACATATACCTCATCTAATAAAGATCGTGAAGATTTAAAAATGCCAATAAACTACAAAAACGAAGCTTTACAATGAACATTCCATCTATTTTATTTCGTATTTGATCTACTAAAACATGACCAACTAAGAAATTACTTACACAAACGCCATGTTACAAACAAGCATTTAACAACTTCCATCACATAATTACTAAAAATGTCCAAGTGATAGATAGTAACTCTTGGACATGTGTACGACGTTGGGTCTCGGAAAAATGAGAGCCGTGTCAACTAATTTCTAGACTACTATAGTTACATCAACTGCAAGAGACGGGGAAAAATGACATCTCGAAATTGGTTTGCTCCTTAAGGCACTATCTCAGAAACATCATCCATCATCCATATGGAATTTTTTTTTCTTTTTTTTAAAAAATTCCAAATAAATGGTGATGATACCCCTGAGAGCACTATCTTTAAGGGCATCATCAAACAAACCCTCGAAATTGTGGATGTAACTAGTTAATTAAAAATTGAAATCCATGAATTTGAGCCAAGGTAATCCTAGCTTCTTGGCGGCACTTGAACAGCTTGAAGTGGGCGGTGCGCCACCACTTTCTTCGGCTGCTACGCCTACCATCTTCCGGCACAGAAAGAAATTTCTTGACTCCAATGCCATTAGCTTATCTTCCCCCTTTAGACCTACATGCACCACAAATAATAAAATTATAGGTAAAATATTTACATTTTGTTACTTCAAAATTAATGTTAACTTTGTAAGGGAAAAATTGCTAATAAAATTTATAGAATAAGAACAATTTAAGAAAAAAAACCCTTGAAGAAATAAATTTAAGAATTTCATTACCTATGCTTTAAAATAAAATTAAAAGTTTAAAGAGTATAGAAATTATTTTAAAAGTAAATATTAAAACAAACAAATTGACTCTTACTTTCTAAGCAAAACTGGGAGTAATGAAGCTCGAAGTCAGCAGCGGCGGTGGACGGCAACAGTGGTCGCCGCCCCTCCTTAACATACCGCAGAAGCACCGCATCAATCAAATCCTTCACGGACCCCTCCGGTGACATCAACACCTGCACGGGGCCAAGGCTCCTCTCTATCGTCACCTTCAACAGCAGTTTTGTAGGCTTCGGCGGCGTTCCTTTCGACATCACCTCCTCAAATGTCAGTCCCATTGCTCCTTTTCCGTCCATAAGATCCGGAACTGTCCTCGGCCTTGATAATATCTCCACCGCCCATCCGCCGTCAACTCTGACATTAAACGACGCCGGCCTCTCCTTAACGTAATAATGTTCTTGACCAGCTCCTCTCCGCTGATTCTTCGGCGACATACTTTGAATGGCAGGATTTGTAAATGGGGAAGGGGAGAAGCTAAGGGGTAAAGAGTAGCTTCTGTTTCGAGAAACGTGAAAGATAATAACAAATTGGTACCGCCTGGTATTTATATTATAAGACTGAATATAAGATATATATATATATATTCGAAACCTCCAGTATTATGCCCACCTGTAATGAGAAAATGAAGGTAGGACTGGTTGAGTACTGTTTAGTAATCAATAAGACGTGGCCAATTGCAATATATTAATGTAAACGTGCCAAGTCGTGAAATACAAACTGCTACTAAAATAATGGACAAATTCAAGAGAGACAGCTCGAGAAGCTAACACATGAGCTATAAAGTTAATCGTTCTTTTAATATGAGAAACCATCAATCCATTGTCGCGATCACAGAAAATATAAACAAAACTAATAATCAATGATTCAGGATGTGAGGGGGAAGTATTGGTTACAACCTTAAAAAACAGCTTTGCATCCGTCTCGATAAGACCGTGATTCCAGTGAATAATGAGACCTTCTCGGATATAGTCACAATTCCGCCACATGAGAGTAAAGGAACGTGTGTAAATCTGGAAAGAGAACTGATGTCATATGATATATTGACTTCCTCGGATAAAATTCCCCAAGAGCCAAACAAGTCATATATCAAACAGAAAGACACCGAACAGGTAGCACCGAGCAGGGTTTTACCGAACAGCTGATAAACCCTCATCGGTTCCTTGGTCAAAGATTAGCGGAAGACCCAGAGATAACCAACAAATCAACCGGCGTGAATAAGCGTGCAGTAATGGGACGCGGATTTCTCGGACACGTTTGGCCCCAATTAAGCCACGAGCATAGGAGATCGTGTTCCGGATCTTCCTCGAAAGAATCACCGGGAACATCCCTATAAATACTCACAGATGGTCTCATTGAAAATGGTTGGATTTTTCTAGACAAAAAAGACTCCAAGGAGAGCATATTTACTTCTGTTCGGTCATTTTCGTCATTTTTTCTGGAATATTTTTAGAGAGTCATTTTACAATTGTAAGTCGTGTCCCAAGAGTCCTGTAATCAATAAAAAGTGTGATAGTGAAAATTATACTGGACTAGGTCCCGTGGTTTCTCTCTCAATTTGAGGGTTTTCCACGTAAAAATCTTGGTGTATTCATTTTATTGTTCGTAAACACTTAATTCTACCGAACACGTAAAATAACGGATCACATCAGGACCCATGTTGGACAACCCACAACCACAAAGCAATGCATTTGACACCATGAAATCCATTAAACGAGTGTCAAATTAAACGAAGTTTCCAAATTATTTGAGCACTGTTTACACAACCATCTAACATGATATCTGGATTCCATTGAAGTGTGGCATTAAGGCCGCGCAAAACTAAATTAGACCGTGTGGGTAATATGCTTCAACAAGGACCTCTCCAAAGATGAATTTTGATTTTATTTGGTATACCATGATACTATTCAAATGGTCATATTTATTAATTTTTTTAAGAATAGCTGGTATGTACAAAGATATGAAGTCCAAATAGATTAATGAAAATATCATGGCCGAAAGAAGTTTTGGAGAAAATTGATGAATGTGCACGACCCGACTTGATTCTTTCTTCGATACTTTTATTCTACTTCAATCCATTGAGATTAAAGATATAGTCATCGTTATAATATATATTTTATTTTTGTAAAGTAAGATGGTGGAATAAAAACTGAGTATTGTAATTTAATTGAAATATCAAAACTAACACTTAAGATAAGAAATAAGGAAAAAAACCTAAAATAAATAGATTATATTTAAAACTTTTACATCTATTTAAACTTTCCATGATTTCTGTAAATAATTGCTATCACAACTTTTTTTTTATTATTATTTACTAAAATTTCACGGCAAACAAATAATTTTAAGGATTAAATAAATTACGTGCATAATATTCTATGTAATCAGTCCAAATTAGGGGTGCTTATCGGGTCGGGTCAATTCCGACCCGACCCGAAAGCGGATCGATTAGTCAGGTCCGAAATCGGAACCGGACTAACCGGTTTCGGTAGTCCGATTCCGGTTCGCCCCGGAACCGGTATCAAATCGGTCCGGGGCATCGGTAGCACCGTCGATTCCGGTGCTACCGGTTTGGAACCGATTCCGGAACTAGAACCGGATAATTTTTAAAAATAAAAAAAAATAAAAAAAAATAAAAATGTGGCTTTTTGTCAGCTGGCAACGACAGCCGTTGCCATGCTGAAATTTGGCAACGGCTAAGAGCCGTTGCCAACGTTCATTTGTTTATTTTTTTTTATTTTGTTTTTTTTTAAATCTATAAATATGTGTGAATTTTTTTTCATTCTTCTCACAATTCTATACTTCAATCTAATAATTCTCATATTTTCCTCTCAATTGTGATATCTACAATTTACTTATATAATAATGACATCTTCATCTAGCAGCGGCGCAGGTCGTAGCCGGGGTCGCAGTCGGGGTCTCTGTAAGTAATCCAACGAGCATACAACGCAGCGGAATAATAAAATTTGGATTACTAAAACCGCGGATCTATACAAAGTGGTCATATCGGAATAGAGATAATAAGAGTCTCACCCTTGTAGCGTGTTTGAGCAGAATCCACGAAGCACCACGTCCAACGAATTCCGAGTCACGAGCAACACCTCCAAGGTCTTGCCTCTATGGTATCCACACGATCAAATCGAGAAGGGATTTAAGAACAAGTTGCTAGACTCGTTCTTAAATTGGAACAAGACTCAATGTTCTAAACCGATCGACGACCACCCTTAAACCACCAAGAAACCACACGACGGCGGCGGTGATGCACACGGCTTGGAGGAGGCGGCCGAGAGCTTGTTGGAGGCTTTTTAGGTTTTTAATGAATTGTGTCCCTAACAATTAATTATAACCTTGTATTTATATTATAAGATTTAATTAAGGTTCAAGACTTTCTTAAAGTCTCATGGGCCCAAACCCATGATTTAATTAAATCCTTATAATTATTTAATTAAGATTCTTCTTAATTAATTAATTCATCCAATGAATTTAATTTCCCTTATCGATTTAATCTTTTGTGCGACCCGATTTGATCTTGTAATGTTGGCAGTGACATAAAATCTCATTTTACGTCACAAGCAATGAGCGGTATCTAGCAACACATCAAGGCTACCCAAATTACAAGAATGTCTTTGACTCGACATAACCTTAGAACTTGTGATAATATTAACCATGTAACTTAATCCATTTGTCTATGTGTTTAGATTGAACACGAGTCATGAAATAGTCACACTCGTACATTCAATCTCTATTTCTTGATCCTCAAGTAGAACTAGAATAAACGAATAAGCTCGATATCACATATCGACTCATTCGAGCACGGCCATGCATTTTAGTCTTACTTGATCAAGGGCCCAAACACTTCTCCTATTAAATAGGAGGGACAAATCCTATCTTGATCAATCAACATCCCTCTACATAATTCGTAGTGTATCCAATAGTTGCCTTTATAGGTTACCCTGTTACAGGTAACGTTTGACAATATCAAGATACATAACTCCTTATGTTGGGATCTCTGATGATCTCAAGTCGTAAGGATTTCATACATTATTATCACTATGAGAATTGCTTATGACACTCATATAACTATCCATGTAACATTCTCATGGTGGGTCTGTCCAGTACATTGTTCTCTAACATGTACCCATGTGTTGATTTGATATCTCATATCCATGAACAATTCATCAATCAAAACATACTAGTCTCAATGTATTATCATTATCCTTATTTATGATAATACTTGACTAGGGACAATCTTTAAGAATAATACAATATTATTCTAAGGACATTAACATATATATCAATTCATATTGCACAGATATTCAAATAATATATAATAATGATTTGCCATTTATAAAATCATAATACATTGTATGTCATAAATAATCATCTAATGACATGTCTTAGGGCATATCCCAACAAATCTCTCACTTGCACTAAGACCAATCAGACATATACCTAATGCCTAGAGATCTAGTATGACGATCATGCTTCTGTTGTGACAGTGGCTTCGTCAATGGGTCAGATACATTATCATCTGTTGGTACTTTGCATATTTTAACATCTCCCATTTCAACGACTTCTCGAATGAAATGAAAGCGCCGAAGTATGTGCTTGGATCTTTGGTGAGATCTAGGTTCCTTAGCCAATGCGATCGCTCCATTGTTGTCACAATAGAGTTCTATCGGATCCTTAATGCTAGGCACCACTCCAAGTTCAGAAATGAACTTCCTGATCCAAACAGCTTCCTTTGCTGCATCTGAGGCAGCAATGTACTCAGCTTCCGTTGTAGAATCGGCTACTGTCTCTTGCTTTGAACTCTTCCAGGTCACAGCACCTCCATTTAGGCAATACACATATCCAGATTGCGGTCGAAAATCATCTTTGTCGGTTTGGAAACTTGCATCAGTGTAACCTATTACATTGAGCTCTTCCTCACCTCCATAAATCAAGAATGTATCCTTAGTTCTTCTCAAGTACTTCAGGATGTTCTTGACTGCAATCCAGTGACTTTCACCTGGATCAACTTGATATCTGCTCGTCATGCTCAAAGCATACGAAACATCGAGACGAGTACATATCATGGCATACATGATAGATCCAATAGCTGATGCATATGGAATCTTACTCATGCGTTGTCTCTCATCTGGCGTTGAAGGACACTGATCCTTCGAGAGATGTGTTCCATGTGTCATAGGCACGAATCCTTTCTTAGATTCTTGCATGCTAAACCGTTTTAGCACTTTGTCTATGTATGTACTTTGACTTAGGCCAGGTAATCTTCTCGATCTATCTCTATAGATCTTGATTCCTAATACATAGGTGGCTTCACCCAAGTCTTTCATAGAAAAGTAATTCCCTAGCCAAATCTTTACAGATTGTAAGGCAGGGATATCATTCCCAATTAGAAGTATGTCATCTACATACAATATTAGGAAGATAATTATGCTCCCACTGACCTTCTTGTAGACACAAGGTTCATCTACGTTTTTGATGAAACCAAACTCTTTGACTGCATCATCAAAACGAAGATTCCAACTCCGAGAAGCTTGCTTCAATCCATAAATGTTCGTTGTAGCTTGCATATCTTTCCAGCATCCTTTGGATCTACAAAACCCTCGGGCTGTGTCATGTACACATCCTCAAGCAGATTTCCATTAAGGAAAGCTGTTTTGACATCCATCTGCCAGATTTCATAATCATGAAATGCAGCTATTGCAAGTAAGATCCTTATGGATTTAACCATGGCAACTGGTGAAAAAGTTTCATCATAGTCAATACCATGAATTTGTTTGAAACTTTTTGCAACCAGTCGACCTTTAAAGGTTTGTACATTACCATCCATGTCGGTCTTCTTCTTGAAAATCCATTTGCACCCTATGGGTCTCACCCCTTCAGGTGGGTCAACCAAAGTCCATACTTGGTTTGCATACATGGATCCCATTTCAGATTTCATGGCCTCTTGTCATTTCTCAGAATCAGTGCCCATTATAGCTTCTTGATAAGATGACGGCTCATCCTCATCAATAAGTAGTAAGTCACCTTGTTGAGTCACAAGAAATCCATATCTCTGTGGCTCCCGGTGTTCTCTTACAGACCTACGCTGGGCTTATGTCTCTTGAGCAGGTACTTTATCCACAACAGCTTGTGGTGTCTGCTCTGTTTCCATCTCAATATCATGTTCAGTGTTTTCTTGTGGTTGAACTTCACTAAGTTCTAAATGTCTCCCACTGGTTTTTCTAGAAATAAATTCTCTTTCAAGAAAAACACCAGTCCGAGCAACAACCACTTTGTTCTCGGTTGGATAATAGAAATAGTATCCTTTCGTTTCCTTAGGATACCCCACAAATAAACACTTATCAGATTTGGGTCCAAGTTTGCTAGAGGCCTGACGTCTCACGAAAGCCTCACAACCCCAAATCTTCATAAAAGACATACTAGGACGCTTCCCAGTCCATATCTCATATGGTGTCTTTTCCACTGATTTAGATGGAACACGGTTCAGTATAAATATTGCCGTTTCGCATGTCCCCAAAAGGATATCGGAAGATCTGCATGACTCATCATTGATCTAACCATGTCCAACAAGGTTCGATTTCTCCTCTCGGATACACCATTCCATTGTGGAGTATACGGAGGAGTGAGTTGTGGGACTATCCCACACTCCTTTAGATAGTCATGAAACTCTTGGCGCCTTACTAAGATTGTCACGGTGCTTTGCTTTGGCAAACCCACACATGTTCAATCGAAGTCTTGACGAGTATTTTTAATTGGAAGGCATCTTAAACTTAATATTATAAGAGGGATTTATTGATCTCATGATTTTATTAATATTGAAAATATGTCCAATACATATATGAATATATACATATCTACATATATATATATATAAGCATCAATATTAAATAAAACAGTAATCATGCATCAACATAAAGTTAAACGTGACATGGTTATAGTCACAACTAATGATTTTCTCAAGCCAATGAGAAAATCCTAAAGGTCAACCTAAGGAAACTTCTCCAAGCATCTCTTTGGCTCCCTTTTGTGAATGGCCTCCTCATCCCGGCACCTTTGTCCATCTTCATTGATCTCCATCAATAAAATAAACTATACTATATAACATTTACAAGATATAGAGAATTCCTCGAGTCACATTCGAGGGGATCGTAGGGGAGGGATAACATTTAGAAAAATAGAGAAGGCACGACACGCAGGTCGTATTAATTACAAACATTCACAAAATCCTATCTAATAGGTCATAGGGTTATAACCATGCACCATGCTCAAACAACACATATAACATGCTATAACATTTAATTAATTAAATTCTAAACATTTTAAAATTTAATTCTAATTAAAACTGTAAAATAAATTTTATGAAATTATCGTACACTCGGGACATCACATGTCACGGAACCTTAGCCCAAAAGTCCACGTCCAACCATCAGGGTTCGAAACCCTAATATATGGTGACGCCAAACCGTGAGTCATTAGGGTTAGGGTTCGAAACCATAGCCGTCACGAGCCACAATGGTTCGAAAACTTTGTTTTAGTTCTCGGCCTTTCATGCACGATTCATGACGTTGGCGGCTTGACCATCTCGAGCCAATGAGTTCGAAAACCCTAGCCCTCATGTGGCCCTAGCCGTCACCCATCATTTATCGTGAGCCATGCGCCGATAATTACAATTTTCGAGCCAAGAGGAGGGTTCTAAACCCTAGCCATGTTTCGACACTTCCATGCACAATTATTAGCCACAACGGCTAAACCATCTCGAGCCAAGGGTTCGAAAACCCTAGCCCTCATGTGGCAGTCGTGTGTCATTTGTGATGGTGGTGGCCGAACCATCTCATTTTATGGGCTCGGTTTTCGCTTTTGTGTATCGTATACATAAATAGTCAATTATATCATATATAATTTTACGATGATTTCACAACCTCGATTTATTCCATATCATATATGAATTATACAGTTTTAAAGCATGCAATATAATTCTAAATATGATTAAACAATTAACCACATAATTTCCGATATGAGCTTTGTACACGGCTCTGATACCACTGTAAGTAATCCAACGAGCATACAACGCAGCGGAATAATAAAATTTGGATTACTAAAACCGCGGATCTATACAAAGTGGTCATATCGAAATAGAGATAATAAGAGTCTCACCCTTGTAGCGTGTTTGAGCAGAATCCACGAAGCACCACGTCCAACGAATTCCGAGTCACGAGCAACACCTCCAAGGTCTTGCCTCTATGGTATCCACACGATCAAATCGAGAAGGGATTTAAGAACAAGTTGCTAGACTCGTTCTTAAATTGGAACAAGACTCACTGTTCTAAACTGATCGATGACCACCCTTAAACAACCAAGAAACCACATGGCGGCGGCGGTGATGCACACGGCTTGGAGGAGGCGGCCGAGAGCTTGTTGGAGGCTTTTTAGGTTTTTAATGAATTGTGTCCCTAACAATTAATTATAACCTTGTATTTATATTATAAGATTTAATTAAGGTTCAAGACTTTCTTAAAGTCTCATGGGCCCAAACCCATGATTTAATTAAATCCTTATAATTATTTAATTAAGACTCTTCTTGATTAATTAATTCATCCAATGAATTTAATTTCCCTTATCGATTTAATCTTTTGTGCGACCCGATTTGATCTTGTAATGTTGGCAGTGACATAAAATCTCATTTTACGTTACAAGCAATGAGCGGTATCTAGCAACACATCAAGGCTACCCAAATTACAAGAATGTCTTTGACTCGACATAACCTTAGAACTTGTGATAATATTAACCATGTAACTTAATCCCTTTGTCCATGTGTTTATATTGAACACGAGTCATGGAATAGTCACACTCGTATATTCAATCTCTATTTCTTGATCCCCAAGTAGAACTAGAATAAACGAATAAGCTCGATATCACATATCGACTCATTCGAGCACGGCCATGCATTTTAGTCTTACTTGATCTGTAATGTCCGGGAATAATTAATAATTTTTTATTGGATTTAATTATGATGTTTATATGATATGCTGTGATATGTCGGGATTTAATTATTGAGTATTGGATTTTGGAACGGAGTTGGAATAAATAATTCCGGGTTGAACTTGGGATGCAAATTAAATTGAGATGATTTTTCTTGTATATTAAAATTATTGAACTCTATATTAATTTATTTATGGAATAGGATGATGATTGTATGGTGTAATTTAACCAAGGGCTAGGTTGCACACACACACAAAAGAAACCCATCTCCCCTCCTTTCCCTAAAGCACGATTTCTTCATTCCCTCTTTCCCCATTTCACGTCGCCTCCTCCAGCTGCAAGAGCCGAACCCAACCTAGCTCGATCGTGATTTTCTCAGGTTTGCATGAGGAAACTTGTCTTGCACCTTAATTATTCTTCTCCTTGTGTATTTGTTTTGGTTGTTCGAATTTTTCATCCTATTCTAGTGAGAATTTTGGGCGTGTGTTGCGCTGCCAAAGGGAGGGATGGATGACCCTTGCTAACCGAATTTTATGCTATGGGTTGTGTTCTAACATGATTTAAATCATTATTTGGGAGTTGGTATCGATTGTTGCAATTTTCGATCCCTTCTCTGCTGTGTTGTGCATTACGTTCGAACAGGTTCTGATAGGGAGGGGGAAACTTGGTTTTGGTAGATTAATTCCTACCTTATTGGTAAGGTTTTAGCTGGTTTAGACCATTAATTTGATGGTGATTATAAAAATCGAACCATGGTGTGTGTGTGATGCACAGATTGTGCAGGTATTCTGTGTGTGCGTGTGTTGTGCTGAGTGTGTGTTAGTGTGTGTGTGAGTTGCTCAAAGAATTGGGTTTCCTTTTTCATCCTACATTTCAATGTCTAAATTTGATTGCTAGCTGCTATGACAACTGAATCTCGTATATGAATATATGTGGAATATGAAATTAGTCGGATATGCGTATGTATGTCTGATGTTACGTGAAACCTGCTGCATGGTGAGCATAGTTACTGCACTTTGATTTTATTTACTGCCTGCTAAATTGCTTCGAATCTATCCATTGTTTTGGTCAAAGCCGTGCTATTTTTGGACTGAAATTATACTGTTATGTGGACCGAAATGATGCTGGTATGTGATCGAAAATATGCTGCTATCTTGGTTCGAAAATTATATGGTTTTAGGTTGATAACTGCTGCTGAAAGGGTGTGAAAAAAGCAGCTTGGTGATTCGAAAATCATGCTAGCAATGGTTTGAAATTCTTGTGGGTTGGAGGCATAAACTTAATACTACATATTTGAGTTTGTGGGGGGTGTCTATGACTCGATTTTTGGGGCTGTCTTGGTTAATTATAAAAGCCAACTTCAACTTGAAAAACTTGCTTATAAGGTGTTTGATAATATGCTTAAGTTGTGTGCAAGTGTTGGCAAAAGCTCTACTAATTGTGCAGTGAGAAAGTCTACTTTTATGGCTCATATCATGATAGAGTTTTGGAGAGTATTGGTCTATGGTTTGATTTTCTAATAACTTTGAGCATGTGTAATGTGTGAATGGTTGAGTTAGATACATGCTAATAGGTGTTATAACATATATTAAAGTGTATATTAATGAATATACTTGCATGTGTGCAATAGCATGAATTGGAGACTTTATTGAGTATTTGAATGACAATTCTATGAACTAACTGTATAGTTGATTTAAGCAATATAGATTGTCTTGATTTTGTGAATTTACTCACTATATAGTTGAGTTGGAGATGACTCAAATAGAGGATTATTGGCTTGTTTGTGTACACTATGAAGCATGAAAATGAATAGTGCTTAATGATGTTAATTGTTTTGAATATGAGCTAATATTGAATTGATATTCGACATAGACACTATACAAGACTTCGGACGTTGATGATAGCTTGTTCATGTTGTCGACTATAAGGTACGTGGTGACGTACGAGCAGGTATACCCAGTATTTATATATTCATATATATACATGTATTTTGAGTGTGATGATTAAGGCTAAGTGATTGAGTTTGGTAGTTGAATTGAATATACGTGGAATGGTGGATACGTAGAGGTACGTGATCCGGGTATACGAGTTGAACATTGATGCATTTGGCATTATCGATATGAGAAATGGTTGAGAATGAGATTTAATCGATAGGCATAGTTGCCTTGAATATGAGGTTCGTTGTGATTGAGCATAAAATGTTGAATTGTGATTATAGTGAATCTATTGCATTGATGAGTACCATATTTGGAATAACGATACTGAGCTTGATGTTTTGAAAGTGTATAAGATTGAACAGGAACAGTTCGTGATGGCTATGCCGGTTTGGAATTGTACAGGGAGTATATTGTTATAGATTTTCAATAACCTTAATTGTTGCTTTATAATTTCGTATATTGATGTGTGTGGTTATTGAGTTGGAGTATGCTCACCCATGTGGGGGCTGTTTCTGTTAAAACAGGTACAACATGTACTAAACTACTTTGGGATATTGGTTCGAGCTTTGTTGGATCATGCCGCTTCCAGAAGCAGAAGCGTATACGAGAGTGGGTAAATAGGATACTCTATTTATTCAGTTGGATTGGTATTCATTTATTTGTTGCTCGTATGTGAGTAATTGGAAGCATGTATATGGACTGTATAAGGGTGTTGAAGCCCACTTCTGATGTCTTCCTAGTATGGTGTTTTCCCTGGCTGGGAACTTAAGTTTTGTTTTCTTGTAAGTGGTGTTTTTCCCTGGCTAGGAATTATATTGGTGATGTGTTTTATTTTGGGATAGCTCAATTTGTGGGGAGACTCTGCCCAAATTTTTATAAAAAAAAAACCCACAATGTAAAAGTGGCGCAATGGTGATGATAATGGGTGATCCTTGAATTTTATTGCGGGTAGAAGTGATCATTCCTTGCTGTTATTATTTATGTCATGGAGAATATAGAAGCATGTAATAATTCTTTTAAAGAATGGAAAATATTTATACTCATACGACGTCATAAATGAACCAATGACGAGTATAAGTGTTGGGGCCTTACATGATCAATGGCCCAAACACTTCTCCTGTTATATAGGAGGGACAAATCCTATCTTGATCAATCAACATCCCTCTACATAATTCGTAGTGTATCCAATAGTTGCCTTTATAGTTTACCCTGTTACAGGTAACGTTTGACAATATCACGATACATAACTCCTTATGTTGGGATCTCTGATGATCTCAAGTCGTAAGGATTATATACATTATTATCACTATGAGAATTGCTTATGACACTCAAATAACTATCCATGTAGCATTCTCATGGTGAGTCTGTCCAGTACATTGTTCTCTAACATGTACCCATGTGTTGATTTGATATCTCATATCCATGAACAATTTATCAATCAAAACATACTAGCCTCAATGTATTATCATTATCCTTATTTATGATAATACTTGACTAGGGACAATCTTTAAGAATAATACAATATTATTCTAAGGACATTAACTTATATATCAATTCATATTGCACAGATATTCGAATAATATATAATAATGATTTGCCATTTATAAAATCATAATACATTGTATGTCATAAACAATCATCTAATGACATGCCTTAAGCCATATCCCAACAGTCTCGTCCCGGGTCGTCTATCACTGAGTTCATCTTCGGCAATGAATTTGCCTGTACTAATACCCGAGTTAAATGAAAGTTATGATTTTTTTGCTGACCTCAATGTTGGTGGTTCCTCTATGAATGTCGAACCGCAACAACCCGAACAACCTGTCGAACCTCCTGCTGACCAAGAAAGACAACAAGTGAAGTCATCCGGAGCCACTAGAGCAGCAAGTAGACAACCGACTCGTGTCAAAAGAAGTAAGATATGAGATCACTTTGAACTCGCTCAAAAAGAAGGTACTAATGAATCTGTTGCAATATGTAAATTATGTAAAATGCAAGATAAAGCTGGTGGTCCAGTGGAGGCACTGAAACATTTAAAAAATAATTACTGAAAAAACATAATTTTGATGAGACAACATTACAACCATTAGGTCGAGAAGCAACACAAGCACAAATTAATGTTCTCACTGGCACGAATTTTATTTTAACTGCTGAAATTAACCGTAGGTCACTTGTTAGATACGTCATTAGATGTGAACTACCTTTTATACAAGCTGAACATGCTGGTTTTATTGAATTTGCTTCGTCTATACAACCCATGTTTAAACATATTTCCAAGCATACTAAAAAGAAATTGTATGGACGTATTTGTTGAATATAGAAATACATTGTTTCAACGTCTTTCTAGTTTGCCTTATAGGGTTAGCTTAACAACCGATATTTGGACAAATGTAAATTCAGATTCATATCTTGTTCTCACTTGTCATTGGATTGATGATAATTGTTGTATGCAAAAATGGATTTTGTCTTTAGATGAGTTAGATTGTGCACATACTGGTTATGTAATTGCTAAATATGTTTTCAACACTTGTAGACATTATGGAATTCAGGATAAGGTATTTTCAATCACATTAGACAATGCTGCGAATAACAATGTTGCGATGCGTGACTGATGGTGTTTTTTCCATGTTAGATGTCATGTGATTAATTTGGCTGTTAAAGTTGGTTATGAGGACAATCACCCAGCATGTATTGAGAAAATGAAATGTTGCGCTAAATGGTTACGCACGAGCCGTGTTAAGCGCGATTGGAAACAATTATGTTTATCTAATGGTTTAAAGCATCTTCTTTTTCCATCACCAATAGAAACTAGGTGGAATTCGTTGTACAATATGTTGAATGCTATGTTACCTTACAAAGATATTTTAACTCCATTTTATAATTCATATCAAATGTCTGATAGCGATGATAATATTTATTTGACTAATGAGGATTGAGAATTTGTTGAAAATTGTGTATCATTGTTAGGTACGTTCAAAGAAGCGGCGGAACGCTTATCCGTGTTACTTATCCAACTTTCGTTTATTTTATTTCTTTATTATTTAATATGTTTGATAAGTTTATAGAATTTAGAGATGACTATGACTTGCATGCTTTTGTTAGTGCAATGGAAACTAAATTTATAAAATATTGGGAACAAATCCCACACGTGCACTGCATCACAACATTGCTAGATCCTAGTCAATGTTTATCTTCATTTGAGATATTTTTTGAATATCATGCTAAATTTTTGGGGAAGGTTGTTGACGATCAAAAGACGTCTACAATGCAATCTCTCCAAAATATGTTTCAATTGTATTATAATCAATAGGAAAGTGAATCAACGCAACAAAGGCCTGCTGAAGAACAACCCCAAGCTCAAACTAAACGTAGGGGCATCAATTTGCTTAGAATGCTGGACAGGAAAAAACTTAAGGGAAAAGGACATTCTACTAGCACGTCGACTGAGTTGCAAATTTATCTGAATTATCAATTTGTAATGAAAGACAACTTCGACGTGTTACGATGGTGGAAGTCAAATGCAGCACAATTCCCAATCTTAGCCAAAATGGCTAGAGACGTGTATGCGGTACAAGCTTCAAGCGTCGCTTCTGAATATGCATTCTCAACATGTGGCCGAATTATTGGAGAATACATAAATAGTCTATCTGCTGATTCGTTATGCATACTCACGTTACTTAAAGATTGGTTTGAAGCAGAATGTAAGAATAGAACAGATGGGGCGGTTGCCGAATTCGTAAATCATTATGACGAGCAAGAAGAAGATAACGCAAAAATAATACTTATCAATTATGAAGAGTGCTAAACAATAATATTTTTTTATTTAGATTTTCAATTGACATCTCTTTACAATTATTTGTATGCATCTATATTATGAAATGAAGAAGAAATATATTGAATTTATGATGAATATTGGGGAAACATTTACAATATTAAAAAAAAATTCGAAAAAAAAAATTATGCGGACCGGACCTGATCCACCCGGAACTGGGTCCGATCCGGTTCCTTAATGGACCGGACCGAGTCCATGCTTAATGGATCCGGTAACTCATATTAACTTCTGGTCTGCGACGTCAGCTCGACAGGGAGGGGGACTGTGATACCCCATAAATATGGAGACACCACCTGATGAGCCGACCTGATCCACCGTGTATTACTCGACATTCCTCAAAAGACCTCGCCTGTTGCTCCGCGCTCTTTGTTATGACCGACCTGTTTGGCCTCACATGTTGACCCTTCGTCAAATTGCCTGGCGACCTCTTTTGGGACCCGAGCTCCTTGGCCGAGCTCTTCTCATTCCAGGCTGGATACGTATGCACAAGAAGGAAACCAAATCCCTTAAACTAGGTAAGTCCTAGATCTGCGGAGCAATATCAAGGATTTGATTGTATTCACAATATCTTAACATATCTGGGTAAGATTTGGATAAACATGGAAGTAGTTCTTGCTGCGTGGTAACTCTTGGGTCTCCGCCTATAAATACCAGGTTTGGGGTATCAACTAATCCAATGAATAATTTTATTTCACTTACTTTATAAGTGTATATTTTCTCAGATCCTCTCGCTTGACTTGAGCATCGAAGAGGACCCGCCGGCAAAACTTCCGGCCCCTTTCTTACGTTTGTTCAGTGATTTCAGGATAGGATCCTAACTGATATTGAAGTTATTATTGAATCGAAGAAACAGGGAGGTCTTGTTCACCTCATATTGATATCAGAAGGTAATCACTCTTTTTAGTGATATCAAT
This sequence comes from Haberlea rhodopensis, assembly GCA_907163345.1. Classification (NCBI taxonomy): domain Eukaryota; kingdom Viridiplantae; phylum Streptophyta; class Magnoliopsida; order Lamiales; family Gesneriaceae; genus Haberlea; species Haberlea rhodopensis. The sequence continues at coordinate 2,800,914 of CAJQUN010000008.1, read as the reverse complement.
ATGAATCAAGAAAATCGGTTGAATAGAAGAGTTGAGAACAACCAGGGTAATTTTAATATTTGCAAATGCAGTTGCTGTTTGGGCTTTACGAAAAAATGTTCGCCGCGGTTTCGATTATAGTAAGTGTTCGGGTGGACCTCTTTTACCTTTATTTCCAGTATTACGCTTGGGTCTGTCGTTTAGGCCACTCATCTGGGCCTTGTTAAAATTACGAGCCCAGCTTAAGAGCCCTGTGTTTGACAAATTAAATAGTTGTAGGCTATCAAAATTGGTTGGATTTTAACACAATTCAGTTAATATTATTATAGATAATAGGATCCAATTAAATATTCACATTATAAACATATTATATTACAACTAAAATAAACGATGCCTTCCTCAAAATAATAATTAACAACGAAATGTCCATGTAAATAGTGGATATATTCGTAGTGCTCTTTTAATTAATAATTGTTTGCTTTTTCATAATCATAATAATAATAATCTGTTTTAGCTACGCACGATTGGAGCCACCGCTTGAACCTGTAGATGGTAGGATATAAATTTTTTATGTTCAGAAATCAATTCTGATGTTGTACCGTATCTATTTTAGCTCTTTGGGAGCAATTATACTGTAAGATCAGTTCCGAAGTATGTTACCGAATATGTTTTGGCTCTAGGTGAACATATCATTTTAGGCTCTATTGAGACCAAATTTTACATTTCAGTTTATGATTTTCAATATCAGTTTTGTTTTCTCTTCTATGCTGTTTGAATAATATCTGCTTCAAAAATTATATATATATGTGTATCTGTTCTGTACGTTCGATTGACCCCTACTTACTAAGTGTTTACCCAGACACTCACCCCTTATGTCCCTCCCCAGATAAGAATGAATTCAAAGTAGAAGACGAACAGAATCAGTTTTCCAATTTTTAATTGGAAACAACGGCACTGTCATCGATCCCAGGACATGACAATTTCAACCTGCTCGCAACCTATGCGGGAGGCACCAAAGTTAGGTAACATTAGTCTCCCTTGCTAAAAATTTATTTTCGACTCCCAATAAAAATGACCATCTTTGTAAAACAATTGAGGCATAATATTTATTGCCAATCAATAATCAATACATTAAATTTGAGAAGTGTTAGCTCACTGTCCAGTCCAATATTGGAGGAACAGGTAGAAGGTTGAGTCACACCTTTCCGCTTGAAGATTGAAGAGGCTTATATCCGAACCCTTTAGAATCACAGCTATAAATCACACAGCGACCACGTGATTGGAGCAATCTACCCATCTCCGTTCCCTCAACCCTCTTCACCGAATTCGTGGGTGAATCGCTCGTGCACGTCCAGGTCAGCTTTGCTCACTGTAGGCCTTTGTCTTGAGAGCACCTTATCAAAGTCTGTTTTTGATATGGGAGGTGGGATAATCTACAGAAGCATGAATTAGCAGCAAAGTTACAATTGTTTTTGTAACGTCAACTTTATCTAAAAGAATGTTCCCAAAATGTACAATTTATTTTCGGATACGGTGTAACTTAATTTTTGTATCATGCATACATCACACGTTAAAAAAATTCGACTGCTCGGCTATTGATCCCATGCCACATTAAATCATTCGGCTACTCAATACCGTGTTTTGAAATTTAACGCACACATTTGACTAAACTACTATTATGCTTATTCTATTAGCCATGAATCGAACGAACATCCTCGTTAAATCAACATCAATCCAAGTCATCAACAAATCAAGAACACAAGTGATAACCCATATTAGCTAAAAGGGGCATGTTTGAAAAGTCACAGGTTTCACTCGTATATCAACTTTTACATCCCATAGTCACTATATGTACAAAAAACTCTTTCCATGACTTGACACCGAGTATAACTCGATTTTTTTTGTCGGATCGACAAGTCATGCATATCTATGAATACGAAATGTTAGCATATAATATATATTCCCATTACAAGGGTTAGTCAATACCTTGGCTGCAAGTCCTTGAGCAGCAAGCTCCTGCATTGTTATCCGTACAGCACCTCGTTGCTTAGGTCCACATGGCATCCACGTGCCATTAGAAGCCTCTGTGAAAAACATGGCATCTTGTGTTTTACGCACAGGCTCAAACAACACATCCTTGACCTGTCAAGTCAATTGAAATGGCATTAATATGTCTCATGTTAACATTGATCACTTGATCAGTGAACAACCCAATGGACAAACTTACACAAACAGAAATGTCTGAACCAGAGAACCCTTTGGTTTTATGAGCTAGGTCTTTGAAATCACTTTCAGTCAAGTTATGAGGAGTATCTCCTAAATGCACCTGCATATGAGTAAAAGCCATTCATAAGTAAAGTGGCCGGGGATTTTTATTTTAATTCTTCTCAGAAAATAAAAAGAAAGGAAAGTTCCGTACTTTGAACATGTGTTGTCTCGCCTTCAGATCTGGTAGAGGGATGTAAATGCGCTTATCAAACCGTCGCCTGATAGCCTATAGAAACATTATAGAAGTTTAGCAAACAAATTTGTCATGGCCCCACACCATGCACGTTTGGAACGTATGTGACCTGGTCAAGAGCATAAGGAGTATTTGTAGCAGCAAGAACAAGAACTTTATCATCATTGTGGCCTACTCCCTATTAATTCACGGTAAAAAGGAAGAGAAAAGGTAAGTTACATAGTGCCACTTCTGATAGAATGACAAAGGAATTGAGAGAGGTATCCGAAGCTGATAAGTTATTCAATTCAACGAGTACATATTTTGCAACATTGCAGATAACCAAAACAAAGTGTGGTAACAAAAATAACTCATGGATGATATTCAAAACTAATGACACGGAAGAACAGCTTTAATGGACCATTCAAGCATTATAAATCAATTTCTGGTATGTATAGGTCACATCAGGTGAATGGCCACACACCAAACTGGTGTGTTATGAAGAATATCCAATTTAAAAATCCAACGTCGTGAGCTATCCAGAAACACTTCTTCAAACTACTAATAATTACCTGCATCTGCACCAACAATTCTGTTTTTATTCGCCTGGAAGCCTCACTCTCGTTTCCCTCTCCACGCTGGCCAGCCAAGGAATCTATTTCATCAATGAATATGATTGACGGAGAACTTTCGCGAGCCATTTGGAACAGATTAGAGACAAGCTTTTCACTCTCACCCATCCACTTTGAAACCAAGTCTGATGAAGAAATGCTGAAAAATAACAGCAGTAAGCACTTGCCAACTTTATGGGTGGAGCACTTCATTATTAAACACGAGGAATGAGAAATAGCAAAAGAAAATATGCATGAAGAAAGCGTTCCCATCTACACATACACATGGAAAAAAGATGTTTCACTATTGAATCATCTGTGAATTGAATGAAAGTAGAGCCTTGATGTGTGGTGTGAGGATGCAAATGCTCAAGCTAAGGAAACAAGCCCGTAGTCCAGAACCCCTTCAACCATTACCCCATTTTGACAAACTCTCTAAAACACCACCTGGGAAGTCTTACACCCAGAAGAGTTGAGTTCAATCATCTTAAAATGATTCTCCCTATTTACATCAAGGATTAAGTTTGATGAAGTTTTCAATGAGTAAATTTCAGCCGTTCACATGACAAGGAACTTAATTAGTTCACTCTTTCAAATTTAATCATCATATCAAAATTCAGGAAAATAAAAAGGAACAAATTATTCAGTGGAAATTGCATTGGACTAACACCTCACACGCTAAAACAACATCAAACTACCCCACTATCAACTTAAAGCACTTTAAGAACTTAATGAAGCGGATTGAGGACGAAAAAGATAAAAGTGGTACTTTGGCTTATTTTTTTTTTTTTTTTTTAAAACAAGATCCTCGGCAGCATAAAGTAAAATAAGAATTGAAAATATAGCATACTGCAAGCTCATGGTATTAAATAGATTTTATATTTGGCTACAAAATAATTTTACGAGTCACTTCAATAATTGCATAGATCAGCAAACTAGCACCCAAATATATGTAAGAATTTACATGATTTGTCCTCAATCGAAATCAAAATCAAGATGAAAAATTTCACCTCTCCTCAAAATTGCTACGGATCTTACTAAAATTTGCACTGTCGAAATAGATATCAAAAGAGTTTACATAATACAAGTTAATAAGAACTAGTATAAGTGATGCCAAGCAGAATGACGGAAGCAAAGTCTAACTAAAACACACTCCCGCAATAAAGAATGGATAAATAACCTGAAAAAGGTCGAATCAGCTTCAGTGGCAACAGCCTTGGCTAAGTAGGACTTTCCTGTTCCCGGTGGACCGTATAAAAGAAAAGCCTTCCATGGCCGCCTCTTCCCTGAAAGCCAAAGTACAGTAAATCATAAAAATATCAAATTTGCTTTTGAAATTTCTACACCTTGCAGCTCCACGATTTGTTCTAAAGTTTTGAAATTTTCTCATGGTCAAAGAAATTCTACCAGTAAAAAACTGCGGGAAATTTACAGGAAGAATAACAGCCTCCTTAAGCGCTTGCTTGGCGCTTTCCAATCCAGCAACATCATTCCACTTAACATTAGGCTTTTCCCTGATAATTGCCGAATTCAACCCGGAACGAAGCTTCTCTTTATCCCCATCCTCCCCATCTTTGCCATCCTTGGGCTTGGTATTGGGACGAGTCGCAACAGCAGAATCCCCGTTGGTAGCTGGGCCCGGCCCGCCCTCATCGAGCACAGCTCGGATCTCCTCAGCCCGCCGTAAGTATTCAGTGAATTTCTGAGTTATGGCTTCCTTAATCTTAGGGTTCTTTTCGTACTTGAGATGGGTTTTGAAATACTCCAACGCGTTCATGTATAAAGGGAAAGCTTTTGCGTAGTTTCCAGTATTGTCTTCTGCTACTGCTTGCCGCACATACTCGATCGCTTGTTCTTTGAAATTGCTATACATCTTTAATCGATCATGAAAATTTATGATTTCTTCTTATTTTCTTTGAATTTTTGAGGGGCTTCTTCGATTGCTAAGATGAGGGAGATGGATCGGAGAGATTGTTATGCCTGGCGTTGAATTTAAAGTTGAATCAGTGTATTAGGAATAGGCAACAAAAGTATACGTTGGGGGTACGATTGGCAATTGTTGACCAGAAAAACGTGTTGATTATAGGTGCGCTTTTACCCTTGAAAATGAATGGAAATTGCCAAAAACATTTTTGCAAGTAAACCCATCACACCCTAGTATTTTTAGATATTTTCTTTTTACATCTTTCTCGATGCATTCTACTAAATTTTACACATATCCATATAACATAATGTTTAAATTATAAATGGAAAAATATTACTTTTAGAAATTTTTAAGAATATATCTTTCAGTATTTTATTTTGGTATAACTAAAAAATAAATTTGTTTTAATTTAAAAATAAATATCTACAAATCATAACAAAAATATTATAATTTCAACGAAATTTCAACTAGACTAAGCTAATTTCATGCCATTAATATACCGTCATATTTCCTATATACCCGATATTACAAACAGCAAACATATACTAAAATTCACTTCAACAGAGCTAATGGCAAGTTTTCAATTTTTGTAGTAATTACTTAAAAATTGATATCCAACTAAAATTAAGGTATTAAAATCGTACTATGTTACAGTAAATATTAAGATTTTATTTATATAACTTAAAGACTATATTAATATTGTTATTTTTATAATATAAAAATAAGTTTTTGTAAAGATTTTATAAAATTATTTCAAGAAGTTTTACCGAATACCCAAAACATCTTTACACTAAATTGTTTATATTATTCAAGAAGTACCATTACAACCATTACACCATACTTACACATACTTGCCAGAGATGACCATACAAAAATCACACTACCAAATGGCTGACAAGTTAAAAATCCAGAGAGGAGACGACGGAAAATGTACTTGCAAATACTTGCCAGAGAAGCCCATACAAAAATCACAAAAACATGAGCCATCATAGTCACCAAAATGAACCCTTTCACTGACAAACTTCTACCCACCAAAACAAAAGAGGATCAAAGAGATATACATCTATTCTTGCACAATTCTATTTACTCTTCCACATCATACACCACATCTTTCTCTTCAAACTTTACAGCCACCACAAACCTTATGCTAACCTGTCAAATGGAAGGAAAAAAAGGGGTTCAGATTCATGAGCAAAACGGTGTGGACCAATATTTGGTTCGAACCTGTTGGGGATCGTAGACAGCATATTCATTGTACTCGAGTGGACTATTCTTGTGCTCCGATGGGATCAGTCGACCACATGGCACCTTTATGTCATCTTTCCACGTGAAATGCTCCGATTCATCCGTTTTCTTCCGGCCACGACCTATAACTCCATGTTTCTTCTCTTCAAGGGAAGTTGAATCCTGGCAAAAGAATAAGAAGAAATCAAAAGCTAGAAGTATGATTACAAATGTAAAAAGCACTACGATGTGTACCTCTGGTGTAGTGGTCAGTTCTATTACATTTTCACCCAACGATGCAATGGCCAAGAACAAGAATCCTTCCAGCCGATCTACAGCTGTGAAACCGTACTGAGCTGCTTCTGCTGCAGCATCTGAACAAACTATAGCCTTCCCGAACTACAGGAAATTAGACAACACGCCCATGGGTGAATTAATAACAGTAACAAACTGTGTGACAAGAAGGCATATAATTGATGATTAATTGGTCTTGCCATGTATCCAGGGACGGGTAGAAAACATGGAGAAAGCAAGAATCCCTTCTGAAGATGACGCAGCATATTCGAACTCCGAGATCCTGATATATGTCCATAATAACAAAACTGCGGAGATTACAATAAGGGTATACAAGAAAGTAGTACTATCAAACCATAGATTTCGATTCATACCACACCAGAGGAGGTATTTGTTTGGTAGTTTCTTGATTTCATCGAGAGAGGGGCAAGCGCTCAATTCCACAGCAAAAACATTCTCAATAGATACTCCATAACTCTGAAAGCAGACATGATGGCAAACAAGGTTAAATATGAGGACAAAAATAGAACAAATACAAATCATCAGAGTGGTTGGTCGTACAATTTCACCGACTTCGACAGGTTCGTAAGTTCTCTCCAAATATTTTGCTATCATCTTGTAATCATCGGCGTCTTTCTCTACCGGAGAAATGGAGCATCTCAATTTCTTATAACGATCAAATAGAGGATCATCAAGCGTTGCACCAGACATATCTCCTATGATTCGTGAAGCTGCATTTATATCTCTTATGGTCTCGAATACAGATACTACCTGCATGTCTCTTTCAAAATTAGTGTTCAACAGCGGCCAAACAAAATGTCCAAAGAAAAAAATCTACTTCAAAAATCTTAGAATGCTTATGAAATATTGGTTTGGTAAAATTCTTTTTTGTGAATTCTGATCAGGGTATCCCTTTAAGTTCGTCACTGAACCCAAACAATTAGCCCTATTCTAAAACATTCCACATAGTTTGGATGTCTCACATGATCGGCAAGATCGTTAGAATCTCGCAAAATGTAGGGTCTGGTGGAAGGCATAAGAGTAAACATTCTTTGGCTAAAATCGGACCACATGGCTTCGGCCTTCATCCCTGTTTCTTTCTGCCGCTTGTTCCTCTCCAGAAATTCCAAGAGGGCATCTTCACCTGCATTGTTGCCATTTGTGAGAAACTCTGAAACAATTAAAAATAGGCGAAGACCGGAAAAAAAAGAACTTACATCTTTTTAAGTGGAGATCGGTAACCATACCGAAAGGTATATCTGGAACATCTAGCCCTATTTCCATTAAAGCATATCTACAAACAGAACATATTATCTTGCGCACACAACCGAGAAAAAAATACATGGAAATCTCTTGTATACCACATTGCTACGCAGTACCCACCGGTAAATCTCCTGGCCACATAGAACTTTCATGAGATACGCCACCTTGGGCTCGAGCTTGCTATGCATGGCTGCAACCCCGAGTTGTCTAAGGCCTAAACCACCGTCTCTAACTTCGACCCCATCGTCCTAGAGAAATGAAAATCATCATAACATCATTTTGAGTAACAGGTATTTATCGTTGTAGCAAATTAGTTTTCAATGCAAGAAAGTGCACCATGTCAATAGGAAAGAGCTTGTGCATCTTCTTCTGGATTTTCTTTTCCCTCTCCCATGGTTCAAACTCGTTTCCAGTCAACTCTTCAAAACGCTTGACGAACTCTTTAATGGCATCACCGACATTTTCCCACTCATCTAATCTCTCTTCCACATTTGAATTATCACCAATCTTTCCCCTCTTATGGTACATGTAAAGACGATTTTCGGGCACGACAATCAGTTGCAAAATGCAACATCTGTTGGAACAAACGCGACCAGTCAGTAACAAAGCCAATGATAAACTGGACAACAATTAAAACCGAAGAAGTAAACCAAGATATACTCATTCACTCCTCGAGCACGGTCGGAAGCCGCAAATATACAATTGTACAAAATTCCATCCTTTTCAAGTATTTTTCCACCATCATCCTGCAACTTTGTGTCCTTGTGAACACCTCTCTTTCCATATACTTTAAGCTGAGATTAACGGAAAAATGAATACGTTAAAAAAATCAAACCATATCGAAATTAATACATACCGTGTTATGATATTACCTTAGCGTTTTATGTTGGGTCATGAGCAATTTTCATGTTAAATTCATAAATATTTGCTCTGAGCAATATAAAATTATAAAATGTTCTAACAATAATGTTTCTACGTAAAATGTTCTGGCAATAACCTTTCTCATGCATGCCGATCATGGCCACAAGATATGTACATATAAGTACCTCAGCCGTGATGGTCTCAAAAGCTTCCTCACTTGGATCCTGTTTGTCCAAAGGAATACCTCTTCCACCTACAACAAGATCGCTCACATCATCATATGAATCCAGAGGCTGAGCTTCCATTTTCTCTATGCTGTCACTTAACCAAGCTTCCCTTACTACGGATATGCCTCTCTCCCTGAAAAATCCTTAGTTAAGTGCACATCCACTAACAAATTTAATGCCCATCAAATTTGGAAACAGGGCTCATACCGCCCCCCTCCCCTCCCTTGTTGGGATTGAAACTGCCAGAACCAAACTAGACCATATTCTCCCTAAACATAACTAATCATGCAAAGATAATTTATCAACAATAGAACCTAAGATATGGGATATGACACCCTATTTCTATATGAAAATTAGAGCTTCTTCCAGTGCATTATTATTCAAAATCAGAGGTACTTGCATTGCCTCGGTCAACTTGCTTGAACCGCCTCGATCCCTCTCACTCGGAGACACTACCAAACAAGTTGCACCTAAAAGTTAACACACACAAGTCCACATTAGTTCATAAATAAAATTCAACTAATTTTTTACCCAATTGCACTCACCAATGATGGAGTTTGCAACTTTCCCTCCATGTTTCTCAATCTTTGACTTCCAATGTTGCTGTATGAGTCAAAAACTCGACTATATAAAATCCATGTTTGTTAAAGGCAAGCGGAACAATATGTGACAGAAGAAATAGAAAACGTTACATGAGTTTGAGTTAGACGACCCGAAAGAGCAATCATCATCCCTTTGAAAGGTTTATCTGTGGGAAACTCCCTCCGAGGCCGATCTTTCGAATCTTGGTGTCTTCTCAGTAACTAAATCAAAAATAATTAAAGAATCCCAGTTCATAATCTCTAAAGAAATGACAAGAACATCGCATAACTTACATCTGTAACAGCAGAATCTTTAACAGAATCTGGCAACTTGAGTTGATCTTCTCTTCTTGGAGGATCCCTTGTGGCGTATGTGCATGAAGACCATTCACTATACGAACCCCTGCACGAGTAATTCGAGCCAGAAACCTCAAAATTGCCACCACAGATTGGACAATTTTCTAATGGACCATAATACACGATGTCTTGGCTGCAATTTTTAACCAAGAAATCCACTATTTAGTCACACGGAGCTAAACTAAAACTTGGAAATTTTAAATTAGAAGCAATTTTCAATACCATCTTGGAACAACAGCATCATCAGAGCCACTTGAATCTTGGCCATTAGCCTCGAGAATCTCGCGCATCTGCTTGATTGAGAGATGCTCACTCATGGATTTGCAGAAATTCTTGAATTCTTCTTTAATGTCTTCGGTAGATTTCCCATTATCTTGGTTGTTTTCATCATCTGTTTTAGCTTTCTTGGGCGACTGATCCGGTTCGGCTGCCTTTCCCTCTGCTTTCTGCTTCCTTGTTGCCATCTTTTCATCATCAACCGAACGTGATTTTGTTTCATGAACCTTTAAATACGTATACAGGAACCAAGAAATTATAAACAGCATGGCTCATCCCCAAAAAACTAATAAATATAACATACAAACAATGGCGATTCTGATATTTCAATACATACAATTTTCTATAAAATATTATGATATTTTTTTAAAATTCTGTATTGGCTTCGGTGGCTCATATAAAGTCTAGATTTTATTATTAATTTTTACTTCAAAATCTAGAAGACCACCCCCAACCACCAGTGAAACTCCTCACGAGAATAGCCAAGAAAAAATGGGAGAAGCTTAATCTTTCAGAAAGGAAATAAAATATATCAATGAAAGCTTATTCAAAATATCCAAAACTTGATGATAGCTTCACTTCACAAACAAACCTTCATATTGACTAAATGGAACGAGAGGATTAATAATCAACGCCACACAGATGAAGAACACAGTTTGACACCAGTATATAACCCACTAATTTTACCCAACCAGAAAGAACCCTGAGGGGCAAAAGGATGGTTTACGTACCATTTTACACAGTACACTCTTCTGTGGAGGTGAATTAGGAATGTGGACACGTGCTGTGTTTTCTTGTAAAACTGAGGCTCTGTTGTCTTCCGCACAATCCTCCATGTGTGCTGCAGGTTCTGCAACGTTTGCCACGCCTAATTCGGCCATCAGTGTAATAAATATAATAATTTTAAGCATTGTTTTTTCACTTAATCTCTTCAAAGAAATACCTTGTTTGGGGTAATTATTACATGCAGTATCGATGCAGCTGCAACCTGGCAGGATGTGAAGTCATTCCTACATACACATGCATCAAGAACATCCGCAAACATTTGACAAAAACAACACTTAGGATAGTTGTATTACATTTCTCGTGCGACTCTGGCTGGATTTTCGGTGTACTTATTTATTCTATATTAATATATTAATATATTACAAGTTCATGTTAAATAAAACACTTAGGATAGCCTTTTTAAAACAAAAAACAAAAAAAAACTTAGTATAGCCCCACGTAAATTGCGGCTAATTTAAAAAAAGAATTGTGAATTTTAAAAAATATTTCAACAATAACGTTAACATTTTTGTCTTATTAAACTAGGGTGAAACACATACACATAACTTTCTTAGCATTAGCAAGTGGAATACGACATTTTATTTCCTTCCACCGATTTGAAATTTTTTATTTTAAAATGATTGGTTTATTTTATGAAAAAATTACAAAAAGATATCATCTATAAAGACATTTTTCAAGTGCAGTGATGCATGTATTTTCATTTAAGCAATGAAGTATTTTTTTCAAGTGCAACGATACATGTATTTTCACTCAAACGTCGAATGTATTTTTTTCAAGTGCAACAAAACATATATTTTTCTAAGTGTAGTTATGCATGTATATGGGAATCAGACCCTTGACGCTTGGATAATCATTGGTTCATATTCACTTTATTATATCTTCCATTTGTTTGTTATTGTTAAACTGATGTCAACTTACGAGGGATATTTTCATTTATTGTTTGAAATAATAAAGTGCAACTATATATGTATTTTCACTCAAGTGTGAATGTATTTTTTTTCAAGTACAATAATACATGTATTTTTCTCAAGTGTAGGAATCAAACCCTTGACGTTTGGATAATCATTAGTTCATATTCACTTTATTATATCTTTCATTTGTTTGTTATTATTAAACTGAGATCAATTTACGAGGGATATTTTTCATTTATTTTTTGGAATAATATTCGAAAGTAAACATTCACCAACCCTTATCAATATTTCATTTCAAAACTGTTCATTGGCATTCGTAAAACCAAATAGGAATATTCAAGAAAATTATTTGCATCCCCGGAAAACATACTTCTCGAGTCGACCCAAATAACATCCCCGGAAAACATACCCACATGAACCAATAAATTCACGTATCATTAGTACATTACAAATCCCCTCTCTCTGCAGCATACATAAACTATTAATCACCATGAAGAATCTCATCTCTTTAATCACTTTACTAATCTTTCTACATAATGGTACTGCAGATGCTCGATTGTTCGACACGGACCTGCAATACCTCCAAGCAGACACCCTTTACTACATTTAGCCGGTTTTGGGCGACCGCGGTGGCGGCCTCTATTGGGACAAAACCAACACAACCCGCAACAGAGATAGGACGTGCACACACACCATATGTTATAGATGTCAAAACGGTCGTGCCGACCCGACCCGAACATCAAATTCATGCCATCCGGCACTGTTTCGTGCCGAGCCGACACGACCCGCAACAAAGATGGGAAGTGCCTGACACGTCCCATCTTCATTTTCTCCAGGCCCGGCACGGCCCATAGGCCACAGGCCTATGGGCCATGCCTCGGGCCGTGCTGGCACGACCCAAATCATATTTTTTTTAATTTTTTTTAATTATTAGTTTTAATTATATAAATATAATAATATTATAAAAATATAGATTGGCACAATATACTTGTAAAATAAAAATTTATTGACTACGAATTCAAAAACTACAAATTACATTGAACAAAACAAAATAATAAATTACAAAAGAGTTTAAAAAAATATGCTAGTTTCTTCATTTTCATCAGAAGAAACATCATGTCCTCCCAAACATTGTAAGCGGCTATCAGCATCTAACTAATCCTTTAAAAAAATACACATCTCCACAGTGTTTGTTTCATTCTACTTCTTTTTTCATCAATGACTCTTCCACCTGCACTAAAACAAGACTCCGATGAAACTGTGGATATCGGAGGAGTTAGTAGATCACGTGTCGTTATGGAAAGTACTGGCCAAAGTCTAGCATTGTCTTTCCACCATGCCAAAACATCAAAAGTTTCTAATTCTTGTTCACTGAAATTTATGACTTGATTTATATGTAACAGAAGCTCAGTAAATGAAGATGTATCAGAACTAAAATTAGAAGAAGCGGAAGTAGTGTCTTGTCTTCTTCTTAACATTGTGAATACATCCGATTTAATAGTATTCCTTGAAAATCGTTTATATTGAGGTTGCAAACCTAAATGAATATAATTAGTGAATTTCGCATCCGCCCCCATTGAAAAAGGTTTCTCCACCCATACTACGTATTTAGCTAATTCTATCATATCTATTTCAAAATTATAAGTGAAAATAACTAAACTTGAACTACTACTGCCAGTACCGAATTGTGAAAGAGTAGTTTGGTTACCGTCAGTTGGTTCTCTTTTATGTTTGGCCATGTGTCTTAGTAAATGGCATGTACCACCAGAAGAATCATATGCATAATCTTTTTTACATTTTTTTACAAACTGCCCTTGATCACTTTCCCTCAACATTTTCTACATCGAATAGTTAACATACATTACTATTTCTTTTTTTTGAAGTTCTTCTACTTGATAATTGAATATTTGGTGTGTTTTCTTCATTTTCTTGAAATTGATCGATTTCATCATCATAATTCACGTTATAAGATGAATCGGCCTTTATTTATATAGACTACAATTATCTTATGCAACAAATATAAAAATTACAATATTTGCTAGGAAGAGTATTGCTTTGTTGCTTGTGCTTGTATTGGCAAACGTAAGAAGGACTTCTTTTCTTCTTGTGAACAAATTGAGAGTATAACGTTTCAAGTATATAGAGCTTAGAGATCGAGATGATAAAATGCTTCATCAAAACACACCTATATATAACAACCAAAAAAAAACTTTTTTTTAAAAAAGCCTTTGAACGGCATTTGTTTTACCGTTGGCCATTGGCGATCGATCGTCAAGCCCGTGTATAGTCTACTGCCTCTTGGAGATCGATCGCCACATAATTGACGATCGATTGCTGATTAATTAAAATAAATAAATCTACAGTGTCGTGCCGTGTCATCCCTTGGCCCAGCACGACCCATGTTCCGGGCCGGGCACTATAGCAAAACGGGTCATACCGTGTCGTGCCGTTCCGTTTGACATCTCTATCATATGTGTTTCACCCTAATTTAATAAGACACAAAATTTTAACCTTTTTTGAATTTTTTTTAAATTCACAATTTTTTTTAAAATTAGCCCGTAAATTGCACTGTTCCAAGTAGCGATCCTAACTTAAATTAGTATCTAAAAAAAAAAAATTAGTGCAATTGTATTTATATAATAATATAAGTTAATTATCTATAACTATAAATAAAAGTTATATATAAAATAACAGAATGGCATATCAACATTTGGTAAGATATCGATATTTGGTATGCCAAGACCGAGATGACCTAATGTACTAACTGATCATGACAGCCTTGTACCATAATAATTTACAAATTACAACATTACATTATTGTACTAAATCAAAAAAACCAATTATGACAATATGTTAAACGATCAAAATGCCTCTTATGTACTAGACCGATATTTGATATGACAACCACATTTGTTATGAAAATATATAATTTACACATAGAGTTAGTGACTTGCAGGATTTTGAGGATATGTTGGAATCCTATAAAGATTTGGCAATATCTTATTTATAGATGTATATGGGTTGGGCATGTGGTTCAAGACCCATAGTGCATCCATATTTGACTCAGAGTCAATACCCTAATCCATTGTATTTAATCTTCCATTGCAGTCAAGTATATCGAATATCCGACTATCCATTGTATTTAATTCCAACATTATTGATGCATTAGGATATGTTTTGTTATATTATTTGATTTGTTTCCTTAGAAGGCCGTGCCTTAGCTTGTGTCTGGGATTGTATCTAGCACCTTGCTGTGGCTTGAACCTAAGTGTGTCCTTGTGCTCTATTAACTAGTACGAGTATCATGCATAAAACTTTCTGACCTCTAAGTTAAAATCTTAAGATGTGTGCTGAGAGCTAGAGTGTCCAACAGAGATTCTTTTTTCATCTGCATGCTGATCTGATTTAATTGTGGCGCTTCTGCAGTAAACTTCAGAGGGAGGCCTCACGGGAAGCCATTTCCCAGATAACAACTTATGTTTAGGAGAAAAGAAGGCTAAAGGCCACTTTACCGAGACAATCGAGCTCCAGATCGGACTGAAAAACGTATGAGGACAAGCAGTTCAGTGGGTCTGTGAAGTTGCCCCATATCCCAAGATCCAAAATGAAGGTCTGCATGCTTGCTGGGTGATGTTCAGCATGTTGAACTATCCCATCTTTGTTGTGTAATGCAGTCCTGCCGTCTAGTGGTTTTGATGTATAGTTGGTTGCAAACTTATTGTCTTGAGTTAGCACATCATTCGACCAGAGAAAGTTTTTGTTCTAGAAATCATTCGACCAGAGAAAGTCTTTGTAGTGCATAGTTGTTTACATTATTATCTGCTTTCTTGTCCTATTTAGTACATCAAAAATAATTTTGTTCTAGAACATGTCATTAACCTTGATACATAATGCACATTAATAACCTTATGGTGAGAACATCTTATGCAATCTATGCATCTCATTTCAGCTTTTCTTGATTTGGCCACTTTATTGGATGTTGTTTTACGGGCTCAGTTTAACCCTTTCGTTATTTGTGCTGAAAATACATATAATAGCTTCACTTACGCTGCTCTTACATTGAAATTGGTCAAGAAATTTGCAAAGAAGTACCATGCTTTCTTAGCCTCAGAAGCTGTTATCAAGAAAATTCCCCGTTTCTTGGGACCTTGTCTTAACAAGGCAGGTTTTTAATTTTGGTTCAGCGGGTAATAACTTTTGAGTTTTAAGTGGACAATTATTTTTCTTTGAATTTACATGTTCATCATATTTTGTATTTCCCTTCCAATTCTTAAGAAGATAATGAAAAGGCAAGTTCCCCACCTTGTGTCGCAGCAAGAATCTCTGGAATCCAAGGCAAATGAGACCAAGGTTACGGTCAAGTTTGGCAACGAACTTGGCAACGAGTCATTATGGTTTTCTAAATAGGCGGATTACTCATTGTAGTTAAAAAAATAGGTAGTTTACCCTCTCCGCTCACGTGGTTTGAAAATAGACAGTTTAGTCCATGTGATTTGTGAAATAGATAGTTTACCCCATGTAGTTTATGAATATGGGCAAAAAATCTCATCCGTATATGCTAGGAGGTTGTTTTGTTTGAGGGTTGCCTTGTTTAATCGACTATTTGGCACTAGAGGATTGCTTATTTACATCACATAGATATTATTTGTGCTTAAAGTTGAAAAAATTATTTTTAAGTAAAATCATTGAGATTTTTGATAATATAGAAAAATATCTTAATGAATTTAAATATATTACAAGATATTGCTCAACTTAAAGCAACGGAAGAATTTCATAACTTATTTCTTTGTTTCTACTTTTACCCTTTTTTCTTCTTCAGAAAAGCAATAGCAGAAACAATAATATCAAACACCTATTTTTTATCTAAAAAGTAGGCAAGCACTTCTCAAAAGTAATTCAAAACACTCTCATGGTCTTTTATGCCTCCGTTAATATCATCTGGGGCTGCTTAACGGGCCGGGTCAATCCGGACCCGACCCGAAATCAAACTGGTTAGCCCGGTTCGAAATTGGAACCAATAGTATACCAGTTCGGAGTGATTCCCTGGATCGAGACCGATAGTGCCACCGATTCTGGTGCTATCGGTCCTATTCCGAACAGGAACCAGTTTTTTTAAAAAAAAAATATAAAAGCAAGCAACAGCTGAAACAGTTGGAACCGGAACCAGGTCGGATCGGATCAACTCGGAACCGGATCCGATCCGGTTCTTTATTGGATAGACCGGTTCCGACATTACCGGATCCGAAACTGGTCGGTTCCGGATCGATCCGATAAACATATCCCTAGTATCATCACATGGCTCTTGATAAACAGATAAATAAATAAAATGGTGATTCATTTGCTTTTTCACTGGTATTAGGGGTTGCGATGAAGAATCGTCAAACAAATGATAGCGACTTATGATACTTGTGCTGTCTCTTTGGTTGGTTTTGGTCTTTTTACCAGAAAATCGTTATCATAACCTACAGAAAGCGACTGAGTCTCTCTGGCTTTTGCTGGGACTTTTAGGTGGAGTTTGGATTTTACCAGTTTTTGTATACAAGTGTTTAGTTTACGTGGATTGGTCGTAAGTTTGAGAAATTAACAAAAAAAAGGAAAAGTTTTTGGGATTCTTGCATTCTAATTAACCATGATTATTAATTGGAAGTCGATGTCTTGAAAGGTCAAGGTGTTCGTAACAAATAAAGGGTTTGTCAGGTGTCATTTTGAGCTACATTAAACAAGATGTAATGTTCGTTTATAATAGCATGATATCGCCCAAGAACACGGCTTAAAGATACATAAAAATATATAGGTTAAAATATTGATTAGCGATATTTTGTTACAATTTGAGCAACTAATTCAATGAAACATTTTCTTACAAAGTATCATATTTTGTTCTAGTCTTTACATGCTTAGAAAATTTTCTTATAAATATTGTACTTTGTATTAGTTTTAAATAATTTATTGATATTTAACTTAAAAATATATTTTTTTTAATTAATTGAATAAATCTAATAATTTATTACTATTACGTGAACCCAAATGGTTAACCCTGAGCAGTAAGCAGTAGCTAACTAGTCGTGACTCAAAGGGTCAACCCACCTGCGCCTCTTAATCAATCTCAAAAGGCATCTCTAATACTATAATCTATAAATTCAGGTATTCAGCAGCTTATTATTTCTCAGTTAATCCATTTTTTGTGTCCATCGTAATCTCCGTCTGCTGTTTAAGCGAAGGAAGAATCCACAAGGTAACTCGAACAAGATCGGATCTTGAAGTTCCGTAAAGATTATGTTTTGTAGGTTTTTTTGGTTGTGGAATTTAGTGGACTGATCTGTGTGATCTTGTTACTTTTCTTGCGGGTTATTTTAAATCTGTTGCGGGTTTGATTTCTTATTTTATTTTGATTATATTCATTTCTGGAAATGATCTCAGTGAGGGTCTTTTTTGCGTCTGCGCTCTGCAGAGCTGGCGGATTCAAGGAACTATCCGGAGAATAAATTTGTGTTTATATGACAAATTTTTTTTACAAATTTTCAATAAATTAAACATGAAATTTCATTGAAATGTCTATTGATTTGTTTAATTTTCATGGTTATTTTCTGATTTTTCCTTTCAGTATTTGTTTCTTGAATGCTTGCATCTTGTGCGTAACTTTTTGTAGCATTTCTTGATGGAGAAAGTGTCGTTTTCGTTGCTGAATGTGATGTTCTCTACCTGTTCATGATCAGTAATTCATTCGCATGCAAATGGCAATATATGAGTTTGAAATTTTTATGATTGAATACTTAAGGAAACTTGTTTGATACATATTGTAGATATGCTTTGACTCTAAACTTTGGTGTTGGAGATCGATTGTGATATTAAACTCTTAAACAGCAGCCACACTTAGTTGGTTGAGTTTCGAAATGTTATGATCTAGACCTTTCCTTTGTTGTTCCTTTCCTTTTCCCTATAGAAGTTGAGTCTTAAATTTCTTTCCTGTTTTTTGTTTGAAAGATGGAGTCGGGATAATTCATAATTTTCAACTTCTTGTTTTTCTGAAGTCTATGCTGTTGTTGAAAAAAATTGGATACCTTGATCTTGGCACTGATGTGACTCTTGCTTGCAAGCATAGACGATGTTGCTTCTCTGTTTTTTTACACGTTTTTTGGTCTTTGTTTATTTGTCTCTCCCCTGATCCTCTCTTGTTAATTTCGTCCCTTTCTCTATTTACATATTCTTGGAGCTGCGGAGGTAGGGGTGTAAACGAACAGAATCGAGTCGAATATGAAGGAAATTTTAAGGCTTGAATTCGTCGAATTAAAGCTCGAGCTCGAGTTCGGCTCGAAAAATTCGAACATGCTCGCGAGCTATTCGAACTATTACTCAAAAATAAATACTCGAAAGACTCGAAATATATTTATTTAATATAAAATTATATATATTAATAAAATATCAAAGCCAGCGAGCGGCTAGCGAGCTATCAAACAAAATAATTTGGGCTCGAGTTCGGCTCGAGAAAAAGTTCGAACATGTTCGAGTTCGGCTCGAATTCGATAATTTCGAATACGAATCAAATATTTTTCGAGCCGGCTCGAAAAGCTCACGAACATGGTCGGTTCGTTTACGTCCATAGCTAGGGGTAGTCTTGTTAGCATCGACTCTACGCACCAAGATACAATTGCAGTAGGAGATAAAGCTGGAACCTTTGACTCAATTCAAGATTTTATTGGAACTTATGGTTAATTGATGAATGTGGAATCCATGTTGATTGTATTTATCTACTATTCTTGTTTTGGAGCCACAAAATCCAGAAATTTGATTGAGTCGCATCATAGATAAATCTTTCCGGTCCCTTGATTTTTCTTTCGTTTGCATAATCTCAAAATTATCGAAGTCTATGCAATTCAAAGACTGCGTTTTTGGTTTTTCGTCTCGTCTCATCAACCGTTAATTTTCAGGATAACATGGCAACTGCAAAGCTTCCAACCAGCTACACATTCAAAAGTGCTCCACAAAACAAAAACACAAGTCCCTTTGTGAAAAGCCCACACTCTTTGGGATCGTTAAAAAGTGTCACCAGATCCTTCAGCCTGAGATCCCTGTGCAACTTTAGAGCATCCATGGCTGTGTACAAGGTCAAACTCATCGGCCCAGATGGCACCGAGTCAGAATTTGAGGCGCCTGATGACTCATATATTCTCGACTCGGCTGAATGTGCAGGACTCGACCTTCCATATTCGTGCAGGGCTGGTTCATGCTCCACATGTGCCGGAAAGATGGTGTCGGGGAAGGTTGATCAGTCGGATGGCTCGTTTCTAGACGACAACCAGATGGAGGAGGGCTATGTGCTGACCTGCGTTTCGTACCCGACTTCGGATTGTGTTATTCACAGTCACAGGGAGAGTGATTTGTTTTGAGATTTAGGCATTTCTTGTGTGATTTGTTGTGTCTATGTTGTTGAATAAGGCAGTGAATGTGGTAGTTTAAGTCCGGGGACAGTAGTATTTTCAATCTGGGTTAAAAATCGAAAACTCCATTTTAATTTTGAAAGTACAGCTTATATAGTATCTTATGGATTAAAAATCCAACGAACAATAACAAAAAAACTGAGGTTATATATATATATATATATATATATATATATATATATATATATATATATATATATATATATATATATATATATATATATATATATATATGAGTTTCAAAAAATGTTAAAGAAAATGGGTTTCCCTAAGGAGATTTTTGTTTTTTAGTGTAGATCTCATATTATCATGAATTTGCTGGATCAATGATATTTTCATAAATCTAATTCTTTTAATGATCTATGAGGTAATCTATATTAAAATAAAACTTATTGAGATTAAATATAACATAATAATAAAGAAAAAGTATTTTTTAAGATCATTAAAAAATGATTAAAAAATAATAAATATTTAAATATGATAATCATATTATGAGATAGTATATTAGAGAATCTTATATCTGTTTG
The DNA here is from genome assembly GCA_907163345.1 of Haberlea rhodopensis. Lineage (NCBI taxonomy): Eukaryota > Viridiplantae > Streptophyta > Magnoliopsida > Lamiales > Gesneriaceae > Haberlea > Haberlea rhodopensis. Next base: position 2,780,218 of record CAJQUN010000008.1, on the reverse strand, counting down.
TTTCTATTTGAGAGAACGAAAATAATTTTTAGAATCCTTTCAAAACATTGCCTTATGCTTTATTTTATAATTTTAACTTTTTTTATAAGCAAACTTTACAATTCTATAAGCAAATTTGGGATAATACACGATATAGTCCCTCATGTTTATACTTATTTTTGATTTAGTCCCCCTTGTTTGCACCGACCCGATTTAGTCCATTTAGTTTGTTAATGTTTCCCAAATCAATCATAGTTGTTAACATGCTTTCAATTAACACCCAAATAAATCCCAAAACTCCTATTTTTGACTCATTTTTTCACCACAAATCACCCTACAATAAGGGCAAAAAATAAACTCATCTCCCAACTCTTTTTTCTCCCCCATTATCGATTCAGCCAAGACAACACGATGTTTTTGAGTGCTCAAACAAATCAAAAATTTGACTTTTGCTGAATCGAAAATGGGGGGAAAAGAAGAATTGGAGATGGTTTTTTTTTTTGCCAATATTTTGGAGTGATTTTATGGTGAAGAAATTGGGCAAAAAATAGGAGTTTGAGATTTTTTTGGGGTGTTAATTGAAAGCATGTTAACTACTAAGATTGATTTAGGAAACATTAATAAACTAAAGGAACTAAATCGGGTCGGTGCAAATAAGAGGGACTAAATCGAAAATAAGTGCAAATATGAGAGACTATATTATGTATTATCCCAGCAAACTTTATTATGAGAATATTATTGCCAGAATAATTATTGTTGCTCTGACAGCAACTAAGAAAATAAATTATTCTGTTCTCAACAGTAATTACTCTGACAATATCATCCACATTTTATTAATATACGAAGCAATCATATGATATAAAACATTCTCTTGTTCCATCCATAATAAAAATCTAAAAGCATAAATAAGGTGGACATAAGTCAAGACATTTTATTTAATTACGGTCGTTTATATATTGTTTTAAAAGGCTATATGCATATTGTTGGTGAAAAAAAATAGCTAAACACTTAAACATATGAAATTATAGCACCTACATCGCCATAGACTAAGCCAAAACTGCAAATTAGAGGGTGGAGTGATTGTTATCAAGGTCAGTGAGGAGATAACAACATTTGAAATATTTTTATCATATGGTTTGATGTGCCCTAAGAACACCGTCAAATCCACCAAATTGGAGATACCAAAAAAAGTTCTAAAGCCCAAGAAACGATCGGGACAAAGTAGAGATAAAAAAAACACCTCTATTATTTGATTTATTTCTAAAGTACATTAATGCTCCATTTGGATGGAAGAATTTGATGAAATTGGATTCAAATATTTAATATAAAAACATTAAAATTATATTGCTAATTTTGAAATCAAAAGATTTCAAATCCACCATATTCAAATTTTAATGTAATTTTTATAATATCAAAGTATTTCAAATTCATAATTATTAAAGTCATTTCAAATCCAGTATTGAAACGAATCCTTAAATCCAAGAAGCTTTTCCTAGAAGATAACAAACAAGACTCATCTAACCATCAAATCAGATACGAATTACGCCGTCTTCCTATCTGATTCATGTCTGGCATTGATAAGTTGATTTGGCACTATACTTCTCATGGGGGATATATAGTTAAATCAGGTTACTTATTGAGACAACGAAGGAGAGTAGCGTTGGAGCATCCAATATGACATCTAAATTTTCATGTAAATTCCAATGCCTAGCAAAATCAACATTCATAGCTTGCGTGCCATTCATTATGCATTAACCACTCGATGTCAATTGGTTTTTACATGGAATTCAGGTGGATACAATCTGTTCTTGCTGTCACCTCATCCTGAAAATGGCTCTCATGTGCTGTGGAAGTGTTCTTAAGCTCGTCATGTTTGGAAATCAACTGCTCTTTGGCCAATGTTACAAAAGTTTAGTGGAGGTACTATAATGGAGTTGTGGTATTGGATGTTCTGTAACGGCTCATCTATGGACTTAACTCTATTTGCCCTTGTCTATTTTTATGGCTTGATCGGAATCAAATCGTATTTCATGGACGTTAGCACTCCTCGCTGCAGTATATTGTCAGCAGAGCGTCTTATTTGATAGTCATTTGCCATATCCTCTCTATTTGTTTAGTTCCTGGGAATACACATCTCCATCATTGGCTTGCTCCCCCGACTGGAGTCTTAAAGATCAACTTGATGCTGTTGTTCCTCCTGACCAAAACTTTAGTGGTGTTGGAGTGGTTATTAGGGATGATATTGGTGTCATCCTATTGGTTTATGCGACTCGAATTCCAGGCTGTTTTCATCACAGATTTGCGGAATTTTTGTCTGTCAAAGAAGATGTCTCCATTGAGCGGCAACATAACTAGAAGCAAGGTGTTGTGGAGTCTGATGCGGCTGTGGTCATCCAGGCTATCAATAATCTAAGGCCTAGATCTGACCACGGTTCAGAACCGCCGATTCGACAGTTTAACAAACCTTGACCATTAACCTTAACTGTTACCTCATTTTTTGGTTCAATTTTGTAACAAATGAATGAAAAATACAAAGAACATCAAGATTTTTTTTACGTGGAAACCCCGAAGGGAAAAACCACGGGACCTAGTCCAGTTTGAATCTTCACTATAACAAAAGAGTGATTTACAGTGTCTTTTTTCTACAAAAATGGAGGAAACCTCTCTAATGGAGAAGGAAAGAGGCCATGAAGTAGCTGCTGGAACCAAGAGGCGATGGATCTTCTCCTCCCTTGCTAACCTACTATTACATTGATTTCTTATTGGTAGTGGGCCCTTAGTTTAGAGTTAATGGGCTAATTAAAATTAAGGTTAATGGGCCATTACAATTAATTACAAATGAGTTGATAAAATATTGGAATGGGCCTAGGTTAATGGCCAAGATAAATGAGCCCTTGTATCTTGTCAGATCGGGTCGAGCCCATAAAATCCGGGTCCAAACCGCACCGGGACAATTATCGGGGTATCATGAGTATCCCCCTCTAGTCGAGCTAGAGTAGCGCTGTATCGACTCCAACTGGTTAGGTGAGGACCCGGATCGATAGTCCTTTAAATAACCCTAATGTGACCCTGCGCCGTGCCGAGTTCCCAAGTCATGCTGTCGGTAGAACCATGACAATTTGAATGCCAATCCTTGGTAAAATAGGCGGCTCGTAAAACCCATACGAGTAAACGGCGTAATCCTAGAACTGATAGCTCTCGTCAATAATAGCAGACCGTACTGGGCAGTAGGAAACCGAACTGAAGCTACTATAATCGAGAGTTCCGAGCTGACACAGGTGATCGGGAGCCCCGAGATGATAAAACTGAGCTGAGAAAAAAATAAACATATATCCGAACTCCCGGAATAAGAAATATTCTGAGCTGATAAGACGTACAGACTATGTTAATCTTGGTTGAGCCGACCTGAGCAAATAAAGCTCGCCCGACACGAGCTCTAGATATGATAAAATAAGTGAAAGAATGATCGCCCAACCTGAGCTCCTGAGATAATGTACGAGAACATAATACACATCCGACCTGATATGACAAAAATTGCTCTCCCGACCTGATCTAAGAATAAGTACGAGCCAACTACGCTCGCCCGACCCGATCTAAGCTCCGAAGAAATATATATGAGCTAAATAATATTTGTCCGAGCTAAGCTGAACTTCAGTTCCACAGCAGATAAAACTCGCCAATCTCCAGAGCTAAGAAAACATCTGGGCATCCCGAGCTTGATAAATTTGTCGTGCTGAGCAACAAAATACAGCTGAACCCTAAAAATAATCCACAGGCAGAGCAAATAAATCCGGGCTTATCTGAGCTCCATAAGTAGTACCGAACCGAGGAGTGAATAAGTTGATATGAGCTCTAGAGACGAGACATATCGAGCAAATGATCTGTCCGAACTCACAAAATAGTAAAGTTGCGTTGAGTAAATTGATATAGCCGAGCTCCAGACAATCAACACGGAGCAAATAAAGCACCAGATTGTCGAAATTGAGCTGGCATGTTGCAGGGATGACATGTTTCTCGACCGGGATAACCTGCAATATGAACTAGAAATAATTCTAAAAGAATTATTTCTTAACAGAGCTGACCTGTTATATGTGCAGGGCTGACCTGTAATAACAACTAGGAATACTTCTAAGTACAGGATAAAATCTTAACAGGGCTAACCTGTTATATGTGCAGGGCTGACCTGCAATAACAACTAGAAATAATTCTAAGTACATTAAATCTTAACAGGGCTGACCTGTTATTTGTGCAGGGCTGACCTGCAATAACAACTAGAAATAATTCTAAGTACCGAATTAAATCTTAACAGGGCTGACCTGTTTTCTATGCAGGGCTGACCTGCAATAACAACTAGAAATAATTCTAAGTACCGAATTAAATCTTAACAGGGCTGACCTGTTTTTTGGCAGGGCTGACCTGCAATAATAACTCGAAATAATTCTAAGTACGGAATTAAATCTTAAACAGGGCTGACCTGTTTTCTTGGCAGGGCTGACCTGCAATAATGACTAGAAATAATTCTAAGAGAATTAAATCTTAACAGGGCTGACCTGTTATATGTGCAGGGCTGACCTGTTATCTGGGCAGGGATGACCTGTTTGAACTCCGAAGATAATGAACCGAGCATATAAGTCTCTGAATTCACTAAGTGAAAGATGTCCTGAGCTCTTGAGCTGATAGAATACTGAGCAAATAAAGCTCCTCATATGATCCCAGAGAATAAATATGAGCAGATAAGACATGTCCGGTCTGGACTCCAGATAATAAATATGAGCGGATAAGACCTGTGCTAATATTTGCCAGGGCCTCATACACCTGGGCTTAAGCAATCAGGGCGGACCTGTGCTAATGTTTGCCAGGGCCTCATACACCTGGGCTTAAGCAATCAGGGCGGACCTGTGCTAAATATTTGCCAGGGCCTCATACACCTGGGCTTAAGCAATCAGGGCGGACCTGTGCTAATGTTTGCCAGGGCCTCATACACCTGGGCTTAAGCAATCAGGGCGGACCTGTGCTAATGTTTGCCAGGGCCTCATACACCTGGGCTTAAGCAATCAGGGCGGACCTGTGCTAATGTTTGTCAGGGCCTCATACACCTGGGCTTAAGCAATCAGGGCGGACCTGTGCTAAATATTTGCCAGGGCCTCATACACCTGGGCTTAAGCAATCAGGGCGGACCTGTGCTAATGTTTGCCAGGGCCTCATACACCTGGGCTTAAGCAATCAGGGCGGACCTGTGCTAAATATTTGCCAGGGCCTCATACACCTGGGCTTAAGCAATCAGGGCGGACCTGTGCTAATGTTTGCCAGGGCCTCATACACCTGGGCTTAAGCAATCAGGGCGGACCTGTGCTAAATATTTGCCAGGGCCTCATACACCTGGGCTTAAGCAATCAGGGCGGACCTGTGCTAATGTTTGCCAGGGCCTCATACACCTGGGCTTAAGCAATCAGGGCGGACCTGTGCTAAATATTTGCCAGGGCCTCATACACCTGGGCTTAAGCAATCAGGGCGGACCTGTGCTAATGTTTGCCAGGGCCTCATACACCTGGGCTTAAGCAATCAGGGCGGACCTGTGCTAAATATTTGCCAGGGCCTCATACACCTGGGCTTAAGCAATCAGGGCGGACCTGTGCTAATGTTTGCCAGGGCCTCATACACCTGGGCTTAAGCAATCAGGGCGGACCTGTGCTAAATATTTGCCAGGGCCTCATACACCTGGGCTTAAGCAATCAGGGCGGACCTGTGCTAAATATTGGCCACGGCCTCATACACGTGGGCTTACTCCGAATATCCCATCCGAACTCCCCATCATCACTGCGAGGTTGCATGCCATCGGCTTTTGCTCAGTCCAGCTCGGCCTCAGCTGGCATGCTAACTTAGGTCATGTGTATAGACCCTGCGATAAAATACAAAAGAAGAGAGACGGAAGAAATCCAAAACAATACTAATATCTTGCATCTGATGTGCACGGTGTAACTTAAGAAATTTATCATAAATGTTCATAGTTCAGATGTTAAACACCTGAGTAAGTGAAACTAGTCATGTACACATATAACAAATAAGATATTTCCACCATGTTAAGATTGAGGCACCGCAATTTTACTTAAATTTGGTGCTATTCAATTTAATATTTTCCGGAATGGGCCAAAGCCATCAAATTTCGGCTGACACATAGTCAATTGTAAACTGATCTCATCCCTAGTTTACACAACAGTTCATCTGAAATATCGTGCACACCTAATTAACATATCAAGGCTTCTACAGATTAAGAAAATTTAACCAATTATTTTTTCTTATTTACGGAAGCCATTACAGATTTGGAATTACGACTGTGCTTGACAGGACATGCCATCTTACATCTCTCTCAAAACAATTTCTTCTAGTCATATAAGAGTCTGGGCAGAGATGTGATTCTGTCAATTATATAGACCAAATGGTTCTAGCAATCTAGTGGTACAGTTTTTCCATCTATTGGCCACAATTATATCCTGATTGTGCCTTACACTAAAAGCCACAAGTATGTATACACCTAGTTAGGCCAACGTGATTTATTAAAAGCCTCCCAACTAATTGGTATATCTCATAACCCAAACCACCATTCTTTTATTCTCCGACTGAATCTAAATAAAAAATATATTAGAATTTGTTCCTTCAGCACCACAATTTACTCTGAGCCTTTATGCTTATGATTAACCATTTTCACAAATAAACGCTTGAAATTTTGAGATTCAAAGCTCACACTTGGAGACGACACTACTTGTTATAATAGAAACTGAATACAAGTATCACCTTCAACTTCAAATCAAGCTCGAAAGGAATACCTTAAGATTAAGGAATAACGTGGATATAGTAATGTAGAGGTAACCTGGAACCTGGTCATGCCCGTTGTTTTTCTCTGCCTCTTCCCAACACTGCTGCTTCATGCTGTAAGGAATATCCTAGGGTTCGGGTCTGAATCGGAAGTATTTGCAAGCTCTTCAAACACGACATCACACCGCAATGTCGGAAAACCCCGGCGGCTATCCCGGGGTGGTGGCGAGACCTCCGTCGAATTCCCAAAAAGAATTCAATCTAACTGCAGAAAACCGTTCCAGCCATTAGAGACCTCAACAAAAGCATTATGTGCCCTGCACCACTGCCCTAATCGCACCCAGCCCTACCATCAGAATATTCCATTTTCCAACTACAGAAGAAGGGCAGTTTAGAAGTTGCTCTCGTTGGTGAAGAAGAACCCAATGATGGTGAACCCATAAACATAATCGAATGCGTTGGAAAGTATAGTCTGGTATCTTTTCTTGTTCTCATCCGGCCTTGTCTGAGATGAATACCAGCATCTACTGCTTCTTCGCCAAAAATTGCAATGCCACAACTTATGTCCAGCCCCTCCACCGTGGATGAACTGTCCTACAGAGCATCTTTGCGCAAATTAGCCCGGGGACTTTCTTGGGCTGTCCAACAGTTAATGTTGGCTCAAACCCCTCATTTTCTTCTCCTCAAGCTTTTCGATCCCAACTTTTATCCAAAATGAGAATATGAGGTCTCGCCATGTCACCGAACCCAACGATATTCGACATGAAGCTCCTCACATGGTTTATTTTATCTTTTTTGCATCCGTTCTGGTCTGAGGTGAACATCAGCAGCGAAGGAAGGTTGCTTGGTGAGCATAAGGTGGCGATCCTTTGCCTCTTCCTCGGTGGAGAGATCGATGCAGGAGTAACGCTCCAGCGAAGCGAAAAACGCCATCGCAACACTTGACCCCCCCAGCTGCTCGGGAAATACAGCCCGTACGCCACCTCGCGAGGAGCAACACAGCCCTGTACTAACCCATGAACCTCACCCAGCTCGCCGCGCTGTCCAGCTTCTCGTACTTCTTGAGCCCGCAGCTCTCCGCAGTTTCATTCTGAAACATGTTTCCCCCCTATTTTTTGCCAAGCAGCAGTCACCAGTGGTGATGGAGATAGTGATGGACGCCAGCCCAAATGCATCGCTCACCACCGATGCTTGGCGCCGCACCTTCACCTTCACCATCCGAGCCGCTGTCTGAAGCTCATCTCCCGAGCTGCCGCACGAAACCAGTCCACGAAATCCTTTCAAAAATCAGCTCAGACTCTCCCCTTCTCCTCGCCCACTGTCCGAAAAAAATCTCCTTCAAAAACCAGCCCAAAAAAAGAAATCGACGTCTTAGCTCGGGTTCCCACAGACGGCGCCAATTTGTTACCTCATTTTTTGGTTCAATTTTGTAACAAATGAATGAAAAATACAAAGAACATCAAGATTTTTTTTACGTGGAAACCCCGAAGGGAAAAACCACGGGACCTAGTCCAGTTTGAATCTTCACTATAACAAAAGAGTGATTTACAGTGTCTTTTTTCTACAAAAATGGAGGAAACCTCTCTAATGGAGAAGGAAAGAGGCCATGAAGTAGCTGCTGGAACCAAGAGGCGATGGATCTTCTCCTCCCTTGCTAACCTACTATTACATTGATTTCTTATTGGTAGTGGGCCCTTAGTTTAGAGTTAATGGGCTAATTAAAATTAAGGTTAATGGGCCATTACAATTAATTACAAATGAGTTGATAAAATATTGGAATGGGCCTAGGTTAATGGCCAAGATAAATGAGCCCTTGTATCTTGTCAGATCGGGTCGAGCCCATAAAATCCGGGTCCAAACCGCACCGGGACAATTATCGGGGTATCATTAACCTTCATTGACGATTCCGGTTGCTGTTAACCAACAGTTACGGTGACTGATTGACCCTTATTTTTAAAAATATTATTAAAATTTGAAACAAAAAAATATTTGAATGTGTTTTCATACATGGAATAAACATAAAATAACGTGAAGTAAATTCAAGCTCAGATAATCAAAATGTGTAAGATATATTTGTTTGGTTAATATATATCAATTATAACACTATATTTAGATCAACAAGGCTCTTATAGCTTAGTGATTGAAGTTAATTATTCAAGTTGCATGTCACGAGTTCAAACACCATAACATAATTTTAAATTTTAAATTGTAAAAAAGAAATTAAAATAAACCTTGAACTGCCGGTTACCTATTGGTTCACGGTTAGAAAATTATGACCCTTAATCGGTTCGCTTATAGATGGGTCGATTATGGGCCCGACCCTTCAAACTGCTGACCCGATTAATCGGTCCATTGACCACGGGTCGGTTCAGAGTCGTTTATGACCCTTAGTCAGGTTTACCAAGGCCTACTCATTCTGAAGCATCATTTATTTCCTCCATTCGGGCATTTTTGTGATCAAATGGATGAATATTGTTAGCTATTGTAGGAGATGAGCGAATGTTGTCGCTCATACTTTAGCAGCTCGTGCAATATCATGTGGGTATATTCATGCTTCTTTGAAATCATGCCCATTATTTTTTAAATATTTGTAATAGCTTCTATTATTTATAATAATCTTTTCCATTTTTTCGTTAAACAAAAAACAAAAGTATATGTATACATTAAATATTTATTTATTTATATCTGTGTTATCGTTATGAGGGTTATTTAAAAAAATAACTCATATTTAAAAAACATTTAACAAAATAACCTAAAATATAAAAACCTTAATTTTTTGACCCAAAACGCCAACTCAGTTGGCGTGTTCAGGGGTCCCGCCAACTCAGTTGGCAGGACTAACTTGAAAAGTTGCTTTTATTTTTTTTTAATATAAAAGTTGGACACGCCAACCACGTTGGCGTGTCCAACTTTATTTTTTTATTTTTTTTATTTTTTTAAATATATAAAACATAATTTAAAATAAAAAATATATATAATAAAAATATATCCCACCTTATCATTGTCCAGAAAATATATCAACTCAAATATAATTTGACAATTTTACACAAAACCAAAAATGTACATGATTTTGTAAGTTAATATAAATTGTTCCTTAAAAAATATATTACCAAACATACTTTTATTCTTTAAAATCACTTCTCAAGTTGGCATGTCATCTTAGTTTTTTTTTAATAAAAAAACAAACAATTTATAATAAAAAATATAATAAAAATATGTCACATCTTATCAGGTAAATTGTAAAAACATCGTCTATATTTTTAAAATTTTATTTAAACAATTTTTTTTATTATCAAATTCTAAAAAAAATTGATGTATAGAATGGCCGTCGTCGAACATTATTAAATTTTTTAAATATAAAATTTATATAATTATCTCATCACCTTCCTCGTAACAATTGATGACGTGAAACATTGCACATGGTTTCACTTCAAACCAAAGAACGGATGCAGCATCATCGTAACGATGATTACTCTTAGGGATGTCAATGAGACGGGTCTAAACTCGTACCCGTATTAATAATGTTCCGCGACAGCCATTCCGAGCCGCTCGCAAACTTTAATATTTTAGTAATATAAATATATATTAAATAAATATATTTTGAACATTTCGGGTATTTATTTAATATATATTTATATTACTAAAATATTAAAGTTCGCGAGCGGCTCGGAATGGCTGTCGCGGAACATTATTAATACGAGTACGAGTTTAGACCCGTCTCATTGACATCCCTAAGAGTAATCATCGTTACGATGATGCTGCATCCGTTCTTTGGTTTGAAGTGAAACCATGTGCAATGTTTCACGTCATCAATTGTTACGAGGAAGGTGATGAGATAATTATATAAATTTTATATTTAAAAAATTTAATAATGTTCGACGACGGCTATTCTATACCGCAATTTTTTTTAGAATTTGATAATAAAAAAAATTGTTTAAATAAAATTTTAAAAATATAGACGATGTTTTTACAATTTACCTGATAAGATGTGACATATTTTTATTATATTTTTTATTATAAATTGTTTGTTTTTTTATTAAAAAAAAACTAAGATGGACATGCCAACTTTAGAAGTGATTTTAAAGAATAAAAGTATGTTTGGTAATATATTTTTTAAGGAACAATTTATATTAACTTACAAAATCATGTACATTTTTGGTTTTGTGTAAAATTGTCAAATTATATTTGAGTTGATATATTTTCTAGACAATGATAAGATGAGACATATTTTTATTATATATATTTTTTATTTTAAATTATGTTTTTTATATTAAAAAAAAAAAAAAGCAAAGTTGGTCACGCCAACTCAGTTGGCGTGACCAACTTTTCAAGTTGGCCCGCTAACTGAGTTGGCGGGGCTCCTGAACACGCCAACTGAGTTGGCGTTTTGGGTCAAAAAATTAAAATTTTTATATTTTAGGTTATTTTGTTAAACGTTTTTTAAATGTGGGTTATTTTAAAAATAAAAAATAACCCATCGTTATGATATAGAGCACGTGTGCTCAGACAACATGATAAAACCCAAAAATGCAAGATGATGTGTACACTAACTTTACACGGACCAATGCCACGTGACGATACGTGGTTTAGAGTCAGCCGATGAACCCGTGTTCCAGCTTTATGTTTAATTTTTATAATTAAATTCACATTAAAATACTATTTTACGCAAATGTACAATCATACTCACAATTCCATGATAACTCCTAAGATTTTAAAGCTTTTGTTTGGCTACAGATATTATTTTATGGGGGTATATCTACTTATATTTTAACGGGGAATATCTCCAATGTGAGGTAGATTTATCCTATGGGAACCGCGACCTTCTCGGTTACTGTATTTTGGAATGATGAATAAAATATTATATATTGTATAAAAATTATTAAAAAAAATGAATCCATTTATTCAAGAAAAGGGTATCTTAATATATATATGTGATCACAAAATAGAAAGGTCAAACGTTGAAGGGGGCGCAGCAGAAAACGAAGTTGGCCGATTTCCAACTTCTGGCTAAGGTTCTTTTCCGTGCAGTATATGTATACATATATAGAGTACACACCTAAATGTTTCATTGATTTTTTTTTAAAATATTTTGGAGATTGACTGCTGATTCCCCACCATTCGTTTCCCACGTTTATACTAATTTTCACAACTTTTTTTCTGTACTTAACGCGTATGCATACTATCAGAGACAGGCGCAGCCTGAGCTGAGATTTTGGCAGAGTTAGCAGATTGCAATGGCCACCGCCACTCTTTTCTGGGTTTTTCTTCTTCTTCTTCGTCTACTAATCCTTTCAGGTTCTTTTTATTTCTAGTCTCGAGATAATAGAAAGCTTCGTTTTTCTTGAAGCTTTCTAATTTGCATGTATTTGGACATTCATTTGTTTCTTTTGTGCATGATATTGAACAAAAATATAAGTGGTGGGAATGGTGATTACTTTAGTTTTTATGTATTTGAATTGTGTCTGCTTCGCTTGAATGAGAATTTCGTTGTTAAATTTTGAACAATTAATGTGAGATTCAATTTTAGCATTTGGAATATCCAATGTTCTGAGAGAATAGGGCTTAGTAATGAGTTGATCGGATATTGAGACATTGGATTCTTGACAGAAAATTGAACGATATTCATGTTCAGTTGTGATTGTTACATGTTGTGGTGGTTTATAACTGTGCAACTTATCCATAAAACCTTAGCTTAATGCAGAGTTTTCCGGGTCTTAGAGGCATGTGCAATGGGGGACTTTCACATCCCTCGCCCGCCACATTCATTGAGTCAGCCTCCACCCAGCCGCCAAGTCAGCAGCAACCAAGAACTGTTGGGCTCATTTGAAAAAAAAGTTAATTTTTTTTAAATTTTAGTTTTTAGAAAAAATCTAACTATTAATGTAATTTTAATTTTTAATATAATTTAACTTTTTAATTATTATTATCATTTTACGTTTTTAATTATGCCGTAATTTTTTTTAATTATTATTCTATTATTCTAGTTTTAATTATTATTGCACCATTTAGAATTTGGTGCATTGTTGGATTGGATTGGAGCTTTAGATTCCTTTTGAAATTTTTGTTGAGAAATTGAAATTTCAATAGGGACGGATAGGGTACTACTCGAATCATGCCCGGATAAGCTCGAACTGCCCGAGTCAATAACCGCCCTCGTGAAATTGGTGACAAATATTTTATTATCAGGAAATAAAATTGGAGAGGCTAGAAAAGGAGTGAGATTTTTTGAAATTAGAGATGATAGAGACTGAACCATTGCACATGCTCTTACACATATCTCGAACTCAAAATTTGAATTCGAGCTTAAAAATGTTATTTGCTTCGCAAATTCAACACGAAATGTTGTAAACTTTACAGGTTCTGTAAAATTTGTTTGCATAAACTCTCACCTATTTCAACTCTTCTCACTATGTCCAGATTCATTTCTTGGTATTCACTGCCTCGGAGTAGGAATTAACTATGGCCAAATAGCCAACAATCTCCCATCCCCATCACGTGTTACGTATCTGATCAAATCTCTGAATGTAACTCGGCTGAAACTATACGATTCTGATCCAAACGTACTATCAGCATTTGCAAATTCCGATGTTGAATTTGTCATCGGACTAGGAAATGAGTATCTACAAATGATGACCGATCCAATGCAAGCTCAAACTTGGATTCAACAGAATTTACAACCTTACATTTCAAAAACCAAGATCAAGTGCATCACTGTGGGAAACGAAGTTCTTACCAGCAATGATACACAGTTAATGTCGTATCTTCGGCCTGCAATGCAGACAGTGAATAACGCTCTTGCGAATCTTGGACTAAATGAGGCAATATACGTGACAACGGCTCATTCCTTCGGGATCCTGGAGAATTCTTACCCACCTTCAGCTGGTTCATTTCGTCAAGATCTTATCGAGTATATACGAAGTATCCTCGATTTCCATTCGCAGACTGGATCCCCATTTTTTATAAATGCGTATCCTTTCTTTGCTTATAAAGACAATCCTGGCGAAGTTTCACTTGACTATGTGCTTTTCAAGCCTAATCCCGGGATGACAGATCCTGGCACCAATTTGAACTATGATAACATGTTGTATGCTCAAATCGATGCTGTTTACGCAGCAATCAACGCAGCTGGCTATACAAATTTACAAGTTAAAGTTTCTGAGACAGGTTGGCCATCTAAAGGTGATCCAAATGAGACTGGGGCAACGCCAGAAAATGCTAGATTGTACAATGGTAACTTGGTTGAACGAATGCAGCAAAATCAGGGAACACCAGCTAAACCATCAGAACCAGTCGATATCCACTTCTTTGCACTTTTTAACGAGGATCTAAAGCCTGGCCCAGCATCTGAGAGGAACTATGGATTGTATTATCCTGATGGCACTCCTGTGTATAATATCGGTTTTCAAGGTTATCTCCCTAGAATGGATTATTCATCTTCGACGAGAAATGTAAGGCAACTGCTGTTGTTTCGTGTTTTTATGACATGTTCGTTTTTGCGATATTGATGATAATATTTTCTTGATTTTCAGGTCGCTTCTTTGAGTAAACTTCTTTTCATTCCCACTGCTTTGTTGACATCATTTGTAGTTCATATTTTGGTGAGAAGAGATAGAAAAGATGGAGGAAAAGATGAGTCTCTAAAGTGAGAGGCGAAGTTCCCTATTTACTTGCATTTGAATATTATATATTCAAGGATTCAGATTCATTTGTTGAATACATTAAATTATTTTATTAGATGATTTTGTATTGGATAGGACAAATATTACTTTGGAGGAGCATAGGGTAGAATTTAGATTAGATTTCGCCTCTGAGTTTCAATTAACATATATTATATTGTACGATAAATTAGTATGATGGTTTCAGTTTTAATTCCAACACATATGATCATTTAGGGTAAGAGGTTAATTTGGCAATCTGCTAATTGCATTTACTGTTGGTTGAATATTTGTCCAGTAACTAAAACATTAATTTTAAAATCAGAGTATTGTATAATACATCCATTGCTATAGATCCTACATAATTAAATAAACCAAATCAATTTACCAGACCACAAAATAAAATGTTGTAAACAAAGCTGCCAGCATATCTTCAGACACAAAATTTTTTGTTCTTTGTCATGAAAATTGAAAAAGAAAGTTCAATTCCTGTGTTAATAGAATAAAATATGCTATACAATACCAAAAACTCGTTCATTTTTCTCAGAGTAACACAATAATATTAAATGCCACAAAATATCAGCAGATAGAAGCCCACACAGGCTAAATGGGAATACCCCGTGATATTCAACTAGTCAAAAGGGCAATCGATCGGGTGGGCATGATGTTATCCAGGGTTACATACTTTCTGAAACATATTATAGAAAGTGATCGGGAATCAAAACATACTTGGTCAATCCGAAGTATTCGCATCATCATTGTCGGCATCTTCCTGTTGTTTGCTTCCATCTCCACTATGCACAGGTTGCTTGTTCTTTTCAGCCTTCTTGTTAGTATCCTTTGCCTTTGATGACACGGATTTCCGTCCACTGTTTTTTTGGCGGAATTCTGTCACAACATGACGACAGTACAAAGATGACTATCAGCTTCTCAAATGGTAAACAAAAGTATATAAATGAGGTTAAACAACTCCGATTAGTAAAAGATGCATCTAAAAATTACAGTACAGAGAAAATTATCAGCTTATCAAATGGTAAACAAAAAAGAGAGGAGAAATTCATCAATGCTCACAGCCTTTTGAAATAGAAATTTGAGAATTATATGATGCCTTTGCAACCATCTTTCAAATTTGGTCACAAAATTAAGGAATTACTTTCTACTGTTTTTTTACTACAATTTAATTGAATCAGCAAACTAACACTTTCTGAAGAAAAAGGATGTATTAAGTTATAAAGCAAAGCAAACAATAGATGAAATCCATCGCAATCTTGTATGGACGAGGGTGATTCTCATTTCAATTCACAACCAGATAGGGTGGTTGCAGAAGATATATTAGCACATCCATGGGGTCAACGAGCTCTGAATAGTAAAAAGTGAATCTTAAAAATCTCAGGAAAAAAATAAAAGGAAACACCGTTTAGAGGCTATATAAATGCCATAGACGTAACAATCTATTGCTGCCATATATTTTGAAGAAAAAATTGAATAAAAAGGAAAACAAATCTCTTGCATCAAGCACTGTCCTAACAGGTATTGTAAATTATAATAAAGATCAGATTCAACCACTCAATCCAGTATTACTGCAACTTGTAAGTGAAGCCCCGTCACAAAGAGATATAGATATTTATTTATGACTAGGAGGCTCCTAACAAAGTTGACTATATATAAAAATACCCATCTTTGCGATGCGCCAAGCCTGGTCTTTGGAGACTCGGGATTAGGGAAGCACATAGTCCATTAACTCACAAACATAAAACATGTCTAGGCACGAGAGACATGAATTCAATCTGATAATGAATTGATTCAGTAAATCAGATCAAAGGTGATCATGTTGTCAATTTTTCCCGAAGCCCATTGACAAGCACACAAGTTGCATGTACATCAAATGCAATTCGAAAGGAGAAAATAAAAAACAATTTGAATAACAAAGTGCTAACCTTCAAGAGAAGCTCTGAGAGGGCCAATAAATTCAGTAAACTCTATCTCTTCTAGTGCCTTGAAAACATCTTCAGCACTTATTATTTGTCTATTTGATTCCTTACATATGTCATTGGCACTTCACACATCAAGAAAGAACGCATAATTTAAAAGGTCATACTTCAAATCATAATTGACACACAGTAACCAAAATCCTCCAAATTTAACACAGAAAATTTGACTAACAAATTATATAAACACAATACTCTAATAATTTAAAACCAAAGAATGCCAGGATCTCATATTCGATAATACCTTATTCGAAATTTAGAAAAAAAGTCAAAAGTGGAACAACTTTCAAACATAAACTATCATCTAAAATTCCAAACATGAAGACTCACACAAAATCTACATTAAACCCTAGTTAAAATTACTGAAAATTCAACAACAGAATTTAACCATCATAAAAAAACAAACTAAATTGTGTAAGAAACAATTTCCAGCTCTCGAGCTCTTACGTAGCAGAGAGGTAGTGAATAAAAATACGAGCGCTTTCAGAGAACGCTTGAAGAGAGTCGCGAAGCACTTGGATTTCACACTCTGAGGAGAGCTGTGACAGTTTATTCTTCACCAACCGGCGCACGATAGTCTTCGGAAGTTCCTCTACTTGCGATAGCACCTTCTCCGCTATCTCGTTCTCGTTCTCCTTCTCCGTCTCCATACTATGGCTGAACTTAAAATTTTCCGGCAGCTACGATTTGAAAGAGGAGGAGGGTTAGGGTACAGCTTAACCTAAACTCCCTCCGCCAAGTAAACTTTGGGTTTCGGTGCATTGTTCTATGGGCTCACATTATGATTTTAGTACAGGCCCAAGTTATAATATTAGCCCATTAGTTTATACTTACAGCTTTGGTAACGTGAGATTCACATTGTCTATATAAACCTCAATTTTATTGATCTCGTAACCTAATTTCGATTTATTCCCAATTTAAAGGATGAGAGAGATTATGTTAGGGATCCCATGTGGCCAAGATAGTAAGACTAATGTATTTTTAATGCCAATTGTTCAATCTTGTCAAATACCGAAAATCAAGGACCATTTTGAAAAGTGATAAACGAGAGAGAATAAAGCAGAAAAGTATCTAACTAACTATAAGAACGAAAATGGATGTTTTTTTACTCTAAAAAGAACAAGTGATGCCATTTTATTTAAGTTATGGATGTACAAGAAAACTGCACAAACTCAACCCACACATCCGACCTGCATTCACACACCAATATTCACCAGTTTTAACATTCGAAAAAATGTGATGCAGTTGAAAATTTGAGTAACCCACATTTATGTTGGCGGGTAGTAGATTGTTGAATCTCTACCCGCCAATCGACACAATTCACCCGCATCTTTATATACCAACATATGTCTTAAATTATAAAATTAAATATTTTAGTGGTTTAAGTTGCAAATTATATTTTTAACAGCAAAAATGTTTAATTTGCTGATTTCATATTTATTTTATTTAGAGTATAACGTGTAATCATATTTTAATATAATTTATTTTTCAATTAAAAACGTTATTGATTCATTGAAGAACATTAGCTTCAATTCTTTTATCATATATTTTGTAGTAACACGAAATATTTTTTTAGTTTTTGTGAAAATATGAATTGTCGTTTTCTTTTGTACACGTAAAAGTTTAAATTTGTTAATATCCCTATCTGATGGTGTGCATGATTGATACGTTATTTAATTATGTTTTTTGTTTCGTATTATGAGATAATATTTTATTTTCAGTTTTAGTACATGATTTGACATATAATTGTAGGATGACGGTGATATTATTGGTGATCTATAGTTTTAACCACATTTAATTTTCATTACAAATAATTTAATAATTATGTTTCGAATGGTTTTTAAGTTCACATAAAGTTAGATTTTTATTGTTTTATGCAACTATCTCATTTTATTTAGTTATATTTATTGTTTATTATCATAGTTAAAGAAATTATAAAATGCATAATTTATTTCCATTTGACTAACCGTCCGCGCCCTTGCGCACCCGCATTCACTTGAATCATGTGGTTTTATATATTTACTTTACAGTTATGACTTAACAATTTAACATCACATAAGTATTATTTTGGGTGATTTTTTTAATGCATACTGACTCAAGCACCACAATGTACAACTCTAATTGAAGTTCAAGATGCCTATCAAGAAAACAAAAAACATAGGACAACAATTTAATCTAAGATAACTAAGCCCTATCACCTAAACCAAACACACCCTTTAATGTGTTTTTACATGAGATTAAATAAAAACCCCAAATTCGGATTTCATGGCCTCTTGATTTAGCTTTCTGAAACGTTATTAAAATCATAAAATTCTAAACATAATATTTTTTTCTTTCAAAACACTCGCTACTTTCAAAATCAATTTCTTGATATAACTTCATTCGAACTGTACAGACCCACAATTGTAGGCATTCGATACAACAGAAACTGAAATATTGTCATATGAAGTCAAAATGTTACAAATAGTATTCAACAAACATATCCTGATAAAACTACTTTCGTTTAATAATCCGCGTAACTCTGTTTAAAAAAATAATATAAGAATTTTTGCATCATCTCCCCCACGTTTCAAAATCTTAAACGACTAAGACGTCGTTAACACAACTTACGGGAAGACTGAAATAGACGTGTTTTTAAAGAACAATTTTCAATAACTACGGCCCCAGTAGGTCCACTTTTTGGCAGGTTTTCCTGAGGCAAAGCACAATGTACCTGTATATGAGAAGAAATCAGATGCTTGATTGCTTATTATCAAAATCATGACATGCACAGATTCTTTTTTCTATGGTTCAGATTCAAGTCACAACAATTCTCCATGAAGTTTCACCGCAACCGTAACTGTACCTTCTGGGAGGTCAGGCTGGTCAAATGGAGAACATAATGACTTGGCTGCACCAATGTCGCCCTTTGTACGGGTCTTCACATCCTTCTCAACCTCCTATAGAATATAACACGCAGCACAATATGACAAAAGATGAAGCATGAGTTCATTCGTTCAAATAGGCTCCACAGGAAAAATCAAGAAGGGTGTATTAGTAATCGAAAAGACTGGGTGACTGCGTTGATGACATCGGGTTTCAAACATGAAAGAAGCATTCCATGCTTTCCAGATTTCTGAGGTTGCAATGTTGTCTTCGATCTAAAAAAATCACTGATTTGGACAATATGCAATGGTAAAAGCATTTCACTACCCCCCCAAAATGGGCTTCTAGATTATCATGGAAATGGTAGACTTTGAAAGGAAAACAAGAAATTTGGATGTTCGAGAAATGAGTAATAATTAGGGAACGTATCCTTCAAGAAAAATGGTTATAAAACGTTCGAAATATGATGTTTAATAACCAAAATCTGCATCTAGGTTTGAATGAGTTATATACTCGTAAACTGATCCCTGCTGCAAAAATATATGATGCACAAATTTGTGCTAGCTCATGTACAAATAGGTTTGCTAAGCATATTAAAAGCCTGAAAGGATCCTGGTAACACAGCAGGCCCTAAACAAAAAAGAACAGATGCCATACCTCCTCATCACACCACGGAGCCAGAATCATCTTCTTCTGGCCTAGTGCTTCTATAAATTCTTTCCAGGTATGCACAACCTGAAGGCAGGTATCTCGTTTTTGCTTTGCATTGTCAAAGAGACTTTGTTGAATATTATCGAGAAGGTCTTTCACTTGTTCGACCAAACTAGCCATAGGAATATCGATTTTCGCCACAGTGTCACGTCGAACAGCACGCACCTAATACAATTACAAAATACATGGTATAAAAAGGAACAAAATAAAAGATAATGCAAGACAAGCATAATGAACTGAAGGGGAAGTAACTTCGATTTATAGCTAAGATCTTTGTTCTTACATGCAGGTTAGCAGCCAAGAGAGAGAATTACAAGTAAAAAATTGCAGAATCAACATTCAGTTACCTGATTATTGGCAAAGTCTTTTGGACCTATTTCAATTCTAAGAGGAACACCTTTCATTTCCCAATGAGAATACTTCCACCCAGGTGAATAATTGTCTCTAAAATCAGCCTCAGCACGAATCCCTGATTCATTCAAGGATTTTACAGTGGCTTCACAAGCATCAATGATTCCCTGAGTGTTTGCATCCTTATAGGGCACCGGGATTACAATAACTTGAACAGATGCAACTTTAGGAGGTAGCACCAAGCCTATATCATCACCATGAACCATTATCATCACCCCTATCTGTCATACATATGTAAGAAGGAGAATTCAAGTAAATATTACAATATGTGAAGAGTAATCTTAAATTCAATAGGCAAAATCCAAATCATGAAAGATTTATATGAAATGAAAAAAAATTGCACGAACAATATTCAATAACGGAAGTTTGCCGGAAAACCAAACAAATGAAGAACAATACAAATGACCGTTAAATTTACCGATCTAGTAGTATAAGCCCAAGAATTCTGCCAAGACCATAGCCCTTTCTCTTTTTTCATTCTCAAAATTAATCTCAAACATTTTGGCAAAATTCTGGCCCAGACAGTGTGAAGTTGCAGCTTGCACCACGTCCGGTGTTTGGGACAAAAGCCTGGTCCATGGTACATTCAAAACCACGTGGGAAATGCAGCAATTAAGTTTTTCACAGGTAATTTAGCACAAAATATAATGACAAAATTAACATAAATTGACATCGTATTACGCAACCTCAAACAGTTGTTGTATAAGCCCACCAGCAAACTTCTCGTGCTCACTCTTTTTGCCCTTAATAACGGGAACAGCCAAGAATTCTTCATATATACGCCTATAGAGTTCCAAAATATCAAGAACCTGTACGAAGTGAAAAAAACACCAGCTTACAAAAAGAAATCATCTGTCAGTCAAACAAAAAATTCACAAATTTTATGAAAATGTAGTAGGAATAAGAACAAATAACAAAAAACTTATGACCAAGTAATTGACTGATTAAATACTGCAGCATATGGAATAGTTCACACAGTAATGTCGCTTTTTGAACTGAAAAATCCAGTAAAGCACATAACCCATAATCATTTAACTAAGGTATATCATACAACTTCTCCAAAGGAAACATCCAACTTGCTAATACGCTGTCAAAAACCTCTCGGACAGAGACAAGTCTTAAACATGTGATAGGCACAACACCCTTTTTTGGAAACCAATGTGTTTGAAGGTGGTTTAAAATTCTTGTGCGTTAATTTATGAATACATCAATAACAGATGTATTCGTTGCCAAGTTATAACCTAACTTTTCGGTAGAAAATAAATCCATATTGCCATTCAATATCCACCCATGCCCATGATTGCCCACAATCTATAATCTACCACAATCATGCTAGTCTAGGAACATTTACTTGAACAGAAAAGGCAACTACTGAGTTAATGCTCTATTTATAATCATTAAATTTTAAACTTCTGACCAAGGTTTCTTTTTTTTTTTTTTTGATCAGGCAAATAATTTTATTAGAAAGAGTACTAGGAGTACTCCAAAGGTACAAAAAAGCTAAGAAAGTAGATCCAAAAAAAACTAGAAAATAAAACCTAATTAAGAAAACAAAACAAAGGTTCCCTAATCCAATCTGACCAAGGTTTCTTATTTCTAGGAACTGCAACAAAACCATACGTCCTCGGTTTCTGTTACGATTTTTGGGAGACGGCTCCCATTTTTGGGTTAACGGTTTAAACGGACAGTTGTTGGGTCTATGATATCATGAACCCATCACTTGTTACAGCAGCAAATTAATCCAAATAAATTACCACATGTGGAATGTTCCCCGCATAATGAGAAAATCAAATGACCTACAGTGGGATAAAAGCTGAAAGTCGGAGTGCAGGCGTAGCAAATTCACAAGTATAAACTTTGATGCCTGATTTACAATTTCTGATCAGCTTACGGTTTAAAACAAGAACTAGGTTCTAATTTTAATAGGGATTGAACCATTAACAGATAGGCAAATCTAAGACTCTTCCTTTAAGAAGACCAAATAGGAGAACATATGAAATGCAGATTCCGCAGCTACCACAATGATACCAATGAAGCAGAAATTTATAGAACATTTTCAATAACTTGTTGATCCCATTACGATCTGGCAAGAAAAAATACCCCCATCCCCCCACTCGTTGGAAATTACTTTTCCAAATGTGACTTACCCAATCAGGAAAAATAGCATCTCAGGCAGAGAGGGGGAAGCTGTACAAGGGGCACAAGAACTAAAGCACTGACTACCGTAAGGGAGGGGATTTCCTTATTAACATTCGCAACAGTTGATTTCTGAGGGACAAAGGAGGCAGAGGACAATCTAATTGACTTAATTTCTTCCACATCTTGGTTATGGACTAGTAACTGAAGCAAAAAAAAAATTCAGTACGCGTCAGTGGATTGGGTTAAAGAACCGTCTATATGTTTTTCAGCTGTTTAGTCTAGGCACGACTATAGCTTTGTACTAAACAATTCAGTACCTCTGGTATCTTTTTAATATTAATTTTTATTGCCCGATCAAAAAAAAAAAAAATTCGCCACAGGAAAGGGAAAAGGGCGAATTCAAATTTTGTTGTCAAATAGGCACACTGGGATCTTATATGCTCGTAAAAAAATTACTGAAACTCTACATACTACAAATCATCATGACAAATAAAATTAAAAAATTCTATTATATCTAAAAATTATAAGCCAGTATGCATCAAATTTATGAAACTGAGGTTAAAGACAAGTAATAATAATAAAACACTCAATAATAATAACAAAATCAATAATAATATAACAAAATAATATTACAATAAACAACAACACGATAACAAAATAATAATAATAACAAGAACAAGAACAATAATGATGATAATAATAATAATGATGATGATGATTGATGATAATGAATATATATAATATTATAATAATAACGTAATGTACATTATCCATAAGCTAACACAAAAAGTACCTCTGTGTCAGCCTCCTCTTGGTTGCAAAAGCAGTATGACCTCCTGCCAAAGAAAACTCACGACTCCTGCAACAAAAAAATGTTTTAAAAAAGATAACAATACAATATAACGAAACAAGGTTGGCATCCTTATGTTTCCTGCCTTACCACATAGATTAAGCTGTTCAAAAAATCTTTATTCAATTATTAACACAGTAGAATATCATAACCAAGTAGTATATACATA